>CM053771.1:351351855-351369353 GCA_028658325.1 Potorous gilbertii | reverse complement strand
ATCATCATCATCATTGTCATCACTGCCATCATCATCATCATCTACCACCTCCACCACTACCACCACTACCATCATCACCATCATCATTGTCATCACTGCCATCATCATCATCATCTACCACCACCACCACTACCATCATCACCATCATCATCATCATCATCATTGTCTACCACCAGCACCACCAACATCATCATCATCACTGTCATCATCATCATCATCATCTACCACCACCACCACTACCATCATCACCATCATCATCATCATCATCATTGTCTACCACCAGCACCACCAACATCATCATCATCACTGTCATCATCATCATCATCATCTACCACCACCACCACTACCATCATCACCATCATCACCATCATCATCATCATCATCATCACCATCAACATCATCATCATCTACCACCACCATCATCATCATTATCAATGGCACTTAAAAACCAAAATGCTTTATATACATGCTCTCATTTGAGTCTCACAACCCCTCTGCTCCTTCTCAGCTGCTGGGCTCAAGGGCTGCTATGGATATTACAACATTTGTTTGTGTTGTTGTTTGTTCTTCATTCTCAAAGAGGATCCATTGGGTGCCTGCCTGGAAGGACTTCCAGATCACTCAGGGCTAGTCTTTCTCTGTGATCTTTCTCTTGTTATCGGACCCTGAATATCTTCAGTTGTCCTAGACCTCATTGCCTCAAGGTCTGGACAGGGGCTTGTCTATTTTAGGATTCTTCCCAATTCTGTGTTCTGTGTGCCTCTGTACTGGGCAGCAGAGTCTAGCAACAAGGAGAAGTAATTATTTTTGCTTAGTTAATGGTGCTTGTTTAAGTTTTCTTGGCAAGTTTTTGGGGATTCTGGTCTCTCTGGTTTCTAGCAAGCAACCATCTTCCTATAATACCCAAAGTGGTATAAAACAAACAAACAACAAATCCCAAAGATATTCACTTACTATTTAAAAATGACTCACCAAAGTAGGTGAATATCTGATTATTATTAACTATGCTTAAAATTTATAGTAATAATAGTTAAAATTTATATAGTATTTTAAGGATTGCAAAGCATTTTACATATATTCTCTTGATTTGATTCTCATAACAGCTTTGTGAAGTAGGAGTTACTATTGTTCCCATTTTACAGATTGGGAAATTGAAGCTGAGAAGGTAAGTGATATGCCCAAGGTCATCCAGCTAGTATCTCAGGTAGAATTCAAACTGAGATCTTTTTACCTCTAAGGCCATCCAAAAGGGATTGTAGAAGAGGAATTTCTAAGGGAGGAAAGGGAGGAATATTTTAGGACATGCAAAGTCCCCTCATACTAGTTTTACAAATCCCAACACAATTACTTAGATGCTAAGGTGGTGGTGAAGACCTATATGCACATCCTGTGATGCATCAGGAATTCAAACTTATGCTAATAAGGCTTATCATCAGGTTACTGAGGAGACTAAACTCCAGAAGTTCATTTCTACTCTTTGGCTTTTCTAAGAATGAATTCTGGCTCTAGAAAAAAAAAGGAGGAATGAGAAGAGAAGGAAGACAGGAGAGAGGTAAATTAGGAAAATGAAATGAAAAGAAAAAAAAAGAAAACTTCTAGGTTCCTTCTTCTGTGAGACCCAGTTACCAGATTTTGCATTTAAGTTTAAGACAGTAGATCAAACAGTAAGAGTCACTTTGTACTTTTGCCAAGAGACCATATGCTATCTCTCAATGACTCTCCTGCATGCCAGGAATAAGAAACTTTTCCTCTATGTTAAGCTTGCTTGCCTATGGTGCAAAGTGAAAAAAAAAAAAGAAAAATTTATAATTGCCCACATTTGTGGATGATGAGCAAGATTTATGACCAGAAGGGGAAAAAAAACTAACTAAGACTCAACTAATTACATTTCCCCAAATAAGAATGTTGTTGTTGTTTAAGCGGAATGAAAATTCAAAGACAAAAGTGTGGTACCATGCTTACTTTGTAGAAGTGATCATCTTAAGCTATTTTTTCCATGTGATATTGCAAGTCTTTATAATCTTAGGATCATATCTCATTTCTTACAGTGCCTAAAGCTCTATCATTTGTAAATTTGAATAGTTGAATTCCAGTCTTTGGAGTCTTTTGTCATGCTTTTATAGCTTGCTTTTTTTCAGGAGAGTTTTGAAAAACACTTTATTATTTATTGAGATACTTTTTATGTAAACTATGCCAAAGCTTTTCATGTGTCGAGGCTGTAAGCTTTGTGCTGTTGAATGGAATAAGGGAGTCTTTGAAGAGTTTATGTTCTCCACTATATCATTTAGCAGCAGAGTTTCTGGGAAAAGAAATACATACTGGGCACTCCTGACTTCCATTTTAACGTAAGGAGGTGTGCATGGGAATTGGGAGCATATGGATCTCCTACTCATCCCAGAAAAAAGAAATGTGAATGTATCAATGTTTAATTCCACTATGCTACCTAAAGCCGAATCAGGCTGAGTACAACAGTATTTACTTTTACTTTTGAAAGCTGAATTAGCTACTCCTCTTTAGGACTTTCATATTTAGACTTTCATTTCGGAGTATGTCTAGACAAGAAAATTCTTGTTTGTCTCTGGGCACAACCATGACTGTACTCCTTAAGCCCAGTCAGTCTTTATGTACTATATATATTTGACATATCTAAAGAAAAGTTTTTCTTGATGTTTTATTGTTTTTAGCAGCACATAAGCCAGTGGAAAGTGTCAGACTAAGGTCAACCTGGATTTTTTTTTAATCTAATCTACCTGTTCTGAGTTGTGGTAAAGAAGCCTCTATATAACTAGATATAATTAAGAAATTCATTAACTGCCCAGAAATCAATTGTTGTGTATATATAGAATTTAAAAAATTATTTGCTTGGATAAGAGTAGAAGAAATATATTGAGGTAGATCAATACTCCATCTGGCACAGGATTCTGTTTTGTCCAGTGGTCACAAGAGATGATTAATGAGGGAGCATGGTAACTTCTGTCAAGGATACTGATCCCTAAAATTGAAGAATAATTTAAAGGATGTTCTGTGTAAGGGGAATTAGGAGAGTTTGACTTGGACCTAGAAGGAAGATCTAGAAGCTGTGGTTGAAAGTTTCAGAGGCAGACATCAGCTAGATGTAAGGAAATTTTTTTCTAATAATTAGGGCTATATAAAAGTATAAAATAATGGAATACAACAAGTAGACCTTTTTTGACTAGATCACAGAGTGTGTAAAAGTTAGTTAGGTGAAACATTATAATCAATACTTCAAGTACCATTATCTTTTAAAATATAATTTAAATTTAAAATATATTTTTCCCAGCATTATCACCTCATATTTGCTCATGATGTAGCTTATTTGTCCCTTTTCTGCACACTTATCCAGGCTTCCCACCTTCCATTCCACCAATCCTGCTGTTGTACTAATTTTCATTAGCAACTGGAGATTTTAGCATAATTTAGAGATTTTATAGTATAGTTGTTTATTAAAATCAAGATTTTATTGATATCTTTTATTCCTATAATCATCTACATTTACCATTTTCTCTTCCTATCTCTTTCCATAAAGCCATCCCTGATAATAAGGAATAAAAACAAGGATGAAAGGGAAATAAAAACTGTGCAATGCTAACCAAAACATATTATGATGAGTCTTTCACTCTCATGGTCCTCCACCTCTTCAAAGAAGTAGAGGTAAGGGATTAGGAAAAGTGTCTTTTCACATCTTTTCTCTGGGACCTAACTTGGTTATTATACTTTTATAACATTCAGTTTTTATTATTTTGTTGTCATTTTTTCCATTTACATTGTTGTATTCGTTGTGTATGTTATTTTCCTGTTTCTGATTACATTATTGCTTACAGTTGATATAGGTCTTTACAGAATGTTCTCAGTATTCACCATGCTTATATGTTTCTAGTGTACAAATATATGTACTACATTCATGTACTACAATTTGTTTAATCACTTCCTCAACTATTGGCACCTATTTTTTTTTCAGTTCTTTGCTGCTATAGAAAACACTAATTTCATTGTTTCACTATATGTGGGGCTTTTCTTATCATTGACTTCCTTGGAATATATATCTAACAGTAGAATCTCTGGGTAAAAAGAATGTACATTTTAGTTACTTTCCAAGCATAAGTCCTAAATGTTTTCCAAGATAGCTGTAACAATTCATGGCTCCATGAATAATGCATTATCTTCACCTTCAAGATGATTCCTTTAAAAGAAAGTACCTCCCAGTCATCACCAATCTTAAAGCCATCACTGCTAATGTTTTCATTCAGAGAAACACCTCTTTATATCATTCCCTGAAGCAAGACTCTGTAACAACAGATCTCCTCAAATCTATGATAACCTGAAAATAACAACCAATCCTCCCAGCTCCTGGTATTACACTTTGACAAAGAACATTTGATAAGCTAAGTAATGTGTAAAGGGTATGCCACCGAGGTATTGGGGAAAATGTCTGTATATTAACTTTTGCAATATCTTTCAAATAAATATAACTTTGTAAAAGTTAATTGACATTAAGTATTTAAATGGAATTGGGGCTATAGTCACTAGCTCCTAATAATGACAGGATCATAGCTTGTAGGGAATACTTTAGAAATCCCTCAGGGTACCCTAGAGGCCTGAAAGACAGATGCAGAGATATGGTTTTAGGAGAGTAAGCCACAGCATGAAACTACAAATGTGTATATGTCTCCTGTTTTCCATTTTTCCATGTGTTTACAAATTTTCTCAAAGAACAAAACTTTTTTTCATAGACACTTAAAAATGTTTATTGAATTGAATTAAATTTTGTATCCCATTAATGATGTATTCTAGAAAAAAAATTATATTTAAATAATGTCATATTTATTCAAGCAAGGGACATTGGTTTTTTTCTAAAGTCTTTTTGTTAATCTTTTTGTAAGGTGAATTATATCCATTTGTTTTTTGTATAAAGTTTGCTACCATATTGGCTTAATGCAAACTATACCAACAAAAGATTAATGAAGCATGCTTTCTCCTTACAAAAATCATAGTTTCACCTGCAAAACCTTCAGCTCAGTTGGTGTTATCCAGGTACAATTGTGGACAAGTCTTTGACTTTTTTTTTTTACACCTGTGGTGTTAAACTCAGAGAATAAGGGCTACTACTCTCTATATAAAGATCCTTGACTTCATTTCAAAATGTAATATTATCTATTTTTTATGATTTAATTTTTTAGTTTTAATTTTAATTTTTAAAAATTTTATTAATCTTATTTTCACTATTTATTTATCTTGTCAAATAATTCCCAATTACATTTTAATCTGGTTCTGGCTGCCCTTGGGAGGGTTGAGGGTCATACATTTGATACCTTTGCTCTAAACCACTTTCCCAATATTTGAATGTTAAGTTTACTCTTACAGTATAAGAATTTTAAAATAATTGAATTTAAATGATGTTATTCAGCCTTATAAATTATTAGCTATTGCAATGTTGTCTGAGTACTAATTTCATTTTCTGGCTAAAGTGTCTAAGAAATATAGTGGAACTACATTATAACGTGGCTAGTAAAATTTGAATGTAATTCAAGTCAAATCAAGTTCTTAGTTCATAACAAAAACCATGGTGAAATCTCACATAATTTGTTAGACAGAAAGGATAGGTGTTAATTTTGACTGTTAATGTCAGAGTCCTAGAGGGATTTCATTATATTCATTTTAAAGCTTCGGAGGGATATAACCACTCAAAGGAAAGTGGAAAATATAGTAAATTTAGACAGTTCAACATTCCAAAACCTCTTTTAACCATCCCTTGTTTTTTTCTTTCATTATGTTTATAACTATGGTGAAAAGGGGCTTCAATTTGTATTTTATCCCCTAAGGTTAGAATTAACTGTGCCGCAATGAACTATGTTAGAAAGGTTTTTCTGGTTGGATGTCTTACTCTTCCATGTTTTCCTTTCCCCTTTGACTACTAAGTGCTCATAAATTGATCATATGAGAAGGACCATAGCTACTTCACTCATTTTTTAACAACTTGGCTATCATGACAGCTGACACAAATTCATCAGCCCCCAAGTGGCTGACTCAGTTGTGTTACATTCACACTCAGTCTACAAATTCAACCAGAACTTTTTCTTTTCTTGAAACTGACATGTTTCAGATAAAAACCCCAGTTTCAAACTGAAACCATGAAATAAAATGATGGTTCAGTGTGGTTTTGACTCAAAACCAGGTGAAGTTTTGTGGTTCAAGAAGGGTTTGACTTGAAGCCAGGTGTAGCTTGCTGGAGTTTGGTTGAATGTTGTTTTAAGTTTTAGATTTCATTTGATTCTGGTGCCCAAAGCAGAATCAGGGAGTTCAGAGTAACAAAGTGAAATAAATAAAATGAGGCTGGCATGAAATCTTTGTGAATAAAAACAATCTCATGTCCCAGTGGCGCATTGAAGTTGTCTTCTTTGTCAATGCTTGTTACTACTTCCACTTACGCATACCAGTTTGAAGCTTTATGAGATTCTCTAAAATGAATAGAAAGTGATTTTGCATTCATCTTTAGGAGAGAGTACAAATTAACTCAGAAAATAGTTGCTTATTTTTATTTTACCTTATCCTGTTTATCCAACAGCTATATTAGTAAATTCTTTAGGCAAGGACTTTCTCTCATTATATAAATCGTACAATGGAAGTTATAGGTCAACATATCTTGGATTCATATAATTGTAACGTGCTTATGCCATACTCACTTATCCTTTCAAATTATTATTTACCTGGGGACCAGAGGAATGACTAGAAAGAAGGAAAACCAGGAGATATCACGGTAACTACCTTGTTGAAACTAACTGGAAGTTCCCATTGGCAACGGACCTGAAAGCAAGAGAGAGGTCAGGGAATTGATTAGACCTCTGGTGGGCTACACAGGTCTGCAGATCCCTTTTTCCTTTCCTTGACTTTGAGAGACAATTACTAATTGCCTGTGGAGCACAGGGAAGAGGCAGCCATGGTGAATGGGCTGAGGCAACAGGGCAGATTTCCTGTTTGTCATTCTGGGAACAGGCAGCAGAGAGTTGGCTGCCACTGGACAAAGTTCCATGTGGGAAAGCAGCAGCTGAGTTTGGGATTGGGGGAATGCCAGATAAGCTCAGAAAGCTGCCAGATGCAGCCTGAGACTCCATCTGAGGTAACTAGGACTGCAGGAAGAAAAGCTGAAGCCAGCACTGGACAACTCAGACTCAGCAGCAGAGGTGGTAGCTGCAGTATGAGGAGGATAGAAGGTCCTGTGTATCTGAGATTGTCAGCTATTATGAATCTAGGTGGATTGATGAGTCAGGTGCAGGGAGATATCTCCCTACCCATGATTCTCTTGCCTTCTCTTGTATATAGTCCATGCCTGGAGCTGGGGTCCCAGACATAACCTTTACACCCTTCCTACAATCTGTGAATATAGTTCAGGAGTTCCCTGGTCATACCCAAAGAAGTAAGTATGCAGGAAAAGCTTTCAGAGATGACAAGAGGTAGATGGAGCACTGTACATTTTTCATTTTTACTTCACATGCTTCATTTTTACTACCTTCAATTATGTAGCTACTGTATGTTGAGGATCTGTTTCCTAAGAATGTAGGAATTATTAACTGAAGGAAGACTTAAAAGGCACCAGACATGGTGAGCACTGAAAAACATCACAAAAAATAAAATTTGCCATATTTTAACAGACAGGAAATGACTAGTTACTGATGTGGTAGTCATATCAAAATCAGGTGTCTGAGAGTAGTGAGATTTTCAGCTAGAGTAAGGGTGAAAGTCAACGTCAAACTAAAAAGGTTACTAATGAGAAGATACTTAAGTGATTCAAATGAACCGTTGTTACAGAAAAATGGGACATTGGAAAAGACAATAAAAAGACAACAATATTGATCTCGATTGTCACCACTTCATGTCAATGTTTAACCAATGGAAAACAATTGCTATGCCAAGGAGATCAAAAGGATCCAGGACCCACCTTAGCGAGCAAACATCCTATCCTTGCCAAGAAGAAACAGATAACTGTTAGGTCAACATCTGTTTACAGAGGAAAATGGAAAGATGTAAGGAGCAACATTGCCTTTCAAAACATCAAAACAGTCATTTAATGACCTATTTTATTTTTAACATCAGTGACTGAGGAACCACCAGATTTGGACCATGACAATTAATTTCTCTGCTATATGATGAAGTAAGGATAACACTGAGGAAGACAAATTGGGAGAAACAGTGGACCAGAGTAAGTACATACTGAGTGAATCTGTGCTAAAAGCAACAAAACCTAGAAAATTTGAGAGATCATTTTACAATGATGTTACAATGGTGATTATACCCCAAGAAGGGCCAAATAGAGAATGGGAAAAACATGGATGCTATTACCATATTCTTAAGAGGCAGCTAGATGGTTCAGAGCATAGGGCCTGGAGTAGGAATATCTGAGTTCAAATCCAGCTTCAGACACTTACTGGTTGTATGACCCCGGGCATGTCACTTAACCTCTATCTGCCTTAAGCCACTGGAGAAGGAAATGGCAAACCACTCCAGTATTTTTGCCAAGAAACCCCATGGACAGTATGGTTAAGGTCAGTGTAATGGTAATTTAAATGGGAAAATATTTCCCATTCATTAATAGGTCCATGTGAGCTGCTTAAAGCACATCAAAACCCAAATCACATGTGGTGGGAGGAGCTTGCTGAACAGGTAGAACAGAATGGGTAGAGCAAAGCTGGGAGGAAGCTGGTCAGGCTAGTCAGAGCTGGGAAGGACACAGGCAGGCAGGCACAGTTAGGCTGGTGAGTTTTTGTTTCTTTGTGGGAAGGCCCCAGCAGAGGGGAGGAAGCTTGGGAATGGTTTTGCACCCTGAAGTGATAATGTGTGCTGACTTCTTGGTTACTATGATGGATTTGGCTTTCTGGTTTGAAGACTTGGCTTTCTGATGTCTGAATAAATATTTTTCTTCTGCCTTCTATGTGGAGAGTCTGTTTTACTTTGGGATTGAGAACTACATTGGCATATTTATAGTCACCACCAGTGCTGTGAATATTGCCTTGGCAATACAGTCAAGAAAAGTTGGACCTGACTGAGTGGCTGAACAATGACAACAACCACAAAATATGCTCTTAATGAGGACCAACAAGCATCATTAACTACTGAATCATATACCTACTCTTTCATCATTACAAAATCTTTATGAGGATGGCCTACATGAATTTTGAGGGTATCCATGGGGAAAATTTGAGTAGGGAGTAGGCAGATTTTTGCAAATGATTCAGTATAATAAGTCACATTTTTTACAGTCATGTAATTGTTTGAAAGGTGCAGAAGATATAAAATTCTGCTGTCCATGTTTGTTGGTTACAAAAAAGCATTTGACCCGGTAGAGAAAAATACAGCTTTGAAATCTCCATACAAACAAGGTATTGCTCATGCATAGGTGCTACTGTCAAACAAGATTCCTATATAAATGGGATATAGATAGAGGTAACTTTCAACCTTAATTGAGAAATGTAATAAAGACACACATCCTCGGCACTGTCATGAAAGATGTGCAAAGTTCAAATGGAAGAGAGATTCTCTAAAAATCATAGATGGCAAGCTAGGAAGGTCCATAAAGGTTATTTATTTCCATTCTTTCCAAAGATCATAAAGATAGTAAAGAAAACAGCTGGGATTTTAATCCAGGTAAGTTTTCCATTACTTCATACTCCCTCTAAAGTGTTGCTGTTTGTAGATGATAATGTGCCAATTGCATCAAGTTCTAGAACTTTACAGGACTCCCAAATGAGATTAATATTTATTCAAAAGAGACCAGCCTAATAATCCGTACAAAACTAAATGGTTGTAAAGTATCATTTTCTAGAATATGATGGAAATTTGGACAGCAAATCCATTGAGTTTGCACATCAGTACAAATATTTGGAATAGGAACTGAAGATGGATAAGGAATTCATTACAGGACTGAATAGGAAGATGAAAGATGACTTGATTGTATTTGTAAACGAGCACAGTTTTTAATAATCTTAATCTGATCCCTTATTCAAAGTCCTATTATCTCTACATAACTGTTCTCTTAGCAGTGCTGAACTGTTAAGAGTCTTGAAACATCACACTCTCTGAGGCATCAAATTTGTATGCAATGTGAGCTTCTTATGCAGTGCTTGACCTCTTGATGAGTGGTAAATAGACGCAGGATATAGCCCACGTCCAATATTGAACTACTCTTTACCAAGTGGTATTAAGGGATGCTATTCAAGAATGAATGTCTCTCAAAACTGAGGACTATGATCTGGTCGTGTAGCAAGAATGAAGCATAGTATACAAATAACCAACTCTTAAGATTCAAGGTATGTAAAAAGATGTAGTAGAAGGGTTCTATCACATTGTATAAATGCTCAGTGGATGATCTTTGGAAAAATAGTAAAAAGAATCACAAGAAAGATACTGTATGGGTAAGTATACCACTGTATGTGCCATGTAGGCTGCTGGAGGGAGTAACCCCCTCTATGAGATGGCTTTGAAGTATCCGTTGCATGAAATGCATTGAAATATTGAAGTATCAGCATATAGAAATCAGCCTACCAATCCTCACAAGATCAATTAAAAAAAGATTGTGAATTTTGTATTTCCTAGAATGTCTGGAAGACTGACTGAAGAAATTTGTATCAGAGAGAAAAGGATTCTCCAAACTGTTCATTAATGGAAAATTAATACAGTGATTGCTAGAAAGTTTAGAAGGAGAGAGAAGTAAAAAACAAGACCTATACAAATAATAGGTAGAGAAGTTTCTGAGAAAAATGAGAATTAGCCATCTTACCTAATAGGTGCTTCTATCATTTTTCATCTCCCTCCCCCTATGCTAAAGTTAGTAGTAGGAAATTCAATAAAACCATTTTATTTAGATCATATAAAAAGTCATGATAAGAGGGAAATTATTAACATAAAAATTCAATGGATATCTTAAATAGGTGTCAATCTGCCTCACTTCAAGGTAACCATTCAAAATCACTCTAAAAGACATCTGAGGAATTATGAAATGCCCTCCAGCTATATGCATGCACACATACACATATATTTTTAAACAAAGATGTGAGTGGAAGATATAGCAAAGGATCCATAACTGCATCAACCAACCTAAAACTCAAACCCTGAAGAGTTGCCTAAGGCACATAGAAATTAAATGAATCTCTACAGTGAGGTGTTGGCCTCTTGAAGTTCATGGGATGTCAAGAAGATGAGTTAACAATAAACAAATAGTTGTTGCCTATTGATATGAAGACAAAAGTACTTTTTGTGGGCAAAATAACGTGAAAAGTGGGGTATTAAAGATGGGAAAAATGCTCTTTTTTACTATCTAAGCTCACTCACTTTTTCATTCAAGGCCATTGTCAGAAGAAGTCTAGATGAGTCTGTAAGATCATCAGATTGTAAAACAGTCATACCCTAAAATGCTTTGCAATTTTTTTGCATAGTATTGTCCCCACTGAAAGAATAATGAATTCTGATAAATATATTGATATACTAAGAAGTAAAATTAAGTTTCAGGATTATAGAGATTCACAAAAAGAGAAGAAATATTACAACATGACCTTGCACTGTGTAACGTTATGAAGGGTTAAGAAATTTGTCCAAAGTGGCCCCAAAACTATTTGAATCTCCTTGAAACCAATGTTGCTATAATTAAGGCTGGACTTGGAAAAATGGACTACTGGTCAAAAATATGATAGATATTATTATGATAAAAGTTTGGAATAATGATGATGAATTAAAGACTATGTATCATAATCATATGTGAACTTCATGGCAACTGATGTTAAAAAAGTGGATGGCAGCAAAAAGAGGCCCAGTTATTTATTAAAATTTTGTTGTCATTTTTAAGATGTAAAAAGTTATGATTTATTGTATGTCAAGAAATTTGATTATTTTATGTAATACCAGTTATTTCGCATATCATTGCATATGTGTACTCTGTCTGCTGGCCTCCGAGAAGTGTTCTAGGGATAGTGGTTGAAATTCAGTCAAAACACTTTTCCATTTTATATTTGTAAACCCAAGATCCTATGGCATTGATTACCATGTATGGCAGTTTGAACCAGATATTGCATCATCTTTAGCTCCACTTACATAGTAGAAGCTGCTTATAGTAAGATTGTGGAAGAAGTCAAACATTCTAAAATGACTTGTAACCAAGCCAGGATTTATCATACTGTGGATACAATGAAGAATGTGTAAGTTCTGCTTTAACTCTTAAATCAAGTCAACATAAATATGACATTTATAAATATTAATATATATGTTAGTCACCATATTTGTAAGTTAGTAATGTTGCTAGTTTCTTTTTTAACTTCATAGTTTTCATGATTGCCTGTGATGCATCATGATGCTCTTTTTGGGAAATGACGTTAACTAAAGTTTTGTTGGTAAATGAGGATATTTGAGATTAGAAATCTCTCTGGATGCCAAACTGAACTGAATATAACATTTTCATGAAATGTTTTGAGATGAAGGGCTGCTTCCTCATTAAGAAACTAAAATCCAAACATGTCAAATACCTTCTTATATCTTAGTTTCCTTTTATTGGCATGAATAAAGTTATTCTCTAAAAAACAGTCTGAAAAGCTTGAAAGAGCTCCTTCTGAGGCAGGAACAGGATCCATTTCTTTCAAGAAAAAGGCTCCAAAACAAACTATGGATTTTATGTGTATGTTTTTTCTTATAAGTTCACTACCATTGCCTCACAAGAAACATTTTTCCATTAATTATGGAGACTGAACTCTCCTCCGTTCTCCTCTGCAATCTCCAAATTAAAGTGGGAACCAGCACAATGTGACTGTTACAATGCATCTACTTTTCCAATGATTTGAATGTGATAAATGGTTTTGCATGGTCCACAGGTAGCAGATAAAGCTTTTATGCAAAACAGAAAAGAGAACAATGGACAATAAGGTTAAAAACCTGCAACTGTCAGCTGAAAAAGCAATTTTATTTTTGTCATGTTCAGAATTAGTGGAGAGTATAACATATATAGAGAGCTGGTCTCTAGACCAGGAAGACCTGTTTTTGAGTTCCATCTTTGATGCACATCGGCTCCGGATATTTAACACAGAAGACCCTAGAAAATAAATTCAATTCTCAGTGCCCTAGACAAATCTATAAAATGTTGACCTGTACTGATAGAGAGAATTTCTTAATCCATGACTTCCTCATATCAATGAAATCATAGATTCAATCTTTTTCAGAAATAACCAGAAGTTAATGACTAAAATTTCCTACTAAAAATGCCACTGTGAACAACTAGGTAACCAGCATAGAAAAGTGCTAGTTAGAATGTTGAATGGAACTCATCACTATAAAACTATATTATAAAAGTGAAGCTACTGGTTATTAATAAATGATGAGTTACCATGAGTATCATGAGTAACCATGAGATATCAAGATTCACCCTTCTTTCATTCACTGAACATTCATTGAATATCTGCTATGGGAAAGGTTAGGTGCTTATTATTTTAATGTATAAGGTAATCTCACAGTGTGCCATTCCCTCCATGCTGCAGATCTGTATTGATAATGCATTTTTGCTTATTGTTATAATTTTGTTTCTGAAAGGGAAGATCTTCCCCATTCATTAATGGTCTGGGAAGATTTCTAGGAAGGCCCATACCTTTTGTTAATGAGGCACTGGTGTTCAAGGGTTGTGATGCCCTCTGGGTCTGAAAAATGTATAAATACTCTGAGATGAGGTTTTACTTTGGGGCTTACTCTTTGGAAATGTTTGTTTGACCTAATAAGACTCTGAGCAGCCACTAAAGAGCCCCCTGTCTCTGAAAACTCAGATGCTGGTGCTACTCTCTGTGGTAACTATGTATTTATGTAATGGTCAGACAGTTGGATCTCTCTGTTGATCTATGATGTATGTATTGCTTATGTCGGACAGTTGGAAGCCAGGTCTGTTGATTTTGATTTTTCTGTATTTTCTCTGAAATTCAGAGTGCTGCCTTTTTCCCCTGAAGTAAGTGAATGATATATGTGCTCGATTAAATTGATTGTGGACCCCTCAAAAGTTGTTTTTCTTTTAGAAAAGCAATCAAAGAACCTGTGATAGCAGGCCCCCTGTGTATGTCGTGGTGCTTGCTTTTCCAAGATCCCAACCCACTCATCTCCTTTTTATCCTGTGCATCCAATTCCTTTTCTCCCATAATTTCTCCAAAGAGAGGGTCCTTCTATTTATTTTGTTAAACATTTCCCAATTATATTTTAACTTGGTTCAGGAAGTACTCAGGGAGTTTTTCAGGCCAGACCTGGAATTTGATACTTCTATAGTACTTCTTAAATCCAAATAATTTCCACTTAAAGCATTCTGTTTATTCTTTTAAGCCTCCAGAACAGGAATTGTAATTTTGCAGCAATAAAGTTATACCACAATGAAATAAATGACTGGTGTTATGACAAAGTAGAGACTCTCCAGCTCTGTTCCTTGTTATTTGAATGACTTGGAGAAATCATTTAACCTCTTTGGGCCTCAGTTTCCTCTTCTGTAAGACGAGAGGGTTGGATTAGATGACTTGTAAGGTTGCTGTCAGCTCTAAGTCTACTATTCTATCCTATGAAGTTATGTGTACAGCATAATGGGGTTTGTCTCATAGATGATATGAATAGCCACATCCTGTTCTCCAGAAGTTATTTCCATACCAGAAATATTGGGTGTGATATAACACACCCAATATATTTCGTGAGAAATTAGTAATGCTTTTTTTATTTTCTTGAGAAAGGAGAAAATGGTAGATTTCTGTGCAGATAGGACTCTTTTGCTAACCTTGTCCTGGTAGACCCATAGTAGGAAGAGGGTAGAAGCTGTTGATGAGACTTGTCAGTCATGTTTGAATCTTTGGGACCCCTTTTGGGACTCTTGGCAAAGGTCCTGGAGTGACTTGCCATTTCCTTCTCCAGTTCATTTCACAGATGGAGAAATTGTGGCAAAGGGAGTTAAGTGATTGGCCCAGGGTCACATGGCTAGTAAGATTTGAACTCAGGTCTTCCTGACTCTAGGCCTGGTGCTTTATCCACTACATCACCTAACAGAAGTAGCTGAAAATTCTTAGGACAAACCTATAAATACTATCAGTACACCAAGCAGTTTGCCTTAGGTTATGGACAAATTGGTTAACTGCAGATGTCAATATGGTTATATCATTTTAACAGATACCTTGCAAAAATGTAGGCCATCTCAATAGTATCTAACTTAATTTTCAGTGATCCTGCAGTATAAAACAAACTAAGCTGAGGATATCATTTAGTATTTTCAAGTTTCAGCTGCAAGTTAAATTTGCAATTTTGCAATTTTTAAAAGGCCAGTTCAAGCCTCTGTCATTTTTTAAACCAGTTTTTTTCATGGTATCCACTGAAAAAATTCTGTATTCCAGATAGCAAATAACAATCTTTTACTATGTGCAGTGTACTATGTCACATTCCATAGATGGGGCAGAAGATAGGGGCCTGATTCTGGAGTTAGGAAGATCCGAGGTCAAATATGGCCTCTGATACTACTAGTTGTGTAACCCTGGGCAAGTCACTTAACCTCTGCTTGCCTCAGTTTCCTCATATGAAAAATTGGGGGATAATAGTAGCAATCCACCTCAAAGAATTGGAATGATCAAATGAGATATTTTAGGGTGTCCCAAAAGTCTTAGTGCAGTTTTAAGCTACTCAAGCTTGATAAGTACTTATGATCTATGTATGCATAGACACTCTCTGACACATCTGTGTATAAAAGAACACATAGATATAGGGCAGCATTGTGTGATAATCAACAATGATTGACTTAGCTCTTCTCAGCAACTCAACGATCCAAGACAAGTACTAAGGTCTCACAATGGAAAATGCTATCCATACCTAGAGAGAAAACTGATGGACTCTGAATGCAGATTGAAGCACACTTTTTCACTTACTATTTTTTTGTTTTTTTCTGGTTTTCATCTTTCATCTGTTTCTTCTTTCACAAGTGTGACCAACATGGAAATATGTTTTACATAATTGCACATATATAATCTACATCAAATTGCCTACCATTTTAGGAGGGGGGGAGGGGAGGGGAAGAAGGAATAACAATTTGGAACTCAAAGTCTTATAAAAATGAAGGCTAAAAGTTCACATAAAATTGGAAAAAACATTATAAATAAATATGCTTTTAAAATAAAAGGACAAATGTATATACTTGTATATGGTGTTATATAGCATTAAAGCTTAAAATTGGGTTAAGACTCTTGGGACATCTTTATTTGTAAAATTCTTTACAAACTTTAAAGCACTACATAAATTCTAGTTATTATTATATAGTTCAGGGAGTGTATAAGCCAGGAGGAGGTAAGACATGCTGAGATATCTATAATTTAAGGTTGAACGTGCATAGAAGTGGGTAATCAAGGAAGAATGGGAGATGGGGAATAGAAGGGTAACTTCCAGAAGGGTAGAGTAAGGTTGGCTACATGGAAAGGGTGGCATTGTCTTAAGAGAACTGAATGATATTGACAGGTAGTGATAGGAAGGGAATCTATTTCTAGGCATGAGATAAAGGCCTATACACAAGCGCATTGGTAAAAGAGTATAAGATGAGAATATCTAATAGTCTTTTTGACTGAAAAGCAGAGTATATAATGGGGAGAAGTATTAGATAAAGCACAAAAAAGGTAGATGGGAGCCAAATTGTAGAAGGCCTGAATGCCAGGATAAGAGGCTTGTATTTTGTATCAGAGGGAATGGAGTTTGAATGTATCTCATTCACTTACTACATGGTAAGCTACTCGAGGACAAGATATATATTGCTTTTCATCTTGGTTTCCCACCAAATTGATAAAAATAGAAGCCCATACAAGGTACACAATAAATATTTGCTGACTATATTGTTGTCTGCTTTTGTCATCAGTCCCATCATTTTATTTATTTATTTATTTTTGGTATCTGCTAGGAATGTGCCGCTGTACTCGGCATAAGGCACTTGAGGCTGGCCCACTTACAAACCGCGGCAAAAAAGCTTAACAGTATAACAGAAGGAAGTACTCTGATATTAGTGCTGTTTTCTCTACAGTTCCAAAGCTAGTCTGAACTATAGTTAATTCAGTCAAGGCTGTCTTCAGTACCCTAGACTTATCCCTTCAGCTCCAACCCCACACAATCACCTCTGTGCTTCCTGATCAAAATTTGCATTCAGAACCTTTGTTTTGCTAAAGTGTGTAAGTATTAATTTTGGTAGTAGTAGTAGTAGATAGGCTACTTAACTATTTACATGTCACCATTCACATGTACTTGACTAGCCACTGAGAATCTAGAGGTAGGATATGAGGCATTAGCCAATTATTGAGAAGGTCTTTTATGACACCTCAGGTTTCCTAGTAACCATAAAATGATACTACAATCAACCAATAATCCAGCCAATATTGATTAAAGATCTACAATGGTTTGGACACTGTACTAGGTATTAGAAACACTGAGATAAAAATGAAATGGTCCCTGACCTGGGAGAACTTACATTT
>CM053771.1:351334609-351351355 GCA_028658325.1 Potorous gilbertii | reverse complement strand
GAATATTTTGGTGAGACAATATAAGTTATGTTATAAGAGGAGGTGTGGGTAAGTTGTGATTAGATCTGGTTATTATACTATTATCCCCCAAACTCACATTGTTAATGAACTTCCTCATTTATTCAAAGGGTATTGCCATCCTTCTAGACTCCCAGGCTCAAAATCTTGGGTTTTTCTTCTCAACTCTTTATCTTAACTCACTTCAATATATCTAATCAATTGTCAAATGATGTCATTCATCTCTTGCCTGGATTATTTCAATATCCCCCTAATTAACTTGTCTGACTTAATTTTCTCCCTTCTCCAATCTGATGTACACACAGCTACCAAATTGATTTTCCAAAAATTCAGATCTGATCATGTCATTTCCTCAATAACTTGCAATGGTTTCCTATTACATGTGGGATCAAATATTAATCTTTGTCTCATCTTTCAAAATATTTTTTTTATAAATAATTAACCCATTTGTACATGCATGTAATTTATAAAAAATGTATTGGGAATACCTCCTCAAAAAACTTTTAATAATAATAATTCACAAACAAAATTTTGGAGTCCTGTACATTGGAAGGCTAATAGGACTGGACAACATCCTCCAGAAGATTCTCTAGGCAGAAAAAGAGAACAGCTCCACACAGTATTGACTTTATAAGGGGAATATCTGAATAGTTGACATGCCAAGTATCACAATCTAATGACCATATGCAAATAAAAGAAGGCATGTCTGGGTGAATAGTCTTCCCTTTATAATGAATCACCTCTGAGCTGTTCACTTGGGAAAAACAAATGTGAAAGGAAGGGTAATAAAAGGTGGGAATGAAGTTTTCTAGCTCAAAGATGAGAAATTTTGAGACACATTTTCCTGTTGATATTACATCATAAACTAGAGTGACACATGCACATCTGGAGGTCTTCCATTAATAGATACAACGCTGGGAGACAGGGAATTACATTTTTGCTGACATTTTCCTCAAAAACAGACAAAAGCTCAGCAACTTTTTTGTAGGAAACATCAGTACTGAACTTTGTTTTTAATGAGAACTCCACAAAATCCTCATGTTTTACACTGAGGTTTAGGCAACTCAGCATATAATGCTGACCATCATTGGCATCAATAACGAACAACGTACTTATAGACTCATAGAATTATAGGATTTTAATTTGGGAAAGGACCTCAGAGAGATTATGTAAATCCCATTTCCCATTTAATTGCCAGAATTAGTGCACCATGATGGGAAAATAGCCTTTTTTCCTGGAACAACCCTACTCCATGGAAAACCTGATTTTTTTGTGATTAGGAAGGAATTTTATTTTCTACATTAATAGGCCAGAATTTTTAGTGTTGCTTGACTAATGATCTAGAAATGGCAGGACATGAGACTATCTCAGACAATCTCCCAGAAGACAGGTAGTGGGAGTTGACTCTGTGGCTAAAGCACTTGCTCAGAATCAGAAGTCCTGAGCTGGAATTCTAGCTCAGACATATTGTGTGACACTAGGCAAATGCTTTCACCTCTGTAGGTCTCAGTTTCTTGATCTCTAGAATAAAGGGATTGGACTTTAGGCCTATAAGTCACCTAGTTGTTTTGAGTCTCTGTTCCTATAATCTATGATCCCTTTATAGACTGAGGAGACCCAAAACCTAAATGTTTTGAATCTAATTGAATAAATGTGATATTCATATCAACAAATTATTTGACTTAATAATGAAGCCAATTAATTGAAAAAATGCTTTCTGGGATGATTATTTTTTCATTCTAATATTATATTTTATAAAATCCATTTTTATATTTATTTTATGAATGCCAGGATGTTAAAATTACACAAAATGCTTTTTTCTTTTACTTGTGGCTGTAAATTTTTCTTATCCATCAAGGCATCGGAGAGACCAGAATTTAGGAATACTTCAAAGTATCAGACTGCATCATTTGATGCATCATGTTCCTATAGATAGATAGAACAATATCTTTTGTTTCTTTAATTATTTGAAGTCTTTAGAATTCTAAAGAATCTTGATAGCAAAGATCCAGTCAAAGCCATTAAGTATGAAGTAGAACTATCTAAGCCCTATGAAGTTTCAAGTTTCTAAAAAAAAATGGCTTAAGTTGACATACCTGGTCCTTCCAATGTAGGCCATAGGGCTGTTGTGAGGAAGGCACTCTATAAATCTTAAACAGGCATATATATATCGAATGTCCTTTCCACAAACCAAAGAAATAAAGATGATTTATTCAAACAAGTGGAACATCCAGGTTGTAGTAGAAAGAACAACAGCTGGTCCCATGTCAAAATTTTGAGTTCTAAAACTACTTTTGCCACTGAGTGGCTATGTAATCCTGCTAAATCAATTAAATTCTGGACCTCAGTTTCTTCAATTGTAAGATGAGAATGTTTGGCTAGATAACATGTATAGCCCCTTCTAAATCTAACATTCTAATATAGCATATGAATTAATAGAAGCCTTTTCATTGGTGAGGAGAAAAGCACAAACATATTAGATAATATTTGCTCTGGTAGTTGAAATAGCTAATAGACAAATTAAGCCACTTTAAAAATAAGCTAGTAAACAAAAACCTTTAGAAATCAAATTCTGACCAATAGATAGCTAGATAGATAAAGGCATATGTATATTTGTCCGTATCTATATCTCTATAGATATATCTATACACTTAGATATAGCTATAGAAATATAGAAATCTTTATAGATATAGACAGACAGACAGATAGGTAGATAGAAAGACAGACAGATAGATAGATAGATGGGTGAATGGCTGGATACATATAGCATTTATTAAACCAGGCTTAGAGAATGACATTGGATCTGGCAGCTCAAGACCCGAGTTTGAATCCTGACTTTTATAATTAGAGTCAGAGATTTCAAGGGAGATGGGACCTTAGAGAACATTTAATTCAATATCATCATTTTACAGAAAAGGAAAGAGATCAAGAGGTTAAGTGACTTGTCCAAAATCACACAACTCTTCACTGGCAGTATATCAAGAAGTAATATCCTTCAACATCAAAGCCAAGAAACATGCTGCCTTCACCAGCTCTTTTTCCGTCTCTGAATCTATTTCCTTACTTGTCAAATATTAATACCATCTAACTCACAGGGTCATTGTGAATAAAATGGTATTTTGACCTTAAAGTGCTAGATCTGTGAGATGTTAATATTGCTTCATGCAAACTCCCTTTGACATTTTGCTTGCATTCTGTAATCGTTACCATTTCTTTGACTGGAATTATAATAATGTTTTTAGTAAAGTGCCTTGTAGATTCTTACAAGATTGGTGAGCAGAGAGGCAGACAATCTAGGAGAGAATGAGTCAGGGTAGTGCTGGAACTTTGATGGCATCAGTTTAAAAGGAAGTTCAATAAGTAGCCGAAGTCAATAACAGTTTGTATAGAAAACTAAGTCACCCATCTGCAAATAGCAGTGCTGCCAGCAGGGAAAGAAAAAAGAGAAAGAAACCCTTACCCCTAGGAGGACAAAATCAATTATGGGTGTTTCTTACATGGTAAACTCTAGACCCTTGCTCAGGAGAAGAGACAGAGCGTTTGGTACAGGGTTTAAAAATACTTCCCTAGGAGAATCAAAAGATCTAGATTCCAACCTAGCTAGGGTGCTTTACTACTTGTGTGATCTTGAGCAATCAATTCTACTTCTTCATACCTTAATTTTCTCAACTGCAAAATGAAAAGATTTAAACTAGATGCCACTAAGGTACCTTCTGACTCCAAATCTAAGCCAACTATGATAATCCCCTCCATGAAACTGACTACAGAGGTTGGAACCAAGTGATCTGGGAACATATTCTTTTTATTTTGTTAAGTTTTAGTTGTTAAGTAAATTTTGAAAATTAAAAAAAAATAGCTTTGTAACTACAGCAAGTTAATTAAACTCCAGGTCTTAGCTTTCTTATTTGAGTGTTGGACTAGATGATTGCAAAGATCCCTTTTGACTCGATTATAAGGAAATAATGAAAACTTCACTTGAATTTTAGCTGTCATTGATAAAGAGAACATACACCAAAAGTATTACTTTAAAGATAGCTAATTTAAGGGTTTAACTCTATAGTTACATAGAAATAATACAATATCCCTGCAAGGACACATGGCATGTCGCAAAGATCAAGCAATTTCTTTGTTATATAAAACAATAATAGTAGTAATTGTTTTATGTTGGCAATATAAAACTCTTCTTGATGACTGGAACTTAGCAAGTACTTTATAAATACCTTTTGATTCATCGACTGACTGAAAAGTACATTTAATCCTCACTGTAAGTAAATTTTTTTATGGAAATTTGAACAGCACAAAAAGAGGGCAGTAATTTATTGCATATTAGTCCTAGGACACAATTTGTTTTCAGACTATAAGTTGACTCTTCTGCACAAAATACAACATGAAGTCCATAACCCTTGATCCATTGATTCCAATAGTAGGCCAGTACCCTAAAGAGGTCAAGAAAGTACCCTTATACACCAATATATTCAGACTAACACTCTTCATGGTAGCAAAGTTCTGGAATAAAATTAAATGCCCATCCACTGGGAAGTAGTTAAATTGTGGCACATAAATATAATGGAATGTGATTGTGCCATAAGAAACAATAAATATGAACAGTTCAGAGAGTCATGAGAAGCTCTATGAACCATGTAGAATGAAGAAAAATAAAACCAGGAAAACAATATACACACTACCACTATGGAAGTGGACAACATGAACGACAATAAACAAAGAAACTGAAAGTAGTTGAATTATAGTACTCAGATTTGTTCCTCAAAGAAGAGAAGGAGGCAAGAGATGCCTCCTCTCCTTTTTATTTTTTGGTGGAGGGAGGGATTATGGATGTGGAATATTGCAATATTGCTGCACTTAGTTTACATGAACCTGCTTCCCTACCCATCCTACTTTCTATTTTGTTGCTGTTATAAGAGGTGGCTCTCTGGATTTGGAAGGGGAATGGATATCTTCAGAAATTAAAAAAAAATCAAAGTTTTAAAGGATAAAAATTTGCATACAAGGCATAGCAGTATAGTTCTGTTAGATGCTGAAAAAAATAAGATTTAAAGAGAAGAGAAATGGAATTCTGGGAAAAGTAGAATGTGACTTCAAGTTTAGGAATCCCCAGGAATGGGAAAAATTTACAGTTTGGTCCAAGATGAGGAATTCTGGTAGGACAAGGATGTATAGGTGGAGAGAATGCAGGTATTCTAGATAATGAAGAATACATTGAAAGAAAGAGAATGTTCTTTAAGATATTGAAAGCCCAAGAAATACATTTCCTGTACTACAACTTCCAACATAAGCTAAGCTGCTTATGTATCTTCCTTCTCAGAAAACCAAATTAAAAAAAAGCAAACTATCAAATATTTACACAAGTGCCTATTCTGACTAAGACAAAAGGTTAGGAGCTATTGAAAATGCAGAGATATGTCTTTGTAACAAAAAGTCTTAACGCAGTTTTTATCCTCTAGCATCTCCTCTTTCCCCTCTATTGGGAAACTGGAGACATTTTCTCCTCTTGTTGCTGTTCAGTTATTTCAGTAGTGTCTCACTCTTTGTGACCCCTATAGGATTTTCTTGGTAAAGATATTGGAATGGTTTGCCGTTTCCTTCTCCAGCTCATTTTACAGATGAGGAAACTGAGGCAAACAGGGTTGGGACTTGTCCAAGGTCACACAGCTAGTAAGTGTCTGAGGTCAAATTTGTATTCAGGAGGATGAGTCTTCCTGACCCTAGCTCTAGCATTCACCACCTAACTGCCCCACATATCTCCTAGGTTATCTATAATATAGCATTTTTCTTAACATTAATTTGGCCGCAAAGTACTCTGTGGCTTGAAATATGCTGACAGAACTTAAAATTACTTTTCTGGTATATTTGGGGTATGGAATGTCCCTGAAATAATGTAAGGTAAACAAAACTTTGAAATAAAATAGAGATAATTAAGCTAATTTTCATGCTATAAAATTGCAGCATGTAATTTCTGAACACTCCTAATTTCGTATTTTGTATTTTTGATGGAGAATATTAGTAATCTGGAAATTTTCTCATGGGGCCTCTTCAAAAAATATGAAACACTAGGATTCCACTTAACATAATCTAGGTCACAATCTTTACTGAAACTAAATGAGAAGATTAGATTTACTATGTTAAAAATATCATTACTGAAGATATAAATCATAGATGAACTTATAATATTTTTTGCATTTTCACCCTAGATTTTAAATCAATTTCTCCTGAGCAATAGGGACATAGCTATCAGAACAATGTGCAAAATTCAGAAACCTTGTTATATTTTCTCATCGTACTTGTCATTCATACACACACACATGCACACATATATGTATATTGTGTGTATATACACACGTATATTTACTGAACCTTTGATTTTATCAGTATAGGGAATTCTGGGTAAGAAACTGCTTCTTTTTTTCAACACAGATTGGCACCTTTTCTGGAGCTCCTAGTCAGAGAGTTGTCCAAGGCACTGAGAGATTAAGTGATTTGCCAGTATGTGGCAGAGGTGGGAGAGAATACTAATGAATGAAGGATCCTGATCAACACTAGTAACCTGCATTTGAACTAGACCATCGCTAGTCCTCTGCCCTGTTTCCTCTTTTTACCAAGCCTAGACCACAATCTTTATTTCTTACACTGTCTTTCCCTCTTTTTAATTCCCTTTATGATCACTCCTATGAATTTGAAGTTTATTTTGATTTTTACCATTTCTTCCTTTTCTCTACTCTTTTTATCCCCTTTCCTAGTTCCCACCCTGGAGATTTAACGTATTTCAATGTCAAACTTTTTGCCTGTGTATATTCATTCCTTCTTCTTTTTCAGGTTATGTAGCAAGAGGTTAGATAGTTAAAATTAGGGTAAAATCCTGCTCCCCCTTCTCCTATGTTTAGATATTCTCATGGGCCCCATTTATATGAAATAGTATTTTTCTCCTTTGTTTCTCATTACTTTCTCATATTGATTTCCTCCTTTCCTTACTTTTCTCCCCTAAAACAACGTACATAAAAGTACGAAACCACATCCACATCCAGGTCCCTCTGTCACTCTCAAAGACAGTAAGATTTTTGAAGGGATGCTTGTCTCTTATCTCACCATTGGAGTACAAGCATCTAAATCCTTTAACTTCTTCCAGTTGCTCAAGTATACTTATCTACCTGGGTTTCCCTTGACTCTTGTGATTTCATTTCTAAGTTCAACACAGATCTGGTGTTTTCATGAGAACTTATTGAAAATGACTTTTTCTATTAAAGATCTGTTTTCCTACCACAGTGTTGAAAGGTGCACTATTATTGATTGCAAGCTTTTATCTTTTAACCTTTTCCATACTAAGATTTTCATTTATCTATAGAAGTTACAGGGCATTAAAGATCTCCCTTGAAGACTTCCTAAGTTGTCTTAGGTTGAAAAATATTTCCCTCTGATATTTTTTGCTGGCTCTGCAGTTCCAAAATTTGATATGAGACATTATTTTAAAGTTGTTTGGAGTAGAATATTGGGAAAGTTCAGCTGAGTTTCAACCTGTACTTTGCCATCTTTGAGTATACATAACTTTTTATCAGCTGCACATGGCACCTTCTGGTGCCTCCGATTTGGGCCTTTCCCTATGTTTGATTTACACTTTATTGATGATAAATGAACAAGATGGGAGAAATCTGCCTGTCTGAGGGGATGCAGTGATTCCTTTTTTTTTTAAACAGATCTTGTGAGAATTCTCCTGAATCCTTCATTGACTTCATAAAACCAGTTCTTCTGTAGCAGAATCCCAAAGCTATGGTTTCATCTGAATAACACTATCTCACCACATTACTCCTTGAGCAATGAGATGGTGCAGTGAACAGAATGCTGACCCTCCAGACTAGAAGACCTGAAAACAAATCCTGCCTGGGATACTAGTTGAGGCAAATCACTGGGGCATGTCACTTAACCCCTGTGTCTTAGTTTTCTCATCTGCAAAATGGGGACAATGAGAATGTCTACCTCCCAACGTTATTGTAAAGATAAAATGAAATAATATTTACAAAGCACTTGACAAATATCAAATCAAATGATAAATATTACATGTTATTATCATAATAAATAACTTAGCAAATGCAGTGATATAATAATAAAGGCAACAAAGCTGTAATTGAAAATGAATTGGCCCTGGAGCCCTATGACCAGGATTTCAATTGTTTTGCTTTGTCCAGTTCTATTTGTGTGACTTTAGGTAATCTACTTAACCTCTTAGTTGACTTACCTGCAAATTAGCAATGATAAAAATTGAGAGCTGTTGTAAGAATCATATGTGAGGATCAAATAGTGTATGAAAGTTAATGTATGTAAAGCTCTTTGTAATTCTGAGGCTCTATATAAATATTTCCTCTTAGTTTTCTATGGGAAATGACAAGTCAGCTAAACTTATTTCCTAAATGAAAATGCTTTCTTTAGATAAAATCAGTAGGGCTCTTTGCATAAGAATAAGTTATATTGTCCTTAAAAATACTCAGAAAGTTAAATAAGTAAAAACTAAGAATAATTTTGTCTTTCAGAACATTTCTCCAAAATAAGCTTATATTCACCCTCTTTTATGTATTCTTGATTTTCTAACAGAGTATTTTCAGTCATTTATCAAGATGGAATACTCTTAAAATATTCCTTTAATATATATCTATTTGAATAATAGAATTAAAGAATGTTTGACCTGGAAGGGGAAGAGGACTCAAAAATCATCTAGTAAAGCTCTCCATGTTACAGATGAAGAAAATGAGATCCAAAGAGGCGATGAAGCTTGCCCAAGGTCACACAGCTAGTTAACGAACCCTAGCTTACAAAATTTCTTTCTGGTCTAGAGTACATTCCACTGAAGCATGAGGCTTTAACCATTAATACTATCGTTCTGTTCTTGACAAGATTAAGTCACAGGCAGTTTAGGACTATTTCCTTGGGAAACTGGAAGAAAGAACACAGTGTTGGGACTTGTTAAAGTGTGCTTTTAGGCATCAGTCGAACACTTGGGCTTATTACTTAATAAAGGTAACATCCTATTTCAGTGAGCTCTTCAGGACATTTCAAAGCCTTTTCTTGTGTGGAATTATGATGCATGAAATACCAGAGAATTATTACATAAGTCATCACCTGGTGCCTAGAAATCCTTTATGGTATAATGTATAGAGACATAATATTTGCTATCATTAAATTTGACCTGGAAAACCGATTCAGTTTCCAAGTCAGATAAAATTAACTACTCAGGGAGTGTTGTGAGATTATTTTTTCAAGGAGATTTGGAAGAAAAGTGTGACAGTTTCTGTGTACTATTATGGCCACATATCACAGGAAAGTCTGTGATAGAGCTAAGAATAGATGTCAGGAGTCTGACCCTCCTTTACCACCCTGTCCATTATGCAGGTACAGTAATCATTTAATTTCTTAAATAGACCAGGTGATTGTCTAGAAAAAGCCTCAACTGGCTTGGCTCTACTTTCAATTCATGATGCTATTCCTGCACCTGCAAATTTGGGGATTATTTCTTTGCTGAAATGGAAAACTGCACCTTTCACATTGACAAAAGAGACAGCCTAAGTTTCAGATCACCCTAAACTTGCTTATTTACTTGCTGACTACAGAACAGTGAGAATGGAGCAAGTCCCCCAGGGATCACAGGTGCATCCAACATTTCTGCCACATGCCAGAAACCGAGATCTTCAATATGGTCAAATGAAAGCTATCACAGTTCTTTGTGTGAATTCACTTTAGTATAGTCAAGATTGGCTTCATTAAGGCAATCCTTCAAATAAAGGATTATGTAGTTCTTGCTCTCAGTTTTATTTAAAGTGGATAGTATTTCAATAGGCAGCTAGCAGTTGGAGTGGAGGGAGGATGGAGAAGGGTTTTACTGGTGTATGGAACAGTATGAACTAAGGTAGAGAGAAGAGGAAGTACAGGAGGTTAGGGAATGGATGAGTAATCTGGTTTGACTAGACTGTAGGTTACATTATAGAGAGAGCTGTGAAGAAGTTTAAAAAGCATATTAAAGCAAGATTGTGAGTATCTTGAGTGCTAAGCTGAGGAGTTTATGGAAATCCTTGAAGGTTTTTCATCCAGGAAGTGAAGTGATGTCATCAGAACTGTGCATTATATGGCAGAACTCTACACTATTCATTGGATAGTGAGAGGCATTTTCTGTGCCCTCCCACTACCTCCTCTGAGATTACTTTCTATATACACTGGAGATACATTTATGTGTATATTGCTGTTTGTATATTGTCTTCTCCATTATAATAGAAGTTCCTTGAGTTCAAGGGCCATGTTTTTTTGTTTGTTTTTTACCTTTTTTGGATCCTTAGCGCTTGGAATAGTCCTTGACACATAGTAATTACTGAATGAATGTTGACTGACAATGATGATGGAGACATTGAAAGTATCTGTTTTAAAAAGTCATTATAGAAGTCCAAATGAGAGAATGAGATCCTAGATAATGAGATCACTAGTGGAAGTGAGAATGGAAAGGAGGGAAGAGATGGTGGAAACACTAAAAAGTTGGACAGTTGGTTGATCAAGACTTAATAAGTACATATGGGGAAGAAGAGGATAGTCAAATTTAACTGCGATTGTTTAAAGACCCTTGGGTTCAAATCCCACCTCTGAGACAATACTAGTGTTGTTACGTATAGGCTACTTAGCCTCTAAAATGAAGAGATTGCACTAGATGGTTTCCGAGGTTCCTTTCAGCTCCAAATCCATGATCCTATGAAGTTAAACAAGGGTCCTATATAGGTAGCAGCTTTTGAAGGTCACTATAGTTCTGTCTTCCATTTGTATAAAGTGGATTTTTAAAAATGTGGATTTTTTTATTGCAACACACCCTCACCTATAAGGAAAGAGAATAAATATGAGAGATGGAAGAAAAAGATAGGAGGGAGGAGAGAAGGAGAAGAGAGAGTCAGAGACAAGAGATTCAGAGAGCCACAATGACAGAGACAGATTTGATTCTTCTCTTTGAGGAACAACAGCTTGTCTGCAGTCCTGGAAACACCATTAGAAATCTGTGTGACTCAATTTATGATACAGGAAACAGCCTCTTCTGTCCTTCAAAGCACCACATTTTTAATTCCAGATTCAAATCAAATTGAAGTCAGATTAGATTGATGCTTCCCCACCCCCGAGTAATTTAATTAGTCTGTGCCCCCAAAGCTCAGCATTAGAGATTTTCTGTTTATTTTTAAAACCAGGCCACTACCAGTATTCTTAACATATTGTACTGCTTAAAAAATGGAAGTGAGAATCTCATATTCCCCCCTCCCCATTTCCTGGCACCTACTGGCATCCCTTAAATATACCCAAATATGCTGCCCAGCTGTGTTCCTGCATCCTTCTCAGCAGCTCCACCTCCAGCTGGTGGGAGTCCCAAGTATAAAGTTTGTACTAACCAGTTTTCTCATCAACATCAGTGCAATATATTTTTAAACACAAGGAAAAGCATAGGGTCATGCTAATAACTAAGGAACCTCTAATTTCATTTTACTACTTTTGGATTAGCAAGTCTACCTCAGCAACTGAAATTGTAGGATGGGAAAAATTTCCTGTTTCGTCTCTTTTTTTTATTCTCTCTCCTTAGTATATACAGTTGTTGAAGTAATTACTCTGATCTTTCCAGCAAGAGTTGGTTTGCTTTATTGCCTTGAAAATTTAAATTAACTTTCTGCACTACAGGAGCAGTAAAAAAAATACACCAACACCTGAACTACCTTAGTTTAAATTACATTATTTCCTTTTTATTATATTGGAACTTTTACAGTTTGAAAAACATCTTCCCTAGGGACTTCAGCAATAAAAATGTTGAAACCCACAAATTTGTGCTATCATCTGGCATGGTGATTTTGGTAGTAGATGATTTTTTAAAAAGCAAAGAGACAAAAGTTTTATTGATCAATGCCATTTGTGCTTAAAATATATAGTAGCCAGATTACAGCTTAGCAGGAAGATATGACATTCTATGCATGTCTGTATCTTATGTTGGAGGGGAAAAACTTGCATATAAAGCTCACACAGTAAAAGAAATATGCATGATTTTCCCATGCCTACTTAAGGTTGCTTTAGGACTGGACTGAGGCTACCAAATGCAACATTACAAAGTACCAATTCAGATGTAAATTGACCCAAATGAATCTTCGGACCAACAAAGAAGACAACCCATTTCCATTTGTCATGTAGTACCACACACAATTACCAAATATATTCTAAATAAATTGCCTCCCCATTTATCCACATGGCCATGTACCTCTAACGAGACAGGGAACATTACCATTATTTTTCCCTATTCTGCATTCCTTAGGAGCAATAAGCATTACGTGGCTGTGAAAGTCTCACAACGAGTCAGTAGGTCCTTAGATTCCAGTGCTTAACATGGCAGTTTAGAAAGACCTCCCTCATACATACCAATACATGTGGTACAGGAATGAATGCCAATATATCTACCCTTCCATATGTAAGTAGAACTAGTCAAAATGTTGGGAGAGGGGCCAGATGTCATGAAAGAGTTCTTATGAGGGATGCAGTAATGAGCTTCTAGTTTTTGAGATGTGTGAACAAAGTGAAAATATTGCTATGAATAATCTAAGCAGTATGGGAGGCAGCTTGACAGAGTGGAAAGAAGATTCGAAATTTTGACTGGAAACGACTTGACTCCCTGCTAGCTGTGTCACCCTCCTTACAGTGTTTGGTCCCCCTCAGCTTCCATTTTTGCATCTGTAAGATAGAGACAATATTAACTTGCATGGGAATCAAATCAGAAAGAAAGGTGCTCTGTGACCATAATGCCTTACATGAATGTGAACTCCTACATGGAAGGACAACTTCACAGATTTATTACTAAAGATTTCTAGCAATATATAGTTAATTCTCAATTATTTTAATGAAGGGAATAAGATCCTAGTCAATGATAGCAGCCAAAGGTTCACATGACACTTGGAGGTTTACAAAGCTCTTTACAAGTATTATTTCATTTTTCTCCTGACAACTTTGGAAGTAAGCACTTTTTACCATCATCTCTGTTTTACACAATAAGAGATTTAGGCACAGAGGGGTTGAATGACTTGTCTATGGTCACACAGTCAGGAAGTGACTGAATTCGAACTCATAACTTTCCAGTTCCAAGTTCAGTGCTTTATCAGCTGTATCACCTAATTCCCCTTAACCTAAGCTAGAAATAGAAAACACTGGAAAGGAAACAACCTTACCATCACTCATATGTGTGGGATACCTAGGAGTTTAGAAAGAACTTTCCTCACAACTCAGAGAGGTAAGAAGTACAAGGTATTTCTATTCTTGTTTGACACTAAAGTGAAATGACTTTTAACAGTCACAGGGTTGAGAAGTATAGGAATTAGAGTTTACATGCATATATTCTGACTGCAATTCTAGTCCTCTTTGAGTCCCACTGAACATTTGGTAAGCATCTGCTATGTCTCAGGCATTATACTACAGCTGCATAGTTCTGAACTGGGAGATGCAGTTAGGAACCTGTCAAGGAAACAGTCTGAGCATCATTTTGAAGGGGAAAGCAATGAATCCCATGAAACTTTCTTGATACTTTTTCATAGTGCCCCACAATGGTACAGGACAACATTTATCAAAAATTTTTTGGCAAAAGTATTGAGTCTAAGACTGAAACAGTGATGAATTTGCCACGAGCTTGTAACATTAGACTTTTTTTGCAATATTTGAACATCATAAAGTCCTACAGAGATTTTTGGGAATTCTCTAAAACAGATCAATAAGTCAAGCTACTTAGTTAAGAAATGCTAATGAATGACTTCTGGATTTTAAAAAATGGACTTTTAGGGAAAGGTGGGATTTCACCTCCATAGGATATCAAACAGGAAAAGAGCTACTGGTCCAAAAGCAAAAAAAAGTCCATCCATCGTAACTGAGAAGCAGATGTACGGCTTTTAGAAAGAAAGCTAGTCGTGTGTGCATTGAATAACAGGCAATTATCAGTGGTTTTACTGTTTGCCCTAAAGAATTTAGAACAGCGTCAAAGGGAAATTTGATCTATTAGAAGGAAAATCCGACTGCATCTTTTAACCCTGTGCCAACTCATCTGGGCTCTAACTTTTTTTTTATATAACATACTTTATTCTTGAAAAGTCAAAGAGTTGCTAATAAAAGTCTATGCAGAGATTAAGCTCCCAAAAGAGATATGTTTGTTAAGAGTACAAACTGGGAGAGTGAAAATACTGAATGACTTTAAATCCAGATAAAAGTATAGTACAGCAAACTCAGTTACCCAGTATTCTCTTAATTAGAGCTCTAAATAAGCTTCTTTACGTAGAAGGCAATTATACCCAAGATTATCTGGCCTTGAAGAACTGAGATATCCTAAAGAGCCTTCAATATAGTATACTGGATAGGGGACTGTATTTGGAGACAGAAAACAGGGTTCAAATCCCAACTCTACTACTTGTTAGGTGCATGACCTTTTCCAAGTGTCTGTGCTTCATTAGATGTAAAACGGAGATAAAAATGTTTTCATTATCTACTACATAGTATTTTTTAAAAGTGCTATGTAAATGAAAGCTATTATTATTGAAGACTAAATGATATTTATGATATGATTAAAAACTATTCATTAGTTTTAATGTACATTTTAAAAAAATTATTTGATAATCCAATGATGGCATACATTGCGACCATCCACCAGAAAGTTTTATTAGTCACAATATCCCATTTTTTTATCTAACATTAGATAACAGTTTTCTACATGATCATTAGGTTATCATTTAATAAGTAATCAAGATCAAAATCATTCCTACCCTGTAGGAACAAAGGAAAAGGAGAAATACATGTAGAGCATTGACAAGGGTTTCTTTTATTCTATAGAAACTGTGTATCCCAAAAATGACCAAAAAAATCTGGTTCTCTTTGATATATTCCAATGACTATAACCACAAGAGTAGCACACTATGATAGAGATCAAGTGCCAGAACTGAAATAGGATTCTACCAACTTCAGTATACTTGCTGGGAATTTTTCAAATATTATTGTTCCATGAAGAGTTCCTACAGTCCATTTAATATCAATGCTATTCTTCCTGGTAATTCTGAGGGAGCTGTGAGGATGTATTCACATTTAGAATATTTTCATTATGGTACCAATTATGTAGACCCTTTAGAACAGGATGGCACTGGATTGTTTACTTAATCCAACCTACTCGTTTTACAACTGAGGAAATTAAGGTACAAAAACATTAAATGATTTGCCCAAGGTCACATAGATATTCAGACCTTAATTGGACTGTAGAAAACACATCCTGGAAAGGTACCCCCTTCTACACACAGCTAAATCTCCCACCTTTATCCATGGACAAAAATGACTGAAATCAGCCTCTTGTCCAGTGAATTATCACTTTCTATGGGCAAGCTATTATTTCCAAAGGAGGCATTTATAAGTTATCTTTTAATCTTTTTTCCTTTTTAATAAATGTGAATTATTCCCACTCCCTATAGACAATGATGCCTTGACATTGACCATGTTCTTCTTTGAAACTATAAGTTATTCAGTCATTCCAATTACACTATAAACAGATGGACAGTTCCCAAGGGCACAGACAGAAATTTGCTCAAGATCTATTTGATTACAAGTCTTAGCCTTTGAGGACATATTTTGATTTTGAAATGTATCTTCTTTGGCTTAGTGAGAAGTGGAAAAACTTGACAGATATTCCCACAAGCTTAAATTAGCTACAGTAATACAGTCTTTCTCTCTCTACAAAGCTCTTCGTTTGCTTGTAACTATTTCTCCCTCCAGTATGATAAGAGTAAATAGGAAATATAGTCACTGGGCAGAATAGTAACAGAACAGGAAAATGGGGACACATACCTATGAACTGATTACTCGTTGGTTTTCCAATTAATTACTCTCTAAAATATGGTTTTCATGACATACTATTCAAAATAATATTACTTTAATGTAGATTAAAAGACACATTTTAGTTTTTCATTTTATATCTGGCACAAACAACAATAGGTTCTGAAGTTTTTTTTTTAAATTCACCTAAAATGTACACTAAAGTAGCATAAAATGCTCTACATTACTTATGACATTTTCCTCAATAAATTCAAGTTTGCGGCTCCCTTCATTACATAATCACAATTTCTCATTTCATGCCAAAACATGTTTTCTAGGTAAACTTTTTTTAAAAAGTAGTATTTTGGAAAAGTATTATTTTAGTAGTATTTTAAAAGTAGTGCTTAAAATTTTTTCAATAAAATTAATGCAATTTTTTTGAAAAGGAAAAGTGTTGATTGGGAGGAAAAACTTTATCTTAAATATCTCTGCTAAAACTCTGATCCAAGAATTGATAAACATATACTAGAACAAGAGCCAGTTTCCAAGAGATGAATGGTCAAAGGATATGAATTCTTAAAATAAGAAATGTAAACTATCAACAATCATGTGAAAAGAATCTCAAAATTGTTACTAGTAAGAGACAAATAAACAAATAAAAACAACTTTGAAGTTTGAGGCCATATCTGACAAATGGCAAAGATTATTAAAGACAATATTAGTCAATATTAGAAAAGTGGTAAAGAAGTTGAAATTCTAATATATTGTTGGAGCTATGAATTTGTCTACTTGGAAAATTGTAGAATTATATGAGGAAAATTATTAAATTGTCTAGTATGACTCAGCCATCCTACTATTGGGTATATACTCCAGGGGAGATCAATAACAAAAAAGAAA
>CM053771.1:351290122-351334509 GCA_028658325.1 Potorous gilbertii | reverse complement strand
TGGCAAAGAAACAAAGGAAGAAACCTAAGTATAGAAATGGAGTATTATAGGCATGGAATGTTGCATATACCCTCAGACACTTTTTCAGTTGGGTTTTGTTCAATTTTTCATTTGTTCAAAGGAAGGACTCATAGTGGTGGGGTGTATCAAGAACTAATTCTGACTTTTAAAAAGACAAAAGTAAAAATTACCACTGGGAGGTAGGGAGATTTCACATGGGATTTCAGTTCAGATATGAGTGAAATTTACAAAATTTTGACCCTTTGGCATGGAAAATTGTCGGCTATCCCTTGTTTTCTCCTTAGAAAGAAGAAAACTCTTGAACCATAAGGAGGAAACAAAATGTAACAACAAAAACTGATAAAAGCAAAACATACACACACACACACACACACACACACACACACACACACACACACACAAAATTCTCCAGTGCTAGCACCTTGATTACACTCTTTCACAACGACGAATTCAAGTTGAAATGTGAACTGAATCACAAGATTTTTTTTTATGCTTCTGTTAGTCCCCTCTGAGATAGAAGTCCTTTAATTTGCTTATTTTACCTAGTCTTTGCCTTTTAATTTTAGTTGTTTTCCTTTCAAGTTACTACTTCATTATCCCATTCTTTGCAACATGTATATTCATGTTTCTTTTTCCTCTTATACTACAAATTCTATCACATGTGCTATTTCTGAGTATCTTTCTTAGTTTATAATTTTACTTATACCTGCCTTGGCAAATCACCACCCTTTTGTTTATTATTGACAGGTATCACTGGGTTCTAGACATTGTTACTTGATTTCAAAAGATTTATTAAAAGTACTTATTACTTATAAAACATTCTCCTGGTTACCTGGGGAAAAACAGAGGTACATAAAGAAGACATGGTCTCTGTTCTCTAGGTATTTACACTCTAGCAAGGGAGAGATTATATGTACACAAATAATTAGTAAGATAGAAAATGATATATCTTAAGACAGGTATGCATCAGTTAAATGTCTATAATTGATCATCAGTGCCAGCATTGTCTTTCAGATATTTGCAATATAAGAGTATTCAAACTAACCTGAAATGATTAGGTCATTTTTATGTCTTTTAATATATAACCATGAATATTATTTGTTTAGCACTGATGCCTTCTAATGCATTGTTTTGAATATATATCTGAAAACGGATATTAATCAGAGTTTGTACAGATCAGCTTGATGCCATATTCTCTCTATATTTTTCCTTAGAAATACAATCTTCCTCTTATTATAACAGCAACATCTCTATGAGGATATGTGAAGGAAAAACTAATGGGACCCAATTATAAACTTAAGGGAGAGTGCATAAAGGTGATTGCTCGGACATCATTTAGTTAGTCTGAGAAAACTGTCTTTTCCTAATTAAAGAAACCAAGAGTCAAAATAATTAAGAATGATTATTTTAGATGTTTGACTTGTCCTACTGACATGCCATTTTCTATTTCCTTTTAATATTTTATTTTTCCCAATTGTATGCAAAAACAACTTTAACCTTCTTTTTTAACTTTTTTGAGTTCCTGACATAGCATTTTCTGAAAGAACTTCAGACTGGTGAAAGTTACATGCACATACACACATGCATGCACACATATGCAACACCATAACATGTACTTGGAGTCCTGACCACTGCTTTAGATGCTGCTAAAAACTCAGGTTCTTAAAGTAAAGTCATTCTATGACATCTCTTCTCTTTTAGAACCATTTTCTCATTTTTACAAATGAGAAAACTGAGGTGAAGTTAAATTATTTGCTCAAAGACACCTATACAGTAAATTTGAGAACTGGAACTGAAACCCAGGTTCTCTGATTCCAAAAGCAGGCTGCTTCAAACTGCACCACATTGTTCCTTTTGATTTTAAACAAACTTTCAACTTTCATGTTGCAAAGTCAGTAGGAGCCTTACAAACCAATGATGGAGATAGCTTCTCAAAAAAAAAATGATAGATCACACTAGGTTACATGAGACAATTTATGTAATAGAGCTTCTACATCTATGGACTTTTTGGGAAGAGAACATGTTTTAGAATATTATTCAATCTGTTTAACATTTATTAATTACTTATTGTTTGTAGAGCATTGTGGGGGATTCTGGGTTACCCATGGTTTAGATAAGACAACCCTCATTGAATTTATCACCCAAGAAAGGGGTTTATTGTGTTACGGAACTATATGGTAGAAGGACTTATTAGATAGTAGGAAACTACAATACAAAATTATTCAGAAGAACATTAGAATGATGGAGCTGTCAAATAGCAATCATCGTTCATAAATGCTTCATTCAATTCATTCTTCAACTATTTATTGAAGCACTTTCCATGTGTCAGAACCATGCTAAGCATAAGAGATGCGATAGAGTAGAAGATCACGTCCTAATGTCTCTGGTAGTCACTGTGTATTTTATGGTTGTTTTGAATAGAAAAGCCCAAAACTCATGCAACTTTGCACCCGTGCAGAGAAGTAAGAACATATATTTGAGCCTGTTAGGAAAATAGTGCTCTGGCCATGGCTAAATGTTGTCTTTAATGAACAAATCTCAGAACAAGTTTATAGAGACTTGATTCTGGAAAAATACAAGGATTCTACCCAGTACCCTTTACAAAGATTTGGAGAAGAATGACCAAAAAAATAAAAAGCGTAGCACAAATTTGGGGTACTTATCCTAACCCAACTAGCTGTTTTTCCTTGACTTTTATGTGGGCAGTGTTGATGTATTCCTCTCCCTTTAAATAAAGTCTATAGAAAACCACAAAAAGTGATCTGGACCCTAAAAGCTTAACGGATTCTGGAAAGCAGCTGGCTTGTAACATGAGTCATTTTAGCCACAGCTTTCTCTTTTGTATGTTTTCTCTGAGCTAAAGAGCAGGTTATTGGATGTCTTATGGCAGGTGCTATTGGATTAAGGAGGTAGCTGGTCAGAAACAAACTTTGTCTCTTTCTCTGTCTCTATCTCTCCTCTGTCTATATAATACAAGTGAATATGATCTGTTAACGTAATATTGTTTATTCAAATTTTTCTTTTATAAATAAATATGCATAAATGAATAAATTATGGGTATATTTTGTTTTTTACACCACCAGCATTTCTTCTAGTATCCTCCCCTCTTCTCCACCCTTCTGAGAATTATTCCACATATAAAAAGAATATTAATGGAAGAAAAGAGAAAGAAGAGAAAGAATGAACAAAAGTGATCTAATATTAAAAAAAAAAATCTGAAAAAATGCAATATTCCACATCCATGGCTGTCCCACATCTGAAAAGAAGTGAGGTGTCTTCTCATTTCTTTACAATATTCAATTTTGTTCCTTTCTGATTATTCTTTCCATTTAATTTATTGTGGACGTTGTGTATGTTGCTTAATTGGCTCTCCTTACTTTACTTTGCATCAGATCATATAAGGCTTTTCATGCTTCTTTTTATTCATCGTGTCTAGTTATTTCTTACACACAATAATATCCTATTGCATTCATGTACTACAATTTGTTTAGCCAATTTAGCCAATAAAGAATCCCAATTGATAGGTCTCTACTTTGTTTCCAATTCTTTGTTACCATAAAACAAATTGGACTATAAATATTGTGGTGGACATGGGGATTTTCTTCTTATCAATCACCTTCTTTGGATTATAGCCTAATTATATGTGTGTCTTGTTGAGGGTGGAATGGGAAGGAATCACTGCATCAAAAGGTATTGGTATTTCATTAGTTGTATTTACACAATTCCAATTTTCTTTCTAAAATGTTTGTACAGATCAGTTTCACCAACAATGACTGAACAAGCCTATCTTCTGGCCTCCCTCTCCCTTCCCTCACACAGTTAACATTTACTATTCCCTGTCTTTTGAAATCTTTGAAATTTTTCTGAGTGTGAGATAAAACCTTGAGGTTGTTTATTTTCTTATTTCTCTTATTTGATTTGGAGAATTTTTTCAAACGTTTGTTAATAGAGAGAGGAAGGGAACAAGTATTCATAAAGCACCTACTATGTGTGATTCCCATTGTTCTAAGTTCTAAAATATTGTCTTCTTGGATCCTTACAACTCTCCCAAGAGATAGGTACTTTTATTTCCTCCTTTTTACAGTTGCACAAACTGAGGCACAAAGTGGTTAAATTATTCAATTTAACATTGTTAATGATTTGAAATTTTTCTTTTTAGAACTCTTATCGTTTGACAATTTACCTAAAGAGGAATGGCATTTGGTTAACGTATGTATGCATATATACATGTGTGTATGTATATATGCACATATACATACACATATAAATCTATTATATGTACACATAAATACACACATATATATTTAAACATGCATGTGCATACATATATACATGCTTATACATATATATAAATAAATACCATTCACACATAAATATCTATGAATACACATCTATCTATAAATAGTAGTAGTAATAGAGGGAGAGCCTAGAAGAAACAATTGAGAATAATGAGTGTTCTAGCCTCTCCATCATGAGGGGCTATGAAAGAAAGTGCAAACAATGCCAGGAAAGCCGTGTCATCAGGAGGGAACCAGATTTCAAATAATTCTAGGAGAAGAAAGGAGTGAAAAAAGGAAAAATAAGTTTAAGATGAAAATGAGTGTTTTTCTGTTTTCACCTATGGCGTAGGCATTGCAGAGAGCTCACTGAAAAGTGTAGGCAGCTTTGTTTTTTTTGGTTGAATTGAAAGTTTAATTAAAATTAAGTAGAAAGTAATATTCATAGCAGAAGAGGGGAAAATTATCATGTGCTATTTATTCTCCACCCTATTCAGAGAAATACACACATACATGTAAATATATATACGTATTTGTATAAGGTACATATTTGTATATAAATATAAATTTACATAATGTATACATGCATGCATACAAAATCTTGGATTCCAAACCATTATCTATGATATTTGATAGAGTGAGTTTTCTTTCCTCCTTGACTACTTCCTTTTTTAATCTATGATATTTGAGAGATGAGTTTTCTTTCCCCCTTGACTACTTCTTTCTTTACCATAAATGCATTAATTTTGTATGAACTGTAAATTGGGAGCTATGAATGATAGTATAAACAATACTCAAAAGTGTAGCCAGAGTTGTGTCATCTGGAGGGAAACTGATCTCTAATAATGTAAGGAGATGGAAGGAGTGAAAAAGGAAAAAAATGTTAGAGATGAAAGCAAGTTTTTAAATTTATGGAACAAGCATTTGCAGAGAGCACATTGAAAGAAGTTAATAACTTTAGAGTGGGTTGTTATGGGGGATAAATTGAGAAGGGTGGGTGTGATGAAAATATCATATAACTTCTGACTTCATCATTCAACAAATACTCCTCTCCCCAAAGTTACCAGTGATATTTTCATTAAGATGTTTAATGAAATATTCTTTATTTTCATTCTTCTTTACTTCTCTACTGTTGACCACCCTTTTCTCCTTGATACTTTCTTCCCTCAAGGTATTCTTGACAACGATCTCTCCACCTTCTCATCTTTCCTTTGGGATTGCATCTTCTCAGTTTCCTTTGCTGGTTCTTCATCTATGTTATGTCTGATTACCATGGATGTCTTCCAAGGCTCTGCCTTAGAATCTCTTCTCTTTTTCTGCTCCTTCAGAGTAGAGTTTGTTTGTTTTTTTGGTTTCTATTTGTATTTTATTCCCAGCAATTAGTATAGTACTGTAATGAGAAATTAATAATGCTTCCTTCCTGAGTGTTGAGTCTTTTGCTTGGTGATGCCATCAGCTCCTTTGGATTCAATTGAATCTATGTAGATGATTTTCAGATCTGTTTATTTAGTTCTATCCAACTTCTCTTCTGATCTGAATTCTCATTATTCCCAACTTATCTTGCACTGGATGATCCATAGGTATCTCAACTTTAACATATCTAAAAATGAATTTCTTATCTTTCTCTGAAATTCCTCCCATCATCAGCATCCCCAAGTCATACAGGCTCACAGCCTAGATGTTATCCTGTTTTGGGCAGCGTGGGGAGGAAGGGGTAGCAATGCCTCAAATGAATCTTTTATTAAATGTCCATCTTTTTTCATTGATGATTACACTGTCAAGATATCATCTTGGGCTGAATCCTGTGTGTTTTTGCTTTCCAGAACACATTATTTTATCCCCTACTATGATTTCAAGTAGGGGCAAAATAGTCTTACTTTATCCCAATTGCCTTTAGACTTCTCTTTGTCACTTACAGAATTTATTGATTTTATCATCAGAATTGGTAAATTCAAATATCATGTATCTTAAATTTGTGAGGATAGAATTTTATGATTTATAGATTTTTTTCCAATTGACAATTTGTTTTCAGAGTTTACAAGTGCCAAGCAATTTTCTTATATTAATGTTTCTTGAATTATGGTGTTTTTTTTTAAACTTTTATTCCTTTGGGAGACCTATAATAGATAAGTTACTTCTAGGAATACTATCTCTGAGACTACTATGTCTCACTTTCATGGGGATCATAGCTTTTCTAAATATTATATTTTGCTTCTTTTCTTCTAGATTACTTTTCATTTATGTGTGTATGCATTACCAATCAATAGCTTTTTCTTTTGTTTCTTTGATGTGACTTCCCATGATGGATTCAAGTTTTTCTCTTCTGCTAATAATTATATGGTCTGTGTAGACCATAATTTTTGTTTTCATGATTTTTATTTCTCTCTTGAATGATTTTTGGGAATATCCTGCTGTGGTCTCATTTCATATAGAAATCCATAAAGTTCTCTGTTTCATCTGGCATCAGTTAATTTACTTTTATCCTGTGATGTTTATTCATAGATATCTGGACTTGTTTAGATGTCACTGAGGCCATCCTCCATACTGTTATTAATATCTTCCCTGATAATTCATCTACTGGTACTCTGGGTTTTTAACTAAATCTTCTTGAGATCTTTGGTAATTTATTCCTTATCCCCCTTATAATCTCCTATTGGTTACTTTGTGACTCCTTCCCTTTGGTGGCATATCCCCTGAGAGTGGGACCTCAAAGCTGTTTTAGTTTCCCTCTCTCATTGTGAAATTCATTTTTCACTGGCTTCAAGCTCTGGCCCATGTGACTTCTTAGAGGACAGAACTGGTCTAAGCTGAATTCCAATTCCAATTCTGTCACCTCTCTCTCTGTGTCTGTCTCTCTGTTTCTCATCTCCTTGTCTCTCTGCCTTTTACACGCATGCACACACACACACACATACACACACACACACACACATACTGGTGTCCTGCCCAGGTTTCTTCTTTTCCTTATCTCTCTGACTAAGCACTGCTGCAGAGCAGCATGAATGTTACACTCTTAGGGAGAGTTTGGTTATCCTTGCCTAAACCTCTACTCCACCTTTACAAAGTAGGGAGGGAGTAGAGTTGAGTTCTGGTTTTTGTCATCAAAGAATGATGGGTTGAATTCAGGGGCTAGAGGTAGGAGAGCGACAGTTTTTTCTTTGGGCAGTAGGGAATCTTGGCAGAGACTACAGCAATGGAATTGCTGCTTGTGTCCCAGAGTGCAAACTTATGAGTTCTGTTGTGTATCCCTGCCAAAGTATGAAGACAGGTTGGGGAGCCAGTGCTGAGTGAACTTTTAAGGAATTAGGGATTAGCCTTCTCTGCTATTAATTCATCAAGCTGCTATCTCAATAGCATTCTTGGTTTCTTAGACTATGATGACAGCTGCAATTGCTTTACTTCCTACATATAATTTTCATTTTGGAAAGGTTTGGGAGGTGGAAAGGATCAGAAAAAAAAAGTCTACATCTTTTTCTGTAATGTGACCTGCAATCATGAGTCAGATTTAATAGTGAATGTTTTTAGATTGTTTGTACATTTTATGCATACACACAATTATATATGTTGTTGATGATTTTGTTTTTACATTAAATTCTAAAGCTAATAAATATTTATCTAGAAGTCTAAAAATTCATGAGGTTAAATAGTTAAATTTATTCCTGAGAAAAAGACAACTGACAAGCAAATAAGTTTGTATCAAAGACTTATTAAAAAAAGTTGATTCCAGGAAGCTGGGTGATGATTAAATTATTATATAAATTATTATATCTTGAATCATATAATATATGATTAAATTATTATATTATATAAATTAAATTATTACATAGTAGCAAAGATTTATTTTAAAAAGTTACTTCCAGTAAGCTGGGTTATGATTAAATTATTACATAGAAAGTCAAAAGGGATTCAAGTTAGTCTCCTATATTTGAAATACTGTTTAATGATAACTGACATATGTATTGATTCAGATCCCAAGATACTTCAATCAACTTTAAGTTACTTTTTGAAACTTTGGGTTATATGAAATTGGGTTCTATATTTTAGGCATAAATATAAGGCTAAAACTTTTATTGTTTAAAATGTTATTTTATGTTCCTTACTGCCTTTTGGTTTTATATCACATTCTTTCCCAATAAATCTTTCCCTGTTCCCTACCCAACAAGTCATCTTAATGAAGATTTAAAAAAAAAAGAAAAAAGTAGGTCAATAAAATAGTATATAAAATACCCTATTCCCATAACTCCCTACCTCTGCAATGAAATAAGAGAGAGGCATTTTTTTCAATTCTTTCAACTCTTCTCTAGAGTGAAGCTTGGTCGCAAAAATTACACTACATTTAATTTAGTTTTTTTTAGGGGGGAATTATTGTCCTTTCCACTTACATTGTTGGAACCATTGTGCATGTTTTTACTTGGTTCCATTTACTGTATCAATTCATATGTCTTCTCATGTTTCTCTGAATTCTTCATTTATCTTGCAATTCAGAAGTCAGCAAAAGCCATGAGATATAAAACAGCAGAAAAATCTTACTTTAAATCTTCAACCTTTAACAAGACAGAGTACATCTATAACAGAATACATTCTTTTTTAACCAGTTAAGAATAAAAATGATGTACTACCTCAAACACTACCTCCATTGGAAGCCTTTCCTGATTCTCCCCAAAACTTTCCCTCCAAAAAATAATCACTGCATATTTACTCTGATTTGCATTTACTCATGTGTACTCATTTCTTAAAGAGATCTGTTCACTGAATGGATATTACCTCACTCTAAGCGAGTTACCTGAAAAGACCTTAGCCTAAAAGGTCCGGGGTCTCCCATAGCCTTTTGATCATCTCCAGTCTTCCTGATGAATATCTGGTCACTGGACCCAGATGGCTCTGGAGGAGAAAGTGAGGCCAACGACCTTGTACAGCCCTCCCTCACTCAAATCAAAGTCAACTGTAAGTCATGTCGTCACTTCCCTAATGTCCTGGTTCTTTTCAAAAATGAAGGACAAACATAATAACAACTCAGTAATATTCACTTATTTTCATGTAATTCAATTTGCTCAGCTATTATTCAATTACATTTTGTTTCAACTTCTTTGCTCCCAGAATAAGTGTTGCAGCGAGAATTTTGTTTTGAAGCCTTTCTGTCTTTGGCCTCCCTATAGTATAGTCCTAGAATGGCGTCTAAGGTTATAGATATTTTATTCAACTTTTTTTCATAATTCCAAATTGCTTTCCAAATTGTTTGAACCAATTCACAGTTCTGTCAATATCGTATTAGTGTGTCTGTATACCTGAAGACCCTCCCAAATTAATTATTTTCATTTTTGTCATCTTTGCTGATTTTCTGTCTATGAGATGAAACCTCAGATTTGGATCACTCTTTCATACGGTTATTAATCATCTGCACTTTTACTTTTCAGAAATGTTAATATCAGAAAGTGTTAATTGAATTTGATTTATTTTTAGTTCTTTGATGATTACTATTCTGCAAATGGTATATATAGAAATACTTTACTACTAAAAATAATCAACCAAAATACTGCATTCCCCAATCATTCTGGATAAATAAGAAATATTGCCATAATTTCTTTTGCCGATTTTTCTTTTCTTGTTGAGGAAACGCTCCATTCAAATAAATCACACTTTAGAATCTAGAAGGTCCTGCTAATCTGGAATGTCTCTGATAATATATTCTTTGTCTACCTGCTGAGAACTATCTTTTCTAAGTATTGAGAGAATTATTATCACTAAGTAATTATTTTTTTTGTAGCCAGAGCAAAAAACAATGTTGGAGGTGGGAGTTAAGGAGTAGTTTTGATATGAATTGGTTGAAGTAGAGATATTTAAATTTTTGAAGGAATATTTAAAGAAATAGCCATATACTATATAATATAGATAGAAGATATGATTTGATTTTTAAAAATTTACATGATCTAAGGGGTTAAAGTATTTTTTAATAACTTGTTTATAGTGGGGCATCTTTTCTGAAGTTCAGTGGAGTACTGAGATGAAGATTTTACTGTATTAGAATGGAAAAGAATTTAAACAGAGACAAAAGCACAAAAAGCCAAGTCTATTCTTTCAGGACTTGTCCAGACTGTGAAATTCATAGGTTGCAGCACCAACAGATAGGCAGGAACATGTCCTTTCAAATAACAGGTTTAGAAGCTAATCATGTCAGAAATGAATCATTTTCAGATACAAGTCACTTCCAAGTAAACCCAAATAATTGTGATAGACAGCGACATAAGGATAAGTCTAATTTCCAGGACAAAATAGGAAAGTATGGTTGAGTAGCAAGAAAATTGAAAGAAAAATGTAATTGCTTTCTGCTGAATTGGTATATATTTGGAAGAAGTGTGTGAAATTAGCAAGAGAAAGAAAAGCTGTCATTGGCCTAAAGTAAGGTGGGGAAAAGTCACATGGCTAGAATTTTAGACTGCAAAGATATAGATAGAGTAGAAATAATGCTAGACTTGGAGTCATGATACTTATGTTCAAATATTAGTCCTGACTCTTATTAGCTAGGACCATGGGCATGCATAGACAAACAATGATTAATTTATTGCTCTGAGAATTTATTTATTTGTAAAATGGTGATATAATACTTGTGCTACCTACCTCAAAGGGTAGATATGAAGAACCTCCCTTCCAACTTTTAAATTATAAAATGCTATAAGATATAAAATTAAAATACCAAAACGCTCAGTAAAACAATTCTAGAAAAGATGGGCAAATTTTGACCTAGATCAAGAACATACACATCACATTTACTGGTCTAACATTTAAATCCAAGTACTCTGCAATGTATTAAGTGCCAACTACATGACCATTGGCGGGATCATTCTCTTTAAAAACAGTAATGAAAACCCAAACCTTGCCCTTATTAAAGATATAAGAGTCTATAAGATTGCCTTGTATTTTTGTATATCTACAGACGTTTAAATTTCGCACTCTTGTATTTCACAGCAAGTTTCTAGGTTTAGGCTACAACTTTAAAGCAGAGAGTCCTACCAATAATTTTCCTTCAAACTCAAACTGTAAATAGAATCCTGGTTTATGATTTTACCAGTCATTCTTCTCTCTAATGGATATCAGTTGGTGTTTTGATTTTTAAGGTTTACATGAGCTCCTAAAGTCAAGAAGAGGTAGTACGGTGCAGCATAAAGAACATAGGGATAAAGCCTTTGGATTTGTGTACCGCTCTCAGCACTTACTAGCTGTGTGATCCTGAGCAAGGCATTCAATTTCTCTGAGCTTCACTTTGCTCATGCTTAAAATAGGGATAAAATCCAAATAATAATAATATTTAATGTTTCCACAATAGTTTAAGGTAAGGAAAAAGACTGAGAAAAGCTCAGTTATCTGGAGTTATACAGCTAGCGACTCATTCACCGCAGCCTTTGAACTGCCTCCCAACTCATAGAGTTTTTACAAGGATCAAAGGAGATAACACATAATAAAACACTTGGTTAACATCAAGAGCTATAACAATATTAGCTGGCATGATTAAAGCCATTGTGTTTAAGCAATAGGAAGTGTCAGAAGCTTATAGTCAGAAGATGGGGGTTTTAGTGCTACATCTGATGCTAAGCATGCTAGAAGACTAGTCTTAGAAAATTACTTTGCCTTTCTGTGCCTCATTTGGACAAAATGTTGCCTAGGTTTCTTTCCAGCTTAAAAATTCTATGAATATAAGATTCTATCTGATGGTAGAAAACCTCCGGCATAAGCTGAAAGGAGAAAACAAGAGGGTGATCTTAGGAGATGACCTTACAAAAAAGTCTCTAAAATGAGAAGTAGAGATATGAAACAACTAACGACAAAAATATAATTTCATAACAATATATAAAAACATCTCCGTGACCTAGAATCCAAAAAATCAAGAGCCACAACCAGTTGGAGTCTTGTTCAATTGCATTCCCCCCCTTTAAAGTAGCTATGAAAGAGCAAATTGATATCAGGAACAAATTTAACAAAATATGATTTCTAGGTTATGTAGTTGAGTTAGTACAAATTCAATCTAGTCTTTTACCCCCTTTTTATTAATAACAGTTCTAGTTCAGAATGCTAGCTTCATCGTCATTAATGAAAAGTTCAATTTTATTTAGAATTTTCTAATTCCTAAGACAGGAGTGTGGAGTAATACACTTGAAAAAAAATTTTCCAGTAAAGGTGGAAATAAAAAGAATTTTCTAGTTAACTCTCATTTAATCATAAAATTCAAATCATCAGGCCCTCCCGTTGCCACTGTTATTCTACTATTTTAGTGAATTGAAATTTTACTATGTTGTAAAAAATGCAAAATAACCACTATCTTACAGGAAAGACAGAAGGACTCTGTAAAGATGGTGTTAATAAATATTCTAAGACCTCCATCTGCAAAGGTGAATTCAATCTCCTGGCCAAATTCCAAGAGAAGCAATTACAACCTGCTTTAAATGATACCATGTAAGCATATGATACGGCTTGAGGGGTCTTGCTTAAGACCGACAGCGTTGCTGCCATAATTACTAGCCTGTGGTGGGGAATGAGGAAGAAAGGCACGTTAATCTAGACTGCCACTCACTTGAATAGTTACGAAGTTTGTTGTTGACTGAGGAGGAAAAACTAAACTGTGACACTACCCTTTTGTACCTCAAGGTGGCTGACCTTTTTCTTTCCGCAATTTTATTTGAGACCCTTTGATTATGTTTTCACTGTCAATGACATCAATAGTTAGTCGCATTAAATACTGGTTAGTTTTGCTATGGGTCCTTCCCTAAGTTTTTCTAAGACGAATCTTGTTTTTGCCTTGATGGATGCAAATACAGAGAGTTTTTAAGTTACAGTTCATGTGAAAAGCATTTGACACGTCATTTACCTTTATTATTTTCCTTAGGGTACAGGAAAGTAACACAGAATAATAAAATTCACAGTTTATTCCATATTTACACTGCTTATTACACTCTACCCTTTAGGAAGATGTAGATGATCAGGAAGGACTACTTTTAACCATCTCCAGGCCTTCCTTACTCTATCCTCTATGCTTTGTAGCAGGGCCTCAAGATTTTCTCCCCTTTAGAAGGTTCTATACAATCTGGGGAAATGTCTCGGAGCCCTCTTAATTTGCAGGTTTCCTTTACTCTTGAAGAATTTTGATATGTTCTTACTAAAAAGCATTTGAGGGACCCATATTTGGAGCTATTGGAAGGTGCCTTGCTTTTTAAGAACATGGGAGAGGTGAAAATTTCTTTCATAAGCATAACAAATGGGAATTCATCTAGAAGAAAGAAGATTCCTTTAGTTATGAAGAGTGGCACGAGGGAAAATGAGAGTGTAGAAACTTGGTGTGAGATCTGACATTTTCAGATCACTCCAGAAACATTTATAGATGAACTTGGATGGAGAACAAACATTTGTAGCAATGGCAACAGATCTATTCCAATTTTCTAACGGTTTTCACCATTGATAACTGTAGATTCACCATATGTATATGCTAACACATCAGTTCTCAATGTACTATATAAGGAATTAGAACTGGCGCTTAGGAAGCTGAAAAATTGGTAAGGTAGCTAGACCAGAGGATACAACAAGGGAATTCATATTGGAGGTAACACCATTTTCAAAATATTAACAAATTTATTTTAAAGTCATTTGAAAGAAGGGAAGATGCTGAATGACTGGAAACAAACCACAGCTGTGTCATTCCCCTCAAAATAAAAAAAAAAGGAAATTGAGAGCATATCAGAAAGTTATAGAAATACATACTTGTTTTCTTTTCACTACAAAATCTTTGTAATTCCCATGTATATCAAGGTGTGCTCAATTAATAAAATATGAGAAAGGGAACAGAAAGCTTTCACATACATTTTCTGCAGAATCACAAATCTGCACAGTCATATGATCAACTGAAAACTATAATATATAAGATTCTTACATTTACATAACACTTTAAGGATTAGCATGGAGTTGTAAAAGGAAGTTAATGAAGAATACTTATTGTTCAGATGATATACTATAGCTAAATGGGCATCCCATTGAGTTATTCCATCGCAATATATCCTTACAGGAACCTCAGTGAACAGGAAAAGAGGACTGTGAGCTGCACTTGGAAAAACTGTGCCATGCTTTCAGTGATTACCCAGCTTTTCCCTGACACAATATCTTTTCAACACAATATTTTTCACAGATACTTTTCAGCTTATGAAACACTACACATGATCCAAAGGACAATGCAGAGACACACAGTAGGTATAATTAGGCTGTAGTACATTATCCATGGTGATTTCTATTCAAGAAAAGGCAGAAAAGGACCATCCAGGAACTAACTGTACATAAAACGGTGGGCTCCTCATGTGTCAAGAGTAAGGGATAAGAGATCAAGTTCTGCATTGAAAGAAAGATTCCAGGCACTGAGCCAATCATCTCTAGAGAGTGTATGGGCAGTCATGGAAAAGAATCCAAAAGGCAAGAAGAGGAATGCATTATAATTTGATCCATTAGAGTTTGTAATCACATTAAGCACAGATCTACTAAAGTAGACTTAAAAACATACAACATTACACTGAGCCTCCTTTAAATCTTACTCCAATGCTTAATTGAGGCACGATGATGAATCGGTATCCTCCAAGACCATGTAGTGGAGTGTAAGGACCAGCAAATTCTACCAATTTTAAAAGAATAAAGGCAAAGTAATTAAGGAGGTATCTAACAGTTGGAGCCTAACAACGACTGCTTGTAATGAGATTGTCTCAGTTCTCACCCTTCTTGACTTCTCTGGAGTCTTTGAAGCTATCAATGCCTTATCTTTTCCTGGATATTCTCTCCTTTCAAGGATTTAGTAACAATGGTTTCTCCTGATTATTTTTTTCCAAATTCATTCATTTATTTATTTGTTTTCAATTTTCAACAAGTACTTCCACAAATTTTAAATTTTCTTCCCCTTCCTCCGCTCTCCCTCTCCAAGACAGCATCCAATCTTATATGGACTCAACACATACATTCTTATTAAACACATGTTCACATTAGTCATATTGCATAGAAGAATTAAAATGAATGGGAAGAAGCATGAGTAAAACTAAACAAAACCAAATGTAACAAAAGAGACAATAGACTGCTTCATTCTGTGTTCTGACTCCATAGTTCTTTCTTGGGATGTGGATGGCATTTTCCATCATGAGTCCTTTGGAAATGCTTTAGGTCCTTGCCTTGATGTGGAGGACTAAGTCTATCAAAAGCAGTCCTTGCATACTATGACTGTAACTGTGTATAATGTTCTCCTGGTTCTTCTCACTTCACTCAGCATCAGTTCATATAAATCTGTCTAGTTGTTTCTGAAGTCTGCCTGTTCATCATTTCTCATAGCACAATAGTATTCCATTACATTCATATACCACTCAGGCATTCCCAATTGATGGACCTTCTCTTGATTTTTAGTTCTTGGCTACCACAATCTTTTCCTATCTGTCTGACCACTCCTTTTCAATCTCCTTATCCTGGATATTCATCTCCTGCCTGTGGGTTTCTCCTGAGGATCTATCCTTGGTCCTCCTCTCCTCTCCCTTTACACAGCCTTCTTTGGTGAACTCATCAGTATCCTTTCATTCAATGATATCTTTATGCAGATAATTCCCAGATTTGTATATGTATATGTACACACACACACACACACACACACACACACACACACACACACATATATATATATGTGTATATATACATAGCCCTAACTTATGTCCTGAATTCAAGTCTCACATCATACTGGCCCTTTGGACATGTCAATCTGAGTATCCCTTAGACATCTTTACTAAGCTCTTCAAAATAAAATTTATTAGTTTTCTTCCCCTAAAGTCCTCCCCTAGTACTGTTGAAGGCACTATTCTCCTGACAGTCACCTAGCCTTGTGACCTTGGTGTAATTTTTGATTCCTCACTTGCATTCACTCCACATATTCAATACATTATCAAATTTGGTCTTTCACACCTTCGCCTCTCTCCTATTTGTCTCTTTTGATTCACAAAACTTCCACTCAATTATAGGTCCTCATTGTCTCATGGCTAGAGGTACCTATAGACCAATTTTCCTAATGAAGAATAATGCAGCAACTTTAAACATTAGCAAATAAGCTACAACAACATATTGGAAAATTATGATACATAGAAACATCATAGAGAAACTATGATCAGGTGGGTGTTAATATTAGGAATAAAAAGTTGACTTAACATGAGGAATATTATAAATATAATAAATTATGTCAATTACATAAATGACAAAAACTACCTGATTATATTAATAGGTGTTTAAGAAGGCCTTTGGCAATTTAATGCTTATTTCTGTGAAAAATAAATTAGAATGTATTTTCTGTGTATTTACCATTCCTTAATGCAGTAAATAGTTTCTATCTAAAACCAAGAGTAAATTATAGATGTAGTAGAGAAAGGTTAGAGGTCTTTTCAGTAAGATCAGGAGTAAGACAAGGAGGTCCATCAGCACCACTACTTTTTTTTATATAGTCCTAAAATATTAGCTGTAGGATTAGAATAAGAAAGAGAAATTAAGGGAATTGACATAAGCAAAGAGGAAATAAAATTATAATTTTTTTAGATGATATGATGATTTACTTAGAAAACTCTACCAAGAACCAACCTATAATTAACTGAAACAATAAATTTGTTGAAGTTCTGAAGTATAAAATAATTTCATATAAATCATCAATTAAAGAAAACTAAGAAAATTCCACAGGAAGAGCTAGAAAAAGAGATACCATTCAAAATAACTACGAAAGGTATAAAACAATTGGAAAGTGTATTTTCCAAGATGCATCAAGGAACAATATGATTTTATAAAATACTACTTGTAGAAATATAGACTGATCTAAATAGTTGGAAAAATATTAATTATTTTTTGTAGGTTATGTATAATAAAGCTAGTCCACATAATAAAAATGACAATACTAACCTAAATTAATTTAATTAATCAGTTTCATCCCTATCGGGATACCAAACTGTTGTCAAGTGCAAGAAAAAGAATACTAACAAAATTAACTTCAAGAGCATTTTACAAAAAAAAAGTGACAAGGAAATGTACTTATCAGTAACAAATCTCAAATTATGCTACACAAGTCACTACTCTATAGTTTCAGTTTTCTCATCTTTAAAAAGGAGATATGCATAACACCCATCTCACTGGGTTGTTGTGTTCTAATTAGATTGCACATTTAAATTATCTGTAAATCATAAAACACTATAGAAATGTTGGTTCACATTATTATTAGTCTTTATTAGCAGTATTTAGGGAGCAAGGATATGTCAGAGAATTGTGTGAAAGAAAAGGATATTCCTAAAATGTTTTTTCAGTGAAAATTAAGTAACTGGATTGATTGTCTTCCCCATGTAGTTGGAAAATGCGAGGGATCTGAAAGACTCTCAAGAGCTTTGAGATAGAGAACTGAAGTATGTCCACTACTCTCTCCCCCTACTATCAGTGTCATTATTAATGGACCACAAGTTGCATTTCTGCTGCCTTGACTCACCTTTTTTGTTTTGTTTCTTTAATTTTTGTTACATGATACAATATTCAGAACTATTTTTGTACAGACTTTTTAAGGTATTTGCTACTGTTGTTTGTCATTTGCTCTCAAAGAAGACCATAACATCAGGGAGGTGATGCCATGACATGGAAGTGAATTAGATTTAAGTGAGGGAGCACTGTGCAAAGTCACCAGCCTCACTTTATTTTCCAGAGCCATTTGTGTCCAGTAGCCAGATACAGATTGAGTTATTTATGCAACATTTGAATGAATACCAATGTTGTTTTTTATTTTTCTGATGTTGGTTTGAGATTGCCAAAATTTTTTGTTTACTTGAGGTAAGAGAGAACTTCATCTACATTTCCATATATAAAAATAATCCAAGAAATGTGCCCAGGTCTGGCAAAATAGACTTAATAATTAATAGATTTATTAAAAAGTATGTTTGAATAGAAGTTTATCTTGCTTTGTATCCTTCAAAAGTGACATAAGCATGTTGTAGGAAAACCGTAAATTATAGGTCAACTAAGATATTTTGCCAAGTTTTCTCATCTTTAAAAGGGAGATATACATAAGGCTAATAATTTTTCAATTATAATTTCAGCTTTTGCTCATAGGAGGTTTTCATTTCCAGCAAAAGATTTTGTTACTCTATAAACCTAATGTTTATATGAGTCAAGCTACAGAATAAGTGGTAAAACATAAAAAAAAGGAAATTTAAAAATAAGTTAGATTTTTATTATCATGCAAATTTAATATTTCACTTCTTTGACCTTTAATCTAGGAATTACAGTGTGGCTCAGGGGAAAAAATGAGACTTATTAGCTGTATGTGTAGTTTCAAAAATATATTCAGGTTACCTGTATCCTGATCTTTGAGTAGCTATTGGAGTGGTGATAGATTGTGATGGAACTACTTACATATGTGTTTTTCATTTTACCACAGAAGAAAACTTACTATTTGTTGGACACCTTGGAATACTCAGCCCCTGTCACTTACAGAATCAAAATATAAAATAGATTAGATTTTTCCTACCATATTTCTTTTCCATTTAGGGGCAAAATACAAATAGAAAATTAAATGGATAATTTTTGTGGACACATATGAATACATGCATACACACATGAATTCATGAATATATTATGGATATACATGTATGCATATAAATGTATGCATACACACACACACACATATATATATATACAGTTATAGTTATAATATCAACATTGTCTGAGTAATGGTGCCTTCAACAGTATGAGAGAATTTCACAACAAGGGAGAATTTTAAGGGAAAACTAATGAATTTTATCTTGGATAAGTTGAATTTGAAATACAAACATTATAACCATTCTGCTGAAGGATCATTGCTCAATCCAGGAAAACACACACATTAATAGTCAGTAAATGAGGAAGTAGATAACAGTTATTTTTTCTTGTGGATTATTGATTCTGTAGTGACCAGAATAGAGAACGAAAATTAGCATAGATTCTTAATAGAATAAAGAAATTTGCAACATGTGTATTAGATACATGAGCATTAGGAAGTTAGAAGGAAAAGGAGAGGAAAGGAATATTTTTAGCAAAGCTTTCCACTATTTATATAATCCTACCTGTGTTATAGTTGAACAAAGTGAATTTAAAATGTAATAAGGGTCGAATGAGAGGACACATACTTTATGTTGTGCTGGCAGTTTCCCATTAGGACTACATTTCACCTTAGTCTCCAGGTCCCAGGCTGTTAAGTGTCTGACAGGAAGGGATTGAGGCTTCAAATTTCTGTGAGACAACTGAGCTGGAAGTGAAGTGATACCATTATGGTAAAGGGATGACTAGGAAGAGGAGTACAGACAATCCTAGGCATTCACTGGAGACAGTAAGAGGTCCTAAGACCTAAGGAGGACCAAGAAAGAATCAATGCACATGCAAAATAATTTAGCTGCTATGAGGAGGAGATTCCAAGCTGAGGACATTCTCAAGGTCTGCTAGCATCATGGAAATAAATGCTATGAGAAGTTGCAGTAAGCGTTGAAATGATGACTGAGAGTCTCGGGTGGGGAGCCTGTGCTCTAGAGGCCACATGTGGCCTTCTAGGTTCCTGGGTCCAGTCTTTTGACTGAGTTCAAGTGTCACAGAACAAATCCTTTTATTAATGGGATTTGTTCTGTGAAGTTTAGATTCAGTCAAAGGTTTGCACTTGAGGACCTAGAGGGTCACATGTAGCCTTGAGGCCATAGGTTCTCCACCCCTGCCCCAGATTTTAACCCATTTTCCATTTTATGAGCAGAAATCTAGGAAGAGAAAACTTATTTTCTGGACTATACTGGGGATGGTAAAATAGGTCATGCACCCATTTGGACAATTGTTGCTGAGAATATTTATTTTGTTCAACATTTCATTTTTTTGTTCCAATTAAATTCTCTTAATGATTATTAGTTATTAGTTTGCCTAGGTTTCTGATAGCTGTTAATAAATGAGTACCTATACTGAGTTGACTCTAGCAATGCCTAGTTTTACATTGAGGTGAGGATTCAAGCCATGTAGAGTAGTAAATTTACCAAAAATCCATCCTTACACGCACATGAAACCAAATTCACAAGGAATTAGTATTAGCTAGCCCATGATTGACCCAAACAACAAAGGCAAGTAAATTCTATGGCTTGACCTGAGAGAGAAAGTAACCACCTCCTCCTCCTATTAGCTCTGCAAAAATTTAGCAGCTCCTCTGAAACCACACAGAAAGAGAACCCTCTGAGAGCTTTTCAACTATGCGAAGGCAATGTGGTGTATGTAGAAAAATGAGCAGAGAGTTAGAAGTGAAGAGATTTGGATTCAAGTTCACTACCTAGCTATGTTACCCTGGGCAAGTCATTTCTTTTCTCTGGTTCTATTTTCTTAATCTATAATATGAAAAAATTAGACTAAAAGACGTATCAGATCCCTTCCAGCTCTGAAATTCTGTGATTTTGTGGGTTTCCTTCCCTTATGTTGAAGCTAATGTGGTTCGTGGTGAAGGAGAGGGAGGAGAGAAATATAAATTATAACTTTTGTCTATATAAGATAGTAAGGTCTGGAAAGTACTTCTTGGGTTCTCTCCTTTGATCCTATTAAGAATTCCATCTGAATCCCTGGGACAATGATAACAATGGAAAATTGTTGTCCACGACAATGAGTGGACCAGGTGTGGGCACAGGATAAGCTGAGGGGCTCTGCTTTGTTCATGAGAGGCAGTTTGGCATAATGGAAAGAATATTGGAATTGAATTTTGGTCTTGGTTCTGCCACGATGAATTTCCTCGTCTATAAAATCAAAGTGTTAAACTAAATCATTTCTAATGCCTTTCCGAGTCTAATATCCTATGGCTTCAGGAGCTGAATTCTCTCAAATAAATGGAAGAGAAAATCAAGGTGAATCCTGGGACACCCCTGAACAACAGGCAGTTGGAAAACCAAATCCTTCTTCTTAACAGGTACTCTTTCTTGACGTTTGTGGGTAACCAAAAAGTGGGCGGCAATGCAAAAGAGTCAAGTGATCTGTGAAGGATACTCACTAGCTCTCCAGTGGGAGCAGTTATTCAGTGCGTTGTCAAGGGTAAAGACAGACCAAGACAGGTAAGTTTAAGTTAAATTAAAGAATACAACCAGAGATAGAGGGAGAATCCAGAACTTGTTAGGCTTCTCCATAAAAAAAGATGATAAAGCCTGTAGAATGGGCAAGATATTAGGGGTTACCTTAATTACCTCTAAGTTAATATCCAAGACTATGGAGAATAAAAATTGACCAGCCAGAAGTTTATAATCAGGACTTCCCTGAATTAAAAGTTAAACAATCCATTGAAAATTAAATATCTCTCAATCTATTTAGATTACAGAAAGGATTTTGGAGAATTTTAAATGATGTCCATCATCTATTTTCTTACTTTTCAAGAGGTAGCAATAGTACTCTAGCTGCCTGGGGGTGTTTGTTCTGAATATTTTTGCAAAATCCAAAGGTTTCTTCCACATTTTAGTTCTTGATAGGTGAAGAAATTGACTTTTTTTGGGGGGAGAGGAGGGAGGCAAGACAATCAGGTTTAAGTGACTTGCCCAAGGTCACATAGCTAGTAAGTATCAAGTATCTGAGGCCAGATTTTGAACTTAGGTTCTCCTGACTCCTGGGCCAGTGCTGTATTCACTACATCACCTAGACCCAAGAAATTAATTTTTAATAAATTTATGGAAACTTAGACATTCTCCCTTTTGAAGTAATTATCCTAAACTATCTATTTATTGCAATATTGTTGTCATAACTCAAAGTACTTTAGAAATTTCTCACTTTGAATTTCCTCCAAAAAAGTAAGCTAATTTGAACTGATACATTACCCTAACTTAATCAATTAATCAATAAGTCAGTAAACTAAAAGAATTATAATGTCATAATAGTGTGTGGCCCAGCCCTTAATCAATTTGAAAAAATTATAGGACTTTTGGTCATTGAATTGATTGGGAAGATCAAGTTATAGGTTTAGGGCTACTTATAAAACACATACGCACACAGAGTCACCTGTAGCTTGGTCAAATATGAGTCATGCAGTGGTGGAAGCCTCCAGATTCAGGCCAATGACTTTCCTCTTCTTTCCCTCCCCCCTCTATTGACCATGTCACTGGAAAGAAGGGACTTACTGAATTGAATCGACCTGAATTGACAGCAGTTAAACAGTTAAGACATTCAGCTATCAGCTGAGAGGTATGTTATAGGAACACAGATGACAACTGGAGAAAGGAGGGGCTTCACATTCATTTTTCCCAACCCATGTTTGAGAAGTTACAAGTCTTAGGCTAGTGCAGAAGTGAAGGGGAAGGGTAACTGCCCAGGGTCTTAGTCATGTTGATAGAAATGGCCATCTCCAACATCACGTATAGCCAAGGACAGAGAACACTATACTGAAGACTCAGGGGACAAAAACACTTGCAGAATGAGAGCTATCCAAAGAAGGAATCAGTTTCAGGAAGTGGGACCTGATGTGTCACAGAGGAGTGCTGGCTATGGACACTGACCCTTGATGTCCAGATGAGAGCTACATCTAAGGCAAACTTTATGAGGACTTTGAGAGGAAAACTCTTCCAGTAACCAAAAGTTGTGTTAACTTTTTGTCAATGCATTTTCTCTATGTGTGCCTTACTACGTTCATATTTTAAATTGGTGTTCACTCTCCTCCTTGTATTTATGGTAGAGCATGCTCCTTTGGGGAAAATGTCCTATACCAACTTTCCTTACTGTATCATCTTACAACATGCTTTTTCTTTAAAGAGTGTTAATTAAAGCTATTGATAGATAATCAAAAGGGAAGCTGATGAGGGACAGCACTAGAAATCGAACCCCTGATGGTCATCACCAGAATTCTTAGTAGTTGTAGTTACCCTCAGGAGATCTAGTGCAGGGGTGGGGAATTGGTGGCCTTGAGGCCACATGTGGTCTTCTACATCCTTAAGTGTGGCCTTTTGACAGAATCTAAATTTTACAGAAGCAAAGGTTCCCCACCTTTAATCTAGCCCATTGTATCTACTGTGTAGGTACAAATCCTAATTATTTGAAGGTACATGTGTTTTCGGAAATAGATGAAGATCATTTGGAGCAAATTCTAGAAAATGAGTATTGAAGCTCGGCATTATTGATTTTTTATTCCAAAATAAGTTCTGCCTATAATGATAAGAATTTCTTTATGTGGTTTCATATGAACTCTGAAGGTAATTTCAAAAATTGTTAAACAGTGGTGATGGTATTAGAGTGAAAGTGTAGCTTCCCAACATAACGACAAATGTCTTTAATGTTTTTTCCCCACTCCCAGGTAGAATGTAACTTCTTTCCAGTGTTTCATTTTTATTTATATAACAACAAGGCTAACAGAATATCTAGCATGCAGTAGGTGCTTACTAAGTACTTATTGAATTGACCTAAATTGACAGCATTAAAATAAATGAGAAAATTCTAGTATAAGTATTTAAAAATAATTAATCATGGCACATACATATTTTCTCAAGATTTTGTTGATATTTTGATTACTTTTCAGATTTCAATGAAGATAAAGCAAATTTCTGACATATTTTCAATGAGCCTCAAGGCAGTGATAAATTAATGATTATATTATTTGAAATAATGGCAATAGTCAGGAATATTTAAATTCAGGATGTGCTTTAAAATTCCCCACCTCCATAACTAACTTGTTTTATGTTACATAAAGAAAAATAATCAGAAAAATATTCCAAACTTGTCATCTCTGCTTGATATATCATTTATCTGTAGGTCAACTAAACCATTTTAGAACCTATAATATTTGGGGAAACAAAAGAAGTTTTTGACAGCATGGAAATTTTTGAGATTGTTCTGTGTGTGTGTGTTCATCCTTTGTTTCCAAAGAAGACCATGCCATGACTTGCACTTGACTTTGTTTTGAGTGAGGGAGGGCTGTGCAGGTCACCAGCCTCACTTCTCTTCCAGAGCCATCTGAATCCAGTGACCAGATATTCATCAGGATGGCTGGAGATGGCCCTGGATGAGGCAATTGGGGTTAAGTGACTTGCCCAAGGTCACAAAGCTAGTGAGTGTCAAGTGTCTGAAGTGAGATTTGAACTCAGATCCTCCTGATTCTTGCACTGGTGCTCTATCCACTGCACCACCTAGCTGCCCCTGGAATTGTCCTAAGGAGAGATACAAAGATGATCTCATAAGTTGAGTGTAAGACAAATGAATAAAGATTAAAAGAAACTCAATTGACTAAATCAAGGAAGAGAAGGTTACGAGGCAATCAACTAATGCAATTCAGGTATGTGCAGAACTTCCACATTAGGGCAATTACCTGGCTTTCAGAGTTGTTAAACTAGATGGTAGCAAAGGATAGTGGGTGTAGAGGAGAGTGTTACATGAAAGGAATTTTAACAATTTTGGAGATCTTTAAAAATAAAGTACATTCTCTATAAACTTCTATAGAGAGATAGAGATTTTTATAAGGCTCTGTATTCACTACATCACCAATTCACCCTTTGAAATTTGTTTTCTGTCCCCACTACTAGCCTCCTGAAACTGTCAATGATTTCCCAATCAACATGTTCGATTGTGTCCCTCAGAAGTCATCCAAGACTCCTCTGTGGTAGTGGACTTATGATCATATATTGCTTCTTGGAATTCCCTCCTCCATTGGTTTCTGTGAAACTGTACTTCTTGGTTCCCCTTTCCTTTTTTGTCTTTTCCCCTTTTTCACTTTTACCTCCTACCTTCTAAATGTAGGCATTCAGTAAGGCTTTTCACAGCATAGTCTGATCCTCTCAGACTTTAGAGAGGAGGATGAACAGCTTGATCCCTTACAATTCCTTTTTACCTTATGCTTATCAGATACAAACTCCTCAACTTAGCTTATATAAAGACCTTCACAATATTGTCCTAGAAATTTTTTTCAGACTTATTTCATATTATTCATAAGATCAAAGAAACTCATACTTAAAGCAGAAAGAGGTCTTTCAGCTCATGGAGACAATGAAGTGCATTTTACCAATGATGAAACTAAGACACAGAGAATTCAAGTGACTTTCCCAGCGTCATGTAGTTAATTCTAAGCCAAAATCTGAACCCACATCTTCCTGACTCCATTGTCAGTGCCTCATCCATTAGACCATGCTCCCTCTTCAGATACTCTTTATTCCTATTTGTGGTTATATATACTTAAAAACCCACTTTCTGATTCTGTATTTTTATATAGCTATCCCCATTTCTCCCTGCATCTGTGTCTGGAGTGAGTCCCTTCCTCACTATAATCTCTTAGACTTCTTCCCTCTCTTTAAGGTTCAACTCAAAAGATGCCATCTTTAATGGGAATCTTTTCCAGGTATCTCTACTTGTTGCCACAACTCCTCAGATGTAGTTACTTGTGTTCTGTCTTTCCCCCAGTCCAGTAGAATGTAAGCTCATTTGGGAGAGGGTAGTTTTTCACTTTTGTCCCTAGAACATAGCACAATGCTATGCACGTAGTATGTGATTAATGAATGTTCATTGAAATTAAAATTAAATTGAACGAGTAATTTAAAAAAAACAGAAGCAATTGAGAATAAAATCCCAGAATACTTGTATCTATTTCAAAAAAAAGATAACATACTACTAAAAACAAGTCAGTATGAGTAATTTTCACTTCCTTCTCTTCCCTCAAACAACTTTACATTTTTTTCTTTCAGAATTTTTCATTAATCCCCTTGGGATACATATGTAGTGGTGAGATCTCTGTGTCAAAAGAAATGATCATTTTAGTCTCTTTTCAAGCATAATTCCAAATTTCCAGAATTGTTAGAACAATTCACCAAACATCCAACAGTGAATGATTAAAGCTCTGCTTTGCATATGGAGTCCTGCCTGGGCAGCTACAAGGCACCCATTTATTTCCTCTCTTCCCCCTTTCTTCACTCCTTTTATCATCTCCTGCTTTAGATTTTAAGCTACTGGAGGGCCGGGAATGTCTTTCTTTTTATTAATTGTGTCTCTAGTATTTAGCACAATTCCTGGCACATCATAGGCACTTAATAAAACTTTATTGGTTTGGTTTGGAATTAGGTGCCTGTCTTCCTATAGCATTTCTAAGACTGATTAGTTTGCTACAAAGTATAACCTAAAAATGTAAAACTCTAATTATTAGTGATTTGGTACAACATTCTTATATAGAATTTTTCTTTTTCTTAGAAATGTTTGTTCATATCTCTTTAACAATGAACCACTGGGAAATGGCTCTTGCTGTTATATATTTTAGCTAATTCTCTATGTAATTTAGTTGCTGGACACTTTTCAGAGATTTTTAATGAATTTTTTTTCAAACTGGTAGTTTCTTTATTTCTACACTGAGTTTGTTTGTGCAAAAGTTTTTCCATTTCGTGTGTTTGAAATTGTCTATTTTATTATTTATATTCTCCTCTCCTTCTTGTTAGTAATCATACCCCCCACCCCAGTTATCCAGTCATAATTGTGAAAAATGCCATCATCCATTTTCCTAATATGATGTGACCTTTTAGTCACATATCCACTTGGCAGTAAGTATCCTCTTGGAAACAATTTGACTTCCAACCTCATCACTCAACTAAAACTGCTCTCAAAATTGCCAGTGATCTCTTAATTATCAATTATAATAGCCTTTAAAAAATCAACTCTTTGTAGCATTTGACACTGTTGACCACCCTCTCCAGATATTCTCTGTTTCCTTGGTTTTAAGAGAGATGTTGTTCTTTTTTCTGTTTCTTTTCTTAACTAAGTGACTGCTCTTCAGTTTCCTTCTTCATTCTAATTCTTCATTCATGTCATGTCTGCTAACTATGGGGATGCCTCAAGATTCTGTCCTGGGTCCTCTTTTCTTCCTATACTTTGTCACTTAGTGATCCCTTCAACTCCCACGAGTTCAATAACCATCTCAAAAGAGATGACTTTTGGATCTAAATGCCTATTCCTATTTTCTCTCTTTTGATCTTTTGCACATCACTTACTCTTTACTGAACATTTCAAACTGGATGTCCAATAAGTATCTCAAACTCAATATGTTTGAAAACAGAGTAACTCCCACACCACTGTGACACTTTGGAGTAGTACCCTAAAGGACTAAAGACATATAAATAAATTTACAAAGCACAGAAATTCAAAATATTTAATTAATTTGCAGAATATTAGTTACTCAAGACTGGGTCAAACCAATATAATAAAAATTACAACTTTAATTTTAATTTATAGATTTAATGCCATATATTCAAACTACCAAGGGATTGTTTTGTAGAGATGACCCCCAAAATATTAATTTGGAGGAACAAATACTCTAGAATCTCCAGGGAAATAATGAAAAATAACATTTTAAGACCTCAAATTACATTACAGAGCAATAATTATCCAAAGTATTTGGTACTTATTTAAAAATAGTTCAGTGGAAAAGACTATATGAAGAAAAGATTGTAATCTGATGGAAATAATCCAGTATGAGTTAAACACAATCATATTAAACTATTGGGGAAAGATTCTTTCCTTCTCCCATTAAATAAGAATTTCTGGAAAAACTACTAAAGTACTTTGAAAAAATAAGAATTAAACTACCATACACTGTTTTGAGTACAACAGAAGAGCTAATACAGTCCGCTTACATGAAAGATGCTGGGATCCTTCTTCCAGAAAAACACTATGATGTCTAATAGAAATGCCCTGCTCCCAAATTCTCTAGTTATGATCAACTGAATACCTAAGGAGAGAGACTATTGAAGGGAAGAAAAAGTGTATAAGCATTTACAGAGCACCTACTCCATGCTGGGCATTGTGCACAGTACTTTACAAATATTAGTGCATTTGGTCCTCACAACCATCTCCATTTTCCATGGAGAAACTGAAGCAAGCTGGGGTAAGGCATGCCCAGAATCACACAGCTCGTAAGATTCTAAGGCTAATTCCAGGCTAGGTGCTCTCTCCACTGTGCCACCTCTATGCTTTATTCCCTCTTTCATTCCTCTTAACAGTCCTACCCAACCCAGTCTAGCAGCAGCCAGACTATCCACTGGCCATACCCCATTTTGAAGTAAACTTGGTGGGGAGAGTGCTCTGTAAAAACTGTATTAAGTCCGAGCCAATTTTCTTGGTGGCCGTGTAATGATACTCTCTGGACTTATTGTGCCAATGAGAGGCCAGCTGTATCATCTTTTCTGAGTTCTAGGTGTCTCCTGAGAGGTTGGAAGTCATAATTGTCACTTTTCTCTCTCCCTTCCAAACTCTAAATTTAGGGAACAATTTTTTAGACCATACTGTTCTAAGAAGTTTTCCTTTATATTGACCTCCTTCATATTTCTTTCTGCTTCTTGTCTATTCTGAATTTGATTTTTACAGCTAATGGGTTAATAATAATTATTCTTTTGTCTTTCATTATTTCTGTGTCTCTCTGTTGTCGTCTATGTCATTATTGCATTTATGGGTTGTGTAGCATATTTCAATTGTTTAATGTTGCGTTTTATTATTAGAAATGATAATTCATGAATGAAGCAATGTTGAACGAAAATAGCATAATATAGTGGGGACCATTCTATGCCCTGAGTAATGAATGACACCTGGTCGTGTCCTCGGTCCTTACCATGATCACTCACAGCTCCCAAGACCAGATTATACTCTCTCTGTCTCTATGTACTCCATGATATCTTGGGTGCTGGTTACCCTTGGGGACTCATACATCCCTTCTCCTGAGGTGGAATAAAGGCTAGATTGTTCAGTATTTCCTTTTCATGAAAAAGACACTCTCCCAATTTGCAAATTCTCTTTATACAAAACATATTGAAAAGCCTCTTTCTCTTTGCACAGAAATGCACCTCCCTACTCCTACAACTATGGAAATGTTTTTTAGTGGCACTTTTTATTGCCTGAGGGCAAGACTTTCCTTCTATTCTCCTGCTCTATCTCAGTTATTTCCCCATCTATTATTATATTATATTGTCATATATTATTATTATATCTCATTCTCTCATATACCATATTATTCCTGAGAAACTAAAGAAATTCCTACCAGCATGTTATGTGGCTCCCCTTGGAGGGCTTCTGGCAGAATTAGGAAGAGAGTTGCATGGGATGAGATGATGCGAGTGGCTTGTGGTCTGTACTATTAGAAGGAATGCCCACATCAATGAGATCATGGATTCATTGAAGTATTACTGATTTGAGAACACTGGGTGTTACAACTTCCAATGGAACTATTTTCATGGTATTTCTCACTTACAAACTTTGTCTCAGAAGGTCAAATTTTCTGGTTTCCAATGAATACTGTGGTTGTACCTGTGGTTACCCACTAACTTCTCATCTGCCTTGCTTTGCTGATAACAGGCAAATGGGGTACATAGCTTTTATTACACACACACGCACACACACACAAGATTGGTTATGCTCAGGTCTTATTTAAATAATAAAAGCAACATGACGGGTGACTTTCTTTACTTTCTACCACCACTATAGTAATCATATGCAATTTTAATAAACCAAATTCAAGCATTGAAAGGAAAGAAAGGACCCTAATGCTTTGGAGACTTTTCACTGTCCCTTATGGACTTCTTCAGTAGTTCATTTCACAGAACTTAACATCTTTAGATTTACAGCAGAGGGGAATGAAAATCGAGATAGAAATTGAACTTGTGATTTCATTGAATTAGTGGACACTTGGACAAGGAAATTCATTCTGCCAGTGAGGACTGGAACATTTCTTGTAATACATAAAAGAGGAGAATATCTTTGAAAAAAAATGAGTGAGATAATTAAAAATATGAGTTAGAAATCAATAGCCAGAGATGGCAGGAACCAGGATGCTTCAAACAGGAAAAGAGCCAGTGACGTGGAGATACCTTCTCATCAGTACTCTGTGGGACGGAACTGCTGCAAAAGCTTCTGAGGCCCTGTTATCAGGGGGGTACAGGCCTGTGGTTTTCTTGCTCTTGCAACTTTCCTCTAACTGTCAGTTTATTTTTTGACAAACAGGATGCCTCCATCTGAGGCTGACAGCATCTCAGCCTTTTTGTTAAAAAAAAAAAAAAAGAGGTAGTTCAGCTCCACCCCACACCCAAGGCCCAGAGTCTATTTCAGGAGACTTTCCAGAGAAGTGAAAAAAGCTACAGGTGCAGTCTAAGAAGTACAGGGGCTGGGGGTTATGATGGAAGTAGGGAATAGGGAAAGGAAACTTACCCTTTTCAGAAATGGAACCAATGATATAGAAGTGTTTAGTTTAGTGACAGGAGACCAGTGTACTTAGGTAAATAATATTAACAAAGAATTTGATTCCTCAACAGTTTTCTAACTGAAGATTAGTCACTTGGGAGATGCCAGAGTCTTTTAATATCATTTCATTGTTGTAAGAGGTTTTGATCTAGTTACATACTCTCTCTGGGTCTGTTTCCTCCTACATAAAATGAGGGTGTTAGATTAGTTGTTCTCTTAGGTGCCTTCCAACTCTGAGATTCGATGGTTCTAGGTTTCTGTGCATTCTATATATATAAAATTACAACAGAATAGTTTATGTTAAATTAGATCATATTTAAAGGTAGGTAACAATTTGAAATGAACGTGTATTTAAAAGGACCATAGCACTTACCTTGATATAGTCTATTTTTCAGATAGAAAAATCAGAAAGTAATGAAAGTTTAAGAATTTATTACCCCTACATAAGTACACATAAAATTCATGTAGTTCTTGGTTTCTGTTATAGGCACACACTCACACACAAATACATGTGCAATTATTTTTTATCAACATTGATGTTCAACAGTTAGAATTATGTGTATTGGCATTATTCAGAAACAAAGAAATCTTGAGAAAAATACACAACACATATTCAGTGACTGTAGCCCAAACAGCCTCCAAGCTAGCTTTGTGATCTTGAGAAATTAATGTCAAGTCTTTATATCCTAATTTCTTTACTTGTTATTTGTTCCAGTTCAATAATATCCCTGTACCTGTAGAGAGGCAGAGTGGTGTAATGGAAAGAGCCCTCATTGATCTTGGCACTAGAAAATCTAGGTCCATTTTCCAACTTTGACACACATTTAATGGGTGATCTTGGAGAAGTCAATTAACCTGAAGCACATGCTCTTCATCTATATGTGCTACCTGATCCACAGGGCTATTATGAAGAAAAGATTTTATAATACTTGAAAGTCAGTGCACATATGTCATATTATTAGAGTTGTTGTTCAGTTGTATCTGACTCTTGATGATTCCATGGACTGTAACATGTCAATGCTGCTATGGGATTTTCTTGGCAGAAATACTGGAGCCATTTTCTTCTCCAGTAGATTAAGCAAACAGAGATTAAGTGACTTGTCCAGGATCACACAGCTAGTAAATGTCTGAGGCCAAATTTCAAGTCAGGTCTTCCTGACTCCAGGACTTATCCACTGAGCCACTTAGCTGCCTCAGTTATTAAAGCAGATGTATAACAAATGTTGAATGAATTTAATATGGAAGAGAAATGTTCTCAGGACTAAGGGTAAAAAAATGAATTTATTAGGAAGAAATTCTTTATGTTAAAGTAGTATCATAACTAATTGTATAAAACTGTAGCCCAAAATTCTCTTCATAGTACACATAGAATTATTAAGAACTAACATTAAAACATGAAACACATCAAAACTATGACTTAAAACATATTGATTTTTAAAAAATATTAACTACATTATGGATACAACTGTGGTATAGGAATCTCATGAGGTCATTTTCATAATGTTACTCCACTGGTCCAAATCTTTAATAATTCCTTATTAATTATAAGTCCCTATTCTTTGGTCTGCAATAGCAGTCCTCTACATTCTATGGTATAATGGATAAGTGACAGACTTTTAATCAGTAAAATTCCAGCCTTTGACCCTGGCTGGGCAACCATAAGCAAGACATTTTACCTTTCTGACACTCAGTTTTTTCATTTGTAAAATGTGCAGGTTGTACTAGACAACTCCTAGGGTCCCTTTTAGATCCAAATCTTCTGTTCTACTTGATCCTACACAAACTCTTCTCAAGCCAAACTGGCAAATTCACCATCCCCAAAACACTCCTTCTGCTTTCCTGTTTATAAAACTTTTCTCATGATGTGGCTTTCCTCAGTATGCTGATAGTCTTTTCTTTTCAATCTAAAAATAATCTTTTTATTATTAGGAAATTTTAAAAATCATAAAAAAAGAACAATTTCCCCATACAATAAACAAAAAGAGGGCTGCATGGGAAATCCATGAAATTCCACAAAGTACAGCCTTTTTTTGTATACTATGAATATAACTTGGTAGGTCAAGCATTAATCAGCTTGTCTGTGTCTTTTAAACTTCTTCTGCTCTTTACTTTGTATCTTCTTAATAATTCACTAACACTTTCTTTCCTTCCTTTTTTTAGTATCACTATCACTAGTCCTTATTTCCCTCATCAACCTCCAATCCACGCTAAACAAAAGCCCTCCTTTGCAGTAAATAAGTATAATCAAGCAAAATAAATTTACATATTGAGTGTATCTGAAAATGTTTGTCTCATTCTTGACCTCTATCAGTGCATAAGTATTTATTAAGCCCTTACTAAGTACCAGGCAGTAAACTAGGAGCTGAGGATACAAATATAAAGGACAAAATCATCTCTAACTGTGATGAGTGTATGTTCCAATGGGGGATCTAATCATCACTTCTAGCTCTAGCCCATTACCTCTCTTTCAAGAGGTGGAAAGCATGATTCATTATCAGCCTTCTCTAGCCTTCAATCATGGTTTTAAGTATTCACGGTTGTTTTCCTTTATGATATTAGGCATAGCTTATAAACTGTTGAGGGACTATTCACTACTTTCTGCATCACTTCCTACAACTATTTCTCAGAATTCTCTACATTTATCCCTTTTGTTCATTTCTTATAACAAAATGATACTTCATATACTGTAAGCTTTTCAGTCATTAGCTGATAGACATTTACTTTATCCCTAAGTCTTTATTACAAAAACAGTGTTTTATAAATATTTCTGTAAAATCTCTTTCATGCAAATGCCTAGTGGTTATCAATGGATGATCAAATGGATCCGTATCAATGGATACGGTTTAGTAACTTTTGAAGTATAGTTTTAAATTGCTTGCCAAAATGATTGGACCATTTTACAGCTCCACCAACAATGAATGAGTGTGCCTATCCCTGCTGAATCCCTCTAGCAAAAATTATTTTATTTTATTTTATTTTGTCATCTTTGGAGATCTGATGGATATGTGGTAGAAACTAGATTTATTTTAATTTAAATTTTTGTAATCATTAGTGATTTGTACCATTTTGAGTATAATCATTGGTTATTAACCTTTACTCTTGATAATTGCCTATTCACATTTTTGACCATTTATTTAACAGACTATTGTTCTTATACATTTGTATCGATGTCATGTATCTTAGAGATAAGAAATTTATCAGAAGAATTTTCTATGAAGATTTTTTTTTTTACCACTTAATCATTTCTATTCTAATTTTAGTAGCATTTGTTTATTGTACAATTTTGGTGAATTTTATGTAATGAAAATGTCCATTTATACTTTATAATAATTTTTATCCTTATTTAGTCAAAAACTTCCCTAATCCATAACTATCAAAGAGATTGCTTTTTCTCTAATTTGTTTATGATTTAAACCTTTTATATTTAGGTCATATAACCATTTGGAGCTTGTTGTGGTACATGGTATAAACCTAATTACTGTCAGACTACTTTCCAGTTTTCATAACAGTTTTTGTCAGTTTAGGAGTCATCTTTATAGTAGGTGATGTCCTTGTGTTTGTTGAACTGTATGGCATCAAGTGAGATTGCTTTTGAGGTTTTTGGTGGTTTTTTTCCCCCCATTAACCTGTTCCATTGATTAACTTCTCTATTTTTTAACTGGGGCAGTTAGATGGTGTAGTGGATAGCGCTGGACCTAGAGTTAGGAAGACTCAATTTCCTCAGTTTAAATCTGGCTTCAGAAACTTATTAACTATGTGACCTAGGCAAGTCACTTCAGCTTTTCTGCCTCAGTTTCCTCATCTGTAAAAAGAGCTGAAGAAGGAAATGGCAGACCACTCCAATATCTTTGCAAGGAAACCTCAGATGGCATCATGAAGAGTTGGACACAGCTGAAACTTTTTTCTAAATAAATTTTTAACCAATATTAAATAATTTTGATTTTTACTACCTTGTAGCATTGCTGGAAATCTGATACTGCAATACTTCCTTCACACTTTTATTTTCCTTTGTGATTCCAGACTTTTTGTTTCTCCATATGAATTTCATCATTATGTTTTTCTGTAAAGTTACTTTTTGAATGGCATGCTATTGAGTTCATCCTCTACTTAGCTGCCAAAATGATCTTCCTAAATTTCAGGTTTAATAATCCCTAACCTCACATTCCCCCACTCAGTAAAATGGATCAAATATAAACTCCTTTCCTTGGCTTTTCAAGTCCTTTACAGCATAACCCTGAACACTTTTCCAGTCTTGTTACACTTTTTTTCTCTTTATGCACTCCATGATCTAACAGTACTGTCCTCTTTGCTGTGCCTTCCACACAACACTCTATCTCCACACTGTTTGTTTGGCATGCCCTCCCTCATATCTGTCTCTTGGTTGTTCTAGATTATTTCAAGTCTAATCTAAAATCCTACCTTCTTTAGGAATCGTTTCCCTCCAGCCTCCTCTATGCTAATACTTTCCTTCCAGGACTTTCAATTTATTTTGTAGAAGTCTTTTCAGTACATAGCCTTCTAACTTTAACTTTCTCAGTGGAAGCTTTCTATTTCTCTCCAGTTTATAAGCATTTCTGTCCTTTGATCATGGAACAATTGTTGATCATATACAGACTTTTGATATCTCTTGGATTTTCATTTAACTCTTTTATTTCTTTTTCACTATATTCTTGCATCATATTCCCCTAACTATACTCTAAAACTCCAGGATGGCAGGAACTATGTCGTATTAATGTGATATCATCTGCATAGCCTAATATAGTTACTAGTGCCTTGCTCATCAGTTCATCAAGCAGTCAGTGGGCATTTTTTTTAAAGTGCTGGGGATACCAAGAAAAACAAAAAAAAAATGGTCCCTGCTCTCAAGGAGCTTACATTCTGATAAGGGAGAATGAAAAAATTTGTGGTATGTGAGGGTGTGTATGTGTATGCACAGTATAACATACATATATATATGTGTATATATAGATAGATATAGTACAATATGTGTATCACTGTGTGTGTGTGTGTATACACACACGGATATACACACATCTTTTTTATTTCACTATATATAGTAACAAATGTATACAGAGTAAATATAAATATACAGTGAAATAAAAAAGAATATATAAAATATATATGTATGTATATATGGTATGTATATATACACGCATATGTATATATGCATTTATACACACATATATACGTATCATACACATACACACATACATATATATGAATCTTAGGGTGAATAATAGTAGTAATAAGAGGAAAAACCATCTGCAGAAAGTAAGATTTTGAGTTGAGTCTTGAATGAAGCCAGCATGTAGACAGAGACGGGGAGGGAAAGCTAGGAGTCACGTAATAAATCTAGGTTGTTTGCTTATTATTGAGAAGTTGTGACTATTCAAAGATAATCTGAAATGGAAAATTTGCTTACCCAATCATTAAGGAGAAAGAAGTAGCGTCAGGAAATGTCTCTCAGCAGCCTGTTTTGTCTGCTGGGGTGATCTGGGTTCACTTTTTGTCTCTTTGTGAGCCCAAGTCCTTACTAGTGTGTTAGATTCAGGAAAGGACTGGCTGGCACATTGTTAGCACAGCAGCTACCATAAACTATCAAGTTTTATTTTGTTTTGTTTTTCCCAGGGAGGCAGAATTGGGGAGATTCCTGAACCATAGAATCCATTCCTTAGTATCCTCAGTATATTGTATTGGATTCAGTCTTGAATTCCTGGCCTAACATTCGACTTCAGCAGCCAGTTTCCTGCTTTCTCAGCCCTTGGATTTCAATTTTCCAAAGAAATCTTGGCAATAGTCTAGTGTAGCCTTTTAGTTTATGTTTGTTTCACTCTGGATTTTGAAAACTACACTTCTTTCTTCTGGCAGGGATCTCCTTTCCAGGAGTCCAGTGGATATCTAAGCAGGAAGAACAGGGAATGAGCATTTATATAGTGCCTAGCAGGTTTTGGGTGCACCTCTTTTTACAGATATTATCTTATCTGATTCTCACAACAACACTGAAAGGTGGGTGCCATTATAATGCCCATTTTATAGCTGAGAAAACTGAAGCAAACAGGTTAAGTGAATTGGATACACAACTAATTAGTGTCTGAGGACAGATTTGTACCTAGGTCTTCCTGACTCCAGGACTATTGCTTTATCCAATGTGCCACCAGGGGCACTTTTCAATGTAGCCTTCCCTTACTGCCTGTTTCTCCCCTAGGCATGGCAGTTTTTTTCTACCCATCTACTACTGTACAACAAATACAGCTAGTTCAAACACTAAACTTTCCAGAGTGTGAAAGGCTTTCTGTTGACTCACTGAGGTTTTCAATTTCAATACTTTACATTGGCTGAGGTTTATGGTACTAATCAACAAGTCCCTCTCTCTAGCTATGACTTCCCCTCAGTCTGGAGATCTTTCTGCTTAGCTCTGATGTGCAGGATTATGGTTCTTCTTCAACTCTACTTTACCTCTGTCTAGAACCCAAAGGTCTTATGTGATATCCTGTCAAAATTATTGAATGAATCTCTATCACCAACTCTCTAGGCACTCCACTAGATTTGACCTGAGAAATTCTAACATTACTCCATTTCCAATTATGAATCTTTAAAGAGACTTGCATAGACTGTCAGCCATCTTCGCCTCATGTGGGATCTTCATTGTATGCTTTTTTCTCTTATCTTGTAACATGTTTTCAGAGTTGTGCTATATTCTACTCCTGAGAACTTATCAGATCATCTAGCTTAGTTGATTATCCTTTCACAGAAATATATTCTGGCCTGAAAGAAACTCCTTCTCCTTTTTTTTAAAATTAAAAATAAGGAAACTGAAACCCAGTGAAGTAAAACAAGTCACTAATTAAAATGTCACTCTAAGTAAAATAAGTTCCTCTAAGTCACACTACTAATTAATAGGAGAGTCAACATTTGAACTGAAGTCCTCAGGCTCCAATCCAATCCTCATTACACCATAACACTCTATGTACTATAGACCCCAGTCATCTCCTACAACATTCCTTTAAAACATCCATTTAGGAAGCATATTTTCATGTTAATACCAACCCCAACTTCCACCTGGGTTGGATAGTTGGGTGATATCTGCAGTGATTTTTAAGGTGTATATTACCTCATATTTGTATTTTAATATATCATGATTCGGTAGTCCACAAGTCTCTTCCCACAATGATTCCACAAATACTGTCTGGTGAATGGTTTGGAGTATGTTTGTCATACAGTGACACATCATCATGGAATTTTAGGATATTCATTGACTTAGAGATGCAAAGGACCTCAAAAGTCTAGTCTAATCCCCTCATTTTAAAGATGAGAAATTGAGGTCTAGGATACCTATAAAATCTTATCTTTAGTTTATAGTACATAGATACAATTTCAGACAATTGTTTGGCTTGTTCTCCAAAACCACTTTTCCGGCATCAAAATGTTAAGTTCACTGTAACAGTATAAGCCAGGGTTGGGAAACTTGCGGGCTGGAGGTCACATGTGGCCCTCTAGGTCCTTAGGTGTGGCTTTTTGATTGAGAACAAGTTTTACAGAACAAATCCTTTTATTAAGGGGATTTGTTGTGTGCATTTTGGATTCAGTCAAAGGACCACATGTGACTTCAAGGAAGCAGGTTCCCCTAACCCTGGTAAATCTACTCATTTTTGAACAAGTAAAATCATTTTATCAATGTTTCCCTGTAGTCTCATAATTGCTGGCTATTACAATCTTTTCTGAGTCCTAATTTCACTTGCTGAATGAAGTGTCTTGAGAAATACAGAGTAACTGCCTCATAACATGACTAGTAAGATTTGGATATATCAAAATAAGTTCTGTAAGCATAGCAACTAATAAGATGAAAATTTTACATGATTCACTAAATAGATAAGGTACAGATTAATTTTATTCCCCAATGCTAGCGTCATAGAGAAGTCTATTTCACTGTATCAGTTACGTAGCTTCAGAGGCCTATAATTCCCTGATCTAAGCAGTCCTGTCTAAAAAGCCACCAAAATTCAAAAGGAAAAGAGTAAATTTAGATAATTTAGTATTCCAGAAGTATTCCTCACCCTCCTCTTTTTCTGAATAATCTGTATATTTCAAGTGAAAGTAGATTTCTCCCTTTAAGAGCCTTCTACTCCATTTTGTTATCTGCATGGGAGGACGTGAGAAAAGACATTTATGGGATCACTGTACTTCTCAATATATTGATATGAATTGATTATTTTCTCAGTGTGGAAATATATCTAGGCTTACTGGAAATGGAACACATTACTGCAATGAATTAAAGAGTTTTCCTAGTCTTGAGAATATTCACAGACCACTGTAATAAATTAATTGCATTTAAAGGGTTTTCCTAGTTGTGAGTTTCATCCTCCTCTCATCCCTCTCTTTATTTTTCAATAGTTTATTACTTATAAATTGATTGGTATGTTTGACCTATTGGGAGAGATTATTTCTATTTCTACTCTTTTTAATAACCAAGTAAGGCATATCATTTGATGATTTAAGGATGGCTCAACATTTAACCATTTTTTCAGCTGACTAAAATTCATCTGGTTTCAAATGGTTGACTCAGTAGTACTAAACAGGCAGAGTCTACAACTTTTTTCTTTTTCTTCAAACAGGCATGTTTTTAAAGAAAACCCCAGTCTCAAACTGAAACTATGAAATAAATGGAGTTTCAGTGTAGTTTTGTCTCAAAAGCAGGTGAAGTTTTGTGGTTCATGAAAGAGTTGACATGAAGCCAGACAGTATGTACTGGTGTTTGACTAAGTGTGGTTTTAAGTTAATGAATAGATATAATCATGATTATTTGAGAAGAGAGAGGGAAGGAAGGAAGGAAAAAGGAAGGGAAGGAGGAAGGGAGAGAAAGGGGAGAGAGAGAGAGAGAGAGAGAGAGAGAGAGAGAGCCAAGAGAATCAGAAAAGGCTTCCTTTAGGAGGTGATGCATGAACTGAGACTTGAAGAAGGTCATGAATTTTAAGACATGGTAGTGAAGAAAGTATGCACTTGTGGAAAAGCCTGAGCAATGCATACCTGTCCCTCAGGGGTCTCTCCAAATATCATAGGACTTTAAGACTGGCTCTTTTATAAAATGATTGTATCTACCACAAACATAAAGTACAAACCCTTGCGAGATAGTTATACTGTATAGCATTTTGTTACTCTTTTACACTGTTGTGCATAAGGTTTGTGGTTTAGAAATATAGGGTAGTAGTCTGTTTTGTACTTTCTCCTCATGGTCCAATCAGACATATCTTTTCTGTCTCTTCAAGGAGCTCCCACAAGTGGTTTGAATAATGCACCTACTGACAAGACCACAGTCCCCACAACAACCCATGACTTTCCCAAGGGACATTTTGGTAAACTTTTTTGTGCAAGGTGACATAACCCTTGTGCTTCTGAATACTCCTTTGTCCTTGTACAAAATGCTTGAAAGTAATGGCATACATTATGGTGGCATGTGAGTATTCCCGTGATAATGATATTGTATCTGCTACATTTCTTCATAGCATTTTAGCAAGTAGAAGGAGTTTTCAGTCAGAGAATATTCACAGACCGCTATATTAAGTGGTCTTCTTTTGAGCACTTTGCATAAAATCATACCAACGCCTATTAGAAAGATGAGAAATAATTTTTCTAGATGCAGAGGGCTGATCAGGAGAATGGCCATATTGATGAGAATGAAGAGATGAAGTAATTGTTTGTGACTCTGATCATGTGCCAAAAAACTTACAGAGCCATGTCAAGCAAATTTGAAAACATAAGAAAATCCAAATTTATTTACTCTGTACACATAGACACATATACAGGCATACACATAGATGTATGCTTTGGGATTTCATGTTTTTCCTATTCCCTAAGCTAATTTTAAAATAAAAATAAAATAAATGCATGTCTGAAATGGGGAAAGATGGTTATTCAAAAGGAAGACATTGAAAAACTTAAAGATTACAATGAATAATCACACCATTTATATTTTATAATATATAATTTTATAATTTATAACATAATATTTTATAATACATATCTTTTATAATAGTTAACTGAGCCTTCATCTCCCAATCTTCCAGTTTCTTTCCACATAATTTGTAATTTAGAGAATTAATCTGTTAAATTCTGATTTTTTTCAATATGTTATGAATAGTTTAGTAAAGATACAGAGTGAATAGTAGTCTAAAGAAATAGAGAGAAGAGTAGAAAGGCCAAAGTATACCACCAAAGAAACCCCAGAGCAGTCAGGAACCAATGGCCAGTTCTCTGACACCAGCAGGTTCAAATAAGATCCAGAAGGGCTCATACCAGAGTGATTAGTCTGTGATCCAATAGTGGTTATAGTAGTTTTAAAAGTTTGCAACATGCTGATATGAGACTCCTCTAACAACCTTCAAGATGACAGCACTCTTACCCAGAGGATACATATGGTTCAAAGCATAGACACCAGTTAAAGGGGAAGCACCCCAAATAATATAGATCATGACAAAATAGGGTCATAACATCCTTGACACAGAGTCTCATTCATCTCAGGATTAGGCTGAAAATATGAATAAACAAAAGAAGATTTTAAAAATGAAATGAAAGTTCGAGAAGTAAGAAAGTGGAGTGAATAGTTTAGCATGGCAAATATCAAATCTTTTCAGAGTAATGAACTTCCTGAAAATTAGATTGGACCAAAATAAAATATTGACTAAATCAAAAAATAATAAATGGTAGGATAAAATTTCAAAAAAAGTGAAAAATGAAAGAAAAAATAAGGTATTTGCTGTCAAAAATAAATGATCTAGAAAACAGGTCAAGGAAAAATTATCTAAGAATCATTAAACTATAATATGCAGAAAAATGAAAAAATCTGAATACTTTCTTTCAAGAAATCTCAAATGAAAATTGACTTGATCAATTATAATAAGAGGACAAAATTAAAATGGAAATAATTTACTGGCTAACTCCTGAAAATTCCCAGAAATGTCATAGTCAAAATTCAGAACTCCTTGGATAAAGAAAAAAAAATACTTCAAGCATAAAGAACAAAACACAGTGCCAAGGGACTACATTCAAAATTACATAAGATTTTACAGCTACCACCTTAAAGAAGAAAAGATATTGAAATACAGTATTGCAAAAGGCAAAAGACAAAGGTTTTGATCAAGAATGACTTGCACTGCAAAAGTGAGTATCACCTCACATGGGTAAAACACACCTCATCCAAATATTGCTTAAGAAAACATTGTAGCTGAGAAGAAATTTTGGTATGTGTATATGAATCAAAAGAAACTGAGAAATAGAAATGTATTTTAGTAATTTCATGACACTATATGATGATGGGCTTACATTCTGAAAAGAGAAAAAACAAAAAAAAAACCTTTCAGAACGCTGTCTTTGAGGGTAATGTAGGGACTTAAATAAGACAAATGGGGCTTGAAAGTATTTTTTTTTCTGTTTGAATTGTCTGAGAAGAAAAAGAAGAATTAAAAAATGATGTACTATGGAAGAAAGAGAGAGTTCCTATTTCATATAATAAAGGGATATGAGAAGGGTATATCAACATGGAGGAACGGTGGGGAGAATAACCATCAAGTTAATTTCACTTTTATTTCAACCAATCAAAGTTGATCCCCCACCTCCAAAACTATTCCTACAATACACAGAAATTTTGGTATGAGATTCATTAACTCAATCTATGATTCTATAAACATTTACCTCTCTACTTAGAATTGGTGAACCACCATTCCATTTAGTGTTCATTTCCTTTTATCTTCTGTTCCATTCATAAGTAAGCATGTTAGTAATGACATAGTTCATTTCCTATAGTAATACACGAACTCATTTGTTACTGAATACAGATCTCATACTTAGAGTACAATTAAGTTATTGCTTATAAGCGGGACTAAAACCTCCAATTCTTAGCATCTTTTGTCACATTTCCATCATTTTCAGGGCACATAGAACTGAGAGTTATTTTGTATTTTATTTTGCTTCATGGTGGTTTTGATCAACTTGTAAGGGTGGGATGAGTATTCTTCATAATTTTGAATCTTTCACTGAGACTGGAAGTAATGAGAGGTAAGAATCCCTAAATGATTATTTTTTTTCAAGACTGCCTACATCCTTCATGAGCTGCTAAAAATAAGCTCAATCAGGAGTAAAGAAATATTTGCTAAGCTACTGCAGCTACATTTAAAAAAAGACATTGCGATGATAGAATGAATGGTATTCATTCTTTCACATTTTGGATGAAGAAGATAGCTATAAAACAGCATGAGAAAATAGGTCAGAACCACATCCAAAAGGAAAAAAAAGGGGGGGGGGAAGGAAAAGACAAATCCATTATAGATTTCTGTCCTATAAATGTAAAAAAAAAAGGTAGGTATTTTTGGCTTATCTGATTTTAAAAAGACAAAACATTATTAAAAAATAACTTGACCAACTGAATACTTTTTATTTAACTTCATGTACTCTCCCTGATACAACTGAGTATATCCAATGAAGCCTGACAATATAGGGGCTGTCAGAGCTGATCTACAGCAGCAGCTTGCACAAGGGTGTTGTACTTTTAATCCTTTCGACTGGACTGTACTTTTTTGAAAAGTTGAAAAGGGAGATGAAGTTGTCTGAAACAACTCCAACTACTTCTGCTTAAATGACACTTTTGATCCTCAACTGATGTGCTTTAGCAGAAACAGCACAAAAAAGTTGGGAGAGAATAGATCTCAGAGGCTCCTTGGGGCATTTGTCAGCAAGGTTGGGGAGGGAGAGGTTGGAGAGTAAGACTTCCTTCAAAGAATGAAGCTTTTGTGGAGGAGAAGTGGGAACGGCTGAGGGAAAGGAAGGGGAAAAAAGTGAGAAGAAGAAAGGGAGGGGAGGTGGAGTGTGTGGTGGCTGCCACAAATGAGCGTGTAAAAGGCATCTCCTAGTCAGCAGGCTGCCTGAAATGTGATCTCCAATTTATTCACTGGAATTTTTATTCCACAGCAATCACAAACACTGTAAAAGAAGAGAAACTACTTCACAAAAGCAGTTCTTATAAAAGAGAATACTTTTTTTTAATTACAAAGATTAATTAACTTGACCACTTTTTAATTTGTTACTACTAAGGTGTTGGTATAGCAACAAATGACACTAATTATATTTGCATATTTGAGCTGTTTATAAGAAACAAGGCTTTTTTTCCCTTGTGTAAGTGGACTCTAAAAATAATAACCACCAAAAAGAGTATGTCAAATGTTATCCTAGGTAGGATGAGAAAGGAAATGTTTGGAAATTTAGGGTCATGGGACTGAAACATCGTCTCTGAAAATAACAATAAAAAACCCACTACCAAAAAACAACTCAAGCACTTGAAAACAACATTCATAATTTTGGCTGGTGGAATGTTGTCTCAGAAAACCTCAGACTTCTTTCCAGAAAGCCCCAGGCATAGTTCTACTCTTACACATGGCTGGATTGTTGCCCCTCCTTAACTGATGGGTGGTTTTGTGATATGAAAGATCCCCTTGACCTGAGACTAGAGCCAGTGTTTATGGCTTTGCTGAATCAAACCCTTCTGGGATAAATTTGTTTCAGTCAGGGTAACAGCTGGCTGCCAAGCAGTTGACACTTGATTCAGTTTTGTCTTTAAAATGTGACCAGGACTTCACAAAACACAAGACAGACTTTTGGTTACACACATACAAACACACATACACACACAGAATATACACATATGCGTACACATCACAGAAACACCCAGGATACATACATGCACGCACACACTACATAAATGTACATTTAGTATTGGACATGGAATCAATAATTAAGCTTTGAACTGTACCCCTGATGCTTACTGACTGTGTGATCACACTGCCTAACAACTGAGAGTCTCATTTTTCATCTGTAATA
>CM053771.1:351268793-351289622 GCA_028658325.1 Potorous gilbertii | reverse complement strand
TGTAAACTCCAAAGACAAGAATCAATAGAAGCATAAAAAGGTAAACAGAAAAGTGAAATCATAAGGGACTTAATAAGTTTAAACTGCTTACATTCCTACATGGGAAGATGATACATGTAACTCATAAGACATTTCTCATTATTAGGGCAGTTAGAGGGAGTATATGTAGACAGAGGGCACAGGTGTAAGTTGAATATGAAGGGGGGATATCTGAAAAATAAAATTAATGAATGAAGGAAGAATGTACAGGGAGAAAGGGAAAAGGAGAAGTAGAATGGGGTAAATTATCTCACATAAAAGAGGCAAGAGAAAGCTTTTTACAGTGTGGAGGAAGAGAGGAGATATGAGGGGGAGTGAGTAAACCTTACTCATATCAGAATTGGTTCAAAGAGAGAATAACAAACACACTCACTTAGTGTAGAAATATACTTTACACTACAAGGAAGTAGGAAGGAAGGGGATAAGAGAAGGGGGGAGTCATAGAAGGGAGGGCAGATTGTGGGAGGTAGCAGTCAGAAGCAAAATACTTTTAATGAGGGACAAAGTGAAAGGAGAAAAATAATAGAATGAATGGAGGAGGTGGGAATAAGATGGAAGGAAATACAACTAGCAGTAGTAACTGCGAAAAAAGATTGAAGCAGATGTCTTTGATAAAGACCTTCTTTTCTCAAACATATAGGGAACAGAGTCAAATTTATAAAAATAAGAGCCATTCCCCAATTGATAAATGATCCAAAGATATGAAGTTTTCAGATGAAGTAGTTAAAGCTATCAATAGCCATATTAAAAAAAAATACTCTAACACCCCATTGATTGGAGGAATGCAAATTAAAATAATTGCATTCCCTTATACCTATTAGATTAGCTAATAGTACAGAAAAGGAAAATGACAAATGTTAGAGGGAATGTGGGAAAAATGAGACATAAGTGCACTGTTGGTGGAGTTGTGAACTGATTCAACTATTTTGTAGAGCAATTTGGAACTATGCCCAAAGGGCTATAAAACCATGAATACCTTTTGACCTAAGTCTATATGCCAAAATTTTTATAGTGGTTCTTTTCTGGGTGTAAACAACTGGAAATTGAGAGGCTGCCCATCGATTGGAGGATGGATGAACAAATTGTGGAATACTATTGTGCTATAAAAAATGATAAGCAGGAGGCTCTCAGAAAAACCTGGGAAGACTTTCATAAGCTGATACAAAGTGAAATGTACTGTGCACAGAGTTACAGCAATATTGTAAAATGATTAGCTGTGAAAGATTTAGCTGATCTCAGTAATACAATGATCCAAGATAACTTTGAAGGACTAAGGATGAAAAATGCTATTTATTCCCAGAGAAAGAACTGATAGTGCCTGAATACAGATCAAAGCATGTTTTTTAAACTTTATTTTTCTTGAGGCTTTTTTTGGCTTTCTTTCATAACGTGACAAAATGGAAATGTTTTGCATGACTACACATGTATAACATATCAAATTGCTTGACTTCTCAGTGTGGAGGGGTGCGGTAGGGAGAGAAGAAAGGAAAGAAATTGGGACCTGAAGTTTTAAAAATAAATCTTAAAAAATGTTTTTATGTTTAACTGGAAAAAAATAAAATGCTAAGTAAATTTTTTAAACAAAGAGAAGTGTCATATATAATAGTTTACAAAAATAGAAATGACAGGACCTGACAAGGGATTGGATGTGGGAGTGAGAGAGTGAAGAGTTAAGAATGACTCCTGTGTGTTTGGCCTGCATAATTGGGAGGATAGTGGTGCCCTCAACAGCCATAGGAAAATTAGGAAGAGAGGAAATTTTGAAGGGAAAGATCATGCCTTCAATTTGGAATTGAAGATGTCTCTGGAATGTCCATTTTTAGGTATCTGTTGGAGACGTAAAACTGGAGGTCAGGAGAGAGGCCAAGAGGACAAGTCAATTGGAAAATCATCTGCATAGAGATAATGGGAGCTGATGAGATCACTAAGTGAAATTGTAGCTAAGGAAAAGAGAAGAAAATCCAGGACAGAGTCATGGATGAAGATCCTGCAACGCAGTCAAAGAAGAGGCATTCATTCAGGCATGAAGAGAGCTCAAAGTAGCATCATCGAAACCTAGATCATAAGGAATGTAAACTTGGTTTATCTGTAAAATGGCTTAAATTTACTAAAAAGGGGAATCAGCTGACATAAATACAACTAATTAACCCAGAAATGCCTTGTTTGTTTGATATCTGAGGTAGTTGCTTATTGAGCCACCATTTGGAAAGGTTACTGATATACAACAGAACCCCTAGAAGAGGAACAATAGCTTTTGAACTGTGAAAAGTACTGGTTGAAGTAACTGAGGGTATTTATCCTTAAGAAGAGGTGAACTGAGTCTATTGGGGATGGGAGTGCAGGACAGAATGGAGGCGAGACTAAGGGCACCAGAAAGCTATCATCAAGGATTTGAAAGCTTATCTTAGGGAGGAGGACAGAACCAAGGGGGCATGGGTAGCATGTGAGAAGTGACAAATAAAGGCCTGAAATCAGGAGAAACTTCTTATGATGAGAGCTGCCCCCAAAACGGCATGGGCCAACCCAGGAGGCAGGGAATTCCCCCGTACTGGAGTCCATCAGGCAGAGGATGGAGACCCTCTGGTTGGGAATGCTGCAAAGGGAAGTTTAGTTCATCCAAAGGTTAGACCAGATGTAACTTGAGATGTCTCTCTATATAGCTGATATACAACTTGCTCCATTGTAAGGGATGATAAATGCTAACAAATTGTAAGATGTTATTTGCAGGCATAATAAATAAAGGAGGCAGTAAATAGATCCTCCCTCAAGCCCTCTTAATTCTAGTGCCTTCTTTTAATTCCTGTCTATTCTGCTTACAACTCACTTGATATATATTTGTTTGCATGTTGTCTTCCCCATTAGATTGTGAGCTCCTTGAGGACAGGGACTCTCTTTTGCCTTTTTTTGGTGGCACATAGTAGGCACTTAATAAGTGTTTAATGATTGAGTCAAAAATAAAGAAAAGCAGCATGTTACCATATACATTATCAATTGAAAGAGTGCAATATTTGTTGTTTCTGAGGGAGTGCTGTCCTAGATCCAAGACTCCAGTAGATCATCAGCTCACTCCTGGTACATGCATAAGGTAACCTTTCATGTCCATTGGCCAACACACTCAGGCTACAGGAGTTTCTTGGATTAGTCCCCATCCTCACTTGTAATTTAAATGATGGCACTATGCAATTCAAATCACCACTAGCCAGATTTAGGGATGAAATTGAATATTACTCAACATATCAGAAATATTAAATCTATGGTCTGTAAATAGCTCCAGAGCCCCCAAATCATATCTAGGGTCTCTTTCTAATCATTACCTCCCTGCTCCCACCAATATGCATGGACAGAACTCAGATATATAGCATTATGACAATTTATTTTACTGAAAACTGTGGAAATGGAAGGGAATAGATTATTTACTCCTCATGTGGAACTCCTAGCAAAATTGCAAATCTTCTTTCATTTGCCTTCTCTGTCCTTCCCTCCCTCAGCTCTTTAGGTTTGATGAGGGACTTTCTGAGACATATGTTCCTGCAGCACATGAAAAAGAAATAAAGGGAGAATTGTCTATCTGGGATCCTGGTCCAGATTATAGACTACAAGGGATAACAGGAGTAACTCATTATTCTCCTTCTTGATCCCTAGCCCAGGGGATTCTCAATAGTTTTTCAGGGTTTGGAATATTCTCTAATTATGGATTCTATCTTGATTCCTGCTTTAGAAACAAAATCTCCAAAGCACTCAGCTGTCTCTTAGTCATTGGCTGAGAGGTCAACCTTGTCCTAAAACAATAACATTGGCTGCCATAGTAACATTGTAGCCATAGAATTCTGGCAGTCCCAAACAAATGACTACTAATACTTCCTTGTAGATATCAATATGTCACTCAACAACTTCAGCACCAAAATTACCTGCTGATCATCACAGATATCTCACAGTGTGGTGTTTGTCCTTTGCTGCCGAAGAAGACTAGGCCATCAGAGAAATGATGACATGACTTGCACTTGACTTTGTTTTGAGTGAGGGAGGGTTGTGCAGGTCACCAGCCTCACTTCTCCAGAGCCATCTGAATCCAGTGACCAGATATTCATCAGGATGACTGGAGATGACTTAGGATGCACTGGGAGACCTTGGCCCCTTGAGGCTAAGGTCTATGCAGATACTCACTTAGGGTGAGGTAACGCTCATTCATGGAATAGGCCTGTTTAAGAAGTAGCCAGAGCATGGCTCCTTTAATGAAGCAAAGAAAAGAAAGACATCAGACTGGGAGGGAAACAGCAAATTTGAACAAATATCTACATGGTCATCAAGAAGTCTGGATATTAAAGAAAGTAAAGAGAAGAAGGAAAAGCCAATACTGATATTGGCCCTTCCAGGGTAGACATGACTTAGGCCAGTCTCCATGTAGTTTCTATCGATATTGAATAAAATAAGATACTTGTAGATCATTCAACAGTTAACAAAAGGAAAGTTGATAGTCATTAAACAAGAATATTCATCCATGATACCTCAAGTTGGTTCAGCTGAGTGAAGGTCCCATGCTTTTGAGATGTCTATGGTCATCCAGTCAAACATCAAAGAGAGGCTGGAGCTCCTTATGGCTGATTTGTACTCAGTCAACCAGTCTGGAAGTATCAGTATCTTGAAGAGCTAGTTTTCTAAGTCAATGAAGTCAATGGTCTAAATCAATGGTTTAAGCCAATGGTTTTAATTTGTTTCAAGGGGAAAAAATATTAGCATAACTCAGATGTTACACTCACTGCACCAATGAAGAGATGCTTGTTATTCTTGACTATGTTGTGTGCATAACTTGAGTTATAAATTGAGTACATAACTCCCAGAGTTTCCAGGTGAAGAAGGAAGAGTAATTAGACTTTTGTGCATGCCAGGATCATTAAAAACTTCTCTACTGATCTCCCTTCCTGAATGAATTATGTTTAATCCAAACCCAAAGGAAAGTAATAATTCAGACAAATAGGACAAGGTATGTATGCAGGTAATAGATACGGTTGAAGGACATAGGAATAAGTACAGAGACAGATATAGAGTAAGTTATGAATATGTATGTATTATATAGTTAATCTATATAATACATATATAGATACATATATATATATATATATGTATATATATTAGAAATTTAGACATAGAACATAGTGTGATGCAGTAGAGAATGGGAGTTAAGAAGACCTGGTTTGAAATGCCCATACTTTTCTAATACCATTAAGTTTCATGCATGGCTAATGGATATGCCACATACTATCTGTGTGACAACAGGTAAATCATTGAACTTCTCTGGACCTCAGTTTCCTCAGAGTGATAGACTAGATGAAAGTTCCTTTCAACTCTAAATCTGTGATGATATCAGTTTAGGGAGGTCTAAACAGAAAATTCACATATCTGAGTACACACACACACACACACACACACACACACATACCTTTACACTAGGTGATCTTTAAGATGGCTTCTGTCTCTCTGTCTCTTTCTCTCTCTCTGTCTCTCTCTGTTTGTCTCTCTCCATATCCACATCCATAATCTTGATTTAGAATTGCAATTCCATGGGATAGAGAATTGTCCAAGGCTACACAAGTATTAGAGAATTATTTGGACCTCTGAGAGTCACATAATTATTATGTATCATGGGTAGGGCTTGAACCCTGGTCTTCCTGAGTCTAAAGTTGACATTCTATTCACTATGTCATATTGCCTCTCTTATGTGTGATATATGCATATATCCTGTATCTACAATAGTGTTTTGCAAATGAATTGTTAAACTATAAAATACGAGAGCATAAGAAAAGCAGTTGGTTTCATAAGTGAGGATTGAGAAATGAGATTTCCTAATAAACTACAACTGTCGATCACAAATTAAACATACCTTTTTCAACCAGGACCTAATAATGGTCCTGAAGGCTCCTAAGAATTCCCTTGTTACTAATTTTCCTTTGATGGATCCATCTAAGTGCAAGAATTGATAGCCTGTTGGGCATGACAAATAATCAGTTTTCTTATTTATACTGTCCTATGTTGCTTACAATATTCATGTGGTACAATTGGAAAAAAAATTAAAACCTTAAGTGTCATTTTTAATTAGTCCATAAAAATGTCACCAGAGGTTGAAAGTTACAGTTGTACAACTCTATAAATAATCTAAAGTACTTATATGTGGGCTATTGTCCAAGTCAAAGACCTTCTGTTAGACCTTTAAATTTCATATGTATATATAAATACATACACATATATACACAAACATACACACATATGTATGTATACACATATATAAAATGTATGTGTAATGTGTATCTGCATGTAATGTGTTGTTGTTGTTGAGTTGTTTCAGTTATGTCTGACTCTCCACGACTTCATTTGGGGTTTTCTTGGCAAAGATACTGGAGTGATTTACTATTTTCTTATTCAGTATATAAATATATGTTTACATAAACATGTGTGCATAAGCACATGTATATATGTGTACATGTGTATATATATTTATATATTGAAAAGAGGTTACTCTTCTCTGAAAAACTGTATCAAAATTAGGGAAAAAATTAGTATCATGAGGGATGGATGTGGGTGAATTAATTCTATCTAACATGTATCTCCATTTTTCTCTGGATCTATATCCAAAAATAGTGCTAGAGATTGCATTTTCACTGATAAAGAATTAAAATAGATCTAGCAAGTGATAGATTAATTATAGTACCCAAACAATTGTTATTGTCAAATCAAGTTATCCTAAAATAATCTGGAGACATACTATCAAAGTGTACTAAAGAAACCCTTTCATAGTTAATGCCTTCACGCAACTCCATAATTACACAAATGCTCAAAAAACAAAATACCACCAGCACCATCCAAAACCCCAAACACTAGGGGGTGATAGTGAAGATAGGCAGGCTGAGCTATCAGTTAATCTCTGAGTCAGCCAGAACTATTGAACAGACTTGTGTCATTTGCTACCCCTCTCTTCTTGTGGATAGGTATTCTTTGCTAGAAGGCATTCCTCCTTTTGTTATGGCTTTCTCTTTCAAGTACATCTCAACTTTTCAAGACAAAGGGAAAAAAATGTTTACCACTTCACTTGCTTACCCATCACTGTGGCTAAGAGCATCTTAAGAGCATGTGGCCCTGAGGCTTTTTCTTTCTCATTTAAACCATCATCTCTCTTAATGATTGGTTCCTAATTTGAATTTTAAAGAAATAAACACCAATATTTTAAATCTTTTCCGTTTTCCCCCTACATCTTTGTACTTAATATCTTTTATGAGTTCATGCAAATGCAAGTGATGATGTTAGCTCTCTCTCTCTTTTTTTTTTATGGAATCCCCAAAGTATAACTGAAAGGATACTGTTATGGTGGAAATGCTTCCAGCTTTCAGTCACTTAGGCTACAACCAAGAGGAGGAAAGAGACAAAATTGTTATGGCTAACCCACTTTGTATGAGGATAGTTGAAGATGGAGCATAAATGAGAGTAGGTAAGTGAGGGGAGGGCCTCTCCAATGTCAGTATTGCCAACAGATACCATACACTCTTGGGTTTGATCAACTCTAGCAGTCCTACGGCAGTTATAAGTCCTCTTTCACAACATCTTTATTCCTTGACAAGCCTCTTAAAACCAGCCAGAGGGAATTGTGGATCTTGATGTTAGCTCAATCCCTTGAATTTCAACTCTTCAGAAAATGGAAATCTCTATATTCACAGCCTGTACTGCTTCTCTTCATGATTTTTGCTTTCCTAAGTCTTTTTTGCCTCTAGTTCAGGACTAAAATCTAAGGAAATTAAGGAGACAACACTTGGAGATAGCTGTTCAAATCCATAATCATCCATTTCCTTCATTTTTTTTTTTTGCCTTCAAATCTCAAATCTTGATCGTACCTATAAAAGGTATAATCAAGGTAGATTTATGGCACTTGATCTGCACCTTTCCTCTGGTCTTATCATAGTCAAGATTGTTTCATTCTAATCTGTATTCACATCTTATCTTCCCCTACTAAAATGTAACCTCCTGGGCTGTTTTTCAAACCGCATCATCTGTACCAGGGTAGAACTACACAAATATAATTATTGCAGTACCTTGAGTAAAAATTCAACGGGCTATTAGACAAGCATGGGGATTATGTTTCATAATCTAGGAAAATTAAGTAGTGGTGTATGAGAACAGTAGAAAGACCCTTGAAATGGAATCAGAAAACCTGGGTTAGAGCCTGAGTTCTGAAACTCTTTGTGACCTTAGGCAAGTCTTTTTATAACAGTTCAAATTTGGGCAACATTTTAAGGTTTGAAAAGATTTTTATACATATAGCCTTAGTTGATTACCCTAATAGCCCTGTGAGGTAAGTGCTGCTTTGTCTCTGTTTACCAATAAAGACTGGGTACCAAAAAATTATAATTTGACCACAGTCCTACAGTTGGCAAGTATCTGAGGAAGAGTTCAAGCCCATCTATTCCTCTAAAAACAGTATGGACACACTGTCTGAGTCTCAGTTTCCGTCTTTGTAATATGGTGAAGGAAAAATTTGCCCTCCCTACTTCATAGGGTCAAAAGGCAACACATTTGACAAATATTACTCAGATTTTAAATCTACTTTTCTTTACTTAGTGTATAAATAGGATAAGCCAAATAGTTCAAGTCTAACTCCAGCTGATGTCAGTTATTTATCCCTCAGGAACTATTTCAGATGTATGATTCTGAATCCTGCTCTATATGGCCTGCATATGTAGACTGTATCTAGTGAGAAAGAGAAATATGGATTTCCACATTCAAAGACACCTCTGTTGCCATCTATCTCTGAAAACTTCCCTGACATTCTTTAGTTAATAATGATAGCTGGCATTTACATGGTACTTAACTGCGGGGCCTTTTACAGTTGTCTCGTTTGATCCTGGCAGCAACCCTTCAACATCGGGGTTATTGTTACCCTCTCCTCATAGATGAGAAAACTGAGGTTAAGTGATTTATCCAAGGTCACACAGACAGCACATGTCTGAGGCCAGATTTGAACTCGGATCTTCCTGATTCTAGACCAGGCACTCTATCCATTGCACCACCTAGTTACCTTAAACTTCTACCACCTAGCGTGCGAACAAACACAATCTCTCTTTTGTTCAGTGCTTATAGCACTTCATCCAGTCTCTCCTCTGACCTCTTTATGTTCGATATCATTCCATCTTCATTTGTGTTCATATCTTATCCTCCACTATTAAATTACAAGCTTCTTCAAGGTAGAAACTGGATCGTTTTTCAAACCTTGAGTCATCAGTGCCAAGTTTGGTACCTGGATCATAGTAAATGATATGTCTCCTGAATTAAATTCAGTCTCTTATTTCTCACAAACTTTGCCTAAATGATTTATTTTCCCACCCACCTTAGTGGCCAGGACTCAACAAGTCCATTCTAGGGTAATTCACCTAGTGACTGACTATACAGCAGAAAGCTGGAAGTGGCTAAGGATTCCTTCCAAAAGGTTGGAAAGTTCTCAGGATTACTTGGGTCTCTCATCTCAGGTAGTGTTTTTAGATTAAGTTGACAGTTTGAGATTTGACACAATGTGAGAAAGCCTTCAATTTACTCCCTCTGCCTTGTAAGTGAACATTTGTATGCAAGACATAAGGTTTCTTTGCTCCAGTGGCATTGCACTCTCAATTTTTACTCAGTTTGCAACTTGGAACTGTTTTACTTTTTGAGTTTTTCCAGATACTCACTCAGTATATGTCCAGAGTAGCCATTTTCCTGGTCCTGCAGGAATCCTGATGCCTATTGTTAAACTTGACATGGGCTGTACACTTCTGTTCTTAGCCTGTCGTCTTATATGTCCTATCTTATACTTTGATCCAAAATCAGGTTCCCTGCCTAAAAGATGTTTACTAATTTGTAACAGCCAAATCTCAGACAGTGCAGTGGTTGAGATGACAACCAGAAGTTTGGCTATCTCTTCCTAATGCATCTGGATCCTCTCAACTCTGCACTGGGCTAGAAACATTGTTGGGGATGGTTTTTAGACTGTTTTGACTCTGCTTCATTTGGTACTATTTGAACCCAAGGGCACAAAACCAAGTTGAATTTGAAAAATTAAACTTTTTTTTGAATGTTAGGAATCTGCAGAACTGGGGATTTAGTAGAACAATGAAAAAAAAATATGAGTTGGTTCTACTTTATACAAAGCAGTTCCTCCAGCCTTGATGCTAATTTTAGACATTATTCAGGACAGGGGAGAAAAGGGAAGTGAGAAAATTGAAAATTACTAGAAGTTATTGAAGCCAAACTCCTCATAAGCCTCCAAATTTAGGATTAAAATAATAAACTTCATATGGGCAGCACCGGCTAGTGAGTCTGAGGCAGAGAGTGGATCTGGGGTTCAGGAACTTCTCTGACTCATAACCTTGGGCCAGCTACTAACTTCCTGTATGTTAGGCAAATCAGCTAATCTCTGTGTGATTCTTTAAAAACAGTCGTAATACTTACCTCTATCTGAAAGGTTTTATAGGGATTAGTTAATGTTTGGAACATGCAAAGTAACTTCAGATAAAACTAGAAGGACATCTGTGGTTGAGCTAACATGATCCGGACCCTTCCTGCTCTCACATTCAAATACTGTTACAAAGGCTTGGAATTAAAGTCATTAGAGTTTTCTACTGAGATAAAATTAAAAATAAGTCTTATGAAAGAAAGAATCTTGGATTTCTGCATTGTTTGCTGATACAGTCCTTAGACAAAAATACCAGTTCTACAGAGGCAGAAAAGACCGAAGGATTCAAAATGACATGACCTTTACCACCCTCAAACAAAAATTACAAGCCAATTTTGAAACATACTGCTGCACTTAAAATTATGTGTATGTGTGTATACAGATGTGTATGATTTTTTCCCTTCAGATTATTTTTCCTCTTCTTTGCCAGGTCATTGGTTGTCTGGGTGTCTGGGAAGAAGCAGAAGGGAGGGCTGAACTCACTATATTTAACCATATTTCATCACATTCTCTAGTTTATCTAAAGGGAAAACCTTGGGTGTTGCTATGACAGTAACAGTACCAAGCAAGAACAACAGTGAGAATGTTATTGTTTGTCTGTGGCAAATTAAAAATTCTCATTGACTATGAGTGGCCAACCTATACCCTGACTACCACTGACCTCATGTAAAGCTGATCGTTCCCACATGGATTGTTACTTGAGATGGTGATACAATCTTTCTTAGGGTAGAAGAATGCACAGAGGATTGTCAGGAGTTGGTCAGGCAGTAAACAAACATTTTATTAAGCATCTATTTTATGCTAGAGCCCAGGGATACAAAGAGAAACAAAAGATAGGTCCTGTTATCAAGGAGCTCACAGTCTGCAGTGGAGACAGAATGCAGTCAACTATGTAAACACTAGCTATAAATAGGAGAAATCGGAGATAATCAACAGAGGGAAGGGGCTGTCATTAAGGGTGGGGACTAGGAAAAATTATTACTTGTAGTAAGTGGAATTTTATCTGGGACTTTAAGGAAGTCAGGAAAACCTGAGGCAAAGATGAGGAGAAAGAAAATTCCAGTCACAGAAGATAGCCAATGAAAATGTCTAGGGTCAGCAAATAAGCTGTCTTGTGTAAGTAACAGCAAAAAAGACCTACCCATGTTAACTTCATCACAAAGTTCATGGGAGCAAGTGAGATGCAAGAAGAATGGAAAAATAGAAGAGGACCAGGTTATAAAGACGTCCTAAACAAAGGATTTTATATTTGATCCTAAGGGAACCACTAGGGTTTATTGGGTTGGGGTGTGTGTGTGTGTGTGTGTGTGTGTGTGTGTGTGTGTGTGTGTGACACGGTCAGATATGAACTTTAAGATCACTTTGACAGCTGGGTGGAGGATGGGCTGCAGTAGAGAGAGACTTGGAGTCTCTTAACATTAACTACATTAGCTACCATAATAGTCTAGGTGTGCGGTGAGAAGGGCAATCACTAGGATGCTAGCATTATTAGAGGGAGAAGAGAGTGTACCCAAAAGATGTGGGGAAGACAGAGTCAACAGGATTTGAAAACTGTTTGGATATGGGAAGCAAGAAAGAATGAGGAGTTGAAGGTAATTCCTAGGTGGCAAGTGAGGGTGATGGGAGGATGATGGTGCCCTTGGCAGTAATCGGGAAGTTTGGAAAAGGGGGTGGTTTTGGGGAATTAAGTTCAGTTTTGGACATATAGAATTTAAAATGTATATAAGATATTCAGTTTGGTATGCTCAATAGGCAGCTGGAAATGAGAGACTAGAGGTGAGGCATATGTAGATCTCAGAATTATCAGCATTAAGATGATAAGTGAATCCATGGGAGGTGATAAAATCAGCAAGTGAAACAGTATGTAGGGAGAAGAGAAAAGGTCCCAGGATAGAGCCCTAGAGGATACCTGTGGTTAGCAGGCGTGAACTGGAAGATGCTCTAGCAAAGGAGACTGAAGAGTGATTGATTATACATGGAGTAAGAGAACTAGGACAGAGTAGTGTCATGGTAACCTTGAGAAATCAGATTATCGACAAGTAGAGAGTAATCAACAATGTCAGAAGCTAAAAAAGGATTAAAATTAAGGAAAAGGCCATTTAATCTGGCAGTTAGGTGATTATTGCAAGGTGAAATAAGACTGAAGGAAGAGGTAGTGCCTGAAGGCATCTAAGCGATATCAGATGATGGAGTCCATAAGAATAGACCTCTCATTAAATGGGTCTCAATTGTTTCAGTGAGATGAAGGAAGATTCTCATCTGAGAGTTATGGAAGATGTAGCAAGGATGGAAAAGTTTAGAAAAGCTGCCATTATGAGTTCAAGGATTGATTTGATACAGTGAGAGACCAGTCGAGATGATGTAACATAAACACAGCAGATCCGGTGAGGTGGACCTTGAGGGATGGACTGAATTTGTATATTTGAAAACACAGAGAAATAGATGGGGGATGTGAATGAAGCAAGAAATGTGAAATTATCATCATATGTTTAAGGAACAATGATGAGACTAGCTTGATGGTAGCTATGTCTTCATGTTAGGGTAAGAATTTTTAGATGTTCATAATTGGAAAAATGTATGACTGTGGTTGGCATTTCAATAAAAACATCTTCCTGTCTTTTATATTTTATAAGTTTTATCATTCAAAGCTCTTTACCCTAAGCTGCTCTTGACACCAATTTTCCCAATATACCAGTAAGGGTTTTCAGCAGATGTCAACAGGTAAGACCTTTGAAAAATCTGTATTCTAAAGAGACGCAAAAGTTTTCTTGACTGTAAAAAGTAAGAAAACATTAAAGCTTTGCCAACTTCTAGGAGCTTATTTATTGAAGTTTTTGATTCAATTTAAAGCATTAATCTTTTACATAATCCAAGCTAAAAATTCCAGTCATATTGAAATTGATGAGTTATCAATGATGAATCCAGGTGTTATATATATATCCTGTCCACAAGTTCCATTTGCTGGGTGTATGGTAGAAATCCACTTCCAAATAATACTATCTTTTAGAAGTTCACAAATTTTTCTCTCTTCCAGGCTGTTGACCTTCTCAAAAAAGAAAGCCATCCCTTAGCAACCAAAGCCATTTTCTCAAACTGTTCTGAGAACTAGCTACAAGATCAAAAAGGAAGTGGCTTTTTTATTCAGAATATGACAATGCAGTATTTATTTCTTCATTTAACCACCACAAAAGAAAGCATACTTCAAATATGTAGAAATAATAGCTTAATGGTCAAGTACATTTTGGAGAGTGATCAAAAAGTTCCTTTTCAATGATTGGAAAATGAAACGAGGGTCCTTCCCCTCTTGTCACGTTAGCCTTTATCTTCCCAGTACTTTAACCTCAGATTACCTTTTCAGCTTTCAACTGAAGGATTGCCACGGCTCCCTCATGATTCTTTTCAGGAAGTTCATAAACATAATGAGCCACCTACCTAGTAATAGGGTGCTTGAATATGGTGTTCTGGAGTGTAGTCTTCTGAGATTTCTGTTTATTGAACTTTGCCAATGAAAATATTCACCAGTGCTGTGCCAGTTTCCACTAGATTCCAATCAATAATAAATAAAATCTCAACACCTTCAAAAATCTGTCATAAAATCCAAAAAGTTTGATGACAAGCATTTTCTTCCCGTGGCCTCCACTATGTTGGACTGGGACCATGCTTTAGGTCAGTATCCCTGGTGAGGAGCAGCTATGGCCTGAGAACACAGTGGGTCAGTGTCAGACCCTCTATTGTCATCACAGAGGCTGAAGCCTGTAGAAAGCAGTTCATTATCTTTATGAATCTCCTGGCTTTCTATCAGACCACTGAGGCTAAATCATAGTCACTGTTCTTGAATAATTCAAATTGGCAAAAATTGGACTTAGTCCAAACTATTTAAGGTTGAGCTAATTCATAGCTTCACTAACATGATATTGGGATATTCTTGGGACCTTTAGGCCAAGGTCTTTGCAGGTACCCACTTAGGGTGAGGCAACGCCCATCCATTGAATAGGCCTGTTTAAGAAGTAGCCAGGGCATGGCCCCTTTAATGAAGTCAAGAAGAAGAAAGACATCAGGCTGTGTGGGAGCCAGCAACAGTTACTACTGATAATCACTCTAAAGCTAGGAGCCCTTAAGCAGGGCCCATTGGAGTCTCAGTTTCAGAGGGCAGTAGGTTTAAGGTTTTATGACAAGACAGGAAAGGAGCCAGAAAAACCCAAGTCAACTGGGCATCTTTTGGCCATCCAAATTTAACTTCCTTTGGAGAGGAGAAGGAAGAGGAGGGGGAGGCAGACAAGAGAGGAGTGGAGCTGAGTTACCCAGCTAGCTGGGTCTTCATTCAGCCAGCTGCAGCTACTCACAGAATTGTGTTCGTCGTTTGTTGCCAAAGAAGACCATGCCATCAGAGAAATGATGATATGATGCGCACTTGACTTTGTTTTTGAGTGAGGAACAGCTGTGCAGAACAGAATTCAGTGGGAGGCCTTAGGCCTGGTAGGCCAAGGTCTTTGCAGGTACTCACTTAGGGTGAGGCAATGTTCAAAGATTGTACAGGGCTGTTTAAGAAGTAGACAGTGAGGTCATCTCCAGTCATCCTAAGGAAAATTAGGTCATTGGATGGACTCAGGGGCAGCTAAGTGTGCAGTGGATAGAGCACCAGTGTAGGAGTCAGGAGGACCTGAGTTCAAACTTCACTTCAGACACTTGACACTCACTAGCTCTGTGACCTTGGGCAAATCACTTAACCCCAATTGCCTCATCCTGGGTCATCTCCAGTCATCCTGATGAATATCTGGTCCCTGGATTCAGATGGTTCTGGAGGAGAAGTGAGGCTGGTGACCTGCACAGCCCTCCCTCACTCAAAACAAAGTCAAGTGCAAGTCATGTCATCATTTCTCTGATGGTATGGTCTTCCTAGGCAATGAAGGACAAACACATTTGGGATATCTGTCTTCCCACCACACCATCAACATTCATTGTTCCCATTTTTTAAATCCCCTGTTAGCTAGCAGGGTGTGAGGCAAAATCTCAGACTTATTTTAATTTATATTTCTTTTTATTATTTGAGGCATATTTTCAAAAGGTCCACAACATTTTAGAAGTTCGCAATTTTTCTTTTGAAAACTGTTATTACCTTTTGATCATTTATCTTTTAAGGAATGATATGTTTTTGTCAACTTCCTATGTATCTTGGATATATCTTTTTTTCTCTTTTATCAGTGATATTTGAAAAAAATCTCCTACTCTGCAATTTCCCTTCTTATTGATTTCCACTCATTTGTGCAAATGTTTTAAAAATTTTATGTCATCAAAATTATGAAGACTGAAGGCAAAGTTGCTAAGTTTGGGAAAAAAGAAAGTCATTGGAGATGTTAAAAATGAGGTTTAGGCTCTGGAACAAAAGAAATACACCTTTATATCTATTAAAATTATCCAGAATTTAAATAAGCTGACTCAAATAGGTGTCTCCTTTTCAGAAGCTATCCAGTGAAATGTGGATGAATGCATGACATAGAGAGAGGAGCATTACTGGGGATGGTTTAGAGGTGATTTCCATAGAGGTACGACTTGGAATGTCTTCTGACCAGTTCTTCCAACTTATGCCATAGTTTTTCTAAAATACATAAATTGCAATGAGAACTAGTAGAGAGAGAGCTGGCTTCAGAGTCAGAAGAATTTAGCTTCATCTCTGAGATATACTAAGCAAACCAATTCATTTTAAGTGTCCCTTGTCAAGTCTTTATGAATCTGAATTGCAAAATAACTGCAAATCTGATCGATAGGAGATGTACTTCCTGCTCAATAAGAAAAAAACCAATCATATCTGTAGATATTTACCCTTGCCTTCGGTAAACTGTCATTATGCTGGCGCATTTCATTCTTAGTTAACACCAAAGAGGTAAGCATACTCAGGCACATTGTTTTGGAGTTTCCCATTTTCTTGGTAATCACTCAGGAAGACAGATTAGAGATAATAGATAAAAAAAATAATTCAGATTATTTATTAATTCAGATTTAGATATTTTGTTTCAGTGGAGTGTTGGTACATAGGGATCACCTTGTTTTCGTCATTTGATTCCTCTTTTCCTTGATACTCTCTTCTGGTTTTGTGCTACTATCCTCTCCTACCTAACTACTACTTCTCAGTCTACTTTGCTGGATCTTGATCTAGGTCATATCCATTAACTCTCAACAATTCACATCATGTCATTTGACAATCTCATCAGCTGCTATGGATTCAACTATCATCTCTACACAGAACATTCTCAGATTTATTTGTTCAGTTTTAACTTCTTTCCTGAACTCTAGTCTTACAGCTCCAAGTATCTATTAGAAAAATTGAACTGGATGTTGTTTTAAATTCAGTATGTCCAAGACCAAACTCATTATCCACACCCACCCACATCCCACCACATACCTTTTCTTTTTCTTAACCTCATATTGTCGTGAAGGACACTACCATATTCTCAGTCACCCAGGCCAACAACCTAGGTGTTATTCGCAAATCCTCACTCTCTCATCCTTCACTCCCCCCAAATTCAATCAGTTGCCAAGTCCTGTGAATTTTACCTTTTTTAACATCTTTCATATATGTCCCCTTTTCTTCTCTGACATGACAACCACCCTGTTGCAGACTCTAATCACCTCAATTCTAGATAATTACAAAAATCTTTTGCTTTATCTCCTGCCTCAGGTCTCTCCCAATTCATTACATCCTTCACCCATATATTAAACTGACCCTCCTAATGTGCATTCTTGACCATGTTGCCCCTTTACCTAATCAATATCAGAGAATCCCTCCCCTCCAATATCTTCTAACGTCAAACATAAATTCTGTTTAGTTTTAAAGTCCTACATAATTTGGACCCTTCCTCTTTTCCTGGTATTACTCCACCTTTCACCCCTTCCACGTACCTCCCATCATACATAATGTGATCAGTGACACTAACTTTCTTGCTATTCCTTCACAAGAAAACCCACCTCCCAACTTCAGGGATTTCTACTGACTTTCACCCATACTCTGGAATGTTCTCCCTCCTCATTTTTGCCCCAAGACTTCCCTCAAACATCAGCCAAAATATCTATTTTCTCCAAGAAGCCTTTCCTGATCCCCCTTTAGGCTAGTGCCTTCCCTTCATTGATCATCTCCAATTTATCTTGTTTACATCTTATTTGTATATAGTTATTTGCTTGTTGTCTTCCCCATTATTTTGTGAGCGCCTTGTGAGGAGGAATTTTTTTTCTTTTTTTGTTCTCCAGTGCTTAAGCATGGTGCTTGTATATAGTACCACATTTAATAAATAACTGCTTGTAACTGACTAACCTTGTTCAATACTCTTTGAAATCTATTAACCTGAAAAGGAATAGATCTCTATCTCAAGGAGCAATTCATTGTGGTAAATGTCAGCTTTAAATGAGAATATTTCATACACTTAGGTGAGGCTCTAACTTGTCACTATCTCAGAGGAGACTCTTAAAAATGCTAGTTGACAGGAATTCTAGTTGTTACTGTATTCTAATATATAACTTTCTGTGAATCTAGTCAAGTGTTTAACAGAATTCTATTCCTTTAATATATCAGCTACATGTGATGAAATCATTAACAATCACATTTGCTTACCATCTTTTCTACTTTTCAGAAACATTAATGACAATTCAAAAAATTAAGACGGAGTTGTGCTTCTAGACTTCTCTAATGCCCTGTGACCATACAGCTCCTGTCGTGTTTGTCTCTGCTTTAAAAACTATTCTGATAAGCTGGAAATGATCTCTCTTAGGTACAGAAACCTTCATCAATTCGAATAAATGGCTCTAGAATTGACTCAACCTTTCTATTTACATCTTCAACAAAGGTAAGTGAAACCAGACAAGCAGTTTAGGATACTACGTACTTGAATATAAATTATCACTTTGAAACAAATTGGTTCATCTACATTTTGGAGATGGTATCACAGTACCATTTTTAATAACATGAAATGGTTTTATAATCTCTTTCACATTTCAGAACCCTAACACTTGTGGTTTTTATTTTTACCAACAGTATTCTTTTGGCATGTATTAGTGCTCCAGATGCCATCGGATGATATAACTACAATCCAAAGGGAACTCCGGGGTCATCTAGTTGGATGTCTTGCCTATGAGCAAATTGAGATCTGGAAAGGTTAAGTGATTTTCCCAATGTCGCACATAGAGTTAGCAATAGATATAGTATCTCAGCTCAAATCCTCTGATTCTAAAACCAGTCCTCTTTCTTCTATTGCATCACACTGTCACAGAAAGAATCATATATTAATTAAACTATAAGTGGTCAGCTATTGGGTTTAAATGGAATTTTTAACTAGAGAAGAATATTGGAGCCAATATTGCTTGAATCATTGAATAAAGTTATTATTTTCCACTTTTTAAAAAGAGAGGGGAGGAGAGCTTCATGCTATGATCACCTTGCCGGTGGCTTGATAAACAATAGGGAAACAGTGGCCAAAGGGATCATTTACCTAGCCTTTTTTCTTCCATGTTGGAGTCACCTGCTTTTTCTTCTATGACTACTGATTGTGGTATTGTCCTTCTCTGCTCCTTTCCCAAAAAGGAAAGGCTCAAATGAGTTAATTGCTGGGTCGTAGCTATGTTAGATAGAAATGGTTGGCAGCTGCAAGCTGGGCACATACTGCAAGGAAAGGTTTGGATTTCCATTATAGTCTGCCATATAATACTTCACCATTCCATCTGGCACTTTCTTTTGTTTTGAGTTCTTCATTTAAAAGGATATGGATGAAAACATAAACACCTCTATCCACTCATGCCCACATTAAACCTGTCCTATTTTGATTTAGGTAACACAACTGACAGCCTAATGAATATAATGCCAAAAGCAATTATACCTCAACACCTCTCTTGGATATGTAGCAGCAGATTAGAAAACATATCTTCAAGCTATGAACACTAATACCCTTTGGTTTTTCATTTATAATACTTAGAGATTGTTTTATTAGAATGTACACTTAATTTTTAGGGCTACTTCTTTATCTCAATCACCTACTAGTTAATAAGTTTAAAATTTTCTTTTTTAAAAACAATCATGGAAATAGGAATTTTTCTTGGGACGACTATAAAAAAGTCTATTAACAACTTATGCCTGCTAAATATAGTGCTGAGATTTTTAATGGATGGAAAAGTTATAAACACACACATATGCATAACATATATAATAATTATTTATATGCCTTATGAACATACATATATATGTAATTTTCAACTAATAAATATACATAAAACATGAAAAATATGCATATATGCGTTCAGTCATTTCTTGATAGGATAATTAGCTAATTAAAAAGTTTGTACAAAGAAAATTTGATGTCCTTTCAGTGGAAGATTTTGTTGAGGGTTTACAAAATGAAAATTTTAAAATGGACACAAACTTTGTTCAAGAAGAAATCTTTCAAAATTTACTTCAACATAGCTTCACATCTTCCTATATGTGCACTTGCAATCAACTTCCATTACACAACATTGAATGTGTCATTTTTGGACTAAAATCTTTTGCATAGAATATTATAAGGGGAAAAAATCATCTTCATATGTCATTTGATGCCTTATTGCAATGTCATTTCTTAAAGGTTGTCTTCCTTTGTGAATGCATCTAGAACGTTGGAAATGCTTCAACAAAAGTCTCAGCTGAGATAGTGGATGCAGATAAATGTAAATATAAACAAACAAACAAATAAGTAGAATGAGATTGTGACTGAAGATAAATCTAGCTCAGTATGGTTAATCCCTAGGTAATGAATTCTTTGACTACAGCCACATTAAATAAACATAACTTATAAAGAACTTACTATGTGCCAGACATGGTGATAAGCACTGATAATGCAAATAGAAAAGTGCCTATTTTGAAGGAGCTTATGTTATAATTGGGTGATAAAATACATATAAGTGGAATCAGCAGTAGGGGTAGAAGTCAAGAACTAAGGGGATTTAGAAGATATTAGTAGGTTAGATAATAATTCCTGGGGATCTGAAGGATGTAGAAGCAGGACAAATGGTGAGTCCCATTGAAACTTAAGGCAAAATGGAGGTCAAATGGTAAAGTTCCGTGGTCTTCTATTTTACCAGAAGTGTTGTAGTTGGTGACAATTGCTTATTGAAGCAGTTTTCCTACCAAAGAGAGGGACTAGATTGAAGTGTAGCCATCATTGAAGTGTAGATGGCACCATGGGCTCTTACACATAGAAATTCGAGTAAGAGTCAGAAAGAGGAAAGTGAAAAAATGTAGGTAGAAAGATTGGAGTTAGGAGCTTCCCACCATGCTCTTTCCTTCTAAGTCCTCCTGTGTGAATAGG
>CM053771.1:351246837-351262989 GCA_028658325.1 Potorous gilbertii | reverse complement strand
AGGGGACAAATGGGGAGAAAATTTTGGGACCCAAAATTTTTTGAAAATGAATGTAAAAAGTTAAATAAATAAATTTATTTTAAAAAAATAAGTAGCTGAAGGTTAAAAAAAAGAAAAGAAAAAAATATTTAAAAGTGTTCTTTTGTTTCACTTTAGAATTCCCAATTTCCTCTTTTCCATGAATATTTATTTTTATATCGATTAGATTTCTTTCTGTCCAGTAGTAAACAAACATGTTCTTTCCTCCTGATGATTATCACACGATGTTAAAACCAAGACTTTACCTCCCCTATTAACAACAACTCAAAAAACATGTACTAGAACAGGGGCACGGAACCTGCAGCCTCGAGGCCACCTGTGGTCTTTTAGGTACTTGGCTGAAGCCTTGTGACTGAGTCTAAGTTTTATAGAATAAATCCTTTTATTAAAGGAATTTGTTCTGTGAAGTTTGGATTCAGTCAAAGGGACATACTTGAGGACCTAGAAAGCCGCATGTGGCCTTGAGGCATTCGTTCCCCATCCCTTGACTGGTACAACAGTTTATAGTAGTGTCATTGGACTGCTAAGTGAAACAGAAGCCTGGGGGTTACCTTTGTAAGAACAAAATGCAATGCTTAAGTTAAATCTTAACTTTCATTAGAATATTGTCATAAAACAACACCATCTAGGCTACTTACTATCTGCCTATGTCACCTGGGGCAAGACGTAAACTCTCTGGACCTTAGGGGCAGTTAAGTTTCACATGGGACAGAGCACTGGGTCTGGAGTCAGGAAGACTTCATTTCAAATTTGACCTCGGACACTTACTAGTTGTGTGACTTTATTATAGTCACTGTTTGCCTCAGTTTCCTCACCTCCAAAATGTGAATAATAATCACAGCACCTGCCAAGATTGGTGTGGAGACAAAATAATCGTTGTAAAGCACTTTGCAAACATTAAAAAGTTATATAATTTATTCTTATTCTTACTATTAAGTTTTTTAATCTGTTAACTGATGTAATTGAATGAGATAATCTTTAAGGACACTTCTAGCTCTAAATGAAAAGACTTAGTATTAATGCTTTAATTAAAGAAATTTCATTAAAGAAATGAAATATTTCTTCCCTATCCTCAAAGCAAAGCCATTACTGTAATGATGTGATGGGGAAGTTAAAGTTTGCACCAGGACACTGAAATTTAGAGAACGCCAAATAAAGCACTTTTTCAGCATCATTAAAGCAAATTTATTTTCTCATTTAGTTGATTTTGTATTTTATTACTTCTTGCATTATTTTCATATCATGAATTACACAGTTGGCATGAGACTGAATTTCTTATTTCTCAACAAAATGCCTAGTAAAATAGCTCTGCCTGCAAGGTAGATGGGTGATTCTGATTTGTAAAGGCCTATTCCCATTGAAAACCTGAGGTACAGAATGACTTTTAATGACTCCCACAAGTTGGAATGATCCTCAAGGAATTCTAGTCTATCATTCCTATCATTAGGCCATAGAATGAGGACACTCTACTTGTTTAGAGATGATGAGAAACTGGACTGAAAAAGTACTCATGAATTGCCTTCACTCCCTCAGGCTTGCGCCAGAAAGTCTGAATAATTCGTCTAGACTTCTCTGAAATTCTATCTCTGGTCTGAACAATATTATATACTTGCCGATATTCCAGTATGATATATTTAGTATCCTAGAATGCCCGAACTATAAAATATCATCTACTTTGTGTTTTCTTATTCTTTGTGAGTCTTTTTTTTCAATTTCTGAATTTGCATACCTTTGAAAAACTAATCTATGGGCCTGACACACATTATTAAACTCATGAAATACCTAGATTCCTAAAATGTTGAAGCCGCAAAGGAACTTGTCATTTCACACATGAGGCAATATAGGTCATACAGTTAGATAGTGGCCAACTCAGGACTAGACCTTAGGATCTTAGGATCTTCTTCCTGATTCAGGTGTTTTGCTATGATATCATATTAAATAACAGTATTAGGAGGACTGTTTCTCAATATCCCAAACTGAAGCCATTTCACAAAGAGTCTCATAGCATATGACAAAGTCAGGAAGATGAATTTTATTAAGGAAAAAAGGTTAAGATCTCCCTATTGAGAGAGAGGTGGCCTTAATAAGAAAATTAGTCTTGTGATAGAATTCAGGTTTGTATACTGTGATAAAATTAGTCAAAAAATAAAAACTTAAGTGAAGCTAACTACTTTTTTGTCCTTCATGACCCAAAACAAGTACTTTGAATTGTGTTATTTTGGTATTCAATCATATCCATACCAGTTTCAATATGTCCTCCTGCATCCCTCCCATATTTAGTCACCTCAAGACAACACACAGGACATGGCAAGAACACACAATACCATTTTAATTAGCAACCTTGTTCCTTCCAAAAGCATTTTGTATTCACAAAATTGATTTAATAGGTCAAACATTCAGTATTTTCTCTATTATTGCAATGTCATGTTACACAGCGTGTTGGGAAAGTCATTCTACGTGGCATACAAGTTTTTAATATATATGCAAACAACAATAATGAAATCTGTCTGGTCTGAACACAGTCAAGTGAGATTCCATCTCCTTTCAACAATACTGACTGCCAAGGGTAAAGAACATTTACTGTAACTCATATTTTAACTCCCTCTGAACTTGCCGCCCACACAGGAAACTGCTTGGAACAGGTGGTCCAAAAAGCTGGCTGATCATGTCTGGCTCAACTCATAATGTTTGTGGGCTACTGACTCACTGAATAATTATGAGACTAAACAAAAGCTTCTTAGATAAGCTCTAAGTCAAGGAACTGAAAAACAGGCAAGGTGTAGAAAATGATGATCGGATGCTCTGTTCAAAATAAGTTGACGAACATATGCTCAGTGAGAAACAAGGATCTCTTGTCTTACGTTGGGCTCTTCCTTCCCCTCTCCCACCCTCAGCACCCAAAAAAAGACTTCTGGTATCATAACAAGAAATATTAGGTGAGAGATTTGTGTTATAGCTTGGGTTTTAATAAGTGGATCTCAATATAGTGGGACTGCAAATGTCCTATTTATAATAGAGTTCTTCACAGATTTTTCAATATTAATAAAATAGTCTACTGTTCTTTTAGGTTGTGAGTTCTCTGAGAGCAAGGATTGCAACTGATTTCATCCTGGAATCATTCCTCCAAAACCTAATGCAGTGTTTTACAAAAGAGGAGATTCATGATTCTATGGAGGTTGTAGTGCCACTATGGACACGTGGGTCTGGGAACCTGCAGTCAAGTGCTTGAGAGGGGTTATGAGATTCAAACTGCTCAAATAAAGAATTGAATGCTATTAAAGTGCAAGATGAATTAAACATGTGCTGACAGTGTAAGTAAGGAAGAGGTAAGGAGAGAACTGGTGACTCCTAGTATGAGACTCAATGTTTGTCAAAACAGTGACTAGGGCTTCTGTTTCAGGTTATAAATCCCAAGATAGAAGAAATCACACATATTCTTCTACTTCAAGGACACAGGAGGTTAATTTTATAACCAACATCCTGAGAAATTCTTCACTTCCCCAGGTGAAGACTCTCTTTTTCTCTTTCTGTCTCTCAGTCTGTCTCTGTCTCTGTCTCTCTCTCTCGGTCTCTGTCTCTGTCTCTCTCTGACACACACACACACACACACACACACACACACACACACACACACAAACACAGAATCATCTGCATCTGCTTTATTTTCTCAAATTCTCATTAAAGAACACTCCACTGCTCAGGTCAGACATAGAAAACCTTTGAGAAATTAGTATTTAGGTGGCATAGTCAATTTTGCACTATTTTTACTTTGTCAGATAGCTTTTTTGACCTTCAGGATGCAAAATATGCTGAAAAATGTCTTAACAAGGAATTGTAATTTAGCTGGTCAGTTTCTAACAGACCTGTAAGGCTTACTGTTTTATTCAGGAAAGGAAAAATTCCAAAGAGACCACCCAGTGTGAACTTTACTGTGTGTGACTGACTGATTGTAACAGGCTGGAGAGAGAGAGAGAGAGAGAGAGAGAGAGAGAGAGAGAGAGAGAGAGAGATGAGATGAAATCAATGTAAGAAGCTGGATACTCCTTGAGTTTTAACAGATCACTTTTTTCTCCTTCTTTTGATCTTTCTTTAATACCAATATGCATTGTAAATGGCTTTTTCAATAGTTGCCTCCTTTTCTTCCTTTAGCAAATAAAATTTAAAAGCCTCTTCTTTCAGATGGTGATGATGTAGTGGCTTCCGTATTTACCACTGGCCTATTTCTTACTCAAGAACTTCTTGGTAGGTTTTTCATATAGGAAACTTATCATTTAAATACTTTCCAAGAAATGACAACAATACATAAGAATACAATTAACTATATAAAACTATGTTTATTTCAATAGTTTAAAATTTTCTGGTGGCATTGATGTGGACACTCCCTTCACAGATGCAAGTCATACCAGCATCATGATCTGGGTATCCTCTCTAAAACTTAGTGAATGATGTTTCAGGGTATGATTGTGGCTAAAAATTTCTTCATCCTTTGACTAACACAGTGATGACCCCTCTCTGAATATTGCTAAGCTGGTCATCAGACAAAAGATATAACTTTACAGGGCCTATATTTGCAGTTCTTCCAGCTTGGCAGAATTTTCCAAAGTCTTTGCTTCACCAGGATAGCTTTTAATAATCTAAAGCATTAAAAGAGGACTTTGGTGGGAAAATAACAGTAATTACTGGTATTAATATAGTGTTTTATGCCTTGCAAAATACTTTGTGTACATTATCTAATTTAATTTATGCAACAAATTATCAGAGAATTATGGCTATTTTAAAGATAAGGAGTCTGAGTCACAGAAAGTTTGAGGAGCTTATCCATTGTTATAGAACTAGGAAAAATCAGAAGCAAAAAATTCAAGCCCTGGTTTATCCTGATTTCAAATCCTATATTGCTCCTGGTTCATCAATCAGAACAATTTCTTGAATTTAATATCCAAACTGGAGAAATAATATGTATTTTTTTCACCCCCAATCTGTTCCTAAAGTGTGTTTATTTCATCCTTGCAACTGCTGTTATTGTTGGTGTGTGTGTCCTTTGTTCTCCAAGAGGACCATGACATCAAGATGATGACATGACTTACAGTTGATTTTGGTTTGAGTGAAGAAGGGCTGTGCAAGGTCACTAGCCTCTCCCGAGGCACTGGACCCATATCCTTGCAAAATTTCTTGAATCAAAGAAATTCTTCAATCAAAGGTCAATGGCAAGGGCTTTGAGAAGACCTAAGTGGTCCTGGGACAGTTCTTGGTACTGAAAAAAAGATGAAGACCTCTCCTGGGAGCAGGTCAAAGATACCTGTGGACTCAATGTCTTGAGCATGCTGTGGCTGCCTTTGAAAATGGTGTGAAGCCTTCTTGTGAGTCCTATACCTGGTGCTAGTGCCTTTTGACTCCTGAAATGGGTCTTCACAGCATCACCAAGTGGGAAATGTTGTTCTTTCCTTCCTTTCCACACCTTAACAAGAGGAAAGATTTTTGCTGCAAACCCTATCTTCCCCTCACCATCATCATTTTTACTCAGACCTCCTTATCTGCACCCCACCATGCTTCCTGTTCCATAAATTTCAGTGACTGTAGTTATTGGCTTTTCTGGATGAGTCCCAGGAGTGGTTTCCCCTTCTTATAAGTCCCCACTTCTGATCTCTTTTATGTCATTTGGATAAACTTAGCAGAAAGACATCTACTGCCATTGTAAAGAGGTTTTGTTTTTTCATCAATAAAGTCAACAATTTTGGTGGGGAGAGGCACAAAGGCATTCTGCTAAGCACTTTAGAAATATAATTTCATTTTATCCTCAAAATAATCCTGGGAAATAGATTCTAATATTATCCCCATTTTTCAGAAGGGAAATCTGAGGCAGACAAATGTTAAGCAACTTGCCTAGGGTCACACAGTAAACATCTGAGCCTAAATTTGAACTCAGGTTTTCCTAATTAGAGGTCCAATGCTCTATCTACTGGACTATCTCCATTGATGGTGTTTTCTTATATCACCTCTTTGGGGACTCATTTAATTTTTCCAATATTCACTTTTGATTTTTTTTAGTTAATATTCTTTGCATTTACAGTACTGTAGCCTTTGAGTTTCTTGCTTTCCTGACTCTATTGACATCACTGCATCAAGTCATGTAATTCTTTTGATGCTTCTCTACAGTCATCATATTCATTATTTCTTACAGCATAGTGATATTCCATTGCATCCATATACCAGATTTATTTATCCATTCCTACATCAATACATTTGTGATAGCTATTTGCTGTTTGCTATCACAAAAAGTATTGCTAAAAACATTTTGGTATATATAAGAACTTTTTCCTTATCAGTAATCTTTTCGGGATAGATGCCTAGTAGTACATTCTCTGGATCCACAGATATGTACATTTTAGTCCTTTTATTTGTATAATAATAAATTACTTCCTGAAATTGTTGTATTGATTCATAACTCTATCTTCCTACAAGCCTCATTTTTGTTTCCTATATCTCCTACCAATATTTGTGAAAGGTAAAGATTTGTTTCTCCTACATATACATATATATATTTATATACAATAGAAATTATTTCTTAGAGTATAATCTTTAACATTAAAATTGCACAACCACTTTGAATTTATAGTGGAATATTGCATAATATGTTCTCCTAAGTCAAATTTGTGCCAGTCTGCCTTCCAGTTTTGACAATTTTTTTTTTTACCAAAAATGATTTTGTCCTAAGTAATTTGTTCTTAGGTTCAACATATGCTGTATTGTGTCTTGTTGTTTCTGATTGTTCCTTATGTTGTCATTTCCATTGATTTATTTCTCTGTTTTTAAAGCAATAGCAAATGTTTTTATGACTATTGATTCATGATATAGTTCAAGCTCTGGAAGTGCTCTTTCCTCCTTCATTTCTATGTTTTTTTCATAGTTTATCTCTAGGATTTTTATTTCTCCAGGTGAATTTAATCATTTTAAAGAATTCTTTAAAGTGTTCTTTTTGAAAGCGTGGTCAATAGGATAAAACTATTGTCATTTTCATTATATTACCACAGTCCGTCCATAAACAATGAATTTCTCCAGCAACTTGAGACCTGGGAAAGACCTTAGTTTAAAAAAGTCAAGGTCTCCTACCACATCTGGGTTCATCTCCAGTCATCCTGGCCTATGTCTTGCCACTGTATTCAGAATACCCTGGAGGAAACAGGGAAGGTGATGACTTTGCACACTTAAATCCTCACTTAAATCCAATTCACTTGCAAGTTAAGACACTACTGATGTCATTGGACCTCTTCCAAAATGAAGGAAAAACTATAATCTGTGAATAGCAGTAGCTGTCTCCTAGGGACTCAACTGGCCAGCTCCAGTTGAGCAATGCTCCTCCCTCCTTCCCTCCTTTCCCTTTATCCACATGGAGTATCATAACTTTATATGTATTATGCCCAAAAATAATTCTAAATTTTGATCACTGAAGCTTCACGTGGTATCTTGGGATTTGGGGGACAGATTATTTTTCTCTTCCCTACGTATTTATGCTATCTTTAAAAAAACCTGTGATAATTAACTATTTTGTCCTCTGTAGTTTCATTTATAATTTCTTGAAATACAGCTGTGGCCAGGCTTTGATAAAGACCATTGGGGTTCAAATGGAACTACTGGACCATGCCTAAAATCCAGATCACACTGGCTCTCATTGACTGGCCAATAATACATTCCAATCCAAGTTTCACTTTTTCATTGTTTAGATTTGATGGTGTAGAACAGAACTTCACAACTTGTAAACTTCTTCAGGCCACAGACAGGTTAGACTGGAGACAGACTAATGATGGCTGGTTGTTGTAGGTCATGTAACAGCTGCCTGAAATTCTTTGGTGGGCTGCAAGCAACCCATGGACCGTAGGTTATGCAGTCTTGACTTAGCATGAGTGTAAATAGCAATTTTTTTTTCTTCTGGTCAGAAACCTTGAAGGTCTTCCTTGACCAGTTTGATTTTTTTTTAGTAGACAGACTAGGTCATCTTTTGCTCATTTCTTAACTAGCCTTAAATCACTGAATGGGTGTTGCCTCAGAGAACCTGAGACCTACAAAAGACCTTAGTTTAAAAAGGCCAAGGCCATCCACTACATCTGGGGTCATCTCCAGTCATACTGACCTATGTTTTGCCACTAGTTTCAAATGACCGTAGAGGAGAGAGTAAAGCTGACGATTTTGCACCACCATGCCTCACTTAAATCCAATTCAATGGCAAGTCAAAGCATTACCCTATTGATGTCATTGGTCCTTTTCAAGAATGAAGGACAAACCAGATTATTTTGTTGATTTGTCTACTTTAGTGTAATTATGTTACTCTACTTCAAGACCCATCTCTGAGTTTTATTTATCATTTTATAGTCTTTTACCATTTTCCTTTCTCTAATTTAGCATCTCCTCTTTTGTAAAATTTGAAGTTTGTTTATGTGTTGGCTTGACAATTGTTTTAAATGCTAAGTGAGTGTGTTAGAGATTATGTATTACCTCCTAAATTTCTTGGTTTCTTGACATATTAAGACAGTTGTAATTATTTCATGTCCGTTATCATTAGTAAACTCAAGGTAAACTCTGATGATTTTTAAGAGAAGAAAACAATGAGGAAATCAGCAGATTTATTTTTCATTCCCTTTGAACTTTTTTCCATTCTGACTTAAAGGATTTATCACATATTTTAAATGACTGCAATTCTGATAGTTTGTATATAAAACAGGAAACATAGAATGAAGTACAACAGGGAACAAAATCCCTGAAATTAGAAATGAAAGTTGGGCTATCAAAATTAGTCTTTAGAAATTAGAATCCTCCAAGTTGAAGCCCATGGGTTTTGAATCTATGTCACTGACCCATAATTTGAAATTCATTTTCTCTGAATTCTCCACTAAACATGCAAGAATAAGGGAATTCTCCCTCATCACCTAAACTATCCTAATTCCCCACACACTGACACATTTGTCTTTTTGTATTACCTAGTAGCACAGAATGTTCTCCCAATATTCATATTAATTCTGGAAGATCATCCCATTTGCTTTTTCCTGGATAAAATTAAAAATTAACTTTTTCTTATTGTATTCAATAATGTACAAGAGGCCTTTTTCTTGCTGACTTCATACACTGGCCTGAAAGCAAAGCTTACCTTAACATCAAAGGTTGTTTTCTGTCTCGATCAGTTTTATTGGTAATAACATAAGATGTGGGGTGGGAAAGGAGAAAGGAAGAGAATTTGGAACTCAAAGTTTTAAAACTGAATGTTAAAATTGTTTTTATATGTAACCAGTAAAAAATTTAAAAATAAATAAATGAAAAAATAACATAAGATGTGGCTAAAAGAATTTTCCCTAAGGTACCATGGAGAGAATGAAAAAGGACAAAATTCCCTGGCAATAGAGAAAAATAAATAAATAAATAAAATGCTTCATGAAAGAGCTTCATATTTCATTGTATAAATTCAATGTGCAAAGTATTTTGGTTAATGTAGGAGATTCCAGATCTTGTTTAGATGAGGACATTATTTTATGCAGAGAGCATAAAATATTGCATATTTTATGCAATGAAAACCCTGTAATACTGAATGCTAGCTGTGATTTTTTTTCTTCTGTAAGTTGATTAGGGATGTCAGTTCTATTCTTGATCTCTGTGGTGTATCTGCAGCTTCTCAGCTTTACATGGATCATTTAGGAACATGATGAATAATGTCTATTTAGAAAAGGATTATAAGTAAGAGAACTGAAGGTCTTAGAGCTTCTGCAGCCTGATTCCACAATATAAAGAACTTTTCTTCCATAATCAGACCATGATATTTTTCTACTTTTTTCTTGCATTGGTAGTCCAGAATATTGAATTTCCACCTAAATTTCAAATATAATAAGCTGATTTCAAGAACTGAAAACAGCATACTGTGTACTTATTCTTTGCATTGGGGGAATTTATAAATCCATGCTTCCTAAAAAAGCACACCTTGGAAAAATAAATAAAAATAAAATAACAATAAATAGTATTTATTATTATATAAAATAAATAAATAAAAATAGAAAAATAACTTATGTAGAGGTATAATGTTATATAAAACTTTCACATCTAAGATCTCTTAACAAAAACTTTTTGAGATAAAACAGAGGCAATATTAGTCTCCCTTTACAGATGACAAAATGAAAGTTGAGAGGATGTTGTCAGAGGATCCACAAGTAATACAAAAAAGAACATTAGCTTCAACCCCTTTCTTTTCCAACAAGTGAGGAAACTAAGGTCCAGAGAGGTTGTCCTAGCCTAGGGTCACGTAACAACTAAGTAGCAAAGTCAGGATTTAAACTGAGTCTCCTGACACAAAATTAAGTGCTCTTTGCATGATTACTATGGCTATTTCCTCATTTCAAGGTTACAGAACTTTTCAAGTGGTAGCATGAGAGTATAGCATGAGAGTATTCCGGTAAGAACTATAAACTAGATATTCTCACTCAAAGTCCTGTACTCTTTCGACTATTACAGATTTCCTCTCTACTCCAAAATTCATTGATATTCCCTGCAAATCTACTACCAACATGACTTTCAACATTTGTCATAATTCTCTCTTCACCATCCCCAGTGTCTCATGTTTCTCTTACATTTCTCCTCTCCTCCACTCCAGCTGTGAAACACTACATTCCCTCCATTTATGAGATCATTTTCTGACCACTTTCCCCCTTTAAGACTTCTCAAAATTCATCCCCTTCCCACCCCAAGACAACTTTCTAACTTGGGAAAAGAAAAGAAGTAAATGTGCCCAAGAGGTCAGAAAATGTGTATGCTATCCCTTGTGTGCTCTGGTCTGCTCATGTCTGCCGTATTGTGGTTAGCATCACATTTTTAGGAAGTCTATTGACAAGCCAAAGTTCATCCATCAGAGGATGATCAGGATGATAAAAGGACAAGAGACTATGCCATATAAGTCTATTAAAGAATCTATTAAAGGAATCAGCAATGCTTAACTAGAGAAGATATTTGCAGGAGTTCTTAAAAGGATTCAAGAACTTTTTTATTTAATAACTGTATATATCTATACAATATATTGTACATTGTATATATTTATCTTTGTATTTGTATTAATTGTATATTATATATTGTATATTACATGTATATATTTATTTAATCATTGTATTTTAGTATTAAGCTGATGTATTTTATTTTATGCATTTGATTTAGGATCATTGTAAGAAAAACTTTCTAACAATAATAACTGAGCCAAAGTGTAATGGGCTGTCTTGGTAGGTTGTAGAGTACTGTAGAGGCTGGATTACCACTTTTTTGTGATATTGTGGAGTAGATTAATATTAAGGTATAGATTGGAATAGATGGCAGCTGTATTCCATTATAGACCTGAGAATCTGTTATTCTGTGACTTGGAGACAGAGTTGTAATGTAAAAGGTACTTGAAAATGCAAGGTTTGAAAGTGGGAGAAAATGAGAGTGACAGATAAGAATGAATGAAGCAACTTCTTTACTCAGTTATCCTTTCCCTTGACCTATAATTAGTCATTCTAAAGAATGACTATACTGGAATGAAAGGCAGTTGATTCTTATTTTTTGCTTTAAACATTTTTTATTTTTAAAAATTCATTTCGAGCTGAAATAAAAAAAGGGGGCAGGTGGAAGAACATTTCCACATACAGCAAAACGGAGAGAGAATTCAATCTAGAACTACGTAATTTCCATTTCAGACTGTTTACTTTAACAGAGAAAAATCACACTACATTGTGTTTTCAAAGCTGTCCTGTTTTTCTGTGCTTCCTTCTAAGTTTTCTTCTGTTCTCTTTTATGAACTATTTTTTTCTCCCTCCCTCACACACACTCACACACATGTTTATTTCAATTTTCATCATTTCATTCATCTTTCTATATTTTTCCCTAAAATCCATCAGTTCATGACTTCTTATAGAACAATATTCCACAACAATCATATACCACAAGTTGTTAGTCATTCCTCAATTGAAAGACATCTATCATTTCAACCAATGTACGGATAAGATGATATTGTTAAAGTTATTTTCATTTGCAATTCTCTAATTAATATTGATTTAGAGCTTTCTTTCATGTGACTATATATAATTTTGATTTCTTCATAAAAAAACTGCTTGTTTATACCTTTGACCAATTGGGAAATGACTTATATTCTTAAAAATTTGACAAAATTTTTTTATATATTTGAGAAACAAGATCTTCATCTGAAAGACTATGAAAAAACTTCCTCAATTTTCCCCCTTTCCTCTAATCTTGCCTACTCTCTTTTTATAAAACCTTTTTAATTTAATATCCATTTCATACCTCAATGCTCTCTATTGCATATTTATTCACAAAGTGTTCTATTATCCATAAGTCTGATAGTGAATACATTCCATGCTCTTCTAATTTTTTGGTAATAACTCCTTTTATATCTAGATTTTGTATCCATTTTGATCTTACTTTAGCAAATGGTGTAACATATTGTTCTATGCACAAGTTCTGCCAGACTGCTTTCCATGTTTACCAACAATTTTTAAAATAAATAATGCATTCTTAGCCTCAAAACTTAATCTTTGCATTTGTCAAACACAAGATTACTGTAATCTGTTAGTATTATGCATTATATGTCTACTCTGTTCCACCAATCTACTTTTTTATTTCTTAGACAGTACCAGATAATTTTGATATATATTATCTTCTAAAAACAGTTTAATTTGCTATTGAATTTGCTTCCTTTACATTTTTTCCTATTGGTTTCTTTCACATTCCTGATCCTTTGTTCTTCCAAATGAATTTTATTATTTTTTCTAACTCAATAAAATGATTTTTTTAGTAATTTAACTGGGAGGGAATTAAATAAATAGATAAGTTATGTAAAACTAACATTTTTATTATTTTCTTTGCCTACCCATGAACAATTAATATTTCTCCAATTATTTAAATCTGACCTTTTTTTATAATGATGTTTCATTATATCCTGGGTTTGTTTTGGTAGGTATATCCTCAGGCAATTTATACTGTCTGCAGTTATTTTGAATGAAGTTTCTCTTGCTGTCTTTTTTTGGGGGGGTTTGGTGGCATATAAAAATGCTGATGACTTATGTGAGTTTATTTTATATCCTAAAATATGGCTAAAACTATTGCTTCAATTAACTTTTAGTTGAATCCCATATATATCATCATATCTTCTGCAAAAAAAGATGGTTTATTTTCTCATTTCTCATTATTCCTTCAGTTTCTTTTTCTTCTCTTGTTACTATTTCTAGTAATTCTAAAACAATATTGAATATTATCAGTGCCATATAGTGTAGTTTCCCCTGTTTATCTCTTTTAATTAAATCTATTTTAGCTTCAATTTTATCTGAAATCATGATAGATATCACTCCTTTTTTTACATCAGCTGAAGCATATTAAATTCTGCTTCACCTCTTTATTTTAACTCTGTTTTTAATTGTATTTCTTGTAAACAACATATTGTTGGATTCTGATTTTTCATCAATTTTGCTGTCTATTTCTGCTTTATGGGTAAATTCATACCATTCACTTTTAAAATTATGATTACTTCTTATGCATTTCCCTCCATCCTATTTTTCCTTGCTATCCTTCTCATCCTATTTGCCCCATTCCTCCTTAAGTCATCTAATTTGCTTCTAACTACCATTTTGCCTTCCTATTTCTTAATCTACAAACCCTTGTAAGAATCTTTTTCTTATCCTCTCTTCCCACCCTCCATCTTAATCTAAAACCTTCCCACTAAGAGTTCTTCCCTTATCTTCTCTTTCACCTTCCTAATTCTTAATCTTCATGCCCTTATACTATTTCCTCACTTTCTTATTACATCATAAAATTTGAACAATTTGCTCTCTTCTAGATGTATATGTCATTTCCTCTTTAACCCAATTCCTATGAGAGTAAGATTCTAGCACTACCAGCCCTCTACACCTATTTGCTTAGTCTGTATCATATTTTCCTTTCAGGCTTCATTTGCATGAGATAATTACTTTTTTAACCTCTCCCTACCTAGTTTTATTTTTTAGACTCAAAGCATCATACTTAGCTCAGCCCAAGCCTTTCTTTCAAATTACTTAAGTAATGGTGGCAGTTCTAAGAATATTGATAACATTTTGACATACAAGAAGTAAACAGTTTGACCTTATTGAGTCTCTTTTAAATAGTCTTTAATGTTTACCTTATGTTTCTCTTGGATCTCATATGTTGAATTTTCCATTGAGTTTCTATCTTTTTGTCAGAAGTACCTGAAAGTCTCTCAGTTCACTAAATATCCCTTTTTTTCTATTCAGGCTTAATGCTCAACTTTGCTGCATAAATTATTTTTGGTTGCAACACCAGTTCTTCTGCTCTTTGAAGTATAATGTTCCAAGACACATGGCATTTTATTGTAAAAGCTACTAGGTTTGGTGTGATTCTGATTGTAGCTCCACAGCATTTAAATTGTTTTTTCTTGTTGCTTGTAGTATTTTCTCCTTAGCCTTGGAGCTTTGAAACTTGACTATGTTATTCCTGTAAGTTTTCATCCTGGGTTCTCTTTTGGTGGTGTTGGGTGGATTTTTTCTATTCCTACTTTACCCTCTGATTCTTAAACTTCAGAACAATTTTCCTTAATAATAATATTGTATAATATTGTAATATTGTATTGACTCTTTTTTATTGCAACTTTCAGGTTGTTGAGGTTTGGGAACCATACTGATGAAGTTTGGGGTGCTCGGGAACAAAATATTGACACTCCTGGTCCTGCTGAATGAATTCGACTCAAGAGTTCTTTCAGTCAAAGTAAATCAAAGTTTATTAAAGGTTCACCATATGGGGTTGACTCTTAAGAAGCCTAACCATTTGTGATGCTTGTATTGACAATAGGGCCAGATACAATCTGAGCAAGACAGAGTCAGAGTTAGATTGAATATGAGCCCCTTCATGGAGGCAAGATAGAATTTATATACAGAAAAAACTGGGAGGGGAGAGATCTAAAGGTAATAGTCTGGGAGGAGGGTCTAAGGAGGATCTTGATGATCCTGGGGTAACTAGTGATGTAATCAAGGGCGGGAAACAGTTGGAGGCAATTGGGAGGTATCAGATAATGGGCGACTTCGGTGGAAAGTAGGTGAGGCAATCCAGAGGTAACAGACAATAGAGGATCTGGATAAATTGAGGGTAATTTGATTTGAGTATAAAAGGCCAGATTAAGTGGAATGATCCAAGGGGAGTTCAAGAGGTTCTCAGAGTCTGTACCCCATCAAAGTGGCCCATTAATTCTTATATTGTTTCTCCTTGATCTGTTTTCTAAATCAGTGGATTTTTTAATGTCTCACATTTTCTTCTATTTTTCATTCTTTGATTTTGTTTATTATTTCTTGGTGTTTTAAAATGTCATTAGCTTCCCTTTGCTCAATTCTAGTTTTAAAGGAATTATTTTCTTTCTTAAGTTTTTGGAACTCTTTTTCCAATCAGTTGACCTTCTTTCTTTTCATAATTTTCTTAGATTGCTCTTATCTTGTTTCCTAATTTTTCCCCAATCTCTTTTCCTTGATTTTTGAAGTCCCTTTAAGTTCTTTCAAGAACTCTTTTCAAGCTTATGATCATTTGACTTTCCTCTTTGAAATGAGTGGCTTTTTTAACTTCACTATCTTCCTCTGAATATGAACCCAGATCTTCTCTATCCCCGTAGTACCATCTATGATCAGGTTCTTTCTTCCGTTCTTACTCATTTTTGTTTTTAGTTTATTTTTAGTGGATTATTATTGTAATCAGGTTCTGATCCATAATAATGGGGAGTGGTACTATAGGTCTTTGGTCCTTCTTCCAGTTATCTTCTGAGCTCTGTCCTTGGAATTAACCTCAGGAACTGCTCTCCATCCCTAAGCCATGGCTAGGGCCCACAGGTGCCTACAGTCTCTTCCATGACTATAAAGTTCAACTCTCCCCTTTCACCTGTAATTGAGTCCAGAAATCTGTTCTCCTACAAGTGCCCACAGCCACCAGACTCTCAGTCTCTCCTCTCTACCTCCCTTGTCCAAGGTGTGCTCACTCCTTCTTGCCCATAGCCACAGCATGGGAATGGATCTATCTGGTCAGCACAGTGGAGTCTGTTGTCTCAAGACAGGAAGACAGCAGACGGTCATT
>CM053771.1:351211274-351246337 GCA_028658325.1 Potorous gilbertii | reverse complement strand
TATTCTTGCATGAGAAGATGCTATTTGTAATTCTTAAGAACTTTATCATTATTAGAGTAATTTGAAGGAGTATGCATAGACAAAGGGCATACATATGATGGAATACTTAAAAAAATAAAATTAAGGGTTAATGCACTGGGGGAATGGGATAGGTAGTAGTATACTAGGGGGAATTATCTCACACAAAAGATATGCAAAAGTAAGAGATTTTACAATGGAATGAAAGATAGTAAGGATGATGGACAGAACTGGCTTATCAGAATTGGCTTATCAGAATTGGTTTATCAGAATTGGTTCAAAGTAGGAATAGTATACACAATCAGTTGTATATAGAAATCAATTTTGCCCTTCAAGGAAGAAGGAAGGGAGGATGGCAAGAGAAAGAAGGGATTGACAGAAATGAGGGAAGGTTAGGGGAGTGGTGATAAAAAAAACACTTTTGAGAAGGGACAGGGTGAAAGTAGAAAAAGAAGGATAAATGGGGGAAATAGGATGGAGGGAAATACATAGCTAGCAACCATAGCTGTGAATGTGAATGGGATGAACTCACCCATAAAATGGAAGAAAATAGCAGAATGGATTAGAAATCAGAATTCAACAATATACTGTTTACAAAAAAACTACACTTGAAACAAAGAGATACACACAGGCTTAAGGTAAGGGGCTGGAGCAGAATCTATTATGATTCAGCTGAAGTAGGAAAAAAAGCATCAGTAGTAATCATGATCTAGGACAAAGCAAAAGCAAAAATTGATCTAATTAAAAGAGATAAGCAGGGAAACTATATTTTGCTAAAATGTATCATAAATAAATGAAGCAATACAAATACTAAGTATATATGCACCAAAAGACATAGCAACCTAATTCTTAAAAGAAAAGTTAAATATGAGAAGAGTATGTAGACAGAATAATTATCCTAGAGGTACTTTAACTTCCCCCTTGCAGAACTAGATAAATCTAACCAAAAAATAAACAAGGAAGAAGCAAAGAAGATAAATTTAAAAAAAATTAAAATTAGGTCTAATAGATCTCTGGAGAAAAATGTATGAAAATAGAAAGAAATACATCTTTTTCTCAGTGATACATGGTACCTACACAAATATTGATGGTGTATTGGAACATAAAAATCTTACAAACAAATGCAAAAATGCAGAAATATTAAATGCGTCCTTTTCAGTTCATAAGGCAATAAAAATTACACTCAATTAAAAGCTTTGGAAACAGATTGAAATTATTTAGAAACTAAATAATATAATTATAAAGAATGAGTGGGTCAAATAACAAATTATAGAAAGACTAAATAATTTAATTAAAAAGAAAGAGAATGAGAACAATGAAACAATATACCAAAATTTATAGGATGCAACCAAAGCAGTAATTAAAGGGAAACCATATCTCTAAATGTTTGTTTCAATAAAAGAGAGAAAGGGTACATCAATGAACTGGGCACGTAACAACAATAAAAACTAGAAAAAGAACAAATTAAAAATCCCCCATTAAACATCAAATTGTAAATACTGATAATAAAAGAAAGATTAATAAAATCAAAAGTAAAAAATCATTAAAGTTTTAAATAAAACTAGTAACTAGCTGGTTGTATAGAAAAAATAGCAAACCATTAAATAATTCTATTTTTTTAGAAAAGGAAAATCAAATTAGCAGCATCTTATGACCACCAGTGAAAATGAAATTAAAACATTCATTAGTAGCTATCTTGCTCAATTATATGCCAATAATTCTAACAATCTAGATGAAAGTGATGTGTATTTGCAAAAATATCAGTTGCCCAGATGATTAGAACAGGAGGTATAACACTTAAATAACCTTATCTTGGAGAAAAGAAGTTAAACCATAAAAGAACTTCCTAAGAAAAAAAATCACCAGAAACAGATGGATTCACAAGTGAATTCTACCAAATGTGTAAAGAAGAATCATTCCCAATACTACATAAACTATTTGGGAAAGTAGATAAAGAAAGAGTCCTATCAAATTCCTTTACTGATACGAATTTTTTTATACATAAACTGGGAAAGCAAAAACATAGAGAAAACAATTATCCAGTTTCCCTAAAGAACACTGATGCAAAATTTTTAAATATAATTAATTAATTAAATTTAAATAAATAAAATGCAAGGAGATTACAGCAATACATCATAAAATCATACTTTATGACCAGGTGGGATTTACACCAGGAATGCAGAGATGTTTCAATATTAAGAAACCTGTTAGCGTAATTGTTTTTTATTTCAAATTACAAAACCCACATGATTATCTCAATAAATACAGAAAAAGTTTTTAACAAATTGGAAATTTCATTCCTATTTAAAAACAAACACTAGAAAGCTTAGGGATTAATGGAGGCTTCAATAAAATGAAAAGTTCTTATCTATCTAAAGCCATTAGCAAGCATTTCTTGTATTGGGAATAAGCTAGAAATCTTCCTAATAAGATCAGAACAAGAATATCCATCATCACCACTATTATTCAACTTTGTACTAGATGTGCTATATATCAAAGGTAATATTGTGGTATACTTAGAGAACTCTAGAGAATCAAATAAAAAACTAATTGAAATAATGAACAACTTTAGAAAGTTGCATGATGTAAAATAAAGCTGCATAAATCATCAACATTTCCATATATTACCAACAAAGTCCAGCTGGAAGAGATAGAAAGGGAAATTCCATTTAAAATAACAGTAAACAATATGTTGTTTGTCCTTCATTTTCCATGAGGATCAATGATATCACAGGATGATGTCTTGACTTGTTCATGAACTGTATTTAAGTGAGACAGAGTTGCACAAAGTTATCAGCCTCACTCTCTCTTCCAGTAAACAGACAAAAGTAAACTGGTGTTGGACTGGAATTCAGTGAGTTACCTTGGTGTTTTTGGTGTCTAACCAAGCTCTATGAGCTTCAGCATCCTTCAAGTCCTCTTTAACAAATTATTCTCATCCACCCATTCCATCAGGGGCAAGTTTTCATATACTTGATGTAAACATCCCCTAACTCACTGATGTTTTTGATGCTTGTCAGTTACCCTCAAACTGGCTTTTTGCATCTTCCAGTGGACTTTTACCAGGGTATGGCTGCTGTACATACTACATCTTCCTGGAGTCATAAATGAGAATTGGGTTGGGTTTTGAACACCAAAAGTGAATACCATGAGAAGGGCTCAGAAAGCCCACACACTGAAGGTGCTAGTGCTCATTTACTATCACAAACCCCCTTGTATACAATTTGGAGACAATAAAAAGTACTTGGAAATCTTACCCACTGAGACAAACCCAGGAACTATTTGAACATTATTACAAAATGCTTTTCACACAAATAAAGAGAGATCTAAACAATTGGGGAAATATTAATTGCTCAAGGATAGGCTGAGTCAATAAAATTAAAATGACACTTCTAACTAAATTAATTTACTCATTCAGTGTCCTGCCAATCAAACTAACAAAAATTATTTTTATAGATAGAAAAAATAGTAGCAAAATTAATCTAGAAGAAAAAAAGTCAAGAATATCAAGGGAATCAATGAAAAAAGTATGAAGGAAGGTGACCTAGAATTACCAGATTTCAAACTATATACTTAGACAGTAATCATAACAAATTGATACTGGGTAAGAAATCATGTGGTGGATCATTGAAATAGGTTAGGTAAACACTTCACAGAAATAAATAACTATACTAATTTTGTGTTTGATAAACTCAAAGATTTAAGCTTTTAGGAAAATAAATCACTATTTCAAAAAAAATTGCAATCAAAACTGGAAAGCAGTTTGACAGAAACTTGTATAAAGTATTATCTTAAAATGTATACCAAGGGAAGGTCAAAATTGGTACATGTTTTAGACACAAATTAGGGGAGATTGGAATATTTTACCTGTCAGATCCATGGATAAGACCAAACAAGAGATAGCATCCATAAGATGTGAAGTGGATAATTTTGATTACAATACATTTAAAAAGTTTTGCACAAGCAAAACGAATGCAGCCAAGTTTAGTATAGCAGAAAACTTTGGGTCAGGAATGAGTTATAACAAGTTTTTCTGATGAAGGACTCATTTCTTAAATATATTTAAGAAATATTTAAGAATATGAGGCATTCCCCAATTGATAAATTTCCAAAATATTTAATGTTTTCAGAAGAAGAAATCAAAGCTATTTCTAGTCATATAAAAATGTTCTAAATCAATATTGATTGGAGAGGTGCAAATTAAAACAACTCATACCTATTAGATTGCCTAGTATATACTAGAAGTAAAATAGAATTTTGATCTTAAATATTGAAAACAGGAGAAAGTTAAAAACAGACATTGCCAAATGATTATTTTCAAAAAGAGAGAAATGATGGTCTAGAGAACCTACCAACCAATGCATTTTACATAAATACCCAGTAAAATTCTTGATTAGTTGATTGAAGAGATTATTTCTGAGTCCATAGAAAGAACATTATAATCTCTGAGGTTCAGCACGGATTCACTAACTCATTGTCAGAACAGAAGACCTTGGTTGGCACAAAAAGTTAATCTTGGAGACTTTACACCTAAATCTTTCACTGGCTCTTGACCCCAACTTGACTTTTTACTAAGTTTGTCAGAATTAGAGTCACACAGTTTTGAAGGACATATGATGAAAAATGCTATCCACCTCCAGAGATCAAAACATATTCAAGACTTTCCTTAGTACTCATGTTGGCAATATGGGTAATATGAAAACTTTCTGCATGATGGCACCTGTATAATGCACATCAAATTGTCAAGGAGGGGAATGGCAAAGAGGAAGAGGATATGGAGCTCAGTTAAAAAAATAAATTTAAAATTTTTTTTACGTGTAATTTTTTTTACATGTAAAAAAATTTACATTTTTTATATGTAATTTTACAGGAAAATAAAAATTAAAGTGAAAAAATAATTACAACACGTTTTAGTTCTTACAGCATAAGAGAAATGGAGTTCAGCTTCCATACAAATATTTAGTCAATAGTATATAGAAATCTGATATGCTTTATTCAACTTCACAAAAACAAATGTCAACACAAAAACTATATCTACTTAAAAAATGTGATGGATCCTTTTCTTTCCTTCTTGATGTGTCTCTTGCTCCCAGTCACCTATACAGTCCTCCAACTTATAGTATTACCCTGAGTTTCAAACCTCCAAGCAAGAGAAAATATTCTTAAGGTAAAAACTAACCCCTTTTCCCAGAATCTAGAACATACTTATAATTCATAATTCTGTCCTTTTAGATCCTGGCTCCTCATCCACATATTTCCCCCTTCTAAGAACTCCAAGCAACTTGGAATTTGATATTATCCATAAATGTCTCTTCTGATCTTTAGACAACTCTATCCAAGAACTTTCCATTGTATAGGGCTCCTTTTTTTTTGTAAACAGAAAGCTTGATCTTGACATTGCTCTGCTTTACCATGATTCCTTTGCCATTGTTGCTGATTCTAGTTTCTTCAGTCTATCCTAGGAATGCCATGCCACTTTTTATACTTCTAGAGTCACATGTTTCCTATGTAGATTATTCACAAGAGAAAAATACAGGTCAACATGGGCCATAAACATTTCCCTCTAGGGAACTTGAGTGTGTGTACACTTCTGTGACCTTTCCCTCTCACCTTAACAGATCTTGTTCCTGTCATCTTTGTCCTCTGTTCTTCAGATATCCTTTTAAAGTCAAGCTCATGTGTATGTTCAGTACTGATTCAACTAATTTTCTCAACTGTAATGTTTATTCAGGAGAGGGTGATTTCACAATTTCTTAAAAAGATATCAGAGCCAGAATAAAAGGGGCTAACTTTGTCAATGAAATATAATTGAAGGGACTTTACATCTGCAATGAATGAATCCATTAATCAACAAGCATTAATTAATCATCTATGAGTGCCAGGCACAACGCTAAGTGTTGGAAATATAAATACAATAAGTGAAACAATTCCTCTTTTAAAAGAATGTGGATTCTACAAGCCTGCAATAAGTAATGAGTTCCTCATTCTTTGAAGTCTTCCAGTAGAAGATAGATGACTGCCATCCTTCAGAGATGTTGTAAGGTGGATTATTCATTGCAATTTTGAGCATAATGACTTACACAAAGGACAAATGACAATAAAATAATCTCATCACTTTTTTGAATGGTAAAAGGTAATGCCTTGTACATCTGAATTTCACCAATATGTATGAGAAAATTTCACAAGATAATCCTTGTGAATAAACTGGAAAGTGTAAATGAGCTGATTGATTATATACTGTACGAATTTCACCTGATTGAACAATACAACAGGAGTATGTTTTGTTAGAAAAAAAACACTAAATGTACATGACCAAAAAAATGGAGGAATATATACTTTCTCTGACTTCCATAACTTCTCAGATCACTCTAATTTAAGAATTATGCACAAGATATAAAGTATTTTCAGCTGACTCTGTAGTCAAACACACACAAATACCCACAGACATACACAGAAAATACCAACGTAACAATTCTATGAAATTAACAATGGGAAAGGCTAATCCCTAATTCCCCAGTAATCACCCAGCACCTTTTCAACTACCATGACTGATCAAGGTCAACCACAAGATTGCAACACAATTCATCTCTGCCCCACTTTCTTCCTCCTCGAGTTATATAAAAGCAAAAGGCAAAAGTTTATTTTTCTCTTATTAGCACTGCAGTATGGTAGCACTAAATACTACAACAGTGAACATCCAGGGTACTAGGAACAGAAGAAAATGGGATAGAAAGACAGTCAGTATGCATATGAATTCACAAGGCTGAAGACAACTGAGGTCAGCTTTATCTCACCCAGAACACACTTGGGGCAGCATCAAAGGCCAATTAAACATTTATTGTTCAGATTGGAAGGAGTTGAGAAAATATTGAGGTCCAGATATGGGGAAAATAACACAAGAAAAGGGGAAGTAGTCAGAAAATGAGCAATAGGGCAACAGTAGTGGGGAGCGAGACTAAAAATAACAAAAATCACAGGAAGAAAACCCAGATAAAACTTGGAGCACAAGAAAATAAACCAATAGCTATTTTAACAGCAGGGAAAATGTCCTCTATTTATCTATAAATAAATATTTCAAGGCAAAGGAAAACAAATGAACACTTGACAAAACAGAGAAGACTGTAGAGTCTCAAGAGAACATGAAACTACCACTGAATGTTCTCGAGTGGAGAGAAACAGAGAAAGAGAGAGAGAGAGAGAGAGAGAGAGAGAGAGAGAGAGAGAGAGATTCAACTGCAAATTGCTTCTTAAAGAAATAAATAACTTCAGTACCTGGAGAATTATTCATTGCTCATAGGTTGGCCATGCTAATATAATGAAAATGGCATAGTTAGTTCACAATTTCATTGCTATAACCTTGAAATTATTAAAGTAATAATTTACAGAACTTGATCAAATTATGCAAACTCATTCAGAAAAAAAATATCTAGACTAACAAGAAAAGGATGAAAATAGGAAGGAATCAAAGAGAAATAGCATTTGCAGACCTAAAACTACTATAAAAACATCAATCCTCAAATCCACATGCTACTAGATAAAACAAAATAGGAAAGTACATCAACTGGAGAAATGAGACAAGGTAGACATAGACCAAACAATGGACCTCAACAGTCACTGTTTCATTAACCAAAAAACATAAATTACCTAGGAAATAATTACCTACTTTATAAAAATTGATATAAGTAGAAAGTGGTCTAATAGAAATTAGATCTAGATATTATGAATAAACACAGGCTCTTAATAGGAAATATCACCTCACACTTTCACATATTCAAGAAATTTGGCTTCATTAACACTTGCTAACATTTATATAATGCTTTAAAGTTAGCATAGCGCTTTGCATATACTTATTATGCTTATACTTATATGCACGGTGTATCATTGGAGCCTTACAAAATCCTGCAAAGTAAAGTGCTATCCCCATTTTGTATATCAGAAAAGTAAGTTTCAAAGGCCAGAATCACACAGCTAGTGTGTGTTACTGATAGAATTTAAATGCTAGTCTGTTTTAATATTTTATTTTCCCTGATTACATGCTTTAATAATACTTTCCAATTACATGTCAAAATAATTTTTAGCATTCATTTTTATCAGATTTCGAATTCTAAATTTCTCTTCCTCTCTTACTTCTTTCCCTCCATCTTGTCCCTTTTCCCTTCCTAAGATGGCAGGCAATTTAATATAAATTAAACATCTGCTATCATGAAAAACATATCTCCATTTTAGTCACAATTGTGAAAGAAGAAATAGATCAAAAGGAAAAAAATAATAAAAATAAAAAATTAAAGTATGCTTTGATCTTATTTCAAAGTTCATCAATTCTTTATCTGGATATGGACATTATTCTCCTTCATTCTTTGCACTTATCCTGCATCATTGTCTAGCTGAGAAGGGTGAGTCATTCATAGTTGAACATCACACAATGATGCTGATACTATATACAATGCTTTCTTGGTTCATCTCACTTCACTCAGCATCAGTTCTTGTAAATATTTTCAGGGTTTTCTGAAAACCTGCTTGTTCCTCACTTCTTATTGCCAAATAGTATTCCATTATATTCATATACCACAGTTTGTTCAGTCATTCCACAGATGGTGGACATCCCCTCAATTTCCAATATTCTGTACCACAAAAAGTGCTCCTATAAATATTTTCCCTTTTTTTATGATCGCTTTGGGATGTGGACCTAGTACTAAATGGATCAAAAGATATGCATAGTTTCATTCTCCTTTGGGCACAGTCTCAAATCACTCTCCAAAATGGTTGGATCAGTATATAACCCCACCAACAGTGCATTAGTGTCCTGATTTTCCCACATCTTCTCCAACATTTTTGATTTTTCTTTTTTGTCATATTGGTCAATTGGATAGGAATGACGTGGTACCTCAAATTGTTTTAATTTGGATTTCTCTAAAAAAATAGTGATTTAAAACATTTCATATGATTATACATGGTTTTAATCTCTTCAACTAAAAAAAACTGCATGTTCATATCCTTTCACCATTCTTCAAGTGAAGGATAACTTGCATTCTTATAAATTTGACTCAGTTTTCTATATATTTGAAAAATGAGGCCTTTATCAGAGAAACATGCTGTAAATATTGCTTCTCAGCTTTTTGTTTTCCTTCTAAACTTGATTGCATTGGTTTTATTTGTGCAAAAGTTTTTTTACATAATATAATCAAAATTGTCTATTTAGCATTTTATAATTTTCTCTCTTTCTTGTTTGGTCATGAATTCTTTCTTTCTTATATCTAACAGGGACATTATTCCTTGATCTTCTAATTTGCTTATGGTGTCATCCTTTATGTCTGAATCATGTACTCATTTTGACCTTATTTTGGTATATAGTGAGAGTTTTTGTCTCTTTTTTTTAATGTTTATTTTTAGTTTTCAACATTCATTTCCAGAAGATTTTGAGTTCTAAATTATCTCCCCTCCCCCCACCCCATAACACCTTGCACTCTGATTACCCCTTCCCTCAATATGCCCTCCCTTCTATCATACCCCTCCCTTTCCTTATCCCCTTCTCTCTTTTCTTATAGGGCAAGATAGGTTTCTATATCCCATTACCTATATTTCTTATTTCCCAGTTGTATGCAAAAACAATTCTCAACATTCATTCCTAACACTTTGAATTCTAACTTCTCTCTCTTCCTCCCTCCCTACCCATTGCCACTGAGAAGACAGACAATTTAGTATAGGTTGTACATATGTAGTTTTGCAAAAGACTTCCATAATAGTCATGCTATGTAAGACTAACTATATATGCCTCCATCTATCCTACTCCTCATTTATTCTATTCTCTCTTTTGACCTTGTCCCTCCCCAAAAGGGTTTACTTCAAATTACTCCCTTTTCCCATTTGCTCTTCCTTCTATCATCTCCCTTACCCCACTTATCCCCTTCTCCTCTACTCTTCTGTAGTACAAGATATACTTTCATACCAAACTGAATATGTCATTCCCTCAAGTCAAATGTGAATGGAGTAAGCTTCCCTTTTCCCTCTCACTTCCTCCCTTTTCTCCTCCACTGAAGAAACTTTTTCTTGCCTCTTTGATAAGTAAAAGTTTATCCCATTCCATTTCTCCCTTTCTCCTCCCAATATATTCATCTCTCACCTCTTAATTTTATTTTTCATAGATATCATCCCTTCTCATTCAACTCAGTGTGCTGTCTACATATGTGTGTTTGTGTGTGTGTTCTGTATGTGTGTGTGTGTGTATAATCCCTCAAACTACTCAAATACTGAAAAAAAAGTCTCAAGAGTTACAAATATTATCTTTCCATGTAGGAATGTAAAGAGTTCAACTTTAGTAAGTCCTTTACGATTTATCTTTCTTGTTTACCTTTTCGTGCTTCTCTTGAGTCTTGTGTTTGCAAGTCAGATTTTCTATTCATTTCTGGTTTTTTCATCAAGATTGCTTGAAAGTTCTCTATTGCACTGAATGATCATTTTTTTTCCAAAAGTATTATACTCAGTTTTGCTGGGTAGATGATTCTTGGTTTTAATCCCAATTCCTTTGACTTCTGCAGTATCATGAAGGAGCTGCTATATCTTATGTTATCCTGATTGTTGTTCCACAATACTTGAATTATTGCTTTCTGGATGCTTGTAATGCTTTATCTTTGACCTGGGAACTCTGGAATTTGGCTACAATAATCCTAGGGGTTTCTTTTCGAATCTCTTTCTGGAGGTGATCTATGTATTCTTTCAATATTTATTTTACAGTCTGGTTCTAGAATATCAGGGCAATTTTCCTTGATAATTTCATGAAAGATGATGTCTAAGCTCTTTTTTCATCATGGTTTTTAAGTAGCCCCATAATTTTTAAATTGTCTCTCCTGGCTTTATTTTACAGGTCAGTTGTTTTTCCAATGAGATATTTCACATTATCTTCTATTTTGTCATTCTTTTGGTTTTGTTTTGTAATTTCTTGGTTTCCCATAAAGTCACTAGCTTCCATCTGTTCCACTCTAATTTTCAAAGAACTGTTTTCTTCAGTGAGCTTTTGAACCTCCTTTTCCATTTGACTAATTCTGTTTTTTAAGTATTCTCCTCATTGGCTTTTTGGATCTCTTTTGTCAATGGAGTTAGCCTATTTTTAAAGGTGTTACTTTCTTCAGTATTTTTTGGGGGGGGAGGTCTCCTTTAGCAAGCTGTTGACTCGTTTTTCATGATTCTCTTGCATCACTCTCATTTCTCTTCCACATTTTTCCTCCGCCTCTCTTACCCTATTATCAAAATCCTTTTTGATCTCTTTCATGACCTGAGACCACTGCATATTTTTTGGAGGTTTTTAATGTAGGAGACTTGACTTTTATGTCTTCCTCTGATGCTATTGTTCTTCTTCATCTGAAAAAATGGAAGAAAATACCTGTTCACCAAGAAAGTAACTTTCTATTGTCTTATTTTTTTCTCCATTTTGGGGGCATTTTCCCAGTCAGTTACTTGACTTTTGAGACCTTTGTTGAGAGGAGGGTATCTTCTGGGGAACCTATAAGTTCTCAGTTCCTCCAAGGTTGTGCAATCAAGAGAGAGGTGTCTACTTCTCTCCTGACCTACAGACTGGCCTGGGAGCAAGCAAAAACTTTTCTGTCCAGAATATGTAATTGCATTCCTTTACCACAACCACCTCCAACTCCACTGCCAATGCTGGGTGGAGTTCAAGGCTGAGAATCATATCAGTGGCTCAATTCCCCCAGGGACTTTAGGCTGAGGTCTCCCAAGGCTGCTACTCAGGGCTGAGCTTCGATCAGCCCTTCAATACCCCCAGGAGCTCTGGGAGGAGAGCTCTGAAAGTGGCAACTGCCACTGCAGAGCCTGCTGCCAGAGGTCCAGACTGTGTTCCCCTCTCCTGGGTGAAGAAGCCATCCCACTGACCTTTGAAACTGTCTATGGCATTTGGGGGTTGAGGAATCTGGGAACTACTGTTGGCAGAGCCCTAAATCCTGTTCTAGGTGCTGTACCTGCTGTTCTGTGATGATCTGCGCTCCATGATGGTCTGCACTCCATATTGGTCTGTTCTCCCCATACTGGTCTGGTCTTGAGAGTTTTTGTCTATACCTAGTTTTCAGCCTGCTGTTTTCCAATTTTGTTAGCAATTTTATCCAGTGTAAATTCTTATCCCAAAGACTCAAGTCTTTGCTTTGTCAAATACTAGGTTACTATGATGATAGCTACTAATCTAATCAATTGATCCCCCACTCTATTTCTTTGCCAGTACCAGATAGTTTTGATGATTATTGCTCCATAACATAGCTTGAGACCTGATATTCCTAGCCATCATTCTTTGTATTTTTTTCATTAATTCCTTGATATTCTTGACCTTTTGTTCTTCCAGATGAACTTTATTTTTATTATTTCTAGTTCTATGTAACAACTTTAGGTGGTTTGATTGGTATGGAACTGAATAAGTAAATAAGCTTAGGTAAAAATTGTCATTTTATTACATTGAATTGACCTACCCATGAGCAATTGACATTCTTCAATTGTTTAGATTTGACTTTATCTGTGTGAAAAGTGTTTCTTAATTATGCTCATATAGTTTCTGAATTGCTTTGGCAGGTAGATTCCTAAATATTTTATAATGTCTACAGGAATCTTTAAATGGAATTTATCTTTCTATCTCTTGCTTATGAGCTTTGTTAGTCATATAAAAAATGCTGATGATTCATGTGGGTTTATCTGATATCCTGCCACTTTGCTAAAGTTATGGGTTATTTCAAATAACTTTTAGTTGATTCTCTGGGGTTCTCTAAATATACCATCATATCACATGCAAAGAGTGAAGGTTTGGGGGCAGAGCCAAGATGGCAGTAAAAGCAGGGACTTGTTTGAGCTCTACCCCCAAACTCTTCAAGTACCTGTAAAAATGGCTCTAAACAAATTCTGGAGCAGCAGAACTCACAGAATGATAGGTGTGAAGCAAATCTCTAGCCCAAGACAGCCTGAAAGGTTGACTAGAAGCATCTGTCATATTGAGCTGAGAGCAGAACATAGTCCAACATGGGCCCAACTGGCACAGAGAGGGCCTGAGTAGGCCTTGGGGGAACTGAATCACTGGAATCTGTGGCAGTTTCCAGGCTTCTTGACCCAAAACACTGAGGACAACTTGAAATGTCAGTGGAAAAAGCCTGCTGGACACGTGAGAAACAGGAGTGTGGTATGGACCCAGCCCTTGGGTGGCAGAGGGGGCAGAGGAGTCCACAGTAGCAGCAACAGCTATTGCAGGGGCTGTTACTAGAGTTCTAGATTCACAGATTATGGGAGGATCAAGCTGCTGATTGTACATTTCCCCCAATCCCCACTGGAAGCAGACATCTGCCTTGACAAAGAGCACAAAAGTCAACTGGGGAAATGAGCAAAAACTAAGGGAAAAACAGATTACTAAATCTTACTCTGGTGACAAGGAAGATCAAAACATACAAACAGAAATCAACCAAGTAAGAGCTCCTATGTCCGAAGCCTCAAAGAAATATGAATTGACCTCAGACCATGGAAGAGTTCAAAAAGGGTTTTGAAAATTAAGTAAGAGAAGTAGAGGAAAAAATGGGAAGAGAAATGAGAGTGATGCAAGAAAATCATGAAAACAAGTCAACTGCTTCCTAGAGGGGTTCTCAAAATGCTGAAGAAAATGGTACCTTAAAAACAAACTAACCCAAAGGACAAAAAAAGAGTCAAAAAGCCAATGAGAAGAAAAACGCTTTAAAAAGCAGAATTGGCAAAATGGAAAAGGAGGTCCAAAATATCACTGAAGAAAATGATTCCTTAAAAATTAGAATGGAGCAGATGAAAGTTAGTGACTTCATGAAAAATCAAAAAGTTATAAAACAAAACTAAACAAATGAGAAAATAGAGGACAATGTGCATTATCTCATTGGAAAAAAAAACTGAACTGAAAAATAGAACCAGGAGAGACAATTTTGAAATGATTGAACTACCTGAAAGTCATTATTTTAAAAAAGAGCCTGGACATCATCTTTCATGAAATTATCAAGGAAAACTGCACTGATATTCTAGAACCAGAGGGTAAAATAGAAATGGAAAGAATCCACGGATCATCTCCTGAAAGGGATCCCAAAAGGAACAGTCCTAGGAATATTGTAGCCAAATTCTAGAGTGTCAAGGTCGGAGTTTCAAGCAGCCAGAAGGAAACAATTGGAGTATGGTGGAAATACAATCAGAATAACACAAGATCTAGCAGTTTATACATTAAGGGATTATAAAGCTTGCAATATGATATTCCAGAGTTCAAAGGAATGAGGAGTAAAACTAAGAATCTCCTACCCAGAAAAACTGAGAATAATCCTTCAGGGGAAAAAAATGACTATTTAATTAAATAGAGAACTTTCAAGCATTCTTGATGAAAAGACTAGAGCTGAATAGAAAATCTGACTTTCAAATACAAGAATCAAGAGAAACATGAAAAGGTAAATAGAAAAGACAAATTATAAGGGATTTACTAAGGTTGAACTCTTTATATTCCTACATAGAAAGATAGTATTTCAGTATTAGAGTAGTTGGAGGGCATACACACAGACACACACAAACACTATACATATATATATATATATATATATATATATATATATATATATATATATATATATATATATATATATATATACACATAGACAGAGGGTACAGGGTGAGTTGAATAAGAAAGGGTGATACCTAAAAAAAATTAAAATTGAGGGATGACAGAGGAATATATTGGGAAAAGAAGAAATGGAGAAACAGAATGAGTAAATCATTTCTCACATAACAGAGGCAAGAAAAAGCTTTTACATTGGAGGGGAAGATGGTGTAGGTGAGGGGGAAAGAGTGAACTTTGTTCTCATCAGATTTGGCTTAAGAAGGGAATAACATAGGCACTCAATTTGGTATGAAAATCTATTTCACCCTTCAGAAAAGTAGGGAGGAAGGGGATAAGAAGGTAGGGGGCAGAGTGATAGAAGGGATGTCAAATGGTAGGGCTAGGTAACCAAAAGTAAACGCTTTTGAAGACTTATAGGGTAAAAAAAAAAGAATTGAATGAATAGGGGAGGGCAGAATAGGATAGAGGAAAGTATAGGTAGTCTTTCACAACATGACTATTATGGAAGTGTTTTCCATGACTACTTAGGTATAACCTGCATGGAATTGCTTGCCTTCTATCATATCTAACTTTTCTAACATCTTATTCACCTCCTTAGTTTCTTTGTTGTTTGTTTTTTGGTTGGATTTATCAAGTTTTGAGAGAGTACAGTTGAGGTCCCCTACTAGTATAATATTATTGTATATTACTTTCTATTTCTTCCTGTAACTCACTTATTTTCTCCTTTAAGTATTTGGATGCTATAACACTTGAACCATATATGTTTAGTATTCATATTACTTCATTGTCTATGGCACCTTTTAGCAAGACATAGTTTCCCTCTTTTTCTTTTTCAATTATGTCTATTTTTGATTGTACTTTGTCTGAGATGAAGATTGCTACACCTGCTTTTTAATTTTTTTTTACTTCAGCTGAAGTATAATAGTTTCAGCTCTAGCCTCTATTCATTGAATGACCACTTTCCCCCTTGGAATACTATGATAATTTCACTGGGTAGGTGATTCTTGGTTGTAGATCTAACTACTTTGCTTTCTGGAATATCATGTTCCATGATCTCCAATCCTTTAATGTTGCAGCTGTCAAATCCTGTGTAAACTTGCTTGTGGCTCCCTGGTGTTTGAATTATTTCTTTCTGGTCACCTATAGCATTTTTTCCTTGACCCCTTAGTTCTGAAATTTGGTGATAATGTTTCTTGGACTTTTATTTTGGGATCTCTTTCCTGAGGTGACTGTTGGATTTTTCAATGCCTATTTTGCAGTATAGCTCCTGAAGATCAGAACAGTCTTCTTGATAATTTCTGGAAAGATGTTGCCCAGGTGCTCTTTTTGATTTTGGCTTTTAGGTCATCCAATAATTCTAACATTGTCTTTCCTGTATCAGTTTTCCAAGTCAGTTGTTTTTCTGGTGAAATATTTTACATTTCCTTCTTTTTTCATTCTTTTTGATTTTTTTTTAATTGGGTCTTGATGTCTCATAGAATCATTAGCTTCCACTTGCCTGATTCTAACTTTTAAGGAGTTGTTTTCCTCAGTTAGCTTTTATACTAAATTTTCTATTTGGCCGGTTGTTTTGAAGGAGATGTTTATTTTAGTACATTTTTTGCATCTCTTTTTCCTTTTCACCAACTCTTCCTTTCAATTGTTTTCTTTTTCCAAGTTGTTGACTCTTTTCTTGTAAGTTTCTTACATCCCTCTCATTTCTTTTTCCAATTTTTCTTTCTACTTCTCAAATGATTTTAAGCTCCATTTTTAGTCTTCCATGAGTTCTTTCTGGCCTTGAGACCAATTCCTGTTTTTTCTTGGGGCTTTGCCTATAGATGTTTTGACACTGTTGTCCTCTTCTGAGTTTGTGCCTTGATCTTTCCTGTCACTATAATAACTTTCTATGATCATATTCTTTTTATTTTTCATCTTTTTTGTCTTTTTACTTTCTTTTAAATTTGAGCACTGCTTCCAGGGTAGAAGGGTCACTGTCTCATGCTTCTTGTGCCAGGGGTTTCAGACCCTGGCTGTTTACCTAGTGCTGCAATGATATTCTCCTGATACTCACAGGGGCCCTTGTTTCTGCTATTGCACTGAGAGGATGGAGTTGTGGGTGTGGCTAGTACTTCTGGAGGCTATAGGAATCTGGAAGCTTACCTGGTGCTGAGCCAGGATCCTAATGCTGGTATCTGGCATGTGCTGAGGCTAGTGGGGGTTTTCTGTATTTTCATGGGCTACATTGAAGCACATCACAGTCTAGCCACTGGAGTTTGTCTGTTCCCCTGGCTATACTGCCACATGTGTGTGGCTGCCGCATGTGTGTGGAGTGCAGTGTGGGGGACTGGTGTTGGCATTTCCTGCTCTTCCACATTGAGGCTGAGGCTTTCTCATTGGTTTGCTCACCTGGGATTTGCTGCTGACTTACTGTAATACTTCCTGTCCTGGCCTGTAGTCCCCTTTCACCTGAACAAGAAAGAACTTTTCTGTTGATTTTCCAGGTTTTGAGGCTAAAAGATTGCTTCACCCCATCTTTCTGTTCATTCTGCCATTGCATTATTTGTTCTGAGAGGCTATTTGGTTGATTTTGGAGACAAATATGGAGAGTTACAGCAATTTACTGTTCATTTTATCATCTTGGCTCCCAGACCCAATTACATGTTAAACATTTGTTAACTTTTTTTTAAGTTTTGAGTTCTAAATTTTGTCCCTTTTTTATTTCCTCCATCCATGAGATGGTAAGTAATCTGTTATATATTATACTTGTGGAATTATGTAAACGTTTTCATATCAGGCATTTTGCATAAGAATACTAGAAAGGAAGAAAGAGGGAAAGGAAACTAGCATACTTTGTTCTGCATTCAGACATCAGTTCTTCTCTAGAAGCAGAAAACACTTTTCATTACAAATCTTTTGGGACTGTCTTGGATCATTCTAATACTGAGAATTACTAAGTCATGCCCAATTCTTCATTGTATAATAATATTGCTGTTACTATGTACAACATTCTCCTAGTTCTGTTCACTTCACTTTGCATCAGTTCATGTAAGTCTTTCCAAACTTTTTTGAAATCATCCGACTTGCCATTTCTTATAGCACAATATTATTATGTCACAATCACATACTGCAATTTGTTCAACCATTCCCTAATTGATGGGGCAACCCCTTAATTTCTAGTTCTTTGCCACCACACACACAAAAAATGCTACAAATATTTTTGTATGAGTAGGTCCTTTTCCCCTTCCTTTGCTCTTTTTGGACAGCACATCTAGTAGTGGTATTGCTGGGTCAAAGGATAGGCACAGTTTTATAGCCTTTTGGACATAGTTACAAACTGCTCTTCATAATGGTGGGATCAGTTCACAACTCCACCAACAGTGCATTAATACTCCCATTTTCCCACATATCATCCAACATTTATCATTTTCCTTTCTTGTCATATTGGCCAATCTGATAGATATGAGATGGTGCTTCAGTTTTTCATTATTTGCATTTTTCTAATCAATAGTGATTTTGAACGTTTTTTCATATGACTAGAGATAGCTTTGATTTTTTCATATGAAAACTGCCTATTCATATCATTTGATCATTTATTAATTAGGAAATATCTTGTATTCTCATTTATTTGACTTATTTCTTTATATAGTTGAGAAATGAGACTTCTGTTAAAGATATCTGTTGCAATTTTCCCCAGGTTTTAGCTTTCCTTCTCATTTTGGTTGCATTGATTTGTTTGTGCAAAAACGTTTTAAATATATACAATCAATATTATCCATTTTACATTTCAAAATGTTCTCTATATCTTGTTTGTTCCTGAATTCTTTTCTTATCCATAGATCTGACAGGTAAACTATTTCATGCTCCCACAATTTGTTTATGTAAACCTCAGTCTTCTTGGCACTGAGTCCATGACTATATACATTACAACATGCTGTCTTCTGCCATCTACTACATGCAAGGCACTCTGCTGGGCACCAAAAAGGACCCAAAGGTACCTAAAAAAGGATTTCTGACCAGAAGCTTAGAATATAATATCAGGATTTATGATGTGCTCCCAAAATTATAATATAAAATGGAATTTGAGAACTATGAAAAAGGTAGTTTAAGCATATATAGGACTGAAAATTCAGTCTAGGTGGAGAAAATCAGGAAGGCTTCCTGGAAAAGAGAAAAACATAGGATCTAGAACTTGAAGAATAGATAGGACTACAGAGATGGAAAGAGGAGAGAAGCAAGGACATGCTAAAAGGAGAGAGTAATGAGAGTGGGTGATAGATGGGTGATAAGATAGTCATGATACACATAGTACAATACTTTAATTTTTAAATAAACTTCATTTTATAGGCATACTGAAGGATTATAAGCAACAGCTCACATGATAAAAACAGTGCAATAGGAAAAATACCATAGTAGTGTTCTGGTCACAAAACTTCAGAGTGAGAAGAGACCAAAGAAACCATCCATTCAAAAATGTAACATTTAGGATCCTCATTGCAGATGCCTCAACATGGGGACAATCAGCCTCCACTGAGGGGAAGTATATTATCTCACAAGACAACCCTGTTCTACTATGATAGTTCTAATGGTTAGTAAGATTTGTTTGTTTGTTTTTTACATGAAGCCTGTCTCCTATGCTACAATTTTTACCCACTACTACCAGTTGTTTATTATAAAACCAAGCAGCATATGGTCTGAATCCCTCTTGTACATGACAGCCTTTCAAATAACTGTAAAACTCCCATATTCTCCCAAAGTTTCTTCTTTCAAGTGAACTATTTTCAGGTCTTTGAAGTGATCTGCTTATGGAATAATCACCATCCTGGTCTATATGCTCTGAGTGTCCTTCAGGTTTTCTGCATCTTTCTTATAATGTGGCATTCCAGACAGAACACAGTTCTCCAGATGAGTTCTGACCAAGGCTAAGTACATCAGGATTATTTCTTTTTTAATACTAGAAGCTACAGTACTTGAAATTCAGCCTATGAATGCATTAGTTTTTTAAAGTATCATATCATACATTTGACTCATATTGAGCTTACCCCAAATATTTTTTACATGAATTTCTGTCTAGCCATGCCTTACCAATTTTCTACTTAAGAAAGTGACATTTTTAAACTTATCTATGTTACTTCACCTTTACTACCTGTTAAATTTCATCTTTTTTGTGTAACAACAACTCTACACTAATTCTCCAACTCAGAACTCTCAGGTTTTCAGGTTGAGACCCTAGGGAATACTACTATTCTAATAGATTTAACAGGTCTCCAATGACTCTGCTTTCCCAAAATGAGGCCCCACCCGTAAGCTAGCTCTAATTGCCTGACAGTAGATGCAATTTGTTCTAAGCAAAGGCATTTACCTTCACAAAAAAAAAGAAAAGAAAGAACAGTACCTAATATAATGCACACTGTGTCCGTGGGAAGAGTTTGCACAGAGCACAGCTGTAGTTAAATAAAACACATGGGCAAGGAAGTTCCTATCTCCAATACTTCGGACCTAATGATCTTTCTCACCTTCTGGAGTTCTCATACTACTTCCCCTGGATATATCATGTCTCTTGAAGAGGAGGGGAATCATTCACCTAGTATCCCAGGGTTTGCTCCTCTTCATAGATCAAGGCTTGATTGATAAGACAACTTCTCCCTTGAATCTATAGATCGTCATCTTTCTTCTTTACAGTCAGAGGTCTTACACTATAAAGCTGCTTCCTGCCTTGAGTACGGCTTTGCATTACATCTGTGTCTCCATAAAGAGTGTGTTTCTGCTCCCTGCTGAATGAATTTCAGATGTACCTTGAACTCTCTTGAACTCACAGTCTTTTAAACTGCTGAATGGAGTATCTCCTGTAGATAAGTAGTTCTGATGAAAACTACCATGCCCAGTGTGGGGAAGGAGGAAAGAAAAAGAAATCATCTCTTCCCCTCCCCACTGCCTTTTGACATAGATGTTACATTCTGCAAAGTTGCTCCCATCACTACTAAATTTTTAAAAGATCATTAGGGGTATGGCCAAGTTTCTTTGAGTAAGTAATGAGCTGCATTTCTAATTCCATCAGGCAGGACTTCACACATCATAAAAGGGTGACATAGTGTTAACACCTTATTAGCACAGCAAGGTCTTTCATCTCTGTTACCTTCCTTTTTTAGTTTCTTGGAGTACATCTATATTTATACTTAGTTTAACACCTTATTGTCAGTGATTACTTCTTGGACTAGTAGAAATCAGTTGGTCCGAAATTTTGGTCTGTTAATATCCTTTTGGACCCTTACTGCTATCTGTTGTTAAATGTACTTTCATAACTATTGACTGCCAACTCTTTCTCCTCTTTGGGCTTATGGATGTTATTCTCTCTTGGTTCTCCTTTTACCTATCTAGCCATAGTGCTAGATAGGTAACTTTATGAAGACTTCATTATGGTATAAATACATTATCTTACTTATTTTTTTCACAACAGCTCTATTACTTATAGGCACAAATATTAGTGTGATAATTCTATATAGATGGAAACTTAGAATCAGAGATTCAAGCAACTTGCCCAAGGTTACCCAGAAAATGTTAACATATCCAGGTCTTCAAGACCATTTTTCTCTCTATCATTTTACCCAACCAAAGTCATGTTAAGTTTCCACTCTCCATAACTATTCTGTTTCCTTGGGATTCTGAATTTGCTAAAGCCAGGTAAATTCTAGTCAGATCTGCTAAGAAGTAAGAGTTTCCTTCTAGAAAAAAAAAGTACACACACACACACACACACACACACACACACACACACACACACACACATATATATACACACACACACATATACATACATATGCATTATATATCTTATATATGTATGTGTATATATATGTGTATGTATATATTTTATTTACATATATATATGCATACACACACAGAGGGACAGACAGAGAAGGAAGGAGAAGAGAGAGAAAGAAACAGAGACAAAGAGAGGGAGGATGGGGGGGCTGATTTTGAGTCAAAGTTAGTTTGCTAGGATATAATGTAAGAGGAAATTTAACATGGAGAAAATAAACTGAAATTTCTGAATAATAAAGATAGTTTACCCTTGGCACAAGATGACCTCCTTTTTTTAGAGGGGAAAATATTTAACTAAGTATCAAAAAAAGGTTCCCTTGGCTTATTAGACATCAAATACCTCTTAAATAAATAACATTTGTATTGAATAAGTTAATTCAAAAGGCATTGAACATGCGTATAATTTTCCCATTAGAATACATGAATTTTTTTAAAGGAGGAAAAATATCAGTGCTTTCCCAAACAATTGGTCTCACCCTAGGGTGTGTCTTGGAATCCTGCACTTTTCAGATTCAGATTCGAGGCTGTTCTAGGAGGCTTTAGGCTAAAGTGTCTGCTATTGTTTTTTAGTACTTTTTAAACTTACTAGACTGTGAAAAAAAGGATATAGATGAAAAAATTTATCATGTTATATTACTAGGATTTATTACATCTCCACCAATTGCTTTTCCACATATGTACTGACTATACAAAAAACCATACTGATATGGGACACAAAAGTATGAAAGTTTTTATAAATGACCAATGAAATATAGTATACATGAATGTTCTTGGATAGCTACTTATTGAATCTAAAATCTCGTTTAATACTTCAATGAAACATTTGAGTAAGAATCTACCACCAACCCAGATTACTACTCTTCTAAGACTTCTCTCCTCCTTTATCTCAGTCTTTGACATTGATGCGGGTTTTCTCCTTCCTAGCTCCACCACATTACACCCTAAATCCTCTCCTTCTCTCTAACCTTCAACCTCTCCCTATCCATGGAGCCCTTCCCTAGAGTATTTTTAAAAATTATTTATTTTTAGTTTTCAACACTCACTTCCATAAGTTTTTAATTTTCTCCTCCTCCCTCCATTGTCTCTGCCCAGGACAGCAGGCAATATGATTGCTATTAAACACATTTTCATTTTAGTCATGTTGTGTAGAAATATTAAAATGAATGTGATAGAACATGAGAAAGGTAAAACAAAAAAAGAATAGACTGCTTCTCTCTGCCTTCTGACTCCATAGTTATTTCTCTGGATGTGGATGTCAATTACCATCATGAGTCCTTTGGAATTGTTTTAGGTCCTTGCATTTCTGAGAAAGGCTAAGTCTGTCAAAATCAGTCATTACATACTATCGCTGTTTCTGCTGTGAACAATGTTCTGATTCTTTTCACTTCACTCCGCATCAGTGTATATAAGTCTTTCCATTTTTTTCTGAAGTCTGACTGTTCATCATTTCTTATGGCACAATAGTATTCTATTACCTTCATATACCACAACTTGTTCAGTCATTCCCCAACTGATGGGCACCCCTTCAATTTCCAGTTCTTGACCACCACAAAAAGAGTTGCTATAAATATTTTTGTACACATGGGTCCTTTTCCCATTTTTATGATCTCTTTGGGACACAACCCTAGAAGTGGTATTGCTAGATTAAAGGATATGCACATTTTTATAAACCTTTGGCCATAGTTCCAAATTGCTCTGCAGAATGGTTGGATCAGCTTACAACTCCACCAACTTTTTTACAACCTCTCCAGCATTTGTCATTTTCCTGTTTTGTCATGTTAGCCAATTTGATAGGTGTGATATTGTACCTCAGAGGTGTTTTGATTTTCATCTCTCTAATCAATGGTGATTTAGAGCATTTTTTCATATGACTACACATAACGTTAATTTCTTCCTCTGAAAACTGCCTATTCATGTCTTCTGGTCATTTACCAATTGGGGAATGACATGCATTCTTATAAATTTGACTCAATTCTCTCCATATTTTAGAAATGAGGCTTTTATCATAGACACTAGTTATAAAAATTCTTTCCCAGTTTTCTGCTTCCCTCCTAATTTTGATTATATTAGTTTTGTTTGGGCAAAAACTTTTCAGTTTTATATAATCAAAATTATCCATTTCGCACTTCATAATGTTCTCTATCTCTAATTTGGTTATATATTCTACCATTCTTCATAAACCTGAAAGATAAACTCTTCCATAGTCCCCCAATTTGTTTATAGAATCAGCCTTTCTACTTAAATCCTGTAACCATTTAGACTTTATTTTGTTATACTCTGCCAGACATTGGTCTATGCCCAGTTTCTGCCATACTATTTTCCAGTTTTCCCGGCAGTTTTTATAAAATAGTGAGTTCTTATCCCAGAAGCTGGGGTCTTTGGATTTATCAAGTAGTAGGTTACTATAATCATTGACTACTGAGTCTTGTGTTCCTAACCTATTCCACTGACATACCCTACTATTTCTTAGCCAGTACCAAGTAGTTTTGATGATTGTTTTATAATTTCTTTATAATGCAATTTAAGACCAGGCATGACTAGGCTGCCTTCCCTGGCATTTCTTTTCATTAGTTTCCTTGATATTCTGAACCTTTCATTCTTCCAGATGAATTTTGATATTATTTCTTCTCTAGTACTTTTAAACAGCCTTATCTCCCCCATTCTTAAAAATGCCTTCACTGGATTTGTCCTATATTTCTCCTATCTTAAAATAAACTCACGGAGAAAGCTACCTCTTTACTCTCACTGCCTTCTTACCCTCTCACTTGTCTCTCAACCATTTGTAATGTGGGTTCTGACTCAATCCTTCACAGAAATTACTCTCCCTATAGTGGCTAATAATTTCTTGATTACCAAATCTGGTATTGTTTTTTTTCAAGGTATTATTTTTATTTTTGTAACTATTGACTGCTAATTCTTTCTCCTCTTTGAGTTTGTTAATATCATTCTCCCTTGATTCTCCCTTTACCTATCATTCATTTCACGTGTCCTTACTTGAGAGGTTCCCCAAGGCTCTATTTTAGCCCCAATTTGTCTCTTTACACTTTCTTTTGGTAATCTGATCAGTTTCCATGGACTTATTGATAATCTCTGTGACAGAGACTTACAGACCTATGTTTTCAGACCCAGAAACTCTTCCAAGTTTCAATTCGGCATTACCAATTATCTACTAGACAGTTATACTGGATCTATTGTAGACATAAACTCATATGTTCAAAATTCAATACCTTTTCCCAAAAATCCATCCCTCTTCTTATCTCTCAAGACTTCCTCATTTCTACTGAAACTGCCACCTTTCTACTAGTTTCCCATATTCATAACTTCTCTGCTAACCTCAACTATTGACTCCCCCTTACCTCACATATCTAATCAATTGCCAGATCTTGTTTTTTCTAAGTCCACAACATCAGTTACACTTGACCCCTTCTTTCCACTTATACAGGTACCACTTTACTTCAGGCCCTCATCACCTCTCATATACTAGAATTAGTCTTCTTGTTTCAAATCTTCCCTATTCTATTCCAGTTTCCACATTGCTAACAAAGGTATTTTTCTTATGCCAAGATATAACCATGTCACTTCCATATTCAATCAACTCTAATAAAAACAATCTTTATTTAGCTCTTAAACATCTATATAACCTTGCCTCTATCCTTTTTTCTACCCTCAATGTTCCATCATTCCCCACTTCTTCCCACTGTGGTCTAGCAAAATGGCTTCCTCTCTGTTCTTCATGTACAACCTTCAACATTACATCTACAAGCCTTTTCGTTTGTCATTCTATACAACCGAAATCTCCAGTCTCACCTTCAACTCACAAAATTGCTCTCTTCCTTCAAGATGAACCTTAATTACCATCTTCCAAAAGAAACCTTTCCTTGGGCCCCTAATTTTTAGTGCCCTCCCTCCCAAGCTACCTTGTATTTAACTATTTTGTGTTGTTTATATTTATTCTACAGTTTCTTAATCTCTCAAACAGAATGAATAAAATGAGACATCATGGTATAGTGTATGCTGTAGTGGCCTTGAAACCAGAATATTCAAGTTCTTAGAGAAGAGAAAATGACTTGTCAAAAATTTTGTTTCCAAGTCAGTGTTTTACCACCTGTATTTCCTCCAAAATAGTAGTTTTATATAGAATTGTGGATCAGGATAATTGACTTTGAGCTTGAGGGGAAACAGAGGTTATCTACTTCAATGCTTTCATTTTTACTTAGAAAGCAGAAATATGACATTTTCCCATGGTCACAGAAACATTAAGTCACAGAGTCAGGATTCAAACTCAGGTCCTCTGATTTCAGTGATAACCTTCTTTCCACAATACCAGTTGAACATTTGTGAAAATTAGTAGAAGCACACAAAACATGTTTTGTCTTCAATAATAATATTAACTTAATCCATATTGCTTAATATTCCCCACCCACACAACAATGGTATATTCTCAACTTTTCCCTTGGAACATATCTTCGAAAGATGATGCAATCCTGGCTTTTAGGAACTATAAATGGTCTTGAGGTATGTAAAAAAAAAAAGATGACAAGCTATGCTTTATTTTCAAGAAGGCTTTTGTGAGAATCAAAGAACCTCTATAACATCCTTTAAATAATTATGGGATTGCATCATTGATGAACTATGTTCCTGGGGGATAATGCCACAAGGTGAGAGATGGCATGTAATATGAATTCATTCCCTGGTAAGTCCTAAAGGAATTAAAAGAGCAGACAAAAGCCTTTTTCTCCCACTTTTCCCCTCCCTAGTACCAACATCACCCACAGAAGCAAAAGACTAGAAATGTCTATTAGGGGAATGTTGCCCAGTTCAGGTTCTGTTTCATGTATCTATGAAGTTAATCCTGAAAACATTGTAAATTGTGGGTTGGAAACACTTTGAGGGAAGGCTTTTTCATGCATTCCAAATATCTGAAACTCTTCAGAAAACTTTAAAAAAGTTTTGCCAGTGGCTTTACTTTTCCTAGTACTATTTGACAATGTGGTTTAGTTCTCCTTAAAGGCACTTACAAGGTTTTATGTTTTAGAATAGCCATGATTTTGTGCAGGAAAGAAAGTTGTGGGTGGAAACTAATAGTCACAGAAATGGGTGACATGACATATGGGATTTTGGAATACTTTAAAAGTGAACAGAAAGTATTGAACAATTAACAGCATCTTTAGAAACTTTTTAAAATTCTCACTTCCAAATCAGCTGTAGAAGAAGATGGATTTTTCTTACTCATTTTTTATAGATGATTCTATTTGTTCAAGTAAAGATCAAATTAATAACTATAACTGATATATGTATGTGTATATATAGGGTATCCCTTAAGTCTCATTTTTCCTCCCCCCATCTCTCTGTTGCTTTCTCTGTCTCTGTCTCTCTCTCTCTCTTTCTCTCTTTCTCTCTCTCTGTCTCACTCTCTCCACATATATACATTTATTCAAATATATAACTACACATGTTTCTCTATATATACATTTATATTATTATATAATGTATACATGCTTGTATGTATATATACCTGTATATATGCATATTTACACATACATGCATACATATTTGCAATAATCCCATGAGGTTAAATCCTTATTTCCCTATGTTACAGATAATGATACTGAGGCTCAGTAGCTTTTGATACAACTGCTGTCCGAAAGACTCAAATCTCATTTTTCCTAGCGTCAAATTAATCAATCAAGGTACCTCACGCTTCTTATAAGAAACATTTTCTCCTGAGCATCAAGTAACATTTCTACTATGTCTATAATTTAGACAGTTTCCTTGGCAATGAGTCAAATAAAATTGTAGCCAAGCTAGATAAACAGAATGTTACATTTGATAGTAGTGATAATAAAGACTATTTACTCCAACTCTCACATTTTGTAGAAGGGTACAGTGTAGCCCACAGAGGTGAATTGTCTTTTCCAAGATAAAAAAAAGTTAGTTGGAAATAAAATTCAAATCTCATGATGCTCAGTGGCACAATGCCCAAACAGCTTAACCAGCAAGCAGCATAGCAAGAGAGAAGGCAATGATGTAGTAAAAGCAGTGCTAAACTTGACATAAAGGAGAATTCAGTCCCATCCATCTCTGAACTTCAGTTTCTTCATTTGTAATATAAGGGTAGTGATGTGAGTGACCCCCCCGTGAGATATGCTAAGAGATAAAAACTGTGAAGTGTTTTGTGACTTTTTGCTGCACTATATAAATTTGAATTAATGTTTGAATTGAAAGACAATGTGGTTTAATAGCTAATGAACCAGATTCATAGGCACGAGCATAGGTTCAAGTTCCTCCACTGATGTATATTTGCTGTGTGACCCTGAGCAAGTCATTGAATCTCCAGGCATTTTTCTAAGACTACAAATTATAAAGAAAGTTTCAAATTGCCTGGTAGAAGAAATTCCATCATTTAAGAGCACCCTATACTAATGAAATCATATATCCAGTCTCTATCCCTGGTTATGCACATTCAGAAACATTTCTTTTTCAGAAACATAGAACTAATTTGGACTTACTATTTCACAAAAACTGCTAGGAAAATTGCAAAACAGTATGGCAGAAACTTGATATAGATCATCTCACAGCATAGAAAAAGATAAGGTCAAAATGGCTACATGATTTAGACATAAAAAATGATACCATAAACAAATTAGGAGAGCAAGAAATAGTTTAGCTGTCAGATCTGTGGAGAAGGGAAGAATTCACGACCAAACAAGAGATAGAGAGCATTATGAAATGCAAAGTAGATCATTCTGATTCATTAAATTAAAAAGGATTTTGCACAAACAAAATTAACACAACCAAGATTAAAAGGAGAGCAGAAAGCTGGGAAACAATTTTTACAGGAAGCGTTTCTGATAAAGGTTTCATTTCTCAAATATATAGAGGACTGAGTCAAATTCATAAGAATGCAAGTCATTCCCCAATTGATAAATAGTCCAAGGATATGAACAGGCAGTTTTCAGATGAAGAAATTAAAACTATCCATAAGCATATAAGAATATTCTAAGTCATTATTGGTTAGAGAGGTTCAAACAACCCTGGGGTACGACCCCACAGCTATCAGATTGCCTAATATGACAGAAAAGAAAAATGATAAATGTTGGAGATTCAGGAAAATTGGAACACTAATATATTGTTGGTGGAATTATGAATGATCCAACTATTCTGGAGAAAAATTCAGAACTATGTCCAAACAACTGTACATTTTAATTCAGCAATAGCACTACTAGGTCTGTATCCCAAAGAGATCATAAAAAGGGGAGAAAGGGCCCACATGGACAAAAATATTTAAAGAAGCTCTTTTTGTGATAGCAAGGAACTGGAAATTGGGGGAATGCCCACCAAGTCGTGGTATATGAATGCAATGGAATACTATTGTGCTACAAGAAATGAGGAACAGATAGATTTCAGAATAACCTGGAAAGATTTACATGAACTGATGAGAAGAACCAGGAGAACACTGTACATAGTAACAGAAAAATTGCACAATGATCAACTATGATACACTTAGCTCTTCTTGGCAATACAATGATCCAAGACAGTTCAAAAGACTCTTGATGGAAAACGTTATCCATGTCCTGAAAAAGAACTGAAAAGAGTCTGAATGCAGATCAAAGCCCACTATTTTCCCTTTCTTTGTGTTTTTGGGGGACGTGGGAGTTATTTTAGTTTTGTTTCTTGTTCCACAACATGACTAATGTGGAAATATGTTTAACATGATCGCACATGTATAACCTATATGAGATTGGTTGCTGTCTTGGGGAAAGGGCAGGGACAAAATAAGGGGACAGGGAGAAAAATTTGGAACACAAAATCTTATAAAAATTATTGTTGAAAACTATCTTTACATGTAATTAGAAAATATAAAATACTATTTACATAAAAAGAGCTAAGAGTTTATTAATAAACTCAAACAGTCACTACAATAAATACTGTGTGTCGACACATACAAATTCACTATCCTTCAGATTCTTGGACATGAATAGTTAGAATATCATACTTTTAATAAGGGAAGGTGGGAGAAGTCATACAGTATCTGCTTAGAGGATCATTCTTGTCCCATAGAATGTATTTTTAATATTATATCTTCTATCTTCACTGCTAAGCATCCCTTGTACTTCAATCCTTAGTTTCTTTCTCTAAAGTCTGACCCTCGAGTAACCATTTGTTGTTTGTTCTAACTAGAGTTAGAACAGTTACTAACTCAGTCTTACAACATCTCCCAACTTGGCAGCCAACTCTGTTAAATCTTTAAAGGTAGCTAATACAAACAAATTACAAATCATATATTTGAAGTACTGTTCTACCCTTTCTTTTGGTAGCAGGAAATTAGAATATCCCAGAATAAACTGTTCTAGCCTAGGCTGTGATTTCTGTAAGTACTCAGGTCTCTTGCTAAGAGGGGAATGTATAGTAAATTGAAGATGAAGATTGCTTCTTTCCATGAAAATTTTGGTTCATTGTCTCTTTTACAAAGGAGAAGAAAAAGAAAATATTTGAGATTATGATTTTTAGCAATGGATAAAATTTTAAGATACGATACTTATGTATTGATATTTACTCTTGCTTAAAATTATTTCTCAAAATTAAATAAATTAAGATAAAACAATAGACAACGTGGCTTCCGAATCAGATAATCTATTCTGTCATGTAATTCCTTTACCAAATGACCTAGATCTAGCCTATGTGTATTTCCTCTTAAAAGCATAGAACAAAAAAACAGAATCATGGGACTTGAGTCTTGGAAGGGAATTCAGAAGGATACTTATTCCAAATCTTACACAAAATGACTCCCCATGATAACATGTCTGACAAGTGATTGAAAATCTCTGAGGAGTGATCCACCACCTCTCAAGGCCATCTATTCCACTTTTAGAGTTAGAGGTTTTTTTTCCTGACATCACACCTAAAATTGACTGCACATTTTTTCCTTTGTTCCTATTTCTGCCCTCGTTCCAAATAGAATAATCCCTACTCCACACTTTAGCTCTTTAAATATTTATTCAATGCAAGTCTCTCTTCTTCAAGCTAACTATCTCTAAGTCCTTCAATTTAACCTAATATGATATATACTTAAGACTTTTCACCATCCTGGTTGCCCTCTTCTGGACAGACCCTAGCTTTTCCATGTCCTGAAACTGTAGGGCCAAGAATTGAAGGTAATAGTCCAGACAAGGTCTAAAAAGCAAGGACATGGCAGGGTGAGACTCTCAATTCTCTATTCCGATATCAGTATCTCTTAGAGATGTTGTTTTTAACTTTTTTAGTTTCTATGTCACAGAGATGATTCATATTTTGCAGTAAACTCAGTAATTTTTATCAGAACAATTGCCATGCAACTATACTTTCTTCATATTATAATTATAATGTTGATTTTTTTTGTACCCAATTATGAGGCTTTACATTTATCCCCATTGAATTTCATTTCATTATTGAATGCTCAATGATATAGCCTATAAGATCCCTTTGGATTCTAATTCTCCCGGGTTGGTTATCCCTCATAGGTTTATGAAATGTACAATTTTGATGCTCATATCATCTACTGTCTTTTGTTTTTCTTTTTGTTTATTATTTATTTTGACATTCTTTTTTTGAGTTCCAAATTCTCTCCTTCTCCACAGCCTTACCCCACTTACCAAGAAGGCAAGCAATACAATGTCAACAATACAAATACTGTTATCGTTGTTGAGTCATTTCAGTCATGCCTGACTCTTTATGACCTTATTTGGGGTTTTCTTGCAAAGATATTGGAATGATTTGCCATTTCCTTATCAAGCTCATTTTACATATAAGAAAACAGGGTTAAGTGACTTGCTCAGTGCCTGTGGCCAGATTTGAACTCAGACCTTCCTGACTCCAGGTCTGTCACTTTGCTGTGCCACCTAGCTGCCCTATATACATATTATCTCTGTGTAAGTCACTGATAACAATGTTAACTAACATGAGGCCAAGCACAGATCTGTGGGTTCTAAACTGGAGACTTGTCTTGTTGGTACTGGATATTAGGAACCACTTTTTGAGTATGGCCATCAAACCAATTCTAAAAACATCTGATGATGTGGTTTTCTAATATATATATATTTTTTCCCTAAAGTAATAGTATGAAATATTTTATTATACCTCAGCTTTGCTAGTATCAAGATATCAATAGCCAAACATCAGTATTCCCTTCATCAATTAGTTTAGTTATCTTGTAAAAAAAAAAAAAAAAAGGAAATTAGTTAAGTGTGACATGACTTGTTCTTGATGATGCAAAGCTGGCTCTTTGCTATCAATGCTTCCCTATGTATTCATCAACTATCTCTTTAATGAACCATTTTAAAATCTGAGGAAATTAAAGTCAAACTCATTGACCTGTAGTTAATAACCTCTGTTTTCTCTCTCCCCCCAGCATTTTTTTTAAATTGGGATATCATCTTTCTTCAACCTTATGATAGTACTCTCACTTTCCATATTTTTTTAACTATCACCCACAAAGTTCCATCAGTCCAAACTGAAGGAAGTCATTCATCTAGGACAAGTGACTTGATTTCACCGCAACTAAGTACTCTTTATCTTCTTAATCTTGGGTATCAGTTTCTTGCTATTTTTATATTATCATGCTCAGTGTAAAGTTTGTTCTTCTTTAAAAAGAGCCAAAAATCAAAGTAAGATTTGAGAAGCCCTACCTCCTTTCTGTTTTAAGTTATCTTTATCTTATCTCTTTTAGCAAAGTTCCTGTCTCTTATCTTTAATTCCTTTTTCTCCTAAGGTAGCTAAAAATAACCACCATCCTTTTTGTTCTCCTGACATTCTTTGCTAGACTCAGATATACTTTATAGGATGCTACATTTTTTCTCCAAATCTTCTAAAATCACTTTTCCCAAAATTTAAGAGATATCTATCTATCTATCTATCTATCTATCATCTATCTATCTGTCTGTCTATCTTGTACCCATATTTCTTCTCTTCTATCACAAACTGTAGAATGAGCTGATAACTTCCCTCTAGGGATCTCAATTCTTTATTAGTGAAAATCAGATCCTGAATAATGCTTCTTCCTCTTGTTGAAGGACAAAATTATAAGTAAGACCAGTCAAAATTTACTAGGTGGTATTCTCTAAACAGGAAGAACTCTAACAGGTATTCCATCATCACTGTTTCTGTGTGTAATAGTAAAGTAATAGTATTATTTGGAAAAAGAAACAATTTTCTTGGCACTACTGCTAATCTTTTAGATCTAAGATTTATAGGCAGAAATATAAAGAAACATTTTTGTTCTTGTTTAGGTTGGACTAGATGACCAGATAGAGGCATTGTGGTATTTTGGGAAAAGTGCTGTCTTTTGGATTCAAAGAACTTGGGCTCAAATCCTGCCTCTTCCACTTTTAAAGTATTTATTCAAACTTAATTAAGTCACAACCTCCCAGTGCCTCAGTTTTCTTATATGTAAAATGAAAGCACTGGAGAAGTAGGTCCAACTCTAAATGTATGATCCCAAAACCTCCAAAACTTGTGATCTCTGAAGTCCCTTCCAATCATAGAGTCTATAATAATGACATTGGCTTATTGAATTTACTCAAAGCAAAAAAAGAAAATATATGCTATAAATGGCATGATACGGGGAATCTTCTGATATTTGGCCCAACAATGCAGCATGATATTCTGTCCTAAGTAGGCCTCATGAAACATGGTGATTATGCTTTTGCATGACTGAAAATGACATTTTTTTTCTCAGTGGCTTCAGATTGTTCTATTTTATGCATTGTAAAAAATGATCTTTGGAAATGCTCACAACAAATCAATAGATAAATTAATACATGAAAGTTCAGGGAAATTTGGTTCAATGTGGACAAAACTTTAGTTTTCCTAATTTGGTGAAATAAAAGAAAAGATAGGAAAATAAGAACCTTTCATAGATACATCAAAGAAAAGGAGACTGATTCAACAAGAGTGGTAAATTATTACTAACAGTTTTGGGGGACTATGGGAGAATTTGAGTTTTTCTTACTGCTTTTTCTAAAAATGTGTCTTCAATTTCATGTACTTGATATTGTTAAATTTTCTAAATCTAGTGTTCCCTACAATGTCTGGAAGATATCATTGAAAACACTCATTTTTAGAAAAATAAGTTTAAAAATAACTCCCTCCAGCAAAATAATTAAATATAATATATGATATTTTATGAGTCTCTGCCCTAGTCAGATCCTATCTCAAGTGTTATGTTCAGGTCTGAGAGGTACATTTAAAGTCAGACTCTGAAAAGGTGAAGAGTATCCAGGAGAGACTGAGGAAGACAGTGAAAGGTCTTGGGTCCATGCTACATGAAGACCAGAAAAATTTTACCTAGCCTAGGGAAGAGAAGACTTGTAAATGGTATGATACCTACCGCCAAACACCCGGAGTATTGTCTTGTGGAAGATAGATTTGGTTTTTGTTTTTATTTTTTGTTTGTTTGTCTCCTAAAGGTAAAACCAGAAACAGTGAATGCAAGTTGCAAAGATACAGATTAAGAACTTCCTCACAGTTAGAACTTAATAATCCAAAGAGGAAATGGGTTAATCAGGGATAGTGACTTCCAGTTCACTGGAGTCTTAAAGCAAAGTCTGCCTAACCATTTAGGAATAAAGTGAAGGCAATTCTTGTAAATGTATGTGTTAGGTTGGATACCTCTGGGTTCACTTTCACTTCTGAAACTCGTTAATATATATGTTATGGCATATTCTCTTATTTTCATATCTTTCCTGCTTTTGTTGTGGAAATTAAATATGCCTACTATGATATGCTATGAATGATATTCTTTGCTTACCTGGAAACTTAGAGTTTCAGAGCTGGAAAAGATATTAGGAATCTACTTTCAACTTCTCATTTTCCAAATGAGGAAACTGAGTCCAAGGGAAGTGAAATCATTTGATTAGATTTACACAGCTAGAAATAGGACACGAAGTCTGGTAATATGAATTCTGGACATGAATTCTGGTACTCTCACAGCTTCAGAATGCTACTTTTCCTGTAAATCAGTTTTACTACGTGTAAAAGGGGCAACTTTTATCCTCTACCTACCTCAGAGTCCTCTGAAAATTTGGCTGATTAATTTTTAATGATCTTTTCCCTACTTAGATTAAAGAAATATGGACCATGGAGCTCTCAAATTTTGTAATTCTGTGAAGCAAGAAATACAAAGCATCATTTTGAATCTGTTTCAAAGGTCTGTGGATGTTAAAATAACTCTCTAGAAAAAAAATATTAAGGGGAGTGGAACCAAGATGGTGGAGTAGAAAGACTCACATATGCTAGCTCTGAACCCACAGCCCATAATTATTTATAAAAAGAACTCCCAACAAATTCTGGAACAGTGGAGCCGTGCAGCAACGGGGTGAAGGTGATTTCCATTCAAGAGAGCCCTGAAAAACCAACTCCAAAGGTCCGTCATGCACCGGACAGGAGCGAAGCCCAGCCCTGCCCTGGCCACCCAGCACTGAGAGGGGTGAACAGATCTGAGCAGGCTTCAGGGATGGAATCTCCAGCAGCCACGAAGGTCCCTTCACCCACAGACGCACAGGTCAGTGAAAGAGACGTCTGGACAGGCTGAGAGGGGAGCGGGGTGTCTCCATGACTCAGGCCCCCTAGGGAGGCAACAGCAGAGGCAGCAGGCAGCCAGAGGCTCCCAGAG
>CM053771.1:351197472-351210774 GCA_028658325.1 Potorous gilbertii | reverse complement strand
TATATATATATATAGATATGTAATATTTATTTGTATTATACTGACATATTGTATATACTGACATATATTGATATATTTTGCTCATTGGGATTAGAAAAATTCCTTATATTTCTTGTCTTTCCTTACTTTAAGCCTTTCAGTATATCATTTAAAAAATGATACATACCTATATTAAAAGGCAAAATGGTGTATTTAGCAAATTATAATCAAGGTACAAATGCACATATGTTATGTATGCACATAACATTTTACAGAACAAGGAAAAATCTCATCAATTTCATATTGTCCTTACTAATAAAAATCTAGTTGGTTTTTGAGGGGGCATCCTGCATATGGAATAACAAGGGGATGGTGGTAGAAAATAACAATCATGATAGCTTATTTAAATAACAAAGTTCTTTATATCAGAAGTATCAAATTGAGTCTTATAGGGAGCAACAACTCCTGAAGGTTGCTTGGGAATTGGGAAATGTTTAATGTAACAAATAAAAAATGCAATAAAGCATAGATAATGTTCATTTGTGGTTTCCTAAGTCAATAAGTAGTCTTCAGGAATCAGGATTTCTGAATTCAGGAATGACTTGTGGTTGAATTTATGTATGAACACATACAGGTTAGGAGAGGTTAGGTATTGATTTATGTTGGTGACTATATATGTCCACATATATACATAAAATTCCATTTGAGACTTTAAAAATGCTGGCTTATTAATTTTTTCTATATTTATGTTAAACATTTAGGATGAAATCTTTTTTCTTTTTCTTTTTTTTTTTTTTTTTACAAAATAACATGCTGTCATTTCTAGAAAATGTTTTAAATTAGTATAAAACTAGGCTAAATTTAGCTATTATAGAAGAAATAATAAAACACAACTAATTGTTTAAAGAAGAAAACAGAAACCACATGAAACAATCAAAATGGCTAGTGAGAAATCTCTATATGTATATGTATAGTACTTTGCAGCAAAGCCATCTCCTGTGAAACAGATGTCCATAATTTTAAATGGAAATGGTTGGGCTTGGTGACACATCACTTTGAATTCCCAGTTACTCAGGATGCTGAGGCTGGCAGATCTTTTGGGCTATGGAGTTCTTTGCTTCAGTGACCTATGCTTTGTCCTTACCAAACTTATTAAGCCCCAAGGAATCAAGGATCACCAATTTGCCTAAGAAGCGGAAAACAGGCCCAGGTTAAAAATAGAGTAGGTCAAGGCTCCTAGACTAATATATAACAATATCAGTGAATGAGATAACACTCTACATTCCTAGCCTGGGTGAAACTCAGTCTTAAAAATAATATAGAATAAAATAAAATTAAATAAAAAAGAAATTAATGGAATTAGAAAAGAAAATTACTTTGCCCCAGGATGAAACTGCATTTCCTGATATTATGAAATTAATTTGTGACCATGAAATTCATTAGTGACTAAAACAAGCAAACTATGTAAATGTTTGACTTTAGCATAAGGACAGAATTTTCAGCTTGTTGACTATCCAGAGATAGGATCTCAAGCATATTGAAGTGTAAATATGAAAAAAATTAATAAACCAAGATGCCGTGAGAAATATTGACAGATAGAACACTTAGCCTTGACTTTCAGCCTCCAGGCAGCTTTTAGTGCTGTCTGAATGGCTAATTATTGCCAGTAGTGATGGAAAAGCAGACACTATATTTTAAGAGTCCTGAAGTATTAGCCACTAGGTTTAGCAGAATATATAATATATTTTCTAATTGCTATGTAAATACCTGTGTTTGGGAAGAAATTCCCCCCTCCATCCCCCTCCCCTCGCCTCCATAAGACTATTTATGACTGTTTCATGAGGAAAAGGGTGGCCCACTTGATTTTAAAAAAACTGACAAGGATGTTCTGCTTTGCTTTTTAAAAAAATGTTTGAAAAAAAATGCGTAGAACAGATAAAAGACAAAGGATTCTATTATGGCAATGACCTGGGCATGCAATGTCTCTTTCCTACATGCACAGACAGAGGACCCAGCCCAGAGCACAACGGCATGCACAGATGGATCCAATCTTTGTTAGTTAATAAAGAGTCATTGACTAAAAGGCCAAGCCATCATTTATTCTGCTGGATTAACTAACATAACATTCTAACTTTAAAGAAATCTTTTCTTAATACTATGACAATTATTGTATTATTATAATATTTTCATAATGTAGATGAATCGGGTGCAAACTTATGGTAACAGTATGGCCCCTCGCCAAGAAGGTAACAATTGTCTATTGTTGGGATGGAACTCTCCTGGTATGTGATATGGTAAGTTTCTAGGTCTGCTTCTCTGATTCCTTCCCACCCTTCATGGCCCAGATCAAATGTGACCTCATCCTTTTTGAAACTTTCTCTGATCGTCCCAGATAGAAGTTCTCTTTCTTCTCTGAACTTCCAAGCATACTGAACTCATGCTTTGACATTGCATTCTGTTGGAGTTAAATGTATAATTGTTTACGTAGATCCTATAGGTCTATATAAGCTTCTATAACTAAGTTCCATGAAGGCATGTATAGTGTATTATGCTACCCATAATGCTTATATTGCCTATTTTTTTCTCATTTTCTCCATTTAGTTGTTTCTTTACCAGAATTATAACCAAATCCTATATTTCCTTTTTTTTCAGTAGAGGCAATTTTGAATTCGATGAGATTCTATCTCCAGTACCAAGCACAGACTAGGCACGGAAGAAATGCTTTTCAAAATGAAATTGATATAGCTGGTTAAAACTAAAGAACGCTATTTAGAGTTTCAAAGTTTCAGAAGTCAGGTTTACTTTTTAATATCGGGAAATATAGTTTAATCCTGGGGTAAAGTACTTTTCTTTCCTATCTTGAAAAACAAAAGAAAAAAAGGAAATAAAGTAGCCATGTCAATAACCCTACCCTCCATCCATATGATGCAGACTTTTAAATAACGCATTAAGTGAAATTCAGTTACCTTTTTCTGAAAGCACTTTGACTCAAAACTTCATTAGAAAAAAAAGGCTTTCATCTGTGATATTGGAAAGTGAGTTTTCCACCTTTTCATTTTTATCATCTAAGATGCTAAACCAAAGAATCTAGGTGATTTAAACCTTGAAGTTTGATTTATATTTCTCATTAGGGGAATTTTACTTTATGTTAACTAACATTAGAAATCTGAGAAAAAAATTACCTGGAAACTAACCATGGGCTGTTATTGACTAAAAAGACAATTTTTGATGAACCATTAATACTCAAAGGGACAGTGAGGTGGCGCAGGCCAGGACTGGATTGGAGTCAGAAATTCTGATTTCAAATCTGGCCTCAGACACTTTCTAGCTGTGTGACTCTGAGCAAATCACCTAACCCTGTTTGCCTCAGTTTTCTCATCTGTAAAATGAACTGGAAAAGAAAATGGCAAACCACTCCATTGTCTTTGACAAGAAAATCCCAAATGGGGATCACTAAGAGTCAGGCACAACCATAAAGTAACTGAATAAGAATAACATGGAAATAGGAATTGTAAAATATTAATATCATGGAAATATGTTTCCAGTACAGTTAAAGTAATTACAGTCTAAGAAAAACTTTTTTCAAAATCACATATATTTAAAAAAAAAACACCCTAGTATACTATATTTCAGAAAGCCTACTTTTAAATGAAAATTTTCCGGTTTATTATTTTGAAAAATATATAGGACTGGTTTGAGGAAAATAATATCTTTTCTCCCCTTCCAACTCTAGATAAATTCCTTTATCTTAATATATTTCACAAAAAGACTAACAAAAAGAGGAAATTTGCTTACTGTTCAAGTCTATCTCAGTATTTCATGTTGTTCTTCATGTTTATTTCTGTTTCCTTTTGTTTTTCTACATGTGGAAATTACTCTGATTTTTTCTAAGATCAACATCTGCCCAAGTTCTGAAGACATGCTGTTTAATAATGATGATGGAAACTTGGCCCTTCTTTGAAACTCAGGTCACAAAACTCAATGACCATTCTGTTAAAGGTATTTTCCTGTCCTTTCTTGATATCATCTTTAGTCATGCTTTAAATTTTTGCCTCCACACATAGAAGCAAAGGAAAGAATAAATGAACATACATTCTCAACTCTTCACTTTTCTTTCCCTAAGTTTTCATCTTATCAGCTTTGGTCAATGATTTATACAGCCACAGAAGCCCTAGCTTCCAGTTCTAGGTAGTTTGGTAGCTAAAGGCATTCTAGCTAAACTTATGATTGGATCATTTTTACTAAAACATATCTTAGATACTTTCTAACCCAAACTTAATTTCCTATCAGTCCTCCCCCTTACCAATCACTCCTCAGTCCCCATAAAGGGTTTCATTATGTCTTAAGTAATGTTCAAAAGAGGAGATACAAAGGGATTAGGGAGAGGGACAGAGGGAGATGGAGACAGAGAAAACAGAACTATGAATGAATGAAAGTTGCCCTCAGTGGAGCTTTGGGGTATGCCCATAGTTAGGGGCATAACATGGACCATGGTTTAGTGAAGAAATAGTCAGACAAGTAGGAGAAGAACCACGACAAGATAACATCATACGAACCCTGAATAGAGAGAATATTTAAGAGAAGTGAATAACAGAGGTCAAGAAAAATGGGAACTGAAAAAGACCAACAGATTTGACAATGACAAAATCATTGGTAATTTTGGAGAGAGCAGCTGAGTGATGAGGTCAGAATCTAAATTAAAAAGGAATCAGATGTAAGTGAGAAGAGGAAATGAAGGCAAAGGGACTAGATGGTTTTTTTCTCAAAATTTGGCCATGCAACGAAAGGGATAGGTTAAAGGCATAACAGAATCAAGTGAGGGTTTGGTTTTTTTTTATTTTAAGATTGGGAGTGGGGAGAAGACGGTAGGAGGGACAGATCTGGGCATGTTTGTAGACCATGAAAGAGGAAGCAACAGAATCAAGACTGTAAATTAGGAGGGGAGCCTATAAGGCCCATCTCCAAGAATATAAAGGAGGCACTGGGATCAAAGAAGCATGGAGATGAGTCAGCCTTAGTAAAGAGAAGTGTCACATCTTCATTAGAGACGGTAGCAAAGGAGCAAAATGGAGAAGGATGCAAGGAGTTATGAGATATAGAGAAGGGAAGATGAAAAAGGTCTGACAAGTAGCCTCTATTTTCTCAGTAGAGTATGGTGCAAAGTTCTCATCGGAAAGGGTGGAGGAAGACGAATATGGAAGGCATGAGGAGGAAGAAATAAGGATGACAATAAGGGCTCTTTTTAGTTATGTTAAGAAGAAGAGGAACACCAAAGAAAAGATGGGATTGGTGTCGTATGGTAAGGGATGGAAAATAGAAAGCAGAGTTATTCATCTTTGACATCTCTGACAGAAGAAATGATTATCGTACTGGAAAGTACTGAAGAGTCAGGAAGTAGTCAAAAAAATAGAACATTTTCTGTCATTAAGTAGTTGACATCACCATCTCAATTACATCTCAGGGCATTGAAAGAACTGGCAGATAGGATTGCTGAAAGCCTGAGAGTGATAATCTGGAACTTTGTGGAGAATGGGAGAGGTGGTGTAGGACAGCAGAAGTAAAATATTCTGTTCCTCACAACAGGAAGAGATTAGAACAGGTAAATTATATTTGCTTTCAGTTCAAGGTAAAAATTGAAGAATGCCTTATTAAAGGGATAGTTTGTCAAAGACAGTAATCACTAAATGCCCAGAAGTTTTCATCAAGAATCAAGCATAACAGGAAAATTCAATTTCTTTTATGGTCAAGTTTACTAGCTAGTAGATCAAGAGAATGTTGTAGACGTTCTCAGATCTCAATCTCGTTTTGGTGGTTTATCATTTGTATTATACTCCTTAATTGTGTGTTCTCTAGGCTCTGGTGTGGTCTTCTAATTCTTTCTCTGTACTTTTTCAATGTCCTTATTAGCTCTCATGGATTTAATTATCAAGTTTTTGCAGAAGTATACACAAAATCTTTATGAGAGGTATTTCTACATTAATTGAGAGAATTCTTGAGAAGGTTATTAGTGGAGAACACTCAGGCTTTTGCTATCAATATTCCATAATGGGTCATATTTACACTATTCCACAATTAACAGTGAGATGAAAAGAATGTAAGATTCCATTATGCTTACTTTTTTGTTGATTTTGAAAAAAAATTGTTTTGGAGAAGTCCACCTTAATGAATCTTTTACAACAATATGTCTCCTATTCACACAAGATCATTCAAAATTTCTTGGAATTCTACTAAATTGTTCAGTGACCCTCTGATAATATACATCATAGGATGTATCGAATGGAACATGTATATGCATCAAAAGTCAATCTAGGCAAAAGAAGGCTTCCCTGTGAATGGCAAAGTCTACGAAACATTTCTGTTTATAGATGACATTATGCTAATTGCATCAAGCTCAAGAACATTGTGTGTAAATCAAACACGAGGCCAAGCCATTATTCCTTCTCAAGTCTCAGACCTAGAACAAAATGTCTTCTGTCCTTTCCTTTTGGACTATAATCATATAATCTCCAGATGTATGAATGAAAAACATCTTGAAAAATCTAATACAAAATTATACAAATTTCTGGGGTCCTGCCAAAACACAATTTTTTTGATATATATTTAAATCTACTTATCTGCAAACTAGCTGTCTTCCCCAGTAGAATGTAAGCTTCTTGAAGTAGGAGTTGTTTTGTTTCTGTCTTATATCCCCATCACGTAGCACTGAGAATAACATATAGTAGGCCTCTATCATTTACCTCCTGAGTGACTTTGTACAAGTCACTTACCCCTTTTGGGCCTTCTCTCATCTATAGAGATGGAGTTGATCTAGATAAGCGATTAAAAATTCAAATAGAAATACTGTCTTCCTGGGAGCATATCAACTTAGAAAACCATATGTCCACATTATCTATATTCTTTTGTATTTTTATTTATTTTGTTAAATTTCTCCCAATTATATTTTGCTCTGGTGCCAGTAGCACTTAGGCATATTGGAGAATGTCCTGGGTCTGTTTGATACCTCTGATCTAGATAACTTCTAAGGTCTCTTCTGGATCTAAATCTATGAGCCTAATTCTTTCTTCTTCAGTTGAGTTGGCTCATTTTAGATTCTGAAATTTCAAAGAAATCTACACAGACCATTCAAATTGCACAGGCACTATACAATCCTTCTATTTGGCTAGATGATGTATAATGGAATACACTGTGGTATAGAGGAAATTAAATGAGAGTCAGAGAGCTGATTGTTAATCTCAACTCTGCCACTATTTAGGCTTATGTGATTTTGGACAAGTTGCTTCACTTATTCACTTATTAACTTCTTTATCCTTAAAACAATGAATTTGAAGTACATTCCTAGTGATTGTGTAGAGACCATAGCAAATTATACTCTATAAAGGCTTTCCCTTCCCTGGACCTCAAATATATTTATAGATGAAATCCAGTTGAAATAAGCCTCAAGGCAAGGAAATATATTGGGAACAAACAGGGCAGAGGATGTTTGCCTTGGTGAAGGTGGAAGGAAGTACATGTGTGAGTATCTTTTAAGCAGGTGGGTAATCTGGGAAATTTTCTAGATATTTAGAATCATTAAGCTTAGAGCTAGAAGAGACCTATGAAAAAGAGCTAGAAAGATCATATAATTCAACACTCTCAGTTTATAGAATACAAGAGTAACTTGTTCCTAGGTCACATAGCTAGCTATTCAAGACCTGACTCAGCCACACGCTGGTTGTGTGACCCTGGCCAAGCCATTTAACATATCAATATCTCAGACAACTCTCTAAGACCACAATTTTCACAAAAGACTTGAATTGGTGCAAGGAGTTTCCTCAATGGGAGTTACCTTGTGCCAGTGAAATTACAGTTGTGGTAAAACACATTGGCGATGACAATACCTTAATGATAATTTTCTTATGCGTTTTAGACTTCAGATGATATTTTAGCAGGGAAGTTTAGAAAAAATATTTGACAAGTTCAGACTACCTTGTAAATTTTATCTCTGTACCCCAGAAGTTCTTTAACTCCAGAGAATCTTTATTGTTAATCATTCTGAACCATGCCACAATGACAACTGATCATTCATGCCTTATGTGGTTTGTCCTTTGTCCTCAAAGAGGACCATGACACCGGGGAGATGATGACTTGACTTGTAATTGGATTGTATTTGAGTGAGGGAGGGCTGTGCAAAGTCACCAGCTTCACTTTCTTTTCCAGAGCCATCTGGGTCCAGTGGCTAGATATCAATGGGACTATTTTAGAATGTCCCAGGATGTAGTGAGAGTTCTTGACCTTTTAAAGCTAAGATCTTTTCAAGTTCTCTCTAGTCTAGCATCTGAAATTTACTGACATCATCAAAATACTATCAATTTAATTTGTGCCAGAAAGATTCAACGTCGATAATAAAATTATATAGCTATACTGTAGAGTAGTGGTGTCAAATTCAAAAAGAAATGTATCCCTGAGGCTGCATGATGTCTTAGAAAATCATAAATTAACATTATCTGTGTTGTATCTTATTTTTAATTATTTTGTCAAACATATTCCAATTACATTTTAATCTGTTTGGGCTGAACTCCAGAGTTTTACCAGCTGGAACAAAATTATTCGCTACTAGCTATAAGGTAGACTAGACTGTGAAGGAGGTCATAATTGCTATGGTAACTATTCTTGATTGTTAATTAATATTTTAATCTAATGAACAACTAGGTCCCTATTAGCATGAATCTCCTGAAGTGGCTAGATTATTCAAATTCCTACTGCATATTTCTGCTGACATGGAATTATTACTGTATTTTACATAATTATAACTTCAAATAGTACTAATCTGAATGCACAAGACCATTTCAAGAAATTTATTATATGCGCTAATCAGGACCTAGGTGTACAAATGGTATAGCTCCATTAAAAAATTTACTAAATAAAAACTATGTACAAGACATATGCTAGGTACAGGTGATCCAGAGACAAAAGGAAAAGTAGCTCCGTTCCTTAAGATAAAGATTAACTCTTATTTTATTGAATTTTTTAAAATTTATTTTCATTGTTTGATAATCACTTTCGTATGTCTTAGATTTTTTTCAATCCCTCCCCTTCATCCCCCTCTCCTTCCCTACTCCCTCCCTGAGACAGTGTACATTCTTATATAGGTTCTACACGTACATTCCAATTAAATGCATGTTGCATAGAAGAATTAAAATGAAAGGGAGAAACCATACAATAAATCAAAATGAATCATAACACTGAAGAAAATGGTCTGTTTCTATCCGTGATCCAATTCCACAATTCTTTCTCTGGATGTGGAAGGCATTTTGAAGGGTTAACTCTTGACGTCTTGATGCCTGTAATGCTGTCCCTGGCATCAAGTTTCAGTCTTTCTCTTCTACCACATTCTGATGTGGTGAATCAGAACTGAGCCATATAGAAGTTTGATCATGTCTTGCAGTCTGCTTATCAGATGTAAGGACGTAGTCAAAGGTACATCAGGTTCAGGAGACTTCTCTAGTTGACTTTCCATGTTTATGGTCTTGATTTCCCACTCTTCCCAGAGTCTTATAGCCTTCCAGTCATTTGTTTCTCCTCTGGTCTTTGACTTTTGAGCCTATGACACAGGGCCCACTCTTTTCTCATGAAAATATTTAAACCCTATCTGATTTTGAAGGAAGTTGAGGAATCTAAGAGGAAAAAAGGGAATAAGGAGTACATTCTAAATACGGGAAAATGTTGGTGACAGGTCACAGAATGATTGAATGTAAATTTCTGGAAAAAGCCAGTAGGCCAGTATGGCTAGAATATAGAGATCCTGAAGGATAGTATTATGAAACAAGTCTGGAATGGTAGGATGGAGCCAGTTGCAAAGGGCTTTAAAAGTGAAACTGAGAAATTTGTATTTTAACTTAGAGGCAATCCCTGCAGATTCTTGAGCAGGGAAGTGACCTGGACAGACCTATGCTTTACAAAGTTTATTTTGTGGGCTGAATAGAGAAAGATTGAAAAGAGGAGATTCTGGAAGCTAGGAGGCCAGGTAGGAGTCTATTTTGTGGAGGAGAGAGATGAGAATGTCTTGGATTAAGATAGTGGCTATGTGAAGGAATGAGATAGATGAATGCAAGAGGTAGTGTGGCTGTACAAGTGATTGACAGCTGCCTATGGGGACTGAGGCATTTACAGTAACCTTTCTGGGGATAGGGTCGGCAACCTGTGATTGAGGAAATTCTCTCTGCCAAATAACATTGGCAAATATTTTGTAATTTAGTTTTAAATTGTTTCCTGTGGCACTAAGACATTGAATGATTTGCCCAGGGTTGCATAGTCAGTATGTGGTGCTTGACCCCAAATCTCCCTAATGTTGATGCTGGTTTTCTAATATACCTTATTGTCTCTGAGGATGACTATGAGGTTGTAAATGAGTTTCTGGAAGGATGGCTATACTCTTGGAAGAAACAAAGAAGTTTGGAAGCAGTTTTAGAAAAGATAATGAATTCTTTTTTGGACATTCCCAAAGGATACTCATGAAGAGATTTCTAGAAGGCAGTTGACTACGTAGAATTGGAGTTTGGAAGAGACATTGGTGCTGGGTCTATTGATTTGAAATCATCTGCCTAGAGATGATGATTGAAACTATAGAATATGATGAAATCAACTAGAGAGAAGGTATATAGAGAAAATAGAAGAGAGTATAGGAAAGAACATAGGGAGACATACACAGTTAAGTAGTAGAGTATGGATTAATATCCAGCCAAGGATGTTAGAAAGAAGTGGCAGATGAATTGGGTATAAAAATTCAAACACTGGACACAAAAAGAAGATGAAACATTCATTACATTCACAAGGGAAAAGTTAACAAGGACGCCAAGGGCATAGTGATTATGATGAATACAAGATGGTTTAATCACGAGTCATGAAACCAGAGTTTCAAAGTTGGAGGAACTTGAGAGGATATGTTAGCGAAACTCCTGTCTGTCATATGAATCCCTTTTACAACAGAAAGGTGATATGATATGGTGGAAATGAAAGTCAAGAGACCTATGCTTTATTTCTGGCTCTAGTATTTAGTGATATGTACATAATCATGAGCAAGTCCCCACCTTTTTAGGTCTCATGTTTCCTTATCTATAAAATGATGGGGGAGCTTGAATTAAATCCTCTTAATAGTTCCTTTTAGCTGATTTTATCCCCCAAAGTGTCTGGCTAGCTCCCATCGCAAATTATCTTCAGTAATAGGGAACTTACTACATTATTCATAAATCATTCCATAATATAAAACATTCCCTCAGTTGTTCCTACTCAATGAATTCTTAAGTGTCTAGGTATCAAATTGTACCTATTTGTATTGAATAATCTCTAAGCTCTAAATTCTCTGAATCTATGAATTAGGAGATCCAAGATTCTCCTGAAAAAGGGTAACTTTCATCTTGTTGGAACTAAATGCTGTTGTTAGTTGTGATTGACTCTTTGTGATCCCATCTGAGGTTTTCTTGGCAAAGATACTAGAAAAGTTTGCCATTTTCTTCTCTAGGTCATTTTATAGATGAGGAAATGAGAGAAATAGGGTAAAGTGACTTGCCCAGGATCACCCAGCTAGTAGATACCCAAAGTCAGATTTGAACTAGGGAAGATGAGTCTTCCTGACTCTGGGTCTGGTGTTCTATCTACTGTACCATCTAGCTCCCATTAGAACTAAATACTAAAAAACAAATGGGTTCCAATTTTCTGGGACAGTTAGGAAAGAGAAAATTTTGTCTGTAATTCTAAATCGAGTGAACCATGAACTTTTGTAAGATTGTCATGCTTCCCTCCCTGGATTTGATTCAGAACTGGATGTAAGCATTGTCAGCATTTTAATTCACTGCTTCTCAGCATGTTCAGACACATTTGTAATTGGATATATGGGAAAGGTATATGGAAAGGTTCACGAGATAACAACAAATCATGTCACTAAACAGTCTCTGCCCAAAGCAAACCAGTGTTGTTTGTGTGAAAATAATTATGTTTCATTTGTTGTACTGTTCTTGTCTTTATGATTACATTTTTTCTCACTGTGCATAATGAAAAAAATCCAAAAGACAGTAAAAACAGCAAAGAATCTGTTTTGAGTATTTTTTTCCTTTCAGTGCTTTTACTGACTTTTCTAGATACATCATCTAAACTGGGATAGAAACCACATAGCAGTCGACTATCAAGCCCATTTCTGTAGAAAGCTTCCTGAAAAACTTTAAGAATAGCAATAGAATCTGTTAATCTATTGGTATAAGAAATTCCCAAATGGAGAAATTCACTGTAGAGATTTAGTTCAGAATCTTCTCTGAAAGTTAGCCTTAGAGAATTGTCTAGAGAACTGAGACTTAAATGGCCCAGCTCACACAGCCATCATATAATAGAGGAAAGACCTGAACGCAAGTCTTCTTGACTTCAATCAGTCGTCTATCCTCCATGCCATGCGGCCTCTCAAAACGATGAAGAAAACTTGCTTAATATCTCCTTGAAAAAATACGCCATAGCAATTTCTGCTAAGTCTATTTTTTCTAACTCCAACAAAGAGCCATCTTAACTGAAAGATAGTATGGTCAGGAGACGACAACAGTACTAAGTGTTGGGCTGCTTCAGATTCTGGATTTGGATCTGTATGTCCTCAGATCACTTAGGGTACAGGTTTCTTACCTCTGAAGAGTGTTTTGAGGGTTATGGAATGCCTTCATGTTGCCTTTGCCTCAGGAACATTAATATTAATAATAATAGCATTTATATAGCACTTAAAGGTTGGCAAAGCACTCAATTTACCTAAGTTATCTCGCTTGATCCCCATACAAAATCTATGATTTAATTGCTATTGTCATTTCCATTTTACAGAGGAAGAAACTGAGGTTGACAAAAAGGGTACGAGACTCACCTAGGGTCACATAGCTATCTAATGTCTCAGTCAAGATTTTAACACAAGTCCTTCTCACCCTACGTCCAACAGTGTATCCACTATATGAATGGGAGAAGGCAGAAGTTTATTTTTTATTCTGTTCTAGAGGATGCAATTGTGTGCTTCCAGGAGTTTCAAAGGGAAAATAATGGTGAATATGGCATATCTTTAGGTGGATACATGTCATTTAGGGCAGCTAGGTGATGCAGTGGATAGAGCACCAGTGCAGGAATTAGGAGGACCTGAGTTCAAATCTCACCTCAGACACTTGACACTCACTAGCTGTGTGACCTTGGGCAAGTCACTTAACCCCAATTGCCTCATCCTGGGTCATCTCCAGTCATCCTGATGAATATCTGGTCATTCAGATGGCTCTGGAGGAGAAGTGAGGCTGGTGACCTGCACAGCCCTCCCTCACTCAAAACAAAGTCAAG
>CM053771.1:351182430-351197372 GCA_028658325.1 Potorous gilbertii | reverse complement strand
ATTCTTGGGCAACATGGGTTCAGTTTTCACTAACATACTGAAACTTCTGTCTCAGAAGTCACCAGTGTCCAATTCCAATAACCAATTCCAATGATGTTTATCCAGTATTCTCAAGGCCACTCCCTCTTTCTTGAAACTCTTTCCTCTCCAGGTTTCTTTGAGACTCTCACAGTTTTCTGTTTTCTTTTGCTAATTCCCCTTTCTTCTTCCTATTATCCAAAAGCAGGCATTCCCCAAGGCCAGATGTCTTTTTCTCTCTCTACATCCAACTTCACACCTTCGACTATCATGACCACATCAATGACTCCCACTTCTTTATCTCTCTGCCCCACCTTGTGCGTTCTAGCTTCATATTTCCAGCTGCCTGGAAATAAGAAGACATTTTCATCTTGCCAGCACATCAAATTCTATGCGTCCCAAACTATAATCATTGTTTTGTTCTCATTCCTTTCCCCAAAACTATATTCATCTTCTGGACTTTTTTCTGTCTATTAATGCTGCTGACATTCTCGTAAACACCCAGACTTAAGACCATGGAATCATCTGTGAGTAATCCCCCTTGGTCACCATCTGTAATCATTTATCAAGCCCTGACCATTCAACATATGTACATACACATTCATATATCTTATCCCTTCCTTTCTTTTCATTCCCATTAAGTATACTGTACAGAGTCACATAATCTTTTGGCTTGAATGCCATAATCACCACCTACCGAATCTCAGTCCTCTATTTTCTCTACCCTTCAATCCCTGCACACTGCTGTCAGATTAGACTTTCTGAAATTAAGCTCTGAGTTTGTCACGAGTCATGCATATTGCTTTCCAAATAAGGTTAAAATACTTTTGTCTGCCATTCAAGGCTCTCCATGTTGGGGTCTCAAAGTTTTCTTTTAGTTTTACCCTCCTATAAGGGGCAGGTAGGTGGTACAGTGGATAGAGCACCAGTGCAGGAGTCAGGAGGACCTAAGTTCAAATCTCACTTCAGACACTTGACACTCACTAGCTGTGTGACCTTGGGCAAGTCACTTAACCCCAACTGCCTCATCCTGGGTCATCTCCAGTCACTTTGATGAATATCTGGTCACTGGATTCAGATGACTCAGGAGGAGAAGTAAGACTGGTGACTTGCACAGCCCTCCCTCACTCAAAACGAAGTCAAGTGCAAGTCATGTCATCATTTCTCTGATGGCATGGTCTTCTTTGGCAATGAAGGATGAACACACACACACGCTCGTATCATTTATATGTATTTACTTCGTTGTCTAGTCACCCGGAATCACTCTCTGTTACCCAATATGCCCTATACTTTTCTGCTGGCATGACTATACTCATACCATTTCCTCTACCTTTGTTACCACCTCTAGCTATTAACAGCTATCTAATTACTTCCAAAGGCTCAGCTCAATGTCTACCCATATCTCCAACTGAAAGGGATATCTTCCTTCTCTGAACTCCCATAACATTTTCCGTACCCTTGCTATGATTCTTACAAATACTGTATTTTATTATAATTATTTGTAATACCTATTTTTAAAATTATAATTATTTGTGTACTTTCCTCTATTAGATTGAGAAGTCCTCTTGGTTAGGGATTATATGTCATTTACTTTTATATCCTCTAATAGATTTCACACAAGTGGGTTTCACATATAGTGGGTGCTCAACAATAATTCATTCAATGACTTTCAATGGGCAAAACTGAAGCTTATTTCAGTCATTATCACTGCAATTATTCATAGATATTATAATAACTGAATTAGAAATCCACTGCTCAGGTTAGGACCTGCTTCAATAGGACATTGTTGAATGTAGGCAATGAGAATTCTCATGTTACAAAGCAAATGATGTTTTGGAAATCCTTTTTTTTCCCTTTGTACACACATACTCATATTTATTGTATGTAAAAAGTTTCCTATATGTGTCAGAAAGACAACTACTGCATTTCTCCAGGAGCATAACATTCTTGTAAAAAACCATTTCCCCAATCCTGGCAACCTTATATAGCCCTGGTATCCTCAAAGGAGAAGTTTGATTTTTTGCCTTAATAAAATAGAAATATTTTCCTCATAGAAAAAAAATCTATTATATTAATTATGACAAAGCTTTCCTCTTCCCCAAACAGAGACTTTTTAGTACTATACCACACATAAACTTACTCTTATGTTCAACCTTTTCCAGAAGTGTTTCCTTTGATGTCTTTATAGAAGTCCTGGTTTAATATGTGGTAAATTTCTAATGTTTGAAAAGCAATTGTCACACTGTGGTGCATGTGAGAGGAAACAGTACAGACCACCAGAGTCTAAACCTTTATGTGGACATTTAATCTCCCTTACTAACATCAAAGCCCAACACTCTGATATTCAATTGGGTTTCCTTATGTGAATTTTCCAGCTTTTTTTTTCTTCTTTCCCCTCTCTTATTATCTGTCCTCCCCTTCTCTTATTCTTTGATATTAATAGAAAAGAGCTATTTCTTTCTCTTCTCCAACGAAAATTAGTTTTTCATTTGGTTTGAAAAACTGCGGATAGACCCTTGGTTATTGTTCTTGTTCAGTTAAACAAAATGGAAAGGAATGGGAAAAATCTCTAGTTAAGTAAAAGAAACTGTTGCCTAAGGACTAGATTTTGTCACGTAAGGCTGATACAGGAATGGGGAACCTGAGACCCCAAGGCCTCATGTGGCCCTCGAGGTCCTCAAGTGCAGCTCTTTGACTGAATCCAAACTTCACGGAACAAATCCCCTTAATAAAAGAATTTGTTCTGTAAAACTTGGACTTAGTCAAAAGGCTAGACCCAAGGACCTAGAAGGCCACGTGTGGCCTAAAGGTGACAGATTGCTCACCCCTAGTATCTTTGCTTCCCAGAAATAAAATTGGATGCAAACCCACCCCAGTACTCTATCATTGATCTTTGTGGCAGAGAAAAGAGTCAAGGAGGACAGTGTCAGTCTTAGGAACAGAGTACCATCCCATTCTAGCTACATCCATGCTTCCCATACTAGGTTTTACCCATTATCTGTTTGACCCTGACTTAACCTCTCTAGGCTTCGCTTCCTCTGCTGTAAAATGTGATGATTTCTTCTTCCAGCTCTAAATCTGTGAATTGTGTGTTCATCCTTCATTGCCTCAGAAGACCATGCCATCAGAGAAATAATGACACAACTTGTACTTGACTTTGTTTTGAGTGAGTGAGGGGCTGAAATCTATGAATTAGGAACCATGTAAGTGCCAAACTAAGTGTGATTACTCTGGTGTAGAGAATACTATTTGACTGCTGGGCTTTGGGGGAAAATGTAATATACAGCATTTCATCCTAAAAGCTATGAAATTTTATTTAAGGAGTGGTGACAAGTAGTTATTTGTCTTGGTCGCAACAGGATAACTGCAGATCTGAAAGAAAAGGATAGACAGCCATATCTGTGATGATTTAGGTACAGTTTGGTCCCGTGTCAGAAGAATCAGTTAGATAATAAACCTGTGATCCTGCCTACTGGCCGCTCTGCACATTCAGTTCTAGTACTGACCCTCCTGTTTTTTCTCAATTTGGCGTTTATTTTTAAAACCATTCCCTTTTATTTCTTCTCCTCTGCAGCAGAACAAGGCATAGCTGCCACTCAGGAGTCTCCCATTCACAAATTAATTCAAATCACCTCATATCATAGCCTGTGTCCTGTAATGAATCCTTTCTGTGTTAGACATTCCACTGAATTAATTGACTTAAAATGAGAGCTACGTGCATTTGCCCCTATACATTTGGAATAATAGTTGACTAACAGATCATACACTCAAAAGAGTTTTAGAACTGGAATGGACTTTAGATATAATCTAACCCAAACACATTGTTTTACATTTGAGAAAACTAGGCCAAGTGGTTTACTTAAGGCTACACAACTGAAGTGTTATTCAAAATGATTGCTTAATGCTTCTTGTTCATTTTTTTCCTTTCAAAACTATAATTAGCTCCTAAATTATGGAATAGAAAAATCTACTAGAAAAAGTCAAGATATAATTTTTCATGAAAATCTTAGGCATAGTTCTTACAGGACATAAATAAAAAAGTAATAAAAAACAACCACATAACCCTAACCTAGGGCAATCCAACAGCTCTAGTCATAGTTATATCATTATTCAATTCTTTTTTCAAAAATACCTTCCATGAGAAAAGTCACTTTGGAAAGAGAATTGGCCTGCAAGCCAGCGAAATCTGAGTTTGAGTCCTACCTTTGACACATACTGGTTGTGTCACACTGGAAGAGTCATTTAACTTTTCTAGGTAATTCTCTAAGGCCGTAAGTTGCAGTTGAGGTGCCAGCTTACAATTGTAAGGGAAGTTTCCTTATGTAACAGTTTTTTTATATGATCAATAAAATCATAGGTCTCAACTCTATTCTTATCTTCCCATGATATTTCCTGGAGCTAAACTTCATCGAGAATACAAATCAAGAAATTAGAATGCTAGACACATAGCAATTTTTACTTATTTTTAGATGGAAAGAGGGGGAGTGTGAGTAGAGAAATTATGGATTTTTATGGAATTTGAAAGAGGCAATATCTAACATGAAATTATACATGCAATGTCTGTGTAATGCTTACAGTGGGGGGAACACTAGAAATCATCTTAGATGGTAACTGTACTATATTGTGGTTATATATTTTAGCATTTGGAATTATATTTTACAGGGATGTAATTTGACCTTTCAATTCAATTCAATTTCATTTCAATTCAATTAAACTCCATTTCTCATCAGCAGCTCTGTTTGTCTTCAACTCCATGGAATATAATTCTCCCATTCTTCCCCCAAACTGATACCTCAAAATTCATCATCAGGCAGATTCAATCAGTTCTGATATTCAACACCTTCCCAACTCACCCTCAATTGTCTCTGTGCTCTGATTGGAGGGATGGAGAGAAAATATCAAACTCATCTCAAAGCCAGTCTTTGTAGAGGGCAAAATCCTCCCTGGTAACTCTGTTTTCTATTAGCAGCTCTGTGGGCTTTGTGTGGGCTTTCTGGGAACCCTCAGGTCTTCCCCCCTTCAGCTTCCTTTTGTGTTTCATCTTCTTCTGTTAGATTGTAAACTCCTTGAGGGCAAGGATTACATCTCTTTTTTTTCCTATTTGTATCCTCTCTGTTTATCACAGTGTTGAAAGTATTTAATAAATGCTAATTGAATTAAATTGAATTGTATTGTGATTATATGCATTGAGATGTGTTTTGGATGAATATGATTTAACCTCTAGCATATCTGAATCACTATAATCGGCCTTTGTAATGTATTTAAGTGTATATTGATAGCAGTACTGATTCAATCTTCTGTTAGTATCTAAAATTAACATGTAGCAAAAATATCTATAATTTAATTTTAAGCTATAATTGCTTCTGCAAACATTGTTATTATTATAAACAAAAACTGAACATTATAATATTAATCTTTGAAGAAGATGAAAGATAAGTGTAGAAAGTGAAATAGTGATAATGCAAATAAAGGACTTGTAATGTTTAGCACTAATGTCTTAATGCTTTTTTTATTAAGAATGTCACAATGCTTAATTTTATTAAATTTATTAAGAAGAAAAAGAAAATACATCTATATCTATGTTAATAGATATAGATAGTTCCTGGCATAGCTTTGAAGGATAAGCTGAAAAGGATCTCAAAAACCCTCTGGTCCAAACATATCTTTTCATAAATGAGTAAAATGAGACTAAGAGAGGTCAAGGGACTTCCCTAAGGCAAAACAGTTGGTGAGTGACAGACTGCTACTAATATAGGTTTGTTTTTCCATGTGATATGACACATGATAAAATGAATCACTTAGTATTACAATGGGCTTAGATGAGGGAAGGAGGCAAGGTAATTCAAGGCAGTGTAGTACAGTGAAAAGGGCTCAGGCTTTTTGAGTTCAAGAAACAAGATTTGAGTACTGACTCTGTTACTCATTTGCCTGTAGGCAACTCTGGACAAGTTAATCTCCAAACCTCAGTTTCCTCTTCTATAAAATGGGGGAAATTTGGAATTTTTGGCTTGGGAAGTCCCCTCCATTTCTGCAACTCTGATCCTATGAAGGTGGAGACATAAACTCAAGGCATTTCATCTCTCTATTCATTTCTCAGTCTTTGAAACAAAAATAAAAACAATTACCATTTAATGTAATCCTATATGGAAGATTTATTTAATTAAACCATTTTTGTAATGAGCTAGAAGATGTTCAGGGATACAAAGGAAAATTTAATTTCTCATTGGATGATTTCTCATTCTTAGATCTTGAGAATGTGGGCCAGTATTTGTCATGGCAATTTTAATAAGATGTTTACACTGACTATTAAAAAAAAAAACCAAAACTTTGTTCAGGATATTTTATTTAATGGGCCTCTGAATCTGTTTATAAATTAAAAGGTTAATTTGTTATGGTTACAATTATAATTCCAAAATGTTGCTATTTATGGATTGGGTGTTTATGCATTTAATTTCCTAGCCACTAAATTCTCTTCAAATTGTTAAAAGAATATCAATCCAGAAAACAAAAAAATAATTCTAACTTTAGGTGTGATGTGACCAAACCTAGGTATCTCTGTATCTTTGATTGTTTTAAGTGCAGAGAATTCATCTATAATAAAAGCATAGATATACTACTAAATCACCTAGAATGTAATTGACATTTCATGTATACATCTTCATTGACATTCAATAAATAATTTCTAGTACCACATTCAGTTTACCTCTTTAATAGCTTTATTATAAAATGTGTTAGGGAATACATTAGAAGTAATTTGTCTACTGCCTCTAGAAGATGAGTGATATGGTATTTAAGTTTCTCAGTATTGCCAGCTGTCAAATACCCTTATAGGTGAAAATCTTTCATGACATCATCATAAACAATCATTTTAATACAATTATGCACATCCAGCCCTAACTTCTTTCTTCAGCCACTGTCTTGTATCACCAACTCTCTTTTGGACATTTGCAACAGACATCCTGTATTTACAGATGTCAAGCTCAACATTTCTGAAAGAGAACTCCATTGTCTTTCCCCTTGAACACTTCCTTCTTCTGAATAACCTTTTTTGCTGTCAAGGATACTACCGTCTTCCTGATCACACTGGTTCCCAATCTTTGTGCCATTTTGGGTTCAACATTCTCATTCCCACATAACTATTCAGTTGCCCAATCTTGTTTCTACATTTATGCCATCTCCCTTATATATATCCTTCATTTTATTCGCATAGTTGCCCCACTAATATAAACCCTTCTCTTTTTACTTTTGGACTATTGCAAAGATTCTGCCATTTTTGCCTCTCTACCTCAAGTCTACCTCATTACTTTTACACTGAGATTACTTTCTTTTATACTGTACCAAGTTATTTATATGTTGTTTTACCCTTTAAAATGTAAGCTCTTTGAAGCCAAAGACTCTTTTTGACCTTTTCTTTGTATCTCCAATACATGGCACCAAGCCTGGAACTTTGTAAGGGCATAATAAATGCTTGTTGACTAACATTAGGCTTACTTCCAAGGGATATGCTGTAGACAAACAACCAATCTCTCAAAAAGTTGTGGTTTATATTCACAGTCTGGCTTCTGTCTACTTTTCCAAGCTTATTTCATGTTACTGTTCCTCGTTCATTCCCGGATCCACCCCAATTGGCCCAATTATTGCTTCCTAGACTCAGCATTCCATCTTCCATCTCTCTCTTTTCACAAGCTGTTCTACAGGTATGAAATGTATTCCTTCTTCACCACCACTCATCGAAAGGTCCTTCTTCTTAAAGCAAGTTCTCCCGTACTGTTAACTCTCTTTTTCCTAAAACTGTCTTCTATTTACTTATGCCGTTTATATACTGTATCTGCCAATGGATAGGAGTTTTTAACCTGGGGTCCATGAACTTTTTAAAAAATGTTTTCATAGCTTTATTTTAATATAATTTGTTTCCTTTGTACTATTATGTGTTTAATTTTATTTGGGTAAAAAGAGACTGCTAAAGGAATCCATGACACAAAAACATTAAGAAGTCCAGCAACAGAAAGCCCAGATCATGAGGACATGGGCTGTTTTTTATTTTATTCTTTTTCTCCCCAGTTCCATGTTTCGCCTATGCTTAGCACTTAATAAGTGCTTTTTGCAATTGAAATGAGTTGAACTCATGGTAGTCCTTTAATTTCTTCTAGTGAATAACAGCCCATTTGAGAAAAATGCCAATATTTACACTTTTTAGAAAAAGCTATGATTTTAGTTTTCTGAGAAATCTTTGGCAAGAACTAATTTACTCAGGAAAGCCTATGAATGAAAGGCGAGGGTATGCCTTTTCTTGTACTTATGCCACTGCATTCGAAAGGAGCCAGGCACTGGGCACACTTAAAGTAACATGACTTGACTTAAATGGGTCTGAAATAAAATGTTGTGATGTCCTACATATTCAGCAACAAAGCAACATCCTAGAAACTGATGAAGGAAGAGGTCATCCTATCAACACAGTCCCTTAAGATTCATAGGCTTTTGCTAGGGTGAATGTTTAAGCCTTGATGGAAGTGCATTAATGAGCAGGTAAAGATGTGGTTGGAAGCTGATCACCATGCCTGAAGCTTTATTGAAAAATTCTTGACAGTTATATTGCTTATTTTTGTAGTGGCTAGGAAATGAAATGATTTTCTTAATCAAGTAATTGCATTAAGGCACTACTGGGAACGTACTGTTGGCTTGTCTCGCATAGGCAAGAAGTCAACTACGTTTGAACCAAGTTTTAACTGTCAGGAGTGGTTTGATTCAAATTTCTTTTAGCTCCAATCACACCATTTCTCTCTCTATACTTCCCTATTTGCCTGTGCTTGTCACTATACCCCTATATTCAAGTCAAATACACATTTGTAATATATACAACTTCCAAAATTCGTGCATTTATTTAACTTTGTGAGTTCAAATGATTTTATTAGTAATCTCATTTTCCCTGTCATATTGGCAACTGCTCACGTTTGTGCCGATGTGCAGTAGAGAAAAAATGAAAGGCATAATGCAGGCAAGTTTATATCAGTAAAAAAGGAGGAAAGTAGACTTGTCCTGGACAGCAAGGAGACCAAATCAGTCAGTACTTAAAAGAAATTAATTCAGGCTGTTCATTGCAAAGTCAAATGTTGAAGCTGAAGGTTAAATATCATGGCACATAATAAGAAGATGGAACCAGATTGGAAAAGATCTTGAAAGCAAAGAAAAAGAAGAACACAGAGAATGAGATAGTGTCATGGAAACAATAAACATGAATTTAGACAAACTTTGAGAGATAGTGGAGAAGAGCAGAGCCTGGCATGCTATGGTCTATGGGATCCCAAAGAGTCTGACACAACTGAATGACTGAACAAGAAAAATTCCTAAAAGTGTTTGAATGTGTTCCAGAAAGTGTTAAAGTAAGGTCTCAAGAGTGCAATGAGGGAAGTGGGGGAAAAAATGGAAAAGTAGCTAAATTTGTGGGTAAATTGTCACTGTCCCCTATTGTACACAATGCCTGCTACCCAGGTGGTTGAACTTGAGAGCATCCTGGCTAGGCCAGCAGCAGGGATGCCAGGGTAAATCTAGCCTACAGAGAGATCCAGGATTTCACCAGGCCCAGGACTCATCCCAAGGCTTGTACATTTCATCAGGGAACAGTTCAAATTAGAGTTGAAAAGGAAATTAGAGAAAGCAGATGCTGCCTCTTTTCCGTTTTTATCTCCCCATTCTTCTGACATCTCTACCCCGGCCCTTACCCTTATCTTTTGGCATTGCCTTTCCTTTTCCCTGCATTTTATGGACTATTTCTTGGTTACTGTGTTAAAAAACTGCATATTATCAGAATCAATATTTTGCTGTAATGAATTGTATGAGAAAAGTCTATTCTCAGCAATTTCTAGTGAAAGATCATTTTTTTTTGGTGGTTGCAGGAACCTAACCCACTATTTCCAATAGGTTCAATGTATCAACATTTGCGTTTTGACTTTTGCTCTATTTTCTAGAAACTTAACCTCTGTCAAAGTTGAGGATTGACTACACACACACACACACACACACACACACACACACACGCACATGAGCACATATACATAGACACATTTATATTTATATATAGTCAGATGATTATTAAAATGAAAAAGATGGAATAAATTCTAGCATGTTATTGAAAAGGTTGTTTTTTATTTTCATTTTTTATTTTACTGATTTCAAAACAGCATCCATGAAAACTCACAGGAGTGGGGTAGGAATGCAATGTCCTGCTGTAAAATAAAGGCAGTTGGGAGGAATCTCTGATTTTTTTGTGCATTTTATTTGATTTCTTCCTATTTCTATTGACGGAAAAGTGCTATTTTCGAGATAAGATTGTTTTGAATGCTAATTGTTTTGAAGTAAGAATTACTTCTTAATGAAACATCAAAGATTTTCTGTTTGGAAATTTGCTGAAAAAAATACATAAAAGCAGCAACGGATTTCTAATTAGAGGCCCTGCCATGTTCAAATTCAAGCTCTTTGCTTCCCACCTGTATGACCTGAGGGAAGCCATTTAATCTTCTGAGACCTCAGTTAGCTTAGGTGTTAAGTGAAAGAGACAATCTCTAAGAAGATTTTGTGTCTACAAATTTTAAAAACTGGCCATGTTTTTGTTCTGTCTCAGATTTCTTCTTTTCCTTGATGCAACTGTTGAGTCTAAGTCACTAAGAGTCACCAAGACATCACTTGGAAAGTAAAAAATGTAGTTACCTAGTAGAATTTTTTTCCTACTTGATGGCAAATATTAAATCAGATTCTTAAGAGAGGTAGGATCATAAGGAGGATGAGGCAATCATATGTTCATGTAATGCTATTAAAGTAAGATGTTAAATAACTAGTCTAATTTTTATTTAAAAAATTTTTTTTACTAGTTTAATTTTTTTTAATTAAGTTAATTTTGTAGATTGCTTTCATGAAATGTAGAAATAGCCTTAAGTTTTGAACTATTCTAATGCTAATAAATAATGGACTCTACAGGATTCTGTGGTTCCTTATATTCCTCGTCAACAATTATAAATCTTATCTACTTCGCCACCAAACATTTCAAATTGAGAAAAGTAATATGTTGCTGGTCGTCCCCTCAACTGAATATATTTTCCTCTTTGTGTGTGTCTCTGTCAATTGCTCACTCAGAGTAACATACACAGTATCTCACCTCATCATAGACCCCAAAGCTCATAAAAATGACTTCCATTTATTAGATAATCATACTTTTTTCATCAACCTGAATATGCCTATCTGGCTCATAGGGAAGAATGAACTTAAACTACTTCCATGTGGTACAAAGGCAAGTTACAAAGCCCAAAATGCACCTCTGGTGCAGATAACTAACTATATTCTTGTTTGAAAAAATGGAATTTTGTAATAAGAATGGTTTTGAGACCAGCAAAAAGGAAAAGGTGGAATCAACATTTGTTATTGAGGCTATGAGGATAGAACTGTGTGACTATGTACCCAATATTTGCTATTTCTGTACCTTCCTGCCCAAGGGATTAATGGGCACAAAAGTACTGATGAACTTGATACAACTGTTATGGGTGCTTGCAAAAATTTGTAGATGAAAGGCATTATAGGTTCATTATGTATGATATTTATCAAAAATAAAATCTAACCTAACTCTTCAGAAATTTAGGGATAAACCTGTAGGAAATGTAAATGTCTGCGAGAGTAGGAGAGGAACTAGAAAAGCATGTTTATTACATGGTATTCTCACTGGGAGCATATCAGGGATTCATTATTCATTGCAAAAAAGAAATAGTGTCTGGAGTCGGAGGGGTAACATTATAAGGGGTTAAATAGAGAAGTGAGAGAAGAGGATAAACCAGCGTTTGGTCTCTGTAAGTATCCAGGAGATTCTGGGAGCAGAGGGAACATCTGTATTTTTCATTGTGGTCCAAAGATCTAGTCTTAGATATATACTCTGGCTGGCTGGCAGGAAATGCCTGTCCACAAGTTTAACTTAGACTTTCTTCTGTTTTTTTGCTTTCTGAAGGAAAGGTCTAAGTGTGGTGAGGACTGTAAATTTAAGGCTCAATTTTAGCAATCATGTATTAATGAGCAACCTGCAGACCTATGATCCAACCCAGAGCAGAACAGGAATTCCCTTTATGACATCCATGAAAAATTTTTATTCAGCTTTCACTTGCTATGTCAGTCTAAAACATCCCATTTCATTTCTGGACAGCTATAATAATTTGGGAAAAAATAATATCAGACTTGAATCTGCCCTTCTGAAACTTCTGCTCATTGTTTGTAGCTCTGTCTTCTAGGGCCAAGTAAAATTGCTGTAGTCACTATTACATGACATTCAAATACTCTAATTCCAGCTCTCATATCTGTTTTCAGCCTCTTCTGCAATTCAAACACCAGCAATTTCTTTAACTGATCCTCACCCAGTATGGTTCTGAGCTCTTTCCTCTCTCTCTGATATCCTATACTGTGTCCAAAGTTAGGCATACTCCAAATTGTCAATATCTTTTAAAAATATAGTGTCCAGAACTGAACATAGGGCTCAAGATGTTATTTGTCCTAGACAAGGTACAAGAGGATTATGATTTCTCTTATTGTGGACACTCTACTTTGATTAATGCAGCCCAAGACTGTTTTGCCTTTTTGTGGTTGCAATTGGACAATGTTGACTCATATTGACCTATGAGTTCACTGGGTTAGACAATGAGGATAACGAAAGGAAGAATAACATGCCCCTAAGACCATAGGGGCACACAACTGTAAGCTTAGGACCTATTTAAGGACATTAGAACCATCTTCAGCGATGGCATTTTGGTCTTGGAGTGGCTGGAAGCTGACCTGTGGGTGGTGGTGAAGAAAGAGATGTGCATGGAGAGTTAGTTCCACTGGGGGTTTGACTCTTTAGTTCCCTTCAGGAGTTAACCTTTCCTTTTATTCCCTCCCCTCCATTAATGATTCCACTCTCTTGAAATTACTTTTTATAACTTCATACACTATATATTTTATACCTTGACCATGAGTTGAAGAGAATGTGATGATCTGAGCTGAGAGTGGAGTTTCCTTACTGAGGGATCTCCCAGTGAACTCTCAATATGAACTATGTCATTGAATTATGCCAATAAGATCACATATCCAGTTCCTGTCCTGATCTTTATGCATTTTATATTTATTTATCGGTGTATAGGGTTGAATTTAGGAGAATGTAAGCAACTTAAAGGGAAGGCTGTTTCATTTTTTTGTTTGTTTTTTATTTCTTGTGCCTAGCACACTGTCTTGCAATTTTTTTTAAAGTGGATCTGAGTTGTCATTGGTATAGTGAGATTCTTCTAAATATAGTCTTTCTTAGAGAGTAATCTGAACCTTGAGAGATTAAATGTCATTACACTATACTGCCTCATCCATTGCATATAATAAGTACTTGATAATATCTATTGAATTGAATTGAATAAACTTGAGTGACTGGGAATTTGGAATCTGAGTGTGAAAGAAGAGAGAGGAGCACAGTATGAGGAAGAGTCAGTTCTCCATCAATGACTCAATACAAAAGTGAACAAGTATTAGGACAGTTGTGCATCTGGATGCCCCAGCTTTGCATGGAGCACCAATTGTAGATGTAAGTGCTGGAAACTGTGTCCTAGTCTCTGCTGCATAAATAAATGGACACATCAGCAGGTATGGACAACCATGAGAAGCTGTTGATCAGATCTGATTTCATATTGTTAATATGCATAAAGCGTTTTATAAGTTCTTCTGTTTCTGTTTTGGGAAGACTATGATGATGAATTTGAGGAACAAGAGAGAGCAGAATGGATGACCTAGGGCAAAGAGTGGTGTTGAATGTGAGATAGTGTTGGGATATATTCAAAACTCCAGTTCTTTTTCATTTAAATTATTGTCTAGTGAAATATTCTACATACCATATTTGTGTAGTTGATTTTTCTTGAAACTCAGACATAGGATTTTACATTTATATCCAGTAAATTACATCTAAATTTAACTTATCATTTTAGGCTATCCGTATCTTTTGGGATCTTGATTCAATTCTCAAACATGTTAGCTATCATTCCCAGATTTACTTAATCTGAAGATTTTATAAATGCATCATCTATGCTTTTTTTCTAAGTAACTGAACAAAATGTTGGACATAAGACCAAGGACAGAGTCATGAAACCATGGCTGTAGGTGTGTATGTATACACACACACGTATACACATATTTATATACATACATACATATGCATAGGTGTGTATATTTCACACTTAGAGGAATTTCTGTCCAACTTGATGTTGATCCATTAATGACTGATCTTTGATTCTCATCATGTACCTTGCTTATTTGACACTGATGGTTTTTTTTTAATACTCTTCTAAATAGTAAAAAAAACTTTCAGTAATAATCATAAAGTAAAATAAATAGTAGTAGTGCCCAAAACAGAAAGTAAAATTTTTAAATTTAACTTTGTATATATAATCAGACTAATAAAAATGTATTTTGCAATGTAAAAAGTAAAAAAATAGATTGATAATTTTGATTATATTAATGCATTTTTTTAAAGGAAAAACTTATCTACACATTGGGTTGCCACAGTAAGGAATAACTACTTTGAAGTTTCTGTTTTCACCGATAACTACAAATTTGTCAAGATTTCATCAAAATTTTTTAAAATTTCAGTTGACAACATAGTTGTATTTCTCATTCCATCTTTGGTTATAGTTGATCAAAGAATACTTTTTATTATTTTTATATTATAATAAAATGTTATTGTTATATATTGTATTATTTTTATTTTGAAAATTTTCTTTCCCATTAAATAACTGATATAGAAAAAGTTAGGAAAAGTGTTTAAAAAAAGATGAAATTGTTAGAGATTGGTAAAAATCCCATTCCACAAGTGAGTTTTATTAAAGCGAAAACAATTCAGAATGTACATTTTGCAAGTACTAAATTGTACCACTGAGGTA
>CM053771.1:351138455-351181930 GCA_028658325.1 Potorous gilbertii | reverse complement strand
GGACTTCTTCCCACTCAGTCCCTGTGAACCTATTCAGCAAAAATAATCAGATATAAAAACAGAGACCAAGACATCTGGACTCTCAATCGGCATACACATCCCACAGTACATCTGAGCCAATGCTTATGTGCATGTGAGACTTAAGTCTAGAGAACTGAATTCTTAATAACAGTGAGTAATAGACTGTCTGACTTCTGAGTAATCTTCTGAATGATTATGTTCCTTCTCAGTATCTCATCCATGATCTCCTCAAACACAGTAAAGTCCCAGAAGAGGGAAGGGGAATGTGAAAACAGGCACTCAGAAATCAGATAAATATGTTCAATTCTATCTGCCACCTTTTATTTCTAAAGTGTATGGTCCAGAATCACTCCACTCTTCTACTTCCTAAAAGTTTTGAAGCAAGTTCAAAAACATCACTAAACTGACAAGGCAAAATGTTTGGTCATTCTCAAGTCAGGCATCTTTACAGCAACTCTCAAAACCCAGCAGCCCTGGAGCTAGAAGGTTATAGAAGTATAACTTGAGAAAAAAATGAAGTACTAAATAATTGTACTTCATTGTATTGTAAGTATCTAAGAAATGAAGATTCTAAAGATCAACCAGTTCCTCTCTCTAAAGGGGGAAAAATTGAAGTTAGGGAAAAACACACTTTATAGTTATATCTAGAGCCTTTAGGGCAGTTAAGTGGCATAGTGGATAGAGCACTGGACTTGGAATCAAGAAGACTCTTCTTTCTGAATTCAAATCCAGCCTCAGACACTATCTGTGACCCTGGGAAAGTCACTTAACCCTGTTTGCCTCAGTTTTTTTATCTGTAAAATGAGCTGGAGTATCTTTGCCAAGAAAACCCCAAATGGGGTCATGATGAGTTCTATATGACTGTAAATAACTGAACAACAATGAAATCTAGAACCTTGGGGATTTAAGAGGGGTGCTGATAAAATACAGTTACTAATTTCTGAGCAACTTATTAGAATTTTTAGCTATGTGATTGATCTGCATGTCTATTGAGTGAATCAATACCAATGTCAGTGTTGTTGTCATTGCTCAAAATGTTTTTAAAACTCTTTTTCTGGGTCAATTTCACCATTTACTCCATATAACTGAAAGGCAGTATGGTATCGTAGATAGCCCACTAGCTTTGAAGCTAAAAGGACTGACTGATACATAGTGATTCTGTGACCCTGTGGAAGTTTCTTCACCTTTCAGTGCCCTGAAACTAACCCATAACGAAGGGCATTCTGCTAATAGTGTGCCAATAACTAAGAGAACATAGTTTTTTACCCCCAAGAGATGGATGAAATACTTCCTTCTTGTGGCAAACCTTCTCCCTGTGCCTTTTCTCAAAGTCCTCTGCCTGCCATGTTGGTACAACTAGCTCTAACTGCAGTCCTTAGTTTTGCCATGCAATGATACCCAGTTTCTAGATCCTTCACAGACTTCTTGGGGATTGGAGTAGACCAGACCCTTCTTTTCTCTGTATTGTCATCCTTCCTGCTGCTTCTCCCTCCCCCAGTTAAATTAGCCTCTGTACTACCCTCTCAACTGTTTTTGTCTCATGTAAAGCAATTCTTTCTTATTGTTCTACTTATTATGTTATAGATATTCCAAATGCCCCTTAAAAAAGTATGGCTCTCTGAGGTTAGAAATTTTACCTGTACACTTTTCATCCTATCTGAACCTGACATAGTACCTTGAACACAGTGTATGATTAATGAATGCTCTTGACTCAAATTGAATTAGGCATAATATGAACGTCAATGCAATTATCCAGCATTGGCCTGTGGACCATGTGGATACAATGGTAGTTGGTATGTGTTTATTCTGTGTGACTCAGAAGTGACACCAAATAGAGGTGGCTACATACGGTGGCACTTCACTTCCATAAGAAACCACTATGTGAAATTACGAGTTAAGCCTGGTATTGATAACACTTTGCATGATAACATTAAAGTCGACTAATATTTGCTAATTACTACTTTGATGCAATAATTGTTAGCTTTTACCAGATTTCAAATAACGGTACATTGCTGAAAAATTTATAAGATTATTGCTTATTTAGTGGGAATTTTTTTCATGTAACATCCTATCATGTTAAACTGTTCAAATAGAGTACTCTAAGCTCATCCAAAAAATAAGTACAGTAGAAACATTTCTTAATTTAAGGAGAATGGAGGACACTGTCATAGTTGGCATTAACCAATACATAGATAAACCATTTTTCTAGTCAATGGCACTTTTAGAAATGGCTTGGAAATTTGCCTCATACCACAAATGTATTTAATAGGGGAAAGTGTCCATTTGCTGCCAATATCTAAATCAATTAATAGGCTAACTAATTCTGAGTTTTTAATGTCTATGTTCCATGGAGATAATCTAAATCCAAATGTACTTTCCCTCTCCAGACTATTTGTCCTCATCCAAAATATATTTGAGGTTATAAATCCAAGCTCTTCAAATTGGTATCTGAAATATAAATAGAAGCATTCTGTGGAATGCATATAGCCTTGCACTGTTGGATATTTTGTTCTCATTCTTAGAAGGTCTTAAAACTAATTTTCTGTGAATGGGAGATAGCATTTTGTCTGTAAGAAAGTAGTATTTATCTTTATATAATGACATTTTAAATAGACTGGTTGGTCTGCCGTTCTCTTTCTACTATGTTTGGTGAAGTTACACTAAAATATTACAAACTCTGATTGTGTAACAATGAGAATTTTAACTCAGGAGTCTAAACCGCTGAGAGGCAAGTTCAATTTAAAAATAGTAAATGTCTACTGTGTTGATGGGATTTGTGGGTAAGATTTTGTGGGCTAGGTCATTTTTTTGAGTTACTGTTAATGCTTGGACAATTGGACAAATTCCCAGGGTTTATGATGTCCCAACTGTATTGCTATTTGTTGAATTTCCTGGAATGAGATGGCAACAAAATAAGAAACAATTGACTCATAGTTAAGATTTTTGTAAAATCCTTTGCTGGTATCATTCCTATTTGTCTTGGCCTCTATGATGCCAAATTTTGGTTTTATTTGCCTAACTTTATCTATTTATTTATTTATTTACTTTTATTTTTCATTCATTCATTTATTTATTTATAAATGTTCTATGATCGCTTCCTTAAAATTAAGATTTTATCCCCCCCACACCTTCCCCTTGCTACTTCCCTCCCTCCCCATGACAGCATACAATTCTGTATAGGTTCTACATATACTTTCCTATTGAGCACATTTTCACTATAGTCATGCTATATAGTCACACTAAAATAAATGGAAGAAATCATATAACAAATCAAAACATAATACACTAGCACACACACACAAACATGATCTGCTACATTCTGCAAATGACTTCCATATTTCTTTCTCTGAGTGTGAAAGGCATTTCTAACTTTATTTAAATACAGACCTAAAAAAAAAAGAAAAAAACTGCCTGGAATGTATCTTGTATTTAAAGGACCTCATACTGAGATTAATGGTTTCATACTGAGTTTCAGACTTTACATCAAACAATTCCTACACATTTGAGGAATTCATACTGCTCTGAGACTAAATAACCCAAGTTTTGTTTCAGAGTCATTGTAAAGAGTTTACTTTGTATATATTAGTAACTCTTATCATAAATTACTTGTTCCTGGTCAAGGAAAAGAAAATCACACCTGAGATATGCTGGAAAAGAGGCCACAGCAGTACCTTTCAATTAAGGCTCCTAGCCTCTTGAAGGAGACTTGGCATCAGAACATCTGGTTAGACATGTAGGAGATATAGCAAGGGATGCACTTCAAGATTATTTAAGAAAAAGAAAATGACAAAGAAGGGTCAGAGGTCAGTACCTAAGCCAGGTTACAAAAGGACTGAGCCAAAATCCAGGAATTCCTACAAACGGTAAGGCATAGTATTAGTTACTACATTCAAGAACAAGTAGGGGCTACTCATACCTTTCAAGAGTGTGGGAGATAACACAATCAGATCAAAAGACACAAGTTCTTGGGGAGAGGCTACAGAGGGAGGGGGAGAAAATTTAGAACTCAAAATCATATAAAAGTGAATGTTAGGAAGTAAAAATAAATATAATTTTAAAAAGAAAGAAAAGTTCCAATCCAGGATCTAGAACAAGAAACATAAGCAAACAGAAGAAAATACCTAACATAATGAAAAAATGCTCTTGGTTAAGAGAAGTCCATAAGGCAAGCCCAAAAGAAAGAGCAACTCCAGGAGAGCCTCAGAGAAAAAAATGGCTTGCTTGAAGTACTTCAAGAATGACTAGAAGAAATGACATAAAAAAGTAACATTTTCAATGAAATTAAAACTCTGAAGGACAAAATACAAAATGAAGAAAGAATTAGTAGCTCAGAATAGAAGGTGAAAAATCTTGCCCAAGAAATTGATAATCTAAAAAAATTAGAAAGAAAGATAATTCAGTGATTTCATCAAACAAGAAATAATAGAACAAAGTCAAAAGATTGGAAAAAAGAAGAAAATTTAAGATACCTATCAACAACAACTAACCTAGAAAATAAATTGAGGAGAGAATTACTGGAATCCTGAAAGTCATGATGAAACAAGCTACATATTAGATAACACACCTTGATATTTCAATAAATCATGAAAGAAAACTAGACAGATCTGTTAGAATCAGATAGAAAAGTGAAAACAAAGACTATACTAATCACAAGAAACCAAAAATTTAAAACATCCGGAAATGAAGCATACATATACACATATGTAAACACATCAATATGCATGCATGTATATGTTAGTTTTCAAGAACTAAGAAACCACAGAAGACTATACTGTAACCACAAAAAAGGGGGTGAAATCTTGTAATGTGGCATTGCAAAAAAAAAAAGAAAAAGCCTTACAATAAAAAAAAACCTTACCCTTATGGGAGAAAACCAAAATGACCTGTAAGTGAATAAATATTTTAAACATTAATAATGAAAAAAATCAGTGGTTGGTTAGGATCTTTAAAATGCAAACACTCAAGACAAGAGAAATCTACAAACATAACTACATTCTAATAATTAGAAGACAAATGATGATAAATGCCTTCAAATAGGAAGAAAAGATACAAGCATCCTATCATAATCCTACTATATCCTAGAGAAAATAAAATTAAACCAATGGGAAGAGTCTTTATATTATAGGTTTGAAAAGAAGAAAGAAAAAGAGGATGGGGAGGAATATAGGGAAAAAATGAATAAGTGGGAAGAGTTTACTATTTTAACATTATTATAATTCAGACCTAAATTAAATCAGTCCAACAATTAAGGATGGTTTTAAATGCAATAAATCACTGTGGGTCATAAAACTTTATTAGTGGCAGATTTAAAGAATTTAAAATAAAATGTTCCTCAGATTCCCCTTCAGAATCAACATAACAGTCATCTAGCTCACGAAGGAGGCTAGAAATGAGATAAAGCATAGATAAAAAGCAAACAAAGAAACAAACAAATAAAAAAACCTCTCTCTGGGCTGTCATTTATGCTTGAGGTATAAGGAATGGAAAACAGCCCTCCTGATCCCTTAAAGGACAAGTCAAGCCTACATAAAATAGATGTTGCTCTTATCACATAATTAGTGTGTGCATGAAAATCATTAACCCATGGAAGAGAGTTTAAAAGGAGAAAACATCTCATGAACCCTCAGCAACTAGCTGTACAAAGTAGGCAGCTAGGTGGCACAGTAGATAGAACATTGGGGCCAGGATTCAGGAAGACTTAAATCCAAATCCTGTGTCAGAAACTCAATAACTTCATGACCCTTGGCAAGATACTTAATCTCTGTCTGCCTCAAATGGGGATCAATGTAACACCTATATACTAGGGTTGTTGTGGGGATGAAATAGGATAATATTTTCAAAGTTTCTAGCATAATACCTGGTACATAGTTGTGCTTAATAAAGGCTTGTCCTCTTCCCTGGACTACTTCCATCTGACTTCATCCGAAACCTTTTATTATGTGTCCTTTCACTCATTAGAATATGAGCTCCTTGAGAAATGAGACTGTCTTACTTTTTTTTTATTTGTATCCTTAGCCATTTGCATAGTGCCTTGCAGATAGTAAATGATTAATTAAAGTTTTTTAAATTTATTTTTTGAGAATTGATACAAATACCTAAGAATAAGAGCTATTCTCAAGTAAATAAATGGCCTAAGAATATGAACAGGTAGCTCTTAATAGAAAGAGATAAGTAACAAATAACTATAAAATATTGCACATCACTAATACTAAGAGAAATGAAAGTTAAAATAATTTTGAAGTTCCACTTCATATCCATTAGACTGGCAAAGATAAATGGAAAAATTAAAATGACAGTTGTTGGAAGAGCAGTAGAAGGGCAGGTACACTTTTACACCGTTGGTGGAATTATAAAGTAAGTCTAGTCATTCTGGAAATCCATTTTGTAACTACATCCAAAGGTCAATTCTTTGTACCATTTAACCTAGAAACATTTCTATTAAGCCCAATCCCACTCAACCTCTGACTGCTTCAGTTTCCTTAACTGTAAAATGGGAATAACAGCACCTACCTCACCTTTTTGTGAGGCTCAGATTAGATATTTGGAAAGCACTAAGAACAGTGTCAGAAATATAGTAGGTGTTTAATAAATGTTTATATTCTTCCCTTTCCCTAAAGGAAGGTTATACACACACACACACACACACACACACACACACACACACACAAACACACACACACTCACACAGTACAATGTAGAAATACCTTAAAGGCAACATGGCAACTGCTGTGGATAAAGAGAGGAGAGGAACATATAAGAGGGAGAGCAGAGTGGGGGAGCCAAGAGAGATGAATAAACAAAAATAGTATTTACCTTAGGGGTAGGTTGCAAAAATGTGGAGAATCTAAAGGAGAGAAAGAAATGATAAGGACCAGAAATAATATTGTCAATTAGAAAAAGAGAAAAAGAGGAAAATGGGATGATAGAGAATTTAGAGGTGATTATGAAAAGAGTATACTAGGTCATAAAGATCACAAATCCTTTTCAAACACTCCATGGGACTTAGAGAAGATCCAGTTATACAAAAAGAATCACTTCTATGAACCAAAATATTCACAGAAGGATCCCTAGATCTGTAAAGAAATTTCAGAATACATAGGCTTCTAAGGAAGTTCAGAATGAGGTTCAGAGGACTTGGTGTAGCTGGTTGCTCCTGGATCCTTCAAGATACTTCTGGTATTCTCCACCTGAGCTCTACAGTATCCAAGTCAAGACTATCCCAAGCCTCCTTTGAGATCTGAAGATGGAGGAAAATGACCATGAAGGATGATTTCTGGATGGTCTAGATGGTACTCCCAATTCAAGTCCAGTACCTCAGAAGCCCAGCTCTTAGGTTTCTTCAAATGAAATACTGAGATTGAGAGACTTTGAGGGTAACTGAATCAGCACTGGTGACATCCAGAGCTCAGCCTACAAAAAGTAAGTGGATTGGGAAAATGATCACAAGGCAATTACTGGGGGATATTCTGCTGGCACTGTGTACAAGACTCTATTGCATTGGCTATATAGGGATCCAGGTTGCAGGTCCAGGTCACAGACCCAGGCTGAAGAGGAGCCCTAGCACATTAAATGTGACAGTTACAGGGAAGTGGGGTCTCTGGTCACACTTCTAGTTCAAAAGTCGTGCTTATGGTTGCTCATAGATTAGAGCACAGGTCAAGATGGCAGTGACCACATTTCTTTTTTAGATCATACCAATTTATAAGAACTTAAAAGTGCTTAGCTCTGAAATTAAGAATTAGCTCTGAAAAAAAGCAGCATGAAAAACCTAATGGTTGAAACAATGCCTTTTTAACCCCAGAAGCAGAACCAAACTTTAACATAAACTTAAAAGTTAAGAAATGGGCTGGAAAATGAACAAACAATACCATAATAACTAATTACTATGGTGACAGGGAAGATCAAAACACAAACTCAGATAAAAAGACAACAAAGTCAAATCTGCTATGTCTAAAGCCTCAAGAAAAAATATGAATTGACTTCAAACCCAAAAAGAATTCCTGGATGAGCTCAAAAAAGGATTTTTAAAATCACATGAAACAAATAGAAGAAAAAATGGGAAAAGAAATGTGATATAAGAAAATCACCAAAAAAAGCATGAACAGCTTGGTAAGAAGCTGTTGGGAAATGGGAAAATGGGAAAATGGGAAAAGATGTACCAAAAAATCACCGAAGGAAACAACTCCTTGAAAAGTGGAATTGGTTAAATGGAAGAAGATATGAAAACTAACTGAAGAAAATAATTCTGTAAAAACTAGAATTGGGCAAGTGGAAGTTAATGACTCCATGAGACATTAAGGGAAAATGAAATAATGTCAGAAGAATGAAAAAAATGTGAAATATCTCATTGCATTAATAACTGACCTGGAAAATAGATCTAGGAGAGGTAATTTAAAAATTATTGGACTAGGTGAAAACCATGATAAACACAATAGAACCTAGACATAATATTTCAAGAAACTATTGAGGAAAAATTTCGCTGATATCCTAGAACTGAAAGACAAAACAGAAATGGGAAAGTCCCCTGATCACCTTCTGAAAGATATCCCCAAAGGAAAACTCCCAGACATATTATAGCCAAATCCCAGAGCTCCTAGGTCAAGGAGAAAATATTGTAAGCAGCCATAAAGAAACAATTCAAATATCATGGAACCACAGTCAGGATAATAGAGAATTTAACAACTTCTATATTAAAAGATCAGCAGGCTTGAAATATGATATTCTGGAAGGCAAGGAGCTAGAATTACAATTTTAAAAATCACCTACTCAGTGAAATATCATACATTCTTTCAGGAGGGAAATGGATATTTATGAAACAGAGGACGTTCAAACATTCCAGATAAAAAGACCAGAGCTGAAAAGAAAATTTGATTTTCAAATACAACAGAAAATCTTGGGAAGACTTGCATGAACAGACACAAAATGAAGTTAGTGGCACCAGAACAATTTATACAGTGATGGAAAAACAGCTCTCTTTGTGGTGGCAAAGATATTGTAATTGCAAGGATGCCCTTTACTTGGGGAATGGCTGAAAAGCTTGTGCTATGTGATTGTGATGGAATACTAATATAAGAAATAATAAGCTCTGTGATTTTAGAAAATCTTGGATAGATTTGCATAGAATAATGAAGAGCAAAATGAACAGGACCAAGAGAACATTGTATACAGTAACAACAATATCGTTTTAAGAACTTTGAACAAATGGGTCATTTTGACTATTATATAAACCCGAATTCACCATAAACACCTATGAAGAAAGATGCCATCTGTCTCCAAAGAAAGAAGTGATAAATAGAAGAATGTATAGAATGATTTTACATATTTTATATTCATATTTGTGTCTAGTGGTAGCCATCTCTATGGTGAGGGGGAGAGACAGAAAAAATTTACATAATAACTTTATTGTATATTTAAAAGGAAAAACAAGTCATAACAAATAATAGATTTACAGTTTCATGTGCCATTATCTTTTTTAAAATAAAATTCTACTATATTATAGAAATCCTTGTTTTATTCTATAAATTAAAATAAAATAATTTAAAAAGCAAAAAAAAAATAGACTAAAGAAGGCAAAGTGGCATTCTATAGAACTCTTTATAAGAATAAAATATGTTTCTGATATCTAAGACAGAGAAAGCTAATAAAATTTTAATAGAGCCTACAAAAATATAAACTAAAAGATTGTACATTAGGATAAGGTTGAAGATTTTTAAGAAAAATGTAGGGTTGTTTTGCTATTAGAAAAAAATACACATAACATTTCATAATAAGGATACAGAATCACATGATTATACCAGTAGATGCTGAAAAAAGGATTTTTTTATATTTTTGCTAATTTTTTATGAAATAACAATCATTCTTGTTGAATGCTAATATATATATGAGTAAAGACTTCCTATTTAGCAAAAACAACTAAAAATTGAAAACAATGTGGGAGAAATTATAAGAACTTCTGATTGCATAAACTATGATAGGTTCCAAATATTTACATGATCTAGATATGAAGGTTAATCATTTAAAAATTAGAGAAGGGAATGAGATAGAAGAATATTTCTTGACTTGCCAAAGGGTCACAGGTGACAAAATTGAAAATTTTAATTTCATCAAATTGAAAAGTTTTTGTACCCCACAAAATTAGAAGGAAAACAGTGAACTAGGAAAAATAATTGAAGCAATATCTCTGATAAAAGTCTTGCTTCTTGATATATAAGGCATTGATACAAAAAAATATAACAGTAAGAGCCATTTTTTAGATAAACTGTCAAAGGATTTGAATTTCTTGAAGGAAGAATAAAAAAATAACGACCATGTGATGAAATGTTCCAAATCACTAATAATAAGAGAAATTCAAACTAAAGCAAGTCTTAAAGTCTATTTCATATCAATCAGATTGACAAAGAAGATAAAAAATTGTTGGAAAGTACAGGACATTAATACCCTTTGGAAGTTATGAATGCTTCAAAATATTCTGAAAAGTAATTTGGATAAACACCAAAACTTACTAAACACTTTTAACTACCACTAGGAATATATCTCCAAAAATTCTGACAGATGAAAAATTAAAATAGGTACAAAATGACAGCAATATTTTAAAAATTTGTATTAAACTAATTGGACAAGATAAATTTCTATACCCCACTGACTACATATCTTATTTCCTAGTTGCATGTATAAACAACTTTTATCATTAATTTTTAAGGCATTCTTCTCCTCATTGTGTTTTTGGATTTCTTTTGCCATTTGGGTTAGCCTAATTTTAAAGGTGTTATTTTCTTTAGTATTTGGGGGGTTTCCTTCAGCAAGGTGTTGACTTGAATTTTGTGATTTTCTTGCATCACTCTCATTTCTCTTTCCAATTTTTACTCTCCGTCTTACATGATTTTCAAAATATTTTTCGAACTCTTCCATGGTCTGGGACCAAGTCATATTTTTCTTAGAGGCCTTGGATGCAGGAACTTTGGTTTGTTGTCCTCTTCTGTCTATCTGTTTTGATCTTCCTCATCACCAATGATGTAAGAAAATACCTCTTCACCAAGAAAGTAAGACTATATAGTCTGTTTCTTTTTACCTCATTTGCCCATTTTCCCAGCTAATTACTTGTCTTTTGAACTTTGTTAAGTGAAGGGTACCAGAAGTAGCCTTTGCTTCCACAGTGACTGCAGTCATCCTAGGCTGGGGTTGGGGTCAGATCATGTTCCCCATCTCAGTCAGGTGAGACACCCTTGCCATTGATCTTTGAAGCTCTCTTCAGTATTTGTGGGTTGAGAAGTCTGGAATCAACAGCCGCCACCAGAGATTCATTCCCCTCAGGGCTGTTCCAGCTCAGTCTGTGCTTGCATGTCCTATGCTGAACTACACTCCACTCCCAACCTGATGCAATAGACCCTTCGCCTCAACCTTCCAGATTTTCTTAGGCTGGAAATTTACTTCAGTTTATCATTTTGTGTCTTCTTCTGCTCTAGAATTTATTTAGAGTTATTTTTCACAAGTTTTTTGAGGGGGTTTTTGGAGAGAGCTTTAGTAGGTCCCTTCTTCTACTCCATCATCTTGGTTCCACCTCCAACATGCATTTTTTAAAAGCTCTAAATAACATCTTGACAATTTTATATGCAGTCCTTTTCTGACTATGTGTGAGGTTAGAAAAGTGGGCACAAATTCACAGTACAATGATATCATGAGGCTCATATGTAGGGATCATCTGTGGCAAAGGCATAACTCCTTTACTTCTTTTTATTTCTCCCTCATGAAGTTCACTTGGGGGTTTTATTTAAGTAAGAGACCAATTGTTCCACTGTTTAGCTGAGCTGACCACAAGGCACAAAATCTCTCTTAGACAGTGGAGCTGCTGGGCTGGCTGTGTAGATGACTCTGCTGCTAAGTAGCAGCTGCCAGGATGGGCTAAGAAGGCCTTCCTCCTACTTGGCTTTTTACAGGTCACAACACCTATGATGGATGGATCAATTCACAGGCTTCTTGGGATTTGTTTATTCATTGATAGGTGGGTACACTAACTATACCATATCTATCTTCTGGCTTGATAAAGGCATGATGAGTTATTATAAAACTCTTTTCAAAGAGGGCAATAACCTTTAACCTAGGATTGGCATAAAATGAAGTTATGGGAGATGCAATCTGTGACCTAGGGGTCTTTTGATTTCTTTTACATGCAGTTGAGCCTCAGATCTTTCCTACAGTGTGAAGCTTTACATTTTAATCTCTCTCTCTCTCTCTCTCTCTCTCATACTTAACTTTACACGGGTCTAAAAACGATACCCCTTGCAATGATAAAAGCAGACCTATCTGGAGTTCACTCTGTAGCCTTTGCTGACCTGAAAGTAGCAATATTGAAATGGATTATAGTGATTATAAGTGCTCATTTATATAAAGAAAGCCTTCAAAAAGTATTCTGATGTGAGAGAAGAATACGATGAAGTAGAGTTCTCCATATTTAATTTTCCTGAAGGAGTTAATTACATTAAATCTATTTGTATCAATATACTCTCCACTAGACTTGGCAATTATTCCATTGTTTTAGAAACTACTGGTTCTCAAAAGCAGCAAGACAGAGACTTGAAGCTGTAGTCATTTAGTGACTTTATTGGAGTGATATCTTCTAGGCTTTAAAATATAGTGCACCTCACTTAATTGGGATGTGCCTAATTGGGAAATCTTTTTATTCAGGATGTTCTCTGTGAACTGATTTATCTCTAATGATATTTAATTGCAATGGCTAGCACTTAATGGGGATGATAATTTCATGTAATTGGGGGTGCCTTAAGGTAATTGAATACTACTTAGAGGAATTGCACTTGGGTCTTTGTCTGCTGTAAGCTAGTGTTTCCCTTTTCTGTTTCCTCTTCAGTAGCCCTGTTTAACTCTTATCAGCTCTCACTGTTTGGGACAGCTTTCACTAACCATTTTTTCTGGTCATTCACTTGTTTCTACTGATCTTGAGTATACATAACAGTATGAACCATATACAGTGTTCAAGAAATTTCAAAAAACCCTCAGTAGTGACCTTTGCTGGCACTTATGTCCATCTATTTTCAGACAGCTTTAATCTAAATTCCTTCAATAAATATTTATGAGCAAATTAATTCAGGTAGCTACTGAGTCCCCAAAAGATTGCTGGTAGCTTAAAAATATTCTTTTTATTATATAACATAAAAATAACAGTGAATTACAGATTTAATCATATAGTGCTTTGCTGAGTTGAACTATATAAATTGTGTATACCAGATTTGGTGAAATCTTGAGTGATAGAGCCATTTCTTCCTAACTCCTTCCCACCTCTCCTCCACACTAAAAACTTGGGTAATAGAACTTAAAAAATGTAACCACTACAGTATATCAGTTCTCTGTGGTTAGACCTCAGGTACTACCACCAGACTCACCCGCTGCTGCCCAGGACCTCTAACTGTCACACTGCATATGTAATCACTTCACAGAGGCAAACTCTGCTACACAAAATGAAAACAAACTGTCACTGAAGAATTAACTGGGGAATCCAAATGACCCTCTGCATTAAACAAACTCAGTAATTATGTCTGTCATTGAGTAGATATTTAACAGGGATAAAATACAGGTGGCTAGTTGATTCTCATTCTCCATCAAAGGCAGTGTTAATAAACTTTTATTGTTTAAAGGTGATATCTTAATGGTTCAATGTTGTGGGAAAATATAGGCAGAGCAAATCTCTAAGGACTAACTGTATAGATCTCTAGGATCTATAAAGAGACAACATAGTCTTCCCAGTTTCAGGAAAAGACAGCTATCATGCAGCATGGACTGATGGGGAGATTTTTGCAAGCCCAGAGTTTTGGAAACTGACAGTGCTAGGAGGAGGAGGAGACTGTGTGAAGTACTTCAGAGTAGATATATTAGCAGCACCTCTGTTTTCCATTCCTGTGTCTGGGAGGGGAAAAGGAAATCAATGGAGGTGATCAGAGAAGTAAAAAAATGTATTCTAAATGTCGTGTTCTAATGTTAATTTGTTGGGAATGTTTTTCTTGGGAATGTGGAAGAACTGAACTCTTTCTATTCAGCTCTTGACCCAAAGTATGTCTACACTGTAAAGTTATCTCTCTTCTGCTTACTTATATCACAATCTTTAATTCTTGGTTTGAGAATTTTTGCCACAGCCAAGCCCCATTCCCTCTCATGCTCTCAATATCGGGTCCAAAATTATTTAACTGAAACTGCTTTTTCAAAGGTGAACAATGATCCCTTAATTGATGAATCTAATGACCTTTTCTCAAGGCATCATCATTTTTGAAGTTTGAATTTTCCTCTACCTTTGACACCGTTAATCACGCTCTGCTCCTTGATACTCTCTTCTCTCTAGATTTTCATGACATTGCTCTCTCCTTATTGTTCTCCTCCTTATTCAAAAACTTTAGTGGCTCCCTATAATCTCCAGGATCAAATGTAAAATTCTCTGTTTAGCTTTCAAATCCCTTCATAAACTTGGCCTCTTTTTGTCTTATAGTATAAGACTCATATTTTATCCCTTTCCACATACTCTGTGATCCATTGACACTGACTTCTTTGCTGTTCTTCAGACTAAATGCTTCTTCTCCAAATTCCATGAATTTTACTGGCTATCCTTAGTTTCTGGAATGCTCATCCATTTCATCTCCATCTCCTGACTTCTTTCATAGTTCATCTAAAAGCCTCCTTCTACAAGAAGTCTTTCTGATCTGCTTTAATGGAAACACCTACCTTCTGAGATAATCTCCAGTTTATCATGTGTACAATTTTTGGAGGGTATGTAATTGTTGGTATATTGTCTCCCCCATTATACTGTGAGCTGCATTGTGTAGTTCTTGGTACAGAGTAAGTATTTTATAAATACTTGTTGACCTAACTTGACTGACGAATGATGACAATCAAGCAGAGAAACAAGGTTTTCTTTTTTGTCATGTAGATGTTCCTGAATGGACCAGTAACATTGAAGCTCTCAGTCCAGAATTGTCAGTTTCCTGGCACACAAGACTTTTCTTCCCTAATGTGAATCTCCTGCCAGGTTACTGTAAGTATATGCTCATTCTTCACCATTGAGTGTGTTGATGAGAGAGTTCTATCAAGATTTATATGTGTGTTACCAGGTATTTTATTATGTATGTGAATGTTTTAATATGTTGGTATCTATCATCATATTATTTATGTTTAAGATCTAAAAGTGTCACTATTTTGAGTGACTGACTTGTATATATAGGAAACTTATTTAATAGGGACTCAGGATTCAGTAAGGACAGTGAATTTTCCTTTCATAAGGTTATTCTTAGTTGGAATATAATCATGTAGTGGTGATCTCTCTCTCTCTCTCTTTCTCTCTCTCTCTCTCTCTCTCTCTCTCTCTCTCTCTCAATAGACCTACTAGAGTGAAAACAGGTTGAAGTGAGCAAGCCAAAACTAGAGGAAAAAATGGAGGTATTTATATTCCACTTCGTTGGTAGGACCTACTGGATGATGTTTGCCATGTTAAATTGTGGAAAGTCATGTAAGTTGAAAATCTATAAGACAAAGTGCTGCTTTTTCATCTTGTTACATAAGTATATATAAAGAGCTCCTCATCACTTTAGCTACTTGATGACAGATTCTTTGTCAATGGCAATCTAACAATAATTATTGAATTGTAAACAATCATAGTAGCATATAAAACTACTCATACTGTACATTGGTGGCCTGTTTTATCCTTCTAGACTGTAGGGAATTTTTAGCTGGTATGAACATGTGGGTGCCAGTGGGTGTACCCATCCACACATGATTAGAATATACTATGACACAATCCTATCAAACTAACCCCACAACATTGCCTCTGTAGTACACATGTTGAAAATTGGGGGGTGATCAAAGTATAGTCTAATTTGACCCACTTTATAGCACTGATTTCATTTTAAGCAAGTATTTCCTCTTTTGGTAAGAAATTGTTATTCTAAGGAAAGAAAATGGGCCACATGGCAAGCCAAGGCAGTTTATCAAAAGTAGGAAGGAATGCAAAACATAAGAAAATTAAGTTCCACTAATAGATGTCTAAAGTTTAAATTGTAAGTCATTTCATGAAATTGTTTTTTTTCCATATTTTTAGCTTGGATTAAAATATTTTCCGTGTATATAATGCATGAATAAACAATCTTTCTATGTCCCATTCCCCAAGATGGCCCCACTCTGATGGCAGTGAAAGAGATCAAAGAATGACTAGCTACCTAGTGCCATGAGAGAACACTATTTCTGGCAGATATATTTCATGAGATTACAATAAATTAATAAACATTAATTAAGCTCCTACTATGGGCTAGGCAGTGGGCTGGGTGCTAGGAAGACAAAAAATTAAAGAAATGCCTATCCTTAAAGAGCTTACATTCTATCAGGAGGGACAATGTGTATGTATATAAGTATATACAGAATAAATCTAGGCAGATTAAATACAAGATACATATAGTTTAATAATAATAATATGTAACATTTATATAGTGCCTATTATGCACTCAGTTCTAAGTACTAAGTACACTATGCTAAGATCTTTACAAATATTGTCATATTTGATCCTTACTGCCACCCCCAGTAGTAGGTACTACTGTTACCCCCATTTTTACAGATGAGGAAATGGAGGAAAACAGGTTAAATGACTCTCCCAGGATCACATAGATTCCTGACCACAGGAAGAGGTAAGGTCGTCAGGGAGGGAAGGCACTAGACCATTAAGGGGATTAGGAAAGTCTTTGTGTGGAAGGGGATCCTTCAGTTGCATCTCAAAGTCAAACTGAGGGATTCTGCTAGGCAAACATACATTCCAGGCATGGAGAAAGTCAGTTCCTATTAAGATAGGAAGTGGAATTCTATGTGTAACAGAAAGAATGCCAATTTGTATGGATAGCAAAGTCACTTTAGGAAGGTTGTACAATGAGGGTGGCCAGATGGTGAAGGCTTTAAAGGACAAACAAATGCTTTTATTTTATCCTAGAGGAAATAGGGAGTCACTGCAGTTCACTGAATATACAAATGATATGGTAAGATCTCTACTTAAGGAAAACCAAAGGATGTGGTTTAGGATGAATAATGTTATCAATATTTGCAGAGGGTAGTAGAGAATACTCTTAGGTTATTTTAGATAAAACAGGGGCTAGATATCTAGGGATCATTTTTTTTTAAAGTGAAGGATCTTGGTCTTTTCTTGGAAATCAGAGGAAATATCTCTGTGTAAGTGAGCTGACAAGAATCAAGTTAAACAAGATGCACATGCCTAGATAGAAATGATGTTTTTGAAAGGTGATATGGGAGGAGCAGATGAAGGGAAAAACCAAATTTGACAATTATAACTTTGTTTTATTAGACTAAATATTCCCTTAAAATGGAAGCAAACTGGGGAATGAATCAGGAAATAGAACCAAGCAATTTTCTGCATGCATGAATAAGAAAATAAACTCTGTACTTAACAGAGAAAAATGTGGGACTGGAATAAAATTTGTTATGATTGAGCTGAATCCAGCAAAGATTCCCATCACTCCACTGATAACATGGCATCTGCCATGACATGCTCTTTGTCTGAAAATTATATATGAACCCAAGTCCTCAGTAGCTCTGGGCCTTCAAATGGAATGTACTATCCACTGCTCTTCTGGGTCACTACTTTGCACGCTGCTCCATCAGACAGCGAGGGTGAGGGAGACCATATGTGATTCTATTTCTTGTTGAATTTCTGTCTATCAGTCCCTATTCTCCTATGTTGTACTTGGCTATGAGTATCTTTTTGATCTGACCTAGGATTCCTGCATAATGTTTGCCAGAAGTTCTTTCCAAAATTTCATGACACACATCTACACAGAGAGGCAGCTTACAATTTTAACTACTATTAAAGCATTGCCTAGTGGATAGAAAGTGGGCTTCAAACCAGAAAGACACTATTCATTTCTATACAAAGGTTTTCCTGATTATGTCAGCAGCTATAGTGACCTCTTTCCCTAACAACTGTGTATTCAACTGCCTTTATCCATTTCATCTTAGTTAAATGCTTTTCTGCATAACAAATAATAACTTTTAAAGAATCATGGTTTCTGCATTTTTCAGTCAGTTATGTGATTTGCCACGGAAAATATTTTGGGAAAATCTGCCTGTTCCCTTCTTGTGAGTATGCCATTTTCAAAAATATTTCACTAAGATGAGACAACAGGCCAATGGATTTGGAGTCGTTGACGATCTGTTGACTGTCTTTTTGGGGTAGTCATCCTGTTTGTGACTATATCTCTTTCTTCATTCCCCCCAGACCGCTGGGAACGTAAGCAAACCCTGTGTCTCTCAAATTTTTTAACCTCCCCTATCAAGTGCTTTATTCTCTACTGCTTTTAAATATGGCAAAATGTCCTCAATGCTTAATATACCTTTATTACACCTTACTATCCCCTCAGCTATTATGCCATATATCTCCTTTTCTTAGCTAAATTCCTTGAAAAAGTTATACGCAATCTCTCCTCTTACTTCTTGATACTTTGCTACATAGCTTTTGAACTAATATCTTGCTGGAAACATCAAAACTACCTTAATTGCCAAATGTGATGTTTTTTCTCTCTCAGTTTTCATCCTTCTCAGCCTATTTGCTGCATACAACAGACACTGTGGACCACCCTATTATCATAGATAGTCTCTCCTCTCTAGGTTTTTGTGGCACTACTCATTTCTAGATCTCTTCCTTTCTGTCTAGAGACCCCTCAGTTTTCTTCACAGACTCATTATCCACATCATGCCCCTAACTTGGGTGTTCCCTATGCTTCTATTTCAGACTGTCTTCTCCCTCTATCATGTTTCCCAGTAGTATAATCAATTCCCATGGATTTTTACCACCACTTCTATGAAGATTACTCATGGATATCTCAATTTAAATCCTCTCTCCCCTGACCTTCATTTCTGTAATATTTCCTGCCTCTTAGATATCTCAAGCTGGATGTCCTAGAGATATTTTAAAATGAGATTGAGCTCCTTTCAGCACTAGATTCATGTTGCTATTTAATAAAAAAATAAATTGTAGAGACATTAGAACACTTTTTTGCATTTTCTTTATATTTATAGTCCTCCTATTTTCATCTGTGAAAGCTCTTGGGATAATGTGGTTTTGCTGTATTCCTGTTCAGCTTTTCATATACTTGTGTTTACCTCCACTGTTCTGTTGTTCTTGTTTTATTGAGTCATTGCTACTAATAATTACCTTCCATATTCTTCCATAGTGTTTTAGAAATAAATTTATAGTGAAATTGGTATTAACCTTGTCAATCATCTCTTTCTGTGTGAAAAGAAATAAGTGTTTGCTGGCTAAAGCAGTTCAGTACTGTGTTGGCTTCCTTGTGGTGGCCAGTACTTTACATTGGTTAAGGGAATTATAGCAATCAAAGTCAATATCTCTTCCTCACTCCACCCCTTGTGAAAAATTGGACAACCCATTTAAATAGGTCAGATTGAAGCTGTTACAATTGTATGCAATGTCTTAACATCCTGAGCTATTATTTTTTTTAAATGTAGACTTCCTGAAGAGTCTATCTTAGTTGAATTTATTAAAGTATCCTAAGTTGAATGACTAATCCATGCTCAAGAGGATAGATCAAACTGTGATAAAGAGACTTTTCAAGTAACCGCAGCATTCCAGAGGCGGGGTCATTACTTTCAACTATGGGGGATTCTTGCCTGAACCTCCCCTTCTATTCTGCCCAACTGCCTCACCCCAGCAGCCTGTGTCTGGCCTCTAACAAGTGATGTCCAATGACTCTAGAAACATGGTATGGACAAAAAGAAAGATGGAAAAAGGAATCAACTTTTTGCCTCACTGGTGAAAAACTCTCTGAGAGAATAAACATTCCTAGATTTCAAGTCATCAATTCTCCAATTCAGTAATATCTTTCTGTTTTTCTTTTTATGAAGTGATGAGAGTTTGGTGACAATATCATATTTTCTTAGGAAGTAAATGGAAAGTAATTGAAACCCCTTCTTCTTGCATATATAGAGTGGCTCATCCCTCTGGCACACACTACCTGGCTGTTCTTGCTGCTGGAGGCCCTCTGCCCCTGCTTGCTCGCTGTTGCACTCACTGATCATTAATATCCCCATTGGAGGGCAGGCAAAGGAAAGGAGAGCTGGAGAAAGAAATTCCACTGCACTGTCCATTAGCCAAGGAAATTGAAACTGTTAGGCTCTGAATTATCTGTGGTTTTCTCTTACATGGGCGATATAAGTCCATTAGCACAAATAATCATGAGCTGGTTGTATTTAGCTTTGACACTAAAAGTAAAAATAAAAATCCTTTCATCAAATGCAGCTATCCTCTAGGAGAGTTTGCACAGAAAATTTATTCCTACTGGTTGGGCACAAAACAAAGGCAGAGGCTTGTCATGCGATAACTCAAGAATATTTGTCATCATATTCTTGAATATCTACTTCTAGGCCTATCCAAATCTTTGGCTGCTGCTACTGGAAGGACAGCATGGTGTGGTGGGAAGCACTGTGACCTTGTAGTAAGGTCTGAATGCTGGTGTAGCACTTAACTAGCTGTATGATCAGAGGCAAGTCACTTTATCCATTTAGCCTTCAATTCCTCATCTGTAAAATGGGAAAATCATAGCAATATTGGTACTATGTGTTTCCCACATTTTTTTTTAAAGGATAATGTTTTGAAAAGCTTTCTTCTCATAGTTGTTCAGGTGTTTCAGTCAGGTACAACTCTTTGTGACACATTTGGGGGTTTTCTTGGTAAAGTTTTTGGAATGGAATGTCTGCATTGCTTCTCCAGCTCATTTTACAGATGAGAAACTGTGGCAAACAGGATTAAGTGACTTGCCCCAGGGTCTGAGGTTAGATTTGAACTCAGGAATGGAAATCTTCCTGATTCTAAACCCAGCACTTTATCCACACTGCCACCTAGCTGCCAGAAAAAAACAACAGCTTTCTAGCTCTATAAATGAGAACTGTTTTTTTTTATGTGGCACTTCAGTCAGTCGGTCAATTAGTGTTTATCAAATGCCTATTTGCCCAACATTGTGTTAAACACCCAGGATACAAGAAAATTCAAAAGACAGTTTCTGCCCTCAAGGAGTGCACAATCTAGTGGTAGAGACAACAAGCAACAAATATGTATACAATTTTTTTTATTTTTACAAATTACTTTTCTTAGTGTAACTCTTTAATATAAATTATTAAAAATTATTTTTATAGGTAAGGTCATTAAGGCTCAGAAAGGTTAAGTGATCTAAAGGAGGTTGCACAATAGTCAGCAGTCAAACATTCAAATCCAGTGCTCTTTCCTCTAAGTTACAATCTTTTTCTGTATTCTTCCTCTTTTTGCCTCTTTTCTTCTCTCCCTTTCTTCCTCCTTCCCCATTCTCTCTCTCTCTGTCTGTCTTGGTCTCTCTGTCTCTCTCTCTGTCTCTGTCTCTCTCTGTCTCTCTGTCTTGATCTCTCTCCCTTGATCTCATTAGCCCTTATACACCTGAAAGTAGATGAAAACTTATTTTTTAAAAAGTATTCCTCGTGCCCTGACACCCCTCATATCAGGATGACCCCTGACAGGAAGATGAGCTCAAGGCCTGGCCTGACTTGCCAGAAGAAATGGACCTAGAGGGAATTGTTTGGATAGTGCCCAGCTAAAGAGCAACAGAAAATGCCTTTTCAGCAGTCCTACTAACCATATCATGTCTCGATGTTTTAAGAATCAATCTCCCAGGAGAGTATAATAGCAGTTATAAGTTACTGCTTCTTGTTTAAGTTTTTCCATCAATGAATGCTGTGGGTTTTGTATGCAGAGGAAATAAATAGTCATCCTATATATGAAAAGAAGAAAGTGTTACTTGTTAGCATCTTTTTAGCGATGATTGCAAATGAAAATTCACTTAAGTAAGGCTACTCATGTATTTTCCTGGATTTCACTTATCTTTCCTTCCTCAGTTCCTTAGACTGGGCAGGCAAAACTCAGAAAGGTGAGAATAGCTCCATTTTATTTTTAAAAATATTTATTGACACATTTTGTTTTTATATTACCCTTATTGGCTGTTGTATCACTCATCCATTCCCCTATGCACTAAGGCAGGAGTGGGGAACCTGTGATATCAAGGCCACATGTGGCCGTCCCTCTAGGTTCTCAAGGGAGTCCCTTTGACTGAATCCAAACTTCACAGAATAGATCCCCTTAATGATCTTCTGTAAAACTTGGACTCAGTCAAATGGCCTCACCCAAGGACCTAGAAGGCCACAAGTGACCTTGAGGCTGCAGGTTCTCCACCATTGCACTAAGCCATCCATTATGCCAAAGAATAAGAAATAAAGACATAAGCAAAACTAAATAATAAAATGCTTTGACAGAACATGCATACCCAGAGTCTCCTCCTCACCTCTTCAAAGAAGGCAAAGAATTTCATTTCTCATCAGGAACAAATTTGGTCATCATAATTTCACAGTATTTAGTTTCATTTTTTCCTTGCTAGGTCATTTCCATTTCCATTATTGTAGTTATTGTGTATTTTATTTCCATGATTTTGCTTACATTACTCTGTATCAGTAAATTCACATTATTTTCTAAAATCTCCATATTCATTTCTAAGGTGCAGTAATGTTCCATTCCAGTCACGTACCACAATTAGTTTGACCATTCCTCAATCAATGAGTACTTTTATTTCTAGTTCTTTGAATAGCTCCATTTTAAAATCGAACTCATATTATATCACTTTATATTTCATGTTTTTAAAATTTATATCACTGATTAATTCTTCCTGTAATTAGGAAATATTTTAAATTATTGAAATGTTTCAAAGAAATCACTTTTATTTGTATGTAAGCAGGTTATTGTTCAGTTGTGTCTGATTTTCTGTGTCCTATTTTTGAGTATTCTTGGTAAAGATAATGGAATAGTTTACCATTTCCTTCTCCAGCTTATTTTGCAGGTGAGGAAACTGAGGTAAGGAGGGTTAAGTGACCAGGGTCACACAGCTAGTAAGTGTACAACATTAGATTTGAATTCAGGAAGGAGTGTTTTCCTGACTTCACGGCCCCGACATTTTACCCATTTTTGACACCTAACTGTCCACTTAAGCAACTAGGGAAACATAACTTTAGTGGAATACTTGAAATTTCTAGAGGTCGTAGACTCAGAGAATTTAATAATGCAAGAAAACTAAAGAATCATTTTGTCCAACCTCTTCATTTTCCAGAGATCCAGAGAGGTTTAGCTGACTTGTTCAATATTATACACGTTGTGAATATCACCTGTAAAGGTAGAATTCGAACCCAGGTTTCATGAGTACAACTAAAGAATTTTCCATTGGATGTAACCACACTAGGGCATTTATGGATGACTCATGAGGGCATTTGGGTCCTAGCATGAGGTGCCTTCTGTACCAAACTACTTTTCTGCATCTTTGCACACCATAATCCTTTTTTGTTACTCATTGCCATATATGAATACATACTCCTGAGTATATGAGTATATATATTTTACAAATAAATATACCCTTGCTCAGGAGTTTTCAACATTGCTTTAGGTAGCAAAAGGCAGTAGATAGCACTTGAATTAAGAAGCTGAGTTAAGGAGACTTACGTTTAAATCTTATCTCAGGGACTTAGTTGCTATGCAGCTCTGGGAAAATTTCTTACATTTCTCTGAGACTCAGTTTCCTCATCAATAAAATGAAGGAGTTGAGTTTGATCCCTTCTAGCTCTAAATCTATGATCCTAAGATTTTTGCCTCTCTTTCCCCTGAAGGAGCTGCCTAGTCTGGATCTTGGACTGTCTTTGAAACTAGATGGCTTGAGAGATGGGAAAGGAAATGGGCTTATTTTAATACAACAGTGAAGACAAAAATTGAACCAGCTCCAACCACAGCTGGAGGAGGAAGCTGCCAACCTTGTCTATTGTTAGAACTGCACTTAACTTCTCTTTTCCCTTCTTCCAATGGTCCTCCTATCTGTAGAGTACAAGTCCTGGGCAGGATACTTTGGAAGAGCAGAGGACCTCAGTGATCCAGAATTTTATTCTTCTCCAGCAGCAGTTGCTAGGGGTACTTCTTTTTATTAGCGACACAGAGAAGATGTCAAACTAAGGAGAACTTATAGGGTCTGGAGTAGGTAAATGTTTACAATTAGACCCCTCACCTTCCTTTTTTCTGCAGTTTTTTCCTCCTATTTTACCTCAATTCTCCCTCCTAAATTTTGTCATGAGTACAACAAGCATCTGTTAAATAATTGACATTAAAGTGTTTTAGTGACTAAATCAATTAACCATACATTCATTCAATAAACACCTATTAAGTCTTACTCAGTGGAAGATCCTGCTTCTGAAGACTAGATTCTGGCAGGACTGAAGAGGCAACAGAAGGAAAATTCCCTCCCTCTCTTTTGTAAAGGCTGTTTCAAAGAGTGTCATTCTAATTGTATTAGTGGCACTCAGAGAGACCAGGAGGTAAGAAGAGAGCTAGCGTCTGTGACTTTTAGGTGGCTAAAAACCAGCCAGGATGAATGAGGCAGCACGGAAGAAGTAGCAGCAGGGTGTTGTCAATGTTTAAGAGCATTAAGGGGATGAAGGAAAAAGAAGTAGACAAGAAACATCTGCTCTTCTAGGGCAATTGTAGTTTGCAGCGTGCATGGGAGCAGGACTTGTAGCTTGTTAGTTCCTTCTATACAATAGAGTTACCCATTCAAATGGGGGCAGGAGGGATGGGGTTAAGGGCACAGTGTTCTCTCACCCCTTCTCCCACACTCCCTTTGTACCAGAGAAGGATGATTTTTTTCTTTTTCTTTCATGGGGCTTTAATCTAACGGCAAAATTTGGATTATGTATTTGGTCATAGGTTCTGTCATCTGCAGCTTCCACAAAACTCCCCAAAATTTGCATTAAATTTCTTATGCAACTTGCAATATATTGAAACCCCAATGGGAAAAGTTGTGATGTGGAAGGGAAAAATGTATAGTCAGCATAGAGTGAGTCTGGGAATGGTGGCATTGGAAAGGAAGTAGTCTAAAAATGTAGTTGATTACAGGTGTACATTCTTTGAATTCCATTGTTGTTTAAGAAGTTTTGAGAATTGCTGGTTAGCATGATATTAGACCATCCAGTCTCTGGATATTTGTGTTGCCAACTACTGTATGTTGTAGAGAACATATGAATGAGAGAGCGAGAAGTTGAGATTGAATTGGACATGAATGAGCGATAGAAATGATGAGAATGTAGAATGGGTGTGAGAAAGTGGGAAAAGTTGAGTTAAAGTTTGTCTCCATTTAAGTTGGGACATGTTTAGGTGCAGCTGTCTAAGTGTGGATATCCGGAGGACTGGTTATGTTCCAAACATTAACCTTGATCTATCTATGGGATGCAGAGGGCATGAGTATTAGAATGTCTTCTTTAGGTGGATATCTCTTAGCCAACTGACAAAGTTTTGTGCTTCCTGGGTGCTAGTCCTTTCTCCTCCTCTCTTCCCCCAAAGATGTCAAGCTCCCCTTAGTCTCCACACAAGAAAAAAAAATAGAACCTTGGACATGTTCGGGACCTTAGAGAATGATTGAAATCAATGTAAAAGTGAATGAATTTCAGCTGTAATAGTGAGAGATATAAATATTAGATTCTAAGTATGATGTATGTGAATTACTTGTGTGTATTGTTTTCTAAGGAGAGTGTTACAGGACACACCAAACACCCTACTTACTTGACTAAGAGCTGAGGATGATACAAGGAAGAGTAAGACACAGTCCCACTCCTTACAAGGAACTTAATAGAGAAGATAAGTTTGTAGGGAAAGGAAAGACTCATATCAATTACTGTAATTCTAGACAGAATTTAAAAGTGCTATTTATGGCAGTTCAGAGAATGGAAGATGGATTCTGGAAGGAGGAAGAGGAGAAAACAAGACCTCACGAGAGTGAGCATTTCAGGTAGTCCATGAAGGACAAGAAGGAATTGAACCGGTGGGGCTATGCTTTCCTGGTAGAGGGAACAGTTTACCCAAAGCAATACCGACAACATCAGTAGCAGCAGCAGCCGCAACAACCAGAGTGTATTTGGGAAATATACCCTACTGCTATTTTAGAAGCAACTTACATTGTAAAGAGACGAGACAGTGATGCTAACTTCAATCTATAATAGTGCACTTTCATGTGGGAGAGGGATAAGTATTCAGTGACTAGGTGACTAAACACCTACTTTGCCTATCCTGTGCTGACCCTACCTATCAGTAATTCCAGATTCCTTAGGTTAAATTTACTTATAGCATAAGCTGACATTTTTCTCAATTCAAAAATTTCCTAATGATTGATAACTGCATTGCTTTCTCAACAACTGTATTAAAAGTCCAAATAGCATACAGTCTCTAAGTTCCTTCAATACAAACCTTAAAAATTAAGTGACTGATAGTAATAGATCATCACCATGTATGTTACTTTCATTAGTGTGAGAGAGACTGGAGAAGTCACACAGAATGAATACTTTACTCATAAATAATTAAAATTAATTTCCAGTCATCCATCATTGAGGAATCACAATCACAAATGAAAAAGTGTCATTAACCACAATTCAAAAATGAAAGGGAAAGGACAGGAGGTTTCATCACCTGCCAGGCTGAGTTTCTGCACTTGTGCCTGCTTCTTTACTCCACGAACTTGTTTTACTTGTAATACAAAGGCCAACAGCCCCATAACAAACACTGACAGGCTTTAATAAAGAGATATACAATGTCTCGGATGTATTTGAGGGAACCTTTGCTGCCTGTGGTTTTGTATATGGTTATGGTAAATAACTATTCTACTGATTCTTGTGGTCTGGCCTTTGAGTGAGCACTTGACCACTGGAGACTCATTTAACCTAAATCACCCACACCTACTGATAGCTTCAAATGAAAACAAAACAAACAGTATCCTGGAGACAGGCAAGCGAGTATAGGAGCTGCAGCCCCCAGCTCAACCACATTGTGTTTTGTTTTAGCCAGTATGAAAAGTAGGTCTGACAAACCAGAGGCCTGAGAGAACCTTACTTTCATGTTGGGTTTGTCACTCTGAGTTTCCCCTTTCTCCATGATTGGTTCTTCCAGATTCTCTTAGTAAATGAGGCCAAGTGGCAAGAAAGGATGACGGGCTGAGCCCCTGAACGCTGTTAGTTATATGTCACAAGGGGATAGTAAACTTAACATCTTGACAGAAGGCATTCAACCTGAACTGAATCTACAGGCAAGATTGAGTGTCCTTATCTCAAATTATAGTACAAATATAAACCTCTAGTTCTGAAAAGGTTTTTCCTCCCCTTTCTTCTTTTTCTTAAACTCAGTACTATTTTATTCTTTTTTAAATTTATTCTGTGTGTATGAGCAGAGAGAGAGAGAGAGAGAATTTTTGAACACAAAGTATGTACAGTGACTTAGGGGCCAAGTGGGAAATGTGAAAGAATTCTATTTGAGCAGATTCTAAAGTAAATGCTCGTAGTCGCTTTTGAGTTAAAGAAAGAATTATAGATTTTAGAATTGTAAAGAATGGTAAAGATCATCTATTATAGTAGTACATACTTCTTTCAATTTATTTCATTTTTTACATTTTATGGAACCTTCTTTCCTTCCCCTCCCCCACAGGATCATAGATTTAGACCTGGATGACACTGTAAGTCATCTAGCCCAACCCCCTAAATTTGCAGATGAGGAAATAAGCCGAGAGAGATGAGGTGACAATTTAAACCCAGGTTCTCTGAGTTGAAATTCATTGCTTCCTCCAATGCACCATTATAACATAAATATTGGAAATCCAATTATCCCCATTTTACAGAAGGGGAAACTGAGGGTCAGGAAAGTTAAATTACTTCCCTACCATGGTCACTGCCCTGACTATGCCCTTCTCTGTCTCTTGAACTTATTGAAAGTAAGGAGAGTTTCATTCTTTTTCATTGTGTGCGATCCTTATACAGTAAGCACTTAATAAATGCTTATTGATTTCTCCACTGTTATGCTTTATCTGATTTCTATTCAAGGGCACAAAATAGGGCAATTGATTAATCGATAAAAGTTTATCAAGTGCCTACTATGTAAGGGATGCACACGCACAATGAAAAAGAATGAAAAGATCCTTTTTCCAAGTATTTCCCAACAAAGAGCAGGGCATGGTCTAAGGTCCAGTTTCAGGTCCCTGTTCTAGACCAGGGATAATTCAATAAAGAAACTATTTTAAATCCCCCATACACACCAAAAAAAAGTAAATGGAAGAAACTGAGCACCGCAAATGCTATGAAATTGAGGAAAACTGGAAGAACAATAAATTAGAATATGAGGTGGAAAATTTTACCCAAATACTGGCCACTCTGAAAACCAGAATTAAGCAAATAGCATCGAATAATTCTAAGACATAAGGTCTATGAGAGGGGAAAGGTCAATGACTTCCACATCCTGAGAGCATGCACATCTGGATTGCCTGCTTCTGAAAATTCATGATGAAATGAAGTGGAGACACTTGGATCTCCATTTCCAAGCTTTCACAGGCATTTTCTGATTGCTTCCTATTCTCTGTGAAGAAAAATATTTTTTGATTGGCCACTGAGTCAGAATGGAGCATCAACAGAAGGCAATATAAAAGGTACAATAAGTCAAATAGTTTTCTCTTATTAGTTATGTTAGAGAGAGAAGAGGACAAGATGCTATAAGGTCCTAGTTAGGGAGAGAGGTCTTGAACCTTTAGCTCTCCATGAGGAATTGTAAATGCATGACCTTTCCTCATACTTGTGTCTTTTTTTCTTTTGGTGCAAGGTCTTACGAATTTTGAAAGATCTGAAGAGCACTGGAAGTATAGGAACTTGAATCCATCCCAGAGTTTACTGGCTACCAAGCAAAGTGAAAAGCACAGAGCTCCGGGGAGTGATGTTTTGGATCTAGCCCAATAATGGACCAACCCTAGAGTGGAAACACAATATCCTGCAGCAAGAAGGATACTTTTTCATTGGTTATGCTGAATTCAGAAATGAATTGGTGGGACAACAGCTTTAGAGCTGTTTGAATCCATTTTCCCCAGGGAAGAAGTTGATAGAGTGTATCCGTACTTGAAGATATCTTTTTGCATTTTGAAATATTTTTAGAAAGAAATTTATTAGATCATTTGGTAGAGGAAAGCAATCTGGAAAAGGAGGCATGGCTCCCTCTTGTCTAGACTCTAGAAAATTTACATTATATATGATTTAGATCAGGTTGCCTGCACAAAAACAAGTATACAGTTAAACATTGCCAAGAGGGTTAACTTGAAAACAAGGTAGATTAAAATGGATATGAATAAATGTAAATATTCACTAAAATTTAGTGTTAAACACTAAGTTAAACACAAGGAGAACTCAAAACAAGAATGTGTTGGGTGGATCAAAGATCTGAGAGAATCCAAAATTCCTTCTGGCCATCTCCAGAATTTCTGGAGAATTACTGAGGTCATGGTGACATTCTAGGTTCAAGCAATTTCTGGTCACATAAAGGTAGATTCAAACAATATTAATAAATGGTAATAATCCATACTTTATCTTTTCAGTAAATATATTATTCTAAAAGCTAATTCATATTAATTGGCTAAATTAAATTGAAGTAGTAATTACTGAGGTTGGGGGAATACACACTGGAATTCATGAGTCTATTTCATTAGAATAATTCCACTGCTTCCCGGGATCTCCCTAGAACCTTGAGGGAGTAATTGTGTGGGGACTTGAGTCACCGTTTTATGTGAGAATTATGGAAAGAACCTCCAGAGTCTATATATAAGCTACATCAGAAAAAAATGACCTAACTAAAGGACTTAAAAATTAGAATACATGAGGTATTTACCATAAAAAAAAATTTGCTTATAAAACAGATCAAGGTGATATCATCAAATTTCCTGAGTACAACAAACATACAAAAATTCCAGATGAAATGTTTCAAAAAAAATCATAAAACTGAGCAGGTCTGTTAGAAGTAGAAAGTGAAGTGAAAATAGAAAGAATATACTGTTTACCTACTACAAGAAGCCCCAAACTGACAACACCTAGGAATCTTATAAACAATATGAAGAATTTGGAGGTTAAGAAAATACTCCAAGCAATTGGAAAGAACAAGGAAGGACAGAACGGATCACACAGGGCTATACTGAACTTTTCTCAAGAAAAGCTTTTGGATTACAATGTATCAAAAGGCAATTTTTTTAAAAAATTGCTTATAACCCATAATAACTTGTCCTATAAAAACTAAATGTAATGCTACAGAGGGAAAACAGAATATAGGACTTTCAAACATTCCTGAGGAAAATAAAGATCTAGGTAGAATCTTTTAAATGTACTATGCTTAAAATAGTCTATGACAAACCTAAAAAGATAAATATAGGTGAATTATCAGAAAGAATCAAACAATGATGGAGGACTTAAATTGTAATGAGGGAGAAGATATAACTAACTCTACAATTACACTGTCCTCAATTGTCACTGAAGGTATAAAAAGGACACACGAGGTGTGTCTCGTTGGTTGGTTTTATTATGTTGTGGTTCATCCTTCATTTTGAAGGGGACCAAGGACATTGTGAGGGTGATATTTTGACTGTAGTTCTGAGAATGGAAAGAAAAGACAGAAGATAATAGGGAAGAAATGAGAAGGGTGAAGAATATACAAGTTGACATAAATGGGGCATGTGAGAAGATGAACAAAAAAGGAGTTAAATAATACTGATGGCCTGGGAGTAGTTTTAGTTTTATGTGGCCTTAAAAAAAGATGTAGGAAGAACTTATTTTCTTATATAACCAGGGTCCTCAAGTAGAACAAAAACAAAGAGGAAAGGGGATAGGAATAGATGTCACTTGTACCTCAATTTCATTTGAGTTGGACAAAGACGGGTAGAACGTAGGCAACACACAGAGAATTGGATGTAGAAATACATTTAATTAAACAGGAAAACTAGAAAGAATGGGAATGGGGAGAGATATGGAGGAATATGTTGTGTTTCAGTCACGTCTGACCCTTCACGGCCCCATCTGATGTTTTTAGGGCAAAGATATTGACATGGTTTACCATTTCCTTTTCCAGTTCATTTTACAGATGAGAAACTGAGGCAAATGATGTTAAGTGACTTGCCTAGGGTCACACAGCTAGAAAGTGTCTGAGGCCATATTTGAACTCAGGAAGATATGTCTTCTTGGCTTCAGGACTGAGACTCCATGCCCTTTCAGGGAGAAAGTAGGCATGAGTAAAACAAACTCTAACCTGTGCAAAGTCATTTTGAAAAGGACAAGAAATAGAGAGATAAGAACTTGTGATTGGATTTGGGCAAAGATCATGTGATTAGGGGAGGAGATGTGATCATTGTTGATGAGCTTCCTCCTTTCTCACCTTCATCTTGTTATAAAGAGAGGAATGGGAGACAAGGAGAGGAGAACTTATGAGAGTATAGGATAAAGAGAAAACACAACTAATTAATTAATTAATTAAACGAAAAATTGTGAATATGATGGGGTAAAAGTTATCCATAACATGAAGAAGTATGAATTAATTAGAAAGGAGAAACATATAATGTATATATGAAACACTCTTGAGTCATAAATGATTCACTCAGAGTTAAAATAATGTTCTAGAACAAAATCTATAATGCTTCAGCCAACCTTAGTGAAGCAGGGGTAGCAATCATGATCTGAAACAAGAAAAATAAACTTGATTAAAGAAGTGATCAAGGGAAATACTTTAAGCTGAAAAATAACATAGGAAATCAATTTTTACCAATATCAACCATATATGTACCAAACAGAATAGCATCTAAATACTTCAAAGAAAAGATGTACAAATTATAGGGAGAATTAGACAGTAAAGCTATGATAGTTGAGGATCCCAATATACCCTTCTGAGAGCTAGACAAACCTAACAAATATAAAATAAATAAACAAGAAAGAAGGTTGGGACCTGAATAGAATTTTAGATAAGTTAGATATAACAGATCTTTTATGATTATTAAATATGAAAACAAGAGGTTATGCCTATTTCTTTATTGTACATGGCACCTTTGCCAAAGTTGATCATCCATTAGGGCATAAAACACCTCACAAACAAATGAAGAAAAACCAAATAATAAACACAGGCCACAAAACAATAAAAATCACATTCAATAAAAGGCCACTGGAGAAAGGGTTAAACTAATTGGAAATTAAATCGCATGATCTGAAGGAAATGAAAGAGTGAATTATAGAATCAATTATTTCATTAAACATATTGACAACAATGATGCAGCATATCAAAATTTGTGTGATACAGTCAAATATGAAGTCTTTGGAGAGTTTTTTTTTAAATATCTCTAAACACTTCCAACAACAAAAGAGAAAATAAAACATTAACAAATTTAACTTGCAAGACCAGCAAAAAAAATTGAAACCAACAAATCAAAAAAGTACCAAGTAAACCCCAAAATAGAATCATGCAAATCAAAGAAGAGATCAACAAAATTGAAAACAAAAATTGAAGTTAAAAGATGATTAGGGGCTACTTCTTTTAAATAACAAAGATAAAATGCCTCATTTAGTTAAATGAAATACGGAAAACAAGTTATGAAGAACAAATGAGATTAGATAATTCACAACAAATTACAAAGAAATAAAATAATTAGAAATTATTTTGACCAAATACGTGTCAGTTAAACTGATTATTTATGTGAAACAGATAGGTATTCATGTATTTAAAAATGTCTAGATAAAGAGAAATAGAAGAGAGAATTTAAATAAACCAACTTCAGAAAAAGAAATTAGATAATGTATAAAGAAACAAAAATAGGATTAGAATAAAAATGAATTCTATTCCATCTTCAGAGAAAAACAAATTCAATATTATGCAAATGTAAAAGCAGGACCAGATGACATACCACCAAATGAATTCTCTTTATGATGCAAATATTCTTGATATCTAAATAAAGGTGAATAAAAACACAGAAACTGTAGACCAATATCCCCAAAGGATATTGATGCCAAATTTTTTGTGTGCATATGTGTATTTGTGCATGTGTGCGTGTGTGTGTGTGTGTGTATTAGCAAAGAGCCTACTGGAACATATCAAAAAGATCATGCAATAAAAAGTTCTTTCTCTCATTCTCTTAATTATCTTCCCTTTCTACCTATTATGAGCATATTTCCTTTGAATCAAGAACCTTTTATGTATTGTATCCTTCTTTAGTTTCTGTGTTACTCATGGAAGTACAATTTCTAAGGTATTTATTTTGAGTTCTCTCTTCTAAACATTTACTATTTTATTGTCTTATAAGTCTTGTCCCCTTGTCACATTTTACCTGTTATATCTCACTCTTAGAAATGCCAATCCATAAAGGTGATAGAGAGAATAGTATTATTGGCCCATAGTGGGTTTTTTTTAATGTCCTTGGTTCTGCAGTTAATTGCTTCCCCATGCTCTCCTGTATGATCAATTTTTCATCATTTCTCATGAAATCTCCTTTGTGGGTTCCTTCCTTACCACACTTCTGGTTGTCAATTACCAGGAACTATGATTCATGTTTCACTAAGGCAATGAGTGATGTCTCTAAACACCAAGACTCTCTAGATTATATAATTTGTAAATTTCCCCACACCATTTATAGAATCTGTCTCTCACCACGTGGGAATATTCTTCAGTTGAATGATGAGGTTGGAAGCCAAACTGCAGAGAATTAAGAAGAGGATGAAAGAAGCAGAAGTAAAGGCATGAATTGAAGAAAACCTATTCAAGGAGTTGAGTCACAAAAAACAGGGAGTAGATGTATAGAAAAACAGCTAACAGGAATGGTTGTTGTGTTTGTCCTTCGTTGCCAAAGAAGACCATGCCATCAGAGAAATGATGACATGACTTGCACTTGACTTTGTTCTGAGTGAGGGAGGGCTGTGCAGGTCACCAGCCTCACTTATCCTCCAGAGCTATCTGAATCCAGTGAACAGATATTCATCAGGATGACTGGGGATGACCCAAGATGCACTGGGAGACCTTGGTTTCTTTAGGCCAAGGCCCATTTGGTATTCACTTAGGGTGAGGTAATGTCCATTCAGTGATTAGACCTGTTTGAGAAGTAATCAAGGGATGACCCCTTTAATGAGGCAAAGAAAAATAACTAAATCAGGCTGAGAGATAAACAACAATAGTTACTATTGATAATTACTCTTAAGCCAAGAGGGTCTAGAAAACTGCCCTGTAGTAGAGTTTGGGCAGAATGGATAAGTCAAGTGAATGATTTCTGAGGATGAGGGAGACACAGACAGTAAAGAAGTAGCAGTATACATGGAGAAACTGAAGATAAGTGAGAGAGTGGAGATGATGGAAGGGAATTTGTTGAAAATAGGATACAATGGAATCACTTATGCATGTTTTGCTTTGGTGAAGACAAGGGCAACCTCTTTGTGTGAGATAAGGGTGAAGGAGGGGATAACAGTAGAACGTATCTGTGTAATGTGAGATAAGGAGGAGGGGAGAAGAGGGAGCTCTTAGCTAAGGCCTTATTTTTGTTTCTAGTGAAATAAGAAGCAAGATTCTCAGTTGAGAGAGTACAGGAAGTAAAAGTCATGTGATATTTGTAATGGGATGAAAAGGACTGGAAAAGACATGGCTATGTTGTAGGCAGTAGGGAAACAGCCTAAGGAGAAGATAAGGAGAAAATAAAGATTGGAGAGAATGAAGGGATGATATAGGATGCAACCTGCTAGGAAAGATGGGATCTCAAATTATGCTGCAAAGCAGTTATCTTGAAAACAGTTTGGTACTTGATAAAAAGAGAGTTCATCAGTAGAGGAGATAAGGTACAAAACATAAAGAATAAAGAACTTAGAAGTCTATTTTTTGATAATCTCAAAATACTTAGTTACTAGACAAGGAACTCAGCATTCTACAAAATGTAGGAATACTGGAAAAATCTGGCAGAAATTAAATTAAGCCTGATATCTTACACAATATATCAAAATGAGTTCCAAATGGATACAAGACTTCAATATAAAGGGAAATTTTCATAAAGAGTTTAGATGAACAAGAAAAATATTTCTTACCACATCTATGGATATGGAAAGAATTTAAGACCTAGAAAAAGAATTGAGAGGATCACTGAATAGCAACTGAATCAACAATTTTGATTATATAACAATTAAAATCTTTTATTTTTTGCACAAAGCAAATATTTAAAATGGGAATGGAAACAACTGAGAAAAATTCTATAAGGAACTGAATCAAATTTATAAAATAAAATCCATTCTGCAATTGATTAATAGTCAAAGGATAGGACTGGTAGTTAATTTTCAAAGGAAGAAATCCAGTCTATCAAAAACAATACTAGGAAAAATTTCCAAATCAAAATAATTAGACAAATACAAATTTTAAAAATTCTGAAATTCCATCTCACACCCATTATAAATAAAATTATTTCTTATTTGTCATTTATTAATATTGTGGCTAGAAAATTCTTTGATCCAAAGCTTATAGTAAAGGTCAAGCCAACAACTGCAGAGATGCTCTAGAGAAAGCTATAGGACAGCAGTAAGAAACGCTTAGATTCCACCTAATGCTTGCATTGAGTACTCTCACTACTTGTTTTGGTTACAATCAAAACTTTTGCTTAAAGTCCCTCAAATTTAAATATTCATACTTACTTGATAAATTAATCTAAAAACTTCCTTTCTTTAAGAATTTACCTACTATCTATGTGAGGTAGGTGGCTCAGTAGATAGAGCGATGGGTCTGGAATTAGGAAAATGAGTTCAAATCTGGCCTCAGACACTCACTAGCTGTGTGATCCTGGGTAAGTGACTTAACCTTGTTTGCATTTGTAAAATGAGTTGAAGAAGGAAATGTATCTTCATACCTTTGCCAAGAAAACCCCAAATGGGTCATGAAGAGTAGGGTACGACTGAAACTGAATAATAACTGCCTATGTGCTGTCAAACAGAGAAATGTCCTTTTCACCCTTGTCTGGCCACTTTGTCTAAACTTTATATAATGTAAACCTCACAGAAACTTGGAAGGGAGCCAAGAATTTTCAGACTCTTTGCCAAATGACCTAATAAAATTCTTTCTAAAATTATTTCAGGTTTTAGGATTCATTCTTGTGACTAACACCCATCAAGTTGGCAAAGGTGATAAGAAAAATGGAAAATTAGAAATGTGGGAGCTGTGGGAAAACAGTCACATTGATGCACTATTGGTGCGTGTGAATTTATCTAGTTATTTCAGAAAACAATTTGGAACTATGCCCCCCAAAAATCATTAATTGTTGATACCTTTTGACTCAGTACTGCCACTACTAGTTCTTTAGCCCAAAAAAATCAGAAAAAGAAAGGGAAATGATCCTTATATACAATATACATGTATACATATATATGTGTATGTGTGTATAAATGTATGTATGTGTGTATATAGATGTATATATGTGTGTAAATATGTATGTATGTATGTGTGTATATATATATATACATTTCTTTCTGTAGTGGTAAAAAAAAAACACAAACCAGAAACTAAGGAGAGTACCCAACATTTGAGAAATGGCTGAAAAAAGTATGATACACTAAAAGGGAAAGGGAATGAGCATTTATTAGGCACCTAGTATGTGCCAGGCAACATTCCATGTGTTTTACAAATATCTCATTTCATCTCTGGAACAATTTTGGGCAGAAGGTGCTATTGTTTTTTCCTTATTTTACATTTGAGGAAACTGAGATAAACAGAAGTTAATTGACCTCTGTAGTCACACATCTAGTAAATATCTGAAGTAAGATTTGACCTCAGATACTGAATGGAGTGGAATGTACCATAAGAAATGATGAAAGGGGTGAATTCAGAGAAATCTGAGAAAAGTGATACAGTGAAGTGAAGAGAAGTAGGAGAATGGTTTATACAACCACAATTTTTTAGAGACAGACAATTTGAGAGATTTAGAACTCCTATCAATGGAATGAACAACCACAATTACAGAGGACTAATGATGAAACTTGGTATCTACTCATAAAAAGCAATAAACTGAAATACTAAATGAGACAGATTTTAGGACATAGTTAATATGAGTTGTTTTGATTGATCATATATATTTTTACAAATGTTTTCATATTGGCTTATTTTCTCTTTTCAATTGGAAGAGTGGAAGAAAACAAATAATTGTTTATTGATCTAAAATAAAACAAAAGTTACATGAAAAGAAAAACTGATTTGCAATATAATACATGCCATAAATATTGCTCTCACCTTTGCTCCTCTGATACTACTTGTAGGAATATATTCTAAAAATTGAGAAAAAAACTTTCCACATGAAAAATATTTCTGGCAATACTATTTTGGACAGAAACAAACTATTTCAGTGATTAGAGAATGGCTAGCAGGTAGTGGTACCTGAAGTATTAGAAGATTATTTTGCTATAAAATAACAAATATGAAGAATACAAAGAAATATAGGATGACTATGCTACAATATAGAGAAACTCTGATAAACGTAGAATTTCATAATTTTCATAATTTCATAATCAGCAACATTAAAATAGAATGTGACTATTATAGGTAAATATTAATATTTTTAATATGCTACGAATAATGCATTTACCATTACATATATTGTCATTTATAATTTTTTTCTTTTTTCCTTTTAGTTCTTGTTAATATATTTGAACATATAAATGAGAAATTAGACTATGTCAGTATGTCAAAGTCTTATGATTTTGTTGGTGTGGGAATCTTTCCAGTGAAGCAGTTTAGAACTGTCTAGAACTTGGTCTTAAAAAACTGCGTAAGACTCAGAGACTTTGAATGTCTTGCCTGCAGTTACACAGCTAATAAATGTAAGAGATAGGTATATGGAGTATTCAGAGAGGACTAGCACCTCTGATGTGAGGGCTGCTAAGGCCTTTTCAGGGCTGCTCATGTACCTTTGTTGTCTACCTTCACCCAACTCTCACCTGTAGCTCTGAGAAGCTGTAACATGCATAGCAGCTATATCCTGGTAAAACCTTTTTGGCAGATAGGCTAACACAGGTTGAGGGTAACTGACAGACTCCAGACCCATCAATGAGTTAGGGAGATGTCTAATCCAAGCATGTAAAGATTTTCCCAGTGGAATGAATGGATAAGAACAATTTGTTCCAGTGGCCATGAAGGCTGCTGAAGGAGGTGCTATGGAGTGCTTAAAACTTGGTCAGACATTGAAGAGCCTTCAAGGTCATCCACTACATCCTGGGCCATCTCCAGTAGTCCTGAGTTTTGACTTGACACTGGATTTGATGACTGGAAGAGAGAGTGAGACCGACAACTTTGTGCAACTCTGCCTCACTTAAATCCAATTCACTCACAAGTCAAGACATCACCCATGATATCACTGGTCTTCTTTGAACATGAAAGATAATTAACAATAACAACAATATAAGACAGGATTTGAACCTATATTTTCCTGATTTTAAGTCCAGCATGCTATTCACTATGCTTTGTTGGAGATTGGAATACAATTTATCGATTGCTTTAAGGAAAAAAATAAAATGGCAGTAGAGGCCATTCTACAAGTACACAAATTTAAAAATCCCTTACATGGAAGCATCTGTGAAGCAAGCATAACAGCAACAAAAAGAAACAAACAAACAAAAACATGTCATCTATCTACAAGAATTTATTTAGTGCCTACTATATATTAGACTTGGTACCATATTTTGGAAATATAAAGACAAAAATGAAGCAGTTCTTGCCTTCTGTAACAGCAAGCACCCTGACACATTCAGGATGACCTGCTATCACAGGAAAGGCAATTTTTGAAGGGCCAACAATCTACTTTATTCAAGCACATGCATTATTTACTTAGTTCAGGGGAAAAGTCAGCCCCCTGAACTTCAGAGAAAATACATAGAAATAAAGACCAACAGACAGGGCTTCCAATTATCTGACCATAAACAACGCATATATCACATATTAACAGACAGATTCAACTGTCTGACCATTACATACGTAGGTAGTTACCAGAGAGAAGCACCAACATCTGCGTTTTCAAAGCTGAGGGGCTCCTTAGCGTCTACCCAGAGTTTCATCTGGCCAAACAAATACTTCCAATGGGTAAGCCCCCAAATAGAACCTCACCTCAGAGTATATATGCACTTTTGAAAGTCTGAGGGCATCAGGACCCTGGAGAAGCAGTGCCTCGTTAGAAATTAACAAAAAGTGTGGGCCTTTCTACAAAAACAAATCTCCCCTAATCAAACTTCTCGTACTGAGCAGGACCATTGCTAGGTGGGGAAGATCTTTAACTCTTATTAACATAATTAACATTATACCTTCAAAGAGTTTGCATTATATTAGGGGAATAACATGTATATAAATAAGTACACACACACACGGAGGTGGTGTGCTTTGTTGTGTTTTGATCATAGTCTACAGGCCATGTGAGTCTACATAGGTGTGTCTACATGTGGTTCACTGGAAGGCAGGAGTAGAAATATCTAGACTTTCTCCTCCCTACCTACCTTCAAGGGATATTGATATCTGCTAGGAGAGGAACAGGAGTTTAGATGTAGGCAAGGCAACTCTGTTGTCGTTAAAGAGAAGAACATTCATTAGAATTATGTCTCTCTGCTCCCTTAAATATTGCTAGTCCAGGGAAAATAATTTTTAGTTTAAGCCATGCTCCTGATTGCTGTCCCTTAATGAGAAAGAAGTGCTCCTAACTATATCTCCAAGTCTTGACTTCTTTCCCACCAAATACTAATTGCACACAGACCATAGATAGTAAACAGCACATAAACCTATTTATCCAAGTCAATAACAAAGGATAAATTAGAAAAAAATACAAATATGAATTCATACTAGACAATATATATGGAATAAATGAACTCTCCAATTGAGAGAGATGTTATTTTAACTCAACCAGATCTTACCAGAATGAAAATTCCTTGGTCTCTAGTATAGTAAACAGGGAATGGAGACCTGATTAAAGTGCCAACCTCTTCTGCACGTTGTCTTCTTCTTAGAATCTTTGTCTTTCTTCAGGGATTTGAAAAGAAAGCTGGAAGGTAGAAGATAAAAATTTCTCTTTTCTCTAGTTCTCACCAACTCTGTCCTTCAAGTAGGCAAAATCATTGAGAAATCACTCTCCACCAATCAATCAATCAATAAACATTTGTTAAGACCCACTGTGTGTCAAGCATTGTGCTCAGCACCAATGAGGAGACTCCCATGCAAATAGATTTTAAGACTTGAGTCACATATAAAAATATATATGAAATAAGCACAAGATAAATATTTTAGAGAGAGGTGACTTGCAACTACAGGGATCAGGAAAGTCTTGAAGATGGCACTTGGAAAGTTTTGAAGGAAAAATGGCATTCTGTGGAGGCAGAGGTGAGGTTAGGTGAGAATGTATTTCAAGCCTGGGACACAAGCAGTGGGAAGCTGGTTTGAGGAAAAGCCAGCAGTCTAGTTAGACTGTACCATAGTGTATGAAGCAGAGAAATGTCTAATAAGGTTGAAAAATAGAGTTCAGGTCAGGTTATGAAATATTTTAAAAGCTATTTGATCCTAGAGGCATTAGAGGGGAAAATGGTGTTTATTGATTAGGTATGTGAAATGGTCAGACTTGAACTTTAGGAAATTCAATTTGGCAGCTTTGTGGAGGATGGACTGAAAAAGGGGAAGAGATGTGAGGCTGGAAGACCAGTTAGAAGGCTATTGCAGAAGACTAGGCGAGAAGTAAGAAGGCTTTGAAATGATGGAGTGGCCATGTGAATAGAAAAGAAAAGAACAGATTAGGATATTTTAAAGAGATATACAAGGTAAAGTTTTAGTGACTGTTTGGATACGTAGTGTGAGGGAGACAGATAAAGAGTAACACCATAGTTCTGTAATTTGTTGACTGAAAGATTTTTGTTTCCCGAGACAGAGTTGCAGAAGTTCTGAAGAGGGGTGGGTTAGATGGATTCACATGCGTATGGAACATCATGTTTGAAACATACAATGCATGGCAACTTAAGCTCGAAAGAGGAAACTTGAATATTCTATAAAACTAAGTAATCATTACATCACTAATTTTGAAAAATATCTTAAGGGACTAAACTAGTTGAAGGATCTTTCTCAGAGATAGGCTTGTATCCATGGAGAAACATGCCCTCCGAGAATGAAGTTCATAAGAGGTATGAAGTTAATAAGAGGTATTATATTATCTAAATATGTCCTTCCATACTTACTTGAATTTTACTGTCTTGTTAGTAGGAAAATAAATAATGTTACGTTGGTACCTTATCTTTTCACAAAGTTCTTCTGAAGCCATAGTGACTGGTTGATCAGGAATCTTCATCACTCACTTCAGTACATAGGGAATTAATTCATGTTAGTTGTAAGACAAATTGAGTCAAAGTATCTTGTTGATTGGTATCTCTGAACAAAATGTTTTCCTGGGGGCAATGCCAATGGTGCCTTGCTGTCTGATTTCAAAGCAGTATAACTGAGTGATAATTGCAGACTGCATTTGGAACAATACTGTAGGAGAAGACCATTAAGTTTGCAACTATTTTAAATAGAAATCTAAGATATCTAAACAATTTGTTTACAAAATGAGATGCAAATATGTTTTAACATACTTCATGAATTATCTATCCTTAACCACTATGACAGTATATGTATGGACTTTCATAGAATCAATTAGCACTGGACTGGAATTTCTTTATTCACTTTAGCATCTTCTCATATATTACTCCAATATTACTAGAGTAAGAGTTCCTTTACTAGCATGAAAACTGAGACAAGAAAATCTTTGGCCAGAGGGCCTTTTGAAGGTGATGGAGAATAAAAATATGTTCATAATTGAAATAGTGCGGGTGGAAGGGAGATCTGCATGGGTAATGATCTCCATAGAAAAAGATCTTGGAAAGTAGAAATATAAGTCATCTAGAATCAAGGTTCTTAACTTGGAGTGCATGACCTCTTGGCCATGGATATATGTCTAGCAATTCGGAAAGAAAAAAAATATATCTTTATTTTCACGGAACTACAACTAAAATTTTACTTATTTTTTAAAAAAACCATTATTCTTGGAAGAGGTTCATAGGCTTTACCAGAATGTGGAAGGAATATATGACACACAAAATGTTTAAGAATCTCTTGGTTCAGAATAGTATCCTAAAGCAAATAGAATGATAAGTTTTTAAGTGAAGAGATTTTTCAGGAGGTTCATTTTCCCCTGCCACATTCTGATTGCTTGTTTGGAATATCATTGCCTGCTCTTTTCTCAGCACTCTCTGAGTGTTATGCTATACAGTTACATGTTGGCTAATTTTTACATCTTTAACCCGAAGCTCTGAAAAGAAACAGCTTTTATCTTCTCTGTTACATGGAATGGAGGGGTCAGAGTGGGTTTGAGTATCTACTGCTTCGTATGCACATTTTAGTACTTTAATCATCTCCATACCACTTCAGTGTGGGGGTGGAATCTTATGAGAACCCAAGTGCTCTGACACTCTATAAATTTTGCCTTGCAAACAAACAAAGAAGTAAAGAAACCTTGAAAGGCTATTTCCTTCCCTCCCAACTATAATCCCCAGGTTTTCATTAAAGATAATTCAAGGCTATTTCCTACCTTTTTACTGTGCACTTTACAATGCACTGCAAGCAACAAACTCCTGTATTTGATGCTCTCCAATGTGTGTAGGGTTAATAGGGCATAGTGATTCTTTTCATTTCTCTGCAGCACCATGCACTTCTAAGTAAAATATTTCTTTCCACTTCCCACCATTCTCTTTCTCCCTTCCTTCCTTCCTTCCTTCCTTCCTTCCTTCCTTTCTTCCTTCCTTCCTTCCTTCAGTCCTTCCTTTTCTTGCTTTCTCTCCTTATTTTGTCTAGGCTAGTATTATAGTGCTGGCAAATGCAAGTTACACTCAAGGGCCCAATCTCATTTCTGACTGACAAGGAATTTTTAACAGGATGTATTTTGGATTTGGGCTGCTTATCATGTTCTTAAGAAATCTATTAGCCCCCTACTCCTGGGGTGAAGGTACAGCACTATCTTGACTCAAGACCTAGTGTAGACAATGGATGGCTTTTAACCCTTTTGCAATTCAGAATTCCTAAGCAGTATGCCAGCTGCAGCCCCTACAGCCATAGGAATTACAGGAATGCACCAACATACTTGGTCAAAAATATATTTTTTTGCTTTTTCATCAATATGCCTGTGCGTGCACACACACACACACACATGCACACATACACATACACACACAAAGAGAGAGTTGTTCAGTAGTTTGTACTGATGTCAAGCTCTGTGACCCTATTTGGAATTTCCTTGGCAAAGATACTGAAAGAATTTGCCATTTCCTTCTGGCTTATCTTACAGTTTATAAAACTGAGGCAGATAGGGTAAAGGGCCTTGCCCAGGGTCACACAGCTACTGTCTGAGGCCTTCTTTGAACTCAGAAAAATGAGTCTTCCTGACTCCAGGCCTGGCACTCTATCCACTGTGCCACTTAGCTGCCCTAGATATATATATATATATATATATATATATATATAT
>CM053771.1:351109013-351138355 GCA_028658325.1 Potorous gilbertii | reverse complement strand
TCAACTGAGACGTCAAAAGGGGACTCCTTTTTTATTTTTTTAGAGATACTTGCCTGTTGATTTCAATAACTATAATATGTCATAAATTAGGTGCCTCCAGTTTTCCTTCTCACTCATTATTTCTCAAGAAAAAAAGAAAATAGACTGTTTCAGTTCACTCTTACTGTAAATTAGCCTTTCAAAGAAACAATAGAATATGACTATTTTCCATTAATGGAATATCTATAACATTCTTCATTTGCCCAATGTGCATCATCATTAATCCTGATAAAGCTGAATTTCAAATTCCTGTTTTATGTAATTATTTCCATCTATATTGAGCCTCTTAATAGAGGCTGAAGAAACAGAACAATAATCCTTGAATATGAAATAATTTTGATGATGAAAGAAAAATTACTCTTCTGCTATTAAAATATAAGCATTTATATTGTTCTGCAGATCTGAATGGATACAATTTCTTAAGTTTTACTTGTGGCAGAAGAAACCCTTATAACAACTTAGAAATGAAATTAATAAAATCAGTAATAAATAATAGCCAAGAAAGTTACCTTAAAATAGATGATCTTTATAGAAAATATTCCCACAAATTGATGTTGATTTACATACCAGATATAAGTACTTTCTTCCAGTAGGCTTTATGGATGAGAAGCAGAGGCTCCACCTGCTTTTTGCTTAGATGCATTTGACTCATATCAGTAATACCCTTCTTTCTCACCCTGGCACCACTCCATTTCCCAAATTTCAACCATATAGTCCCTTTAAAAGGCAAGAAAGAGCATGGATCCTGGCAATTCATTATTAAAAAGAAACCACACAGAGGTACAGGCTGTGAAGTGGTGAATAGGGCTGTTTCCTTTTAACTAATTGAGCTTAGAATATGCCTGATCTGTTTTCCTGGTTCCTGGCTATAGCTTGTCCTGATTATCCAGTCTGTCTCATCTTTCATCCCTCCAAAACTGATTGTGATTTAGCAATTACTTTCTACTCCTCCATTAGCTTTGACATGTTTTAGTAGGTCCTAACTACTTTCTTGTCTGGTTCTTCCTTAGTATCTGTTTGCAGCTATTTACAATTTTTGTCATCTAGGCTCTCTTTCTTTGTTTTTGAGTTTCCTTATAAATGTTCCGGGACACTGACCACTGAAGTTGGTTAGTAGCTCTTTATTTTCCCTGCTTTAAACATAGATGAGCAAACTGATTTTCTTGAAGGAAATACTACATCAGTAAGACATGGTATGTTACTAAAATAATAAAAACTAAGAAAAAAGTTATTGATAATTTTTTTTATAAACTGAAGTTGGGGAAAATGTCACATTAACAGTAAATTAATAGTAACTAATGAGATTAATGATTTTTAAATAAAATACTGTCAAATAGGTTACAGTAATTCATTTGAGAAAGTATTCAACATATCCAAGTTGGGTTTAAACCAGTAATACAAGAACAGTTCAATATTACAAAAACAACCAACATAATTAATCAGGTTATGAAAAAATATCCAAAATGCTATGATTATTTCAGTAAATGCAGAAAAGACCTTTACAAAGTGCAATATTCATTTATGCTAAAAAAAAAACCATGGGGAATATAGCATAGAAGGATCATTTTTAAAATAACATGAAAATTTTCTATCTAAAATAAAAAAGCGAACATCATGTGTAATGTGGAAAGACCAGAAATTTTACTAATAAACATTGGAATAAATAAAAGAAGTCCATTTTCTTACTCTTATTTGTTATAGTTCTAAATGGCAATAAGAGAAAGAAATTAAAAATATATTAATAGATTTAAAAAGTGTCCCTATTTACTGATGACATGGTGGTTTACTTAGAAAATCAGAAGATATCAGCCAATGTCATAGTTAAGACAATTAATAACTTTGGAAAAATTATAGTCTACAAAATATCCTTAATTGACATTTCTATATAATTTGTTTTTAATCCAAAAGGCCATGATAGAGTGCAAAGTCACATTCCAAATAACTATAAAATGAGTAAAATATTTGGGAATCAGTTTGCAAAAGCACATGAAAAAACTTTGTTATTTTTTCAACAGATTCAAAAACAAAGTGGTTCTTAAAGAAATGAAGAATAACATACATAGCTGGAGGAGTATTCAGTGCTCATGGATGGTCCATGGCATGTCAATATAAATATATCTTCCAAGTTAATATACAGTTATAATGTTATGCCAACAAATTCTCAAAGGGATACTCTACAGAACTCAACAAAAATTATTTTGGAAAGATAAGAAAAAAATCCTACAATATTAAGGGAAGTAATGACACAAAAGAAGAAGTAAAGGGAGAATAGCAATTCCAAAGCTTTAAATATAGTAAAAAGCAGCAGTCATCAAAAATATTTTGTATTATATTCTCAATGAGCAACTTTGATAGACTTTGCAAACTCTTTTCAGAATACAATGATCTAAGATAATTAAGGAAGACTCAGAATGGAAAAAGCTATCCACATCCAGAGAAAGAACTATGGAGTCTGAATGCAATCAAAGCATACTATTTTCTTTCTTTTTATTTTCTTTCTGGTGATTTTTCCGTTTTGTTCTGATTGTTTTTTCATAACATGACTAATGTGGAAATATGTTCAATATCATTGCATATGTATAGTCTATATCAGATTACATGACATTTTGAGGAAGAAGGAAGGAAGGGGGCAAAATCTGGAACTCAAAATCATATAAAGTGAGTGTTGAGAAAAAAATTAAAAATGAAATAATAAAAAAGTTAAAAAAAGAAACAAAACTTTTATATCAGTTAAAAATAGAAAAGTAGCTCAAAGAAACAGACAAGGAAGAATAATAAAAATTTATTACTGTGACAAAGTGTCTGATCAACTAAAAAATAAAAATTATTTAGGAAAGAATTTCCTTTTTGACAAAATTTGACAAAACTGGTAAGCAGTCTGGTGGAAAGTAAGTTTAGATTAACACTTTATGTGGTATTCCACAGTAAATTCATAACAGCTTAGTAAGCTGAATAGTTAACTGCGTATGTGTGTGTGTGTTTGAGAGAAAGAAAGAGAGAGAGAGAGGGAGAGAGGAATGTTGGAGAGGAGAGGAAAGAAGAAGAGAGAGGAGAGGGAAAGAAGAGGAGAGAAGAGCATATGTTTACACAGCTATGGGGAGGAGATATATTCTTAAACAAACAAAGGCAGAAGGTAATTACAAAATAAAAATAGATAATTTTGATTATATAAAATTGAAAAGCTTTGGCAAAAACAAAATTAATATATCAAGGATAAGAAGAGAAATGAATGTTGAAGGGCCTTTGGGAAGACAAGCACATTAACATCTTGTTGATGCGACTATGAATTAGAATTAGAACCATCCTTTTGGAAAGCAGTTTGTAATTTAATGACTAAAATGGATACGCATTTTTACTTAAAAATTCCAGTACTAAGCATATATCCTACAAAGACCATTAATAAGAAGATAATCTCCACATATACCAACCAGTACTTTTTATAGTAGCAAAGAATTAAACTTTAGTACCTAAAAGGAATGAAATATTATGCTGAAAGAAATGATAGATATGATAAATACAGAGAAATGTAGAAAGGTTTGCACAACCAGGTTAAGACTGAAGAAATAAAACTGTATGTACAATGACTATACAATGAAAATGCAAAGGACAACCACAAATGTTTCAAAATTACAAAAAAAACAACATGGCTCTAAAGAAGAGGTATGAAGAGACAACTTACCCCATCTCTGTCTCAGAGGCAAGAGGTACACAGGTAAGGAACATTACATATATTTCAAGAATTTTTTATCGATATATCAATCCATGTTGATTTTTTTAAAAACTGTCTTCCCATATTCTTTTAAATATCATTATAACTATTGTATAGGATAGGCCTTTGGGAGGGAATGCAGAGATAAATGTAGGTGATGGAAAAACAAAGAAGTTTAGGAAGGAGTGGTGTTTTTGTGAAATGATTAGTAGAGGATCTATTTAAAATCAAGAGCAAGCAACTTTTTTGATGGGGATAAACTAGAAGTCTTTTGGAGGACGACCATTTTTACTGTTATTAAACAATATGGTGCTAGACATGCTAGCCATAGCAAATAGGACAAGGAAAAAATTGAAGAAATAAGACTAAGCTATGAGGAGAAGGAAATATTCTTTTTCAGATGATATGATAGCATATACTTAGCTTCCTTTTTGATAAAAATTAAGAAAATTGGAAAATTATTCAGCAGAAACTAATTTCCTAGTTGATAAATGGTCAAAGGAAGTTTTCAGAAAACAAACAAAAAAAACCAACAGTGTCAAAAGTCATATAAAATGCTCTAAATTACTAATAACTGGAGAAAAAGAGATTAACACAACTCCGAAGTACTACCTCACAGTCATCAGATTAGCTAATATGAGAGAAAATAAAAATGGCAAATATTGGAGAGAAAGTGAAAAAATAGATATATTAATGCATTTAGTAGGAGCTGTGAACTCATTCAACCATTCTGTAGAATGATTTGGCACTATGCCAAAAGGGCTATAAAAGTGGCCATCCTTTAAGTTAACTAAATCACTACTATGTCTTTACTTCCAAAAGATCAAAGAAAATGGAAAATGATACACACACACACACACACACACACACACACACACACACACACCTAGTGGCTTTTTTTTTTGAGTTAGCAAAGAATTAGAAACAGAGGGAATTCTCATCAGCTGGAAAATGGCTGAATAAGTTATGGTACATTGTGATAACTTGGCATTGTATTATAAAATGAAGTTAATGGTTTTAAAAATACCTAGAAAGAGACAGGCAGAGTCAAGATGGTGGAGTAGAAGCAGAGACTTGCTAGAGCTCTCCCCCCAAGCCCAGCCAATTGCCTATGAAAAATGACTCTAAACAAATTCTGGAGCTGTAGAACCCACAAAATGACAGAATGAAGCAAATCTTCAGCCAAAGACTGCCTAGAACATCAACAGGAAGCATTTGTGATGCCATGCTGGGAGCAGAGTTCAATAGAGCATGTTCTGTACCAACAAAGACATGACCTGAGCAGGCCTCAGGAGGACTGAATCTCTGGCACTTGTGGCAGTTTCCAGATTTCACAACCCCAAAATGCTGAGGACAAAGTGGAAGGTCAGTGGAAAAAACCTCTGGGAACCTATGTAAAAGAGTAGAGTGGTCCAGCCTTAGGGCCAGAACAGTGGAAAGGGTGGAAGAGCCTGCTGCAGCATCATGAAAAACAAATCAATTGCTTGCTAAAGGGACCCAAAAATGCTGAAGAAAATAATACCTTAAAAAAGAGACTAACCCAAATGGCAAAAGAGATTCAAAAAGTCAACGAGGAGAAAAATGCCTTAAAAAGCAGAACTGGCCAGATGGAAAAGGAGGTCCAAAAGCTCACTGAAGTAAACAATTCCTAAAAGATTAGAATGGAGCAAATGGACGCTAATGACTTTATGAAAAATCAAAAAATTGTAAAACAAAATAAAATGAATCAAAAAATAGAAGACAATGTGAAATATGTCACTGGAAAAATAACTGACCTAGAAAATAGATCCAGGAGAGACAATTTAAAAATCACTGGATGACCTGAAAGCCAAGATAAAAAAAAGAACGAGAGGGTAAAATAGATATTGAAAGAATCCACCAATCACCTCCTGAAAGAACTCCCTAAAGAAAAACTCCTAGGAATATTATAGCCAAATTCTAGAGTTCCCAAGTCAAGGAGAAAATATTGCAAGCAGCCAGAAAGAAACAATTCAAGTACTGTGGAAGCACAAGCAAGATAACACAAGATCTTGGCGCTTCTACATTCAGGGGTTGGAGGGCTTAGAATATGATATTCCAGAGGTCAAAGGAGCTAGAATGAACCAAAAATGGTTATTCAATGAAATAGAGGACTTTCAAGCATTCTTTATGAAAATTCCAGAGCTAAACAGAAAATTTTACTTTCAAACACAAGAATCAAGAGAAGTACGAAAAGGTAAACAGGAAAGAGAAATCATAAGGGATTTACTAAAGTTGAACTGTTCACATTTCTGCATGGAAAGATAATATTTGTAACTCTCAAGACTTTTCTCAGTATTAGGGTAGATGGAGGGATTGTATACATATAGATGAAGGGAACAAGGTGAGTTGAATATGAAGATATAATAACTAAAAAAAATAAAATTAAGGAGTGATAGGGGAATATGTTGGGAGAAGGAGTAAAGAAGAAATAGAATAGGATAAATTATCTCACATAAAAGAGGCAAGAAAGAGCTTTTTCATTGGCATGGCAGAGGGGAGGAGGTGAGAGGGAAAGAATGACTCTTACTCTCATTGCATTTAGCTTATGGAGGAAATAATATGCACACTCAATTTGGTATGAAAATCTATCTTACACAACAAGAAAGTAGGGGGGAAAGCAGTAAGATGGAATGGGGTGATGATAGAAGGGAGTGCCAATGAGACCAGGGCATAATTAGAAGTAAGTATTTTTGAGGAGGGACCAGGTCAAAAGAGAGATCTGAATAAATAAGAGATAGGGTAGGATGAAGGAAAATATAGTTAGTCTTTCACACCATGACTGTTATGGAAATGTTTTGCTTGATAACACATGTATAACCTATATTGAATTGCTTGCCGTCTCAGTGGAAATGGGTGGGGAGGGACGAAGGGAGAGAAGTTGGAACTCAAAATTTTAAAAATGAATGCTAAAAATTATTTTTGCATGCAACTTGGAAATGACATACAGGCAATGAGGTATTGAAATCTATCTTGCCCTACAAGAAAATAGAGGGGAATGGGATGAGAGAAGAGAGAGATGTGATAGAAAGGAGGAAAGATTGTGGGGATGGGTAATTGGAATGCATGCTGTTGTAAGGTGGGCAGATGGGAAAGATGGAGATAAAATTTGGAACTCAAAATCTTGTGGAAGTGAATGTTGAAAACTAAAAATAAATTAATTAGAGAAATAAGATAAAATAAAATAAAGGAATTGGACTAGATAGTCCACAGATTTTCTTCTAGCAAAAAAAAAATACCTCAGAAGAGTTGGATGAGCTGATGAAAAGGAAATTGAATTAGAAGAATACTGTACATAGTAATTGCAATATTACAACAATTGTCAAACTGTAAAACACATAGCTACTCTGCCCAAAATGATGATCTTTGACAATTCCAAAAAAAAAACCCAAACAAATTCATGATGAAAAATACTACCCACCTCCAGAGGAATAAACTGATGAGCTTTGAGTGTAGAATAAAGCATTTTTTTACTCTTTTTATTTTTAAAAATTTCAACATGGTTAATACAGAAATATGCTTTGCATAACTTCATATGTTTGATGAGTATTGTATTTCTTGCCTTCTCAACACATGAGAGGGGAGTGAAGGGAGGGAGAAAATTTAGAACTTAAAATAAAAATAAATTTTAGCAAAAGAAAACAGAAAGTACCATGCAAAATTTCAAAGTGCCATGAAATTATAGGGCAGAATTTTTCTATTGTTGCTCTAAGCATACCAGACTTTTCTAGGCAGCATGAACACTTCCTTGGTCTTCAATGGTGATAATGAACACAAAAATTTTCAGATCCTTTAGGCTTAAAATTCTTTAAGAGTCCCTCTACTCTCTCCCTATCTTGAAATCCTGAGCAAAACTAAATGACTTGCCCAAGACCATAGTTAGGAGAGACAGGATTCAAACTCTGGTACCCTCATTAAAATTCAGTCATTTAGAATTGGTACCAGAAATATGTTTGAGTGAAATGGAGCAGAATAGCTCTTCTGTTTCACAGTTTCTCTGGCAAGGTTAAAAACAGGGAATCAGACAACATAGTTATTAAGAAGTCCAAGGAGAACTATGGTAAGTTCATTTTATCGGTCAAGTCTACACAAATAACTAGTAGCCACATGTCTGTAGGCACTAGGGGAGACATTCAGAGAGACAATCCTAGACTAGGAATATAAACACATTTCCCTTCCACTCTGGGGACTCACAGCACAGAAGGAAGGTCTTCAATTGTGTATGTGAGTCAGAGAAATAGTGGCCTCAAACAGTATCTGAACCCTACGGCTATGTTGCTGATTCTCAGCCAACATTCAGAATAGAAGGACAAAATCTGGGTATGAATTGGATTAGACTACCCCATACATATTTCTCTGTTGAAGTTCTTTTACTGGGGTTGCTCTTAAGGTCCTTAGAGGACCCATGTGAACCCACGTTAAGGCCGTATTATTTCTTTCAGAACTGCGCAGAGGAAGGATGGGGCCAAGATGGCAGAGTAGATGCAGGGACCTGCTAGAGGTCTTCCTCCAAACTCCTCAAGAAACCTGTAAAAATGATTCCAAACAAATTCTAGAGCAGCAGAAGCCACAAAAGGGCAGACTGAAACAAATCTCCAGCCCAAGACAATCTGGAATATACACAGGAAGAGTCTATCATACCTAGGTGGAAAGAGAGCATTTGACATAGGCTATGCCAGACAAAGACAGGCCCCTGCCTTAGAGGGCTGAATCACTGAAGGATGCTGCAGTTTCCAGACTTCTCAACCAACAAATGCCAAAGATAGCTTCAAAGGTGAGTGGGAAGGGTCTCTCACCTGACTGAAAGAGGGGCATGCCCTGGTCCCATTCCCAGCTCCAGGGCAGCAGCAGCCACTGTTGAAGCAGAGGCTGCTTCTCAAGCCCTACACTTAACAAAGAGCTCAAAAATCAAGTAATTGACTGGGAAAATGAGCAAATGGGAGAAAAAAGAAACAGACTTATTTCCTTATTCTTATTTTCTTAGTGAAATGGTATTTTCTTACATCATTGGTGACAAGGAAGATCAAAACTTACAACCAGAAGAAGAAAACAAAGTCAAGGCTCCTACATCCAAAGCCTCCAAGAAAAATATGAATTGGTCTCTGGCCAAGGAAGGACTCAAAAGGGATTTTGAAAATCAAGGAACAGAAGTAGAGGAAAAATTGGGAAGAGAAATGAGAGTGATGCATGAAAATCACAAAAATCAAGTCAACAGCTTGCTAAAGGAAACCCGCCCCCCTATTTTATTATGAAGAAAATAACACCTTTAAAATTAAACTAACCCAAATAGGAAAAGAAGTCCAAAAAGACAATGAGAAGAATGCCTTAAAAAGCAGAATGAGTCAAACGGAAAAAGAGGTCCAAAATAATTGCTCCAAAAATAGAATGGAGCAAATGGAATGTAATGACTTTATGAGAAATCAAGAAATTATAAAACAAAACAAAAGAATGAAGAAAATAGATGATAATGTGAAGTATCTCATTGAAAAACAACTAACATGGAAAACAGATCCAGGATAGATAATTTAAAAATTATTAAACTACCTGAAAGCCATGATCAATAAAAGAACCTAGATATCACCTTTCAAGAAATTATCAAGCACAACTACCTTGATATTCTAGAACCAGAGGATAAAATAGAAATGGAAAGAATCTACCAATAACCTCCTGAAAGAGATCCCAAAAACAAAACACCTAGGAATATTGTAGCCAAATTCCAGAGTTCCCTGGTCAAGAAGAAAATATTACAAGCACCCAGAAAGAAACAATTGAAGTATTGTGGAGACCCAATCAGGATAACACAAAATTTAGCAGCTTCTACACTAAGAGATTCCAGAGATCAAAGAAGATAGGATTAAAACCAAGAATCATTTACTGAGCAAAACTGAGTGTCATACTTCAGGAGAAAAAAATGGAACTTCAATGAAATAGAAGACTTCCAAGAATTCTTGTGGAAAAGACCAGAGCTGAAGAGAAAATTTGACTTTTAAATACAAGTCAAGAGAAGCATGAAAAGATAAACAGAAAAGAGAAACCATAAGAGACTTCTTAAAGTTGAACTGTTTACATTCCTACATGGAAAGATATTGGTAACTCATAAGACCTTTCTCATTTTTAGGGTAGTTGGAGGGAATATATGTATGCGTATGTACATATGTGTGTGTATGTGTGTGTGTGTGTGTGTGTGTGTGTGTGTGTGTGTGTATGGTGTATGTATATGTATGGTGAGAAAGAGAGAGGTCACAGGGTGAGCTGAATTTGAAGGGATGATATCTAAAAAAGAAAATTGTGTTGAGAGGAATATACTAGGAGAAAGAGAAAAGGAGAGGTAGAATGTTTTAAATCATCTCACATATAAGAGGTGAGAAAGAGCTTTTATAATGGAGAGGAAAAATGGGGAAGATGAGAGGGAATAAATGAGCCTTCCTTTCACTGGATTAAGCTTCAGGAGGGAATAACATGTGTACTCAGTTGAGTATGGAAGTTTATTTTGCCCTACAGGAAAGCAGGTAGGAAGGGAATAACAGAAGGGAGATAATAGAAGGGATGGTAAATTGAGGGAAGGGGTTATCAGAAGCAAACACTATGGGATAGAGACAGGTCCAAGGAGAGAATAAAATAAATGGAAGACAAGACAGAATAGAGGGGAAATATAGTTAGTCCTTCACAATATGACTGTTATGGAAGTGTTTTGCATGACCACACATGTCTTTTTCATTTGACCAGTTCTGCTTTAAACCAGAATTGGTCAAATGAAAAAGACACATAAAAACTCACTGAATGAAAAAACTCTTTAAAGAGTAGAATTGGTCAAATGGAAAACAAGGGTGTTGTTCTCTGCATTGTTATTGTGCATAGATTTTTGTTTCTATGATGGATTTGACTTTCTGGTGTCTGAATAAATGTTTTGGTTCTGTCTTCCATGTGGAGAGTCCACTGTATTTTGTGATTCAGAATTGCACCAGGATATAGTTGTTGTAGGTATTGTGAATATCAAGCTGGCACTACAAAGGTATGTAAGCTTCAACCTCTTCTTATCCCTTTCTCACCCCTGTGTATGATGGAGGTGCTTTTCAGGTGTGACCTTTCAGGTCCCATTAGGTCAGACAGCTATGAGACCGACTTGTGATGAGTGTGACACTCTCAGGTTCTTGATCCAGTGGCTATATTGGAGGCCATGGGCACACCTGAAGCACAGAGCACAACTACAGACATCCTATCCAGAAGCTTATGCCCAAGTCTCTCAATTCTCTTGGTGCTAGGGAACTGAGAAAACTTCAGGTGCTTTTTTGTTTCTTGATGCTTACTACCAGATCCTCTATCCAGCCCTCCCACCTGTAAAAGGCCAATCCTTTTTCAGTTCCCAAAAATTCACCTTTGGGTTGTCTTTTATGAAATTGGAAAAAAAAACCCATTAGTTTCTCTAAAGATCTTAAAAAGAAAAGGCTGATATTCTTTTTTGCAACAATGTTTGGCCACAGTATCAACTGGAGGACTACGGAGCATGATCCATTTTGGGGACTTTACAATTTAATTATCTCTTACAGTTAGTTACTCTGTTGCCAAGAAGGAAAATGGGTAGAAAAATCCTACACAATGGACTTTGTCGAGCTCTCTCAGAACCTCATTCTCAGAATAGATTGTAAGATGTTTATAGCCAGAGGCACTCCACAAAGGGAGAATAGGGATCAATTATGGTGCCCAAGGCTTTAGTTCCCTTCTCTATCCCGCCTCTGTTCCCACTATCCTCCCAGCTCCTATCCATCTTCCCCAGTCCCTCCTGCTGCTCCCCAATCTCCCCCAGCACCTCCTGTTTCCCATGCCACTCCCTTCTTGCCTATCTCCTTTTCCCTTCGGTTTCCTTTCCCTTTTCCTCTAGCCTAACTGTCTCCTACCCTGTGGCCCCTCCCCTGAAGTGACACCCACTCAAGCCTCAGGCCCTGCCCCCATAGCAGCACCTTCAGTATCTCCCCTGTGACCCCTTCCCCTCCTCAGGTGCCAATTGATCTTTCCCCTTACCTACCAGATCCCCTGGTCTTGCAGTCTATTCCAGATCAGCCAGCACTCCCCAGGCCCTCCCTCACAAGAAGTGGGACTTCCTATCTCCCTCCCCAACCCCTGTCCTCACAGCACCTTCAGGGCTTTTTCCTTTGAGGGAAGTGCCTGTCTCACTAGTGGGACAATTAGAGCGCATGTTCCGTTCTCCATTTCAGATCTCACTCAGGTTAAAGAGAAACTGGGGGTGATACTCAGAAGAGTCCACTAAGTTTACTGAAGGTTTTAGGGACACGTCCCTGCAATTTGAGCTTTCTTGGGGTGACTTACATGTCCTCTTTGCCACCTGTTGTGTCACTGAGGAGAATCTGGGAACAAGCCCCCACATTTGGGGATCATTTGGCTAGTGATGGCCCCACCAAATACCCCCAGGAGCAGTTGTTCCCCCTAGTGACTCAGGATAAGATTACCAAAAGAGTGAGGACAGGGGAAAGAGAGACCACATGATAATTTGCCTATTAGAAGGCCTAAGAACTGCATTTAGAAAGCAAATACATTTTCAAAAAATTAGGGAAGTAACTCAGGGAGAAACGGAAAACCCTGCCCTTTTCCAAGACTGGCTGGTAGACATTATTAAGAAGGATATGAATTTAGATCCTGACTCTATAGAAGGGGCAATAATCCTTAGTATGTGTTTTGTTAATCACTCTGCCCCAGAGGAAACTGGTAGTAAGGCCCTAAACACCTCAGGTCCAATTACTGGAGACGGCCTTTGGAGTTTTCAACAACAGAGACTTAGTCAAAGCCTAGGAAAGAGAATGAAGGGAAAGGGCTAGAGATAGGGAGAATGCTCAATTCTTGGCTGCCGCCATGGCCAGGAAAGACACAAGAAGTTCCCTTCCAGTGAGCCTCTTGGAGGAAGCCTGGAAGTTTGGACAGTGGGGAAACTTGCTTTCAATGAAACAAGGAGTGTCACTGGTCCAACGAGTTCCTCTCCCTCCCACCCCAGCTCCAGGAACCAATGCCTGTGGTACCATGCCCTTGTGACCAGTAGGGACATTGGAGCAAGGATTGTCCCCAAGGTTGGAAAAGTGGTGGAGCTGCACCCCCAGTACCCTGTCCTCCAGTCTTCTCAAGACTCGGATTGAGGGGAAAGCCTGGGGTTTAACAGCGTTCCCACTTTCTCCACCTCTCTCACTAAGCCCTGAGCAAAAATCAAAGCCAAAGGTAAGGTTACCCACTTCATCATGGCTACATTCTCTGTTTTAACCAATTACTCTGGCCCTACCTGTGCCTAGACCCATCGTGTCATGGACATCAAAAGGGAAATTAAGGGATGTCTCCAGCCATACGCCTTACCCTCCCTACTTGAGGATCTGTTGTTTGAATACTCCTTCCTTATGCTTTCCTCTTTCCCTGCCCCCTTATTGGGAAGGTACCTGATCATGAAACTAGGGAGCCAATTTTTTCTAGTAAAGCCTCTCATCTCCCTTTTCCCTCTGTTCACCATATCTCCCCATGTTTCCCCAGAAGTATGAGAGATAGTTGAACCAGTTGTTTGGGATCAGGGAATTCCTGGGTGAGCTACTTCTGCCACACCAGCTGTTGTTAGTCCTAAAGTGTTCCTCCAAAGCCATCAACAGCCAATTAAGTCCAAGGCCTAGGAGCAACTGCAACCATTAATTGTTACTCAAGGTCCTGATTCACTGCTCTAGAGTAGGACCTCAATCAGGCTTAGGGTTTTGAGACTTTGAAAGCTAAATTGACCACCACTCCAGCATTAGCTCTACCCAATCTAGCAAAACCTTTCACTCTGTTGACAAAAGGAGAAGACAGGCTTTTGGAGTCCTAACCCAGTCCTTAGGACCTGACCCCAGATCAGTTGCCTATTTTTCAAAACAGGTTCTATGGCTGCTAGATGGCCCACCTGCCTTCAGATCATCGCTCCTATAGCCATTCTAATTGAGGAAATCTCTAGACTTACACTTGACCAGCTCATGGAAGTTCTGATTCCCCATCAAGTTCAGAGCATCCTGGAAACAAGGGCCACCAATGGTTGGCTAGCCACAGGCTCACCAGATATCAAGCCTTGCTCTTAGATACCCCTGACTTAATACTTCAGGTATACCACACACTCCCCAACCCAAAGGCAATGTGGTACACAGATCAAGGGGTTAGGAGAGCTAGGTACACAGGAGCCATTTTCTACCATACTATAAAGTCCAAACCCCTGCCCCCTGGTAACTCTGCCCCACAAGTAAAATTACTAGCACCCACCAAAGCCCCAAAGTTATGGGAAAATAAAAGAGTAAATGCTTTTACTGACTCAAAATATGCTTACCATGTTCTATATGCCAAAGGAGCAATTCAGAAAGAAAGGGGATATCTGACAGCAAAAAACTTCCCTATCAAACATTCCCTTTTCCTTTTGTGTTTTGACTTGCCATAGTCTTCTTTAATTCCCTCCAGGGAAATTGTCTTTTATGCCAGGGAAATTGTTTTTTCTCTGTACTCCTTTTGTGCCTGTTTGGTCCTTGTTTGCTTAACCTCCTGGATAGGTTTGTCTCCTCCAAGGTCCTAACCATCAACTTCCAGATGACTGCTCAGGCCATGTACCCCTTGAATGGAACTCACTGAGACATGAACAACGCCACACCCCTTGGCAACAAGAAGCAGTTTTAGAAACTGAGACCTTTGCCCATTACCCAAAAAGAATTTGGGTCCTATTTGTTTGAGGAGGAAATAATAGGCTCTGGGAGCCCCCTTGGACTCTCCTTGAATCTTCTCACTAGATCTGGGCTTCACTGAAGCCGTAAACCTTCTGGCTTGCTCTGCCCAAATCTTCATTGCCCTTAACCTAGCCTTGCCCTACACTGTCTGTTATCTCCAGGTAGCCTTCAGCTACTTCCCACCCTTAATCCTATTCTCTTTGTTCCTGGTGTCTCATCTCTAGTCACTCCAGCTACTGGCCATTCCCATCAAGACCCTGGACTCCTCCTTCAGTCACCCCTGACTACTTTAGCGCCCTTAGATCCTTCCCACAGTCTTTCTGTATATAAGATCTATCTTGTCTCCATGAAGGTGCTCAGATTCTATCTGGCTCTTTTGCCAATACAAATGTCACAAATGCTCAGGTTCCTTAAGAGTGTAGCCAATATGGTGGATTTTTAATAAACTTTGTTTTTCTTTGGCTGAAAAAGAAAGATAATGAGAATACTACAAGAAAGAATTAGAAAGGGAAAGAAAGGGTATTTGAGAGGAAAATCCTTATGCAAATAAAAGATTCTATGAAAATTTACTTTAACTTCTCAGATCAATGACCCTACAAAATAATAAGAAGTAACAGAATAAACCAAAAGACTGGAAAAAGCAGGAAATATTAAGTATCTCCTATCAAAAACAAATGAACTGGAAAACAGATCCAGAAGAGAAAATCTAAGAACTAATTTGAGAGCTCACTGAAAATCTTGATCACAAAAAAAGTATAGATACTATATTTCATGAAATCATGAATAAAAACTGATCAGGCCTATTAGAAATAGAAACTAAAGTGAAAATAGGTGGAATTCACTAGCCACCTCTAGAAGGAAGCCTGGAAATATAAAACTTCCAAGAAGGTCATAGCTAAAATCCAGTACTTATAGGTAAAAACAAACATATCACCAACTGCTCAAAAGAAAAGAACTTAAGTGCCAAGAAGCATTGTACCACCCTTGGTAGCTTACCACTATAAAAGAGAAGAAAACGAAATATGTTATCCCAGAAGGCAAAACAGAAAGGTTTACAATTCAAGAATAACTTACTCAAATTATAATTTAGTATAATTTTGTGAGAGTGGTGTTGGTGAAAAAGGCACTTTAATGAAATAGAGGACTTCCAACCATTTCTAACGAAGAATCCTAAGTTGAGTAGATACTTGGAAATGAAAGCACAGGAGTCAATAGGACAGAAAGGTAAATGCATTTGAGCAACTTACCTACAGTAGGTAAATCAAAAGCCACTATACAAAGATAACAAGTTTATATTATAATATGAGAAAAGAAACAACTGTTTTTTTTGAACTCTAATGTATTCAAGGATTATTGACTAAGACAAACAGTTTTGGAATGATTTAGTTATGTTTTGTCTCTTCAAAAGAAAGGAAAAATAAAGAAAAACAATACGCTAGAGGGACAATGGAGAAGAGGTGTGTGTAGGAGTAACATTCTCACTTAATTGGGATCCTCAAATAGAAAACTATACAAGCAAGGAGGACAGGGTAGAAGGAACATGGGATCCTTGAGCCTTACTCATCCAAACTGGCCAAAGGAGGAAAAACACACACACTCACACACACACACACACACACACACAAACACACACATTATTAGGTAAGAAATAGATTTGATTCAACAAAGGAAAAGGAGAGAAAGAGTAAAGGTGAGGTAAGGAATAAATGGTAGCTTAGATTTAGGAAAGGATTAGTTTCAAGAAAACAAATTCTAACCATGGAGAGTGAATTGGGAAAGAATGTTTAAAAGGAAACAAAGAAAGGTAATGGTGATTGGGCTTCTGTCAGAATAAGAATATCAAGAGAACAGAAGCTGATAGTATCAAATCTTGAACCGCTGGTGTTGAGTACACTCCAGACCCATTACTCTTTCTTTTTTTTTTTCTTTTTAAAGAAGTGGCAGGAAACAGAGAGAAAAACATAAAAGAATTGGACAGAGGAAAATAGATGATTTTGATCATGATCATGAATTTGAATGGGATGAACTCACTCATAAAACTGGGGGACAGAAAATTTTTTAAGAATACAGAATCCAATAATGCTTTGTTTATAGGAAAATCCTGAAACAAAGATTCACAAAGAGTTAAAATAATGGGATGCACGAAAATCTGTTATTCTTCAGATGAACTTAAAAAAAAATCCCAACAGGAATATTGACTATAATCTCAGAGATGGCAACAGTAAAAATAGACGTGATTAAAAGAAATAAATAAAGAAATGGCATTAGAGGGAAATGTTCCATAGATAAATAATGAATATTTATATTATCTATCTATACATAATGCCCATATGAAATAGCATATAAATACTAGAAAAATCAATTTTAAAATAATCAAAATTATAATAGTTGGAAATTTTAATATATATCTACTAAACAAATATAACCAAAAGAAAAAAAAGAAGCTAAAAACTTGAATAAAGTTTTAGGAAAGTTAGACATCATTCTCTGGTGATTACTGAACGGGAATGGAAAAGAGCTCTACATGGTACAACAGTGGGTCATAAAAACCTCACAAAAAGGCAGAAAAACCAAAATATTAAAAGTATCATTTATGGACTACAAAGCAATAATATTTCAGTAAATGTTCTTTGTAGACAGGATTTCAAATTAATTAGAGACTAGATAACTTATTCCTAAGGAACTGGTGGAGCAAAGAACAAAACATAAAAATAATCACAAATTTCATCAAGGAAAGTGACAAACATGGGACAATACACAAAAACTTTCAAGATTTGGCGAAAGCATTTCTGAGGGGGGAATAATATCTTTAAATTTTCCTATCAACGAAAGTGAGAGAACGTATCAATAAATTGAACATGAGGCTAGAAAACTAAGAAAATTTAAAATCCTAATTAAACATAGAAATCAATTTTAAGAATAAATGACAAAAAAAATGAAAGTACAATCCAGTGCTTTTTCTGCTACACCACTCTACAATTGGAAATGTTTCAAGTTAGTTGTCACTACCATAGTCTCTTTGCCTTGTCTATGAGAAATTTCCAAAAAGAAAAGAAACTCAGCTACTTATTGTGAACAGCTTTTCTCACTACATCAGACACTTGAGGACTTCACATTTTGTGGCCTGGAAAATAATTAATATTAACTTCTTCACCCCCAAATACTGAGGACATATGGCTCCCTGGAGTATGGAAATATCAGATAGGACATCAGTGGCTAGCCCATTTTTAATAAGCAGCTAAGTGCTTATTTTATTGCATGACTGTACGAACATGAATTGAGTACCATACTCTTCATAGACAATCATACTGAGACTCTACATTAATACCAGTCATAATACTATTGTCATAAATTTTGAGTTGGAAGAAACATGTGAAGTCAATTAATTCAACTCCCTTATTTTACAGATAGAAAAATGAAGGCCAGAGAAGATCAAGTATTTATCCAAGAGATGCCTTAAGGAAGTGTGAGAGCCAAGTTTTGATTACCAACTCCTCTGGTGCTAAACCAGGCACTTGTTCCCCTGACTATTTCAAGTAGAATGTTTATTAAGAATTAGAAAATTAAGACATTGGGGAAACAGTTCTGAATATTTTTTTAATGGAATAAGTCAAATGTATGTTGAAAAGAACATGGTTTCTTGAATTTAAAAAATGAGGGTTGAGATTTTAGTTCTGTCACTTGTGATTTATGTGGTCTTGAGACACTCTCAAGTTTTTTGGGCTTCAGTTTCCTAGATAACAAAGGGATGCACCAGATGATTTCAAAGATCTCATCCAGCTCTCAATCCCATGAAATAATTTCATTTGTCTGTACTTTCTTGAAGGTTTAAGAATACATGTTTTGAGTAGGACTTTAAAACATTTAAAGGTGATTTAAAAAAATTTCTCTTTTCTCTCCTCCAGTCATAGTACAGTATTGCCATCAAAATGTAAAATTGTCAACCCCTGAGCAGCCATCCACATTATTCTCTGTCAGGAATGTCGCAGGGCTTTATGAGCTACCCTCTCCCCAAAGGACCAAGCGGAGGGAAGTTACAGAGAGCCTGAGACTCTTGAAGCCAGTAGCTGAAAAGGATTGGCCATATAGGGTATGGAGGGGCAATATTTAACAACCAAAAAAAAATGTAAATATGAAAAATTTTAAAGTTTAACTGTAATTATTGACATTTTCTTCATTGCTTTCTTAAGTCTAGACAGTCAACAAGGTCAGATTATTAACATTTGTTGATTTCTGTGGTATAAATGCTAACACTGCAAAGTTAACAATCATCTCTCTTGCTGGTACATCTTGCTTCAGCGCACCACTGGGTGGGGACCAGTAAGAGGAAATGGTTGGTTTTTCTTCAGTGAAACAACACCTATCTATTTTCCCATCTACTGCTATGTAATAACTTTATAGATTTTGATTATGTGGAAAAAATATTGGAGAGGGGGGTAATGTCAGTACAAAGTACAGTTTGCAGAGGCAGGTTGCTAGATCTAGTCATAGTTTTAGAGATTATACTCCTTGTTGCATGTTTATTTGGTTCATCATGACTACTTTTCAGGAGAGATAAGCATCTGGAACTTTTTAGATGCTTAAGTGAGCAGCAATGACTTTTTTTTTTATGTGTGTTGGGAGATCATTGATGAAAAACTACATTGGACCCTAACCTCAGTTATAATCTGCACTTCTGGATAAAATCAAAATAAAACGGAGTTAAGACACAAGGTGGTAATAACAGCCAGCATTTATATGGTGCTTAGTGCATGATGTAATAGTTTATAAAGCATGTTACGTGTCCTCTCATTGGATTCTCACACCAGCTGAGTAAGGAAAGCAGGAGAGAATTTGTTGTTGGTATTCTTGTTTTCTTGGGGATGGAGGGAAAGCGATCCAGCCCTATGATTTTATTGGTGTGCAGAATTTCTGATTTGAAGAAACTCCCTCTACCAGTGCAGATGTACAACTTCTCTGTAACATGTAAATTGGTAGAGTTCCCTGGGTCACTGAGAGGTTAAGTGACGTGCCCAGGGAGGCGTAGTTAGGTGTCTCTGAAGTCAACTTTCTACTGTGTGTGCTGCCTTAGGGTAGCTGTTTTTACCTCCATTGTAGGTTTCAGAAAAGTGAAGTGCAGGAAATCCTTGTCTGAAAACACAAAGTTGGAGAATGACAATCAGGCTACAAAGTTTCAGTGCTCTTTCGATTACATCACAGTCTGCAGCCAGAGTAATAAGGGATTTGGGTGAAAAGGGGACAAGTTTTGGGCACTGGCATGATGGTCTTCCTATTACTTCAATAATTTCAGGTTTACACTTGAAAAAGCAAGCAGAAAAAAAAAGTAACCATTATACTTGGGAGTCAGGAATCCTGACTAGGGCTGTTTTTGTATTTGCAAAACATTGCCAAGGACACAGAAAAATCTATAAGCCTGTCCTTACTTGCCAGTTTTTTTGGCGTATGTCCTATTTGGGCGTTGCCCCTTTAGTCCCAGAAATCTGAGACAGATCCCTTTCTCTTAGATAAGTTACAAACAGTCCCAACTAACCAAATAGTTAAGATTACCCTGACAGATACGCACTTATATTCTAACTTCATATCTAAAAGAAGATACCTCTTATCCAGTATTTTATTTAAACGACATTGGTTTAATGTCAATTAAGCTTTCATCTTAATAGTCCTATTTGAAATAGCTCATCTCATGACATCACAGCACTGAACCACATGTTATTTACACACTACTGAACTTAATATCATTCAAGCTCACACAAGCAAGATAGATTTAACCCTGAAGGGGAAACATCATCTGTCTAAAGTATCTAGCAACTGCTAAATAGAGAGGAGATGGGTGTGTATGCCTGGACATTTCTTGACTACATGATATTACATTTTGAAGTGTGATCTCATAGCAAGCTTTAAAGTTTCATATTTTTCAAAGAATTTAATAATTTGTCACATTGTTTTCAGAAATTAAGGAGCACTTAAAAAGTAAAGAATATTAATTATTTCTTATCCAATTTTCAGGTTTTATTTATATAATTAAGCTTTTTTTTCATGGTCTACTATTTAATAATTCAGTCAAGTTTGAGACCAAAATTTATTTCTTTTTAATAAAGGATTTTTTAAAAAGGCAAATGAATAGTTTAATAAGTACTCTTCATTTACTGTACTTGATTACCAACTTGTTCTAAAATAAACAAACGGAAAATAATAACATTTATTGATAATATTCTGCCATTTAGAATTCTAATGAAAGTGTTCTCTCAGGAAATTCAAATTATTTTAACTTTAGAGTGTAAGAGAAGAGTCATTAGAGAGGCCATATGATGAAATAGAAAGAGTATTAGACTTATAGTCAGCAGTCTCAAAGGTGGTTAATATCAAGTAGAATTATGGACAAGTCACTTGTTCATTCATCTTTAAAACAATAGGTAGAGGATTCCAGATTCCAATTATAGCTAATCAGTCAATAAACTAAACTAAATAAACTACATAAATGCTTACTAGTAAGCTTTATAAATCAACTAGTATACCTGTCTCAGTTTACAAACAAGAAAGCTCGAGTGTCCACATATGAAATACCTTGTTCCAGTCATACAGTTAGCTCAGGCTAAGCTAGGATTTGTGTTCAGGTTTTTTTTTTCAACTTATTTTAAATTTAGTGCCCTTGTCATTAGAGGTAGTAACAATATTTGTAGTACCTATCTCACACGATTGTGAGAAAGTGCTTTAAAACCTTAAAATACTATATAAATGTGAGTTGTTACTATTATTACATAATCTCTCAAGCATCAGAATCTGATTGTGAAAGATAAGAAACATTATAAATATATTTGTAGTGTTTTTTGGAAAGTGATGTTATTTAGTTTCAGCATTTAGGGACTATGATGATGTGTCATGTAGAAAACTAATATTACTTTAGTTTAAGTTCTAATGCTTCACATTTCTTACAAAGGAAATTTTTTTAACAGGTTAAAATTTTGCACAATTTTGCAATAGAAAAATCTGTGAAAGCCTTCTTCAGAAAAGTTATTGTATTTATTTGTATCTATACAGTTCCTCTATTGCAAAAAAGGATTTTGATACAGTCAGGAAGGCATGGCAATTCCAGACTAAAAAGGGATGAGGAAGCTCCCCAAAGCAATATATCCAGCTTGAAAAATCCTTTCATATTTAGTAGATGTCAAGAGATTATATGGAAAGTCTATTTCTTAATGTCTTGACAAAGATGGGCAGTGATGGTATACCAAGTGTGACTTAATCTGAAAATAGAGTAGATCCCTCCTTGGATCTGACAGTACATACCTATGTGAAAAATAGAATGCCAGATGGTGATCTCTGACTAAAATGAAAAATTGATAGCAGATGATCAAGCTGTCAATCACCCTCTTCCTCTTCCCCACTCAAAAGGAAGGAATGAATGAATGGGAAAAAACCCTTAATTATTTAGTTCTAACTACTGTGCTAAACACTGGGGATACAAAAAAGATAAGCAAAGTAGTACCTGCTTTCAAGGTACTCAGACACTAATAGGGAAAAACAACACCTGTCTGTGATTTCATCTGCTAGCCAGGAGGAAAAGCCCCATATCTTTAGGGTGTACGTTAATAAACATTTTTGTGCTAATAACTGGAAAAACAAATACTAGCACAGATACAAAAAACTCTCAAAAAACATATTCTAACAGGAGAAAACAACATATAAAGAGGAACTAAAAATCTAGGAGCTGGGCCCCGGGGAAGAAAGAAGATGTGGAGGCATAGAGATTTGGAAAGTCAAGTACCTGGAGAAGAGTGAAGAAGAGAGCATGAGGTTGTCCTGGGCACCTACTTAAAATGGAGGTACCAGCTCTCATGAGCACAGGGCAATGAGGCTGAAGATGTAAAGCAGATGGAATTCATCTTTCATGTCATTTTCACTTAAAAAATACTATTTCTACCATAGTTCTGTGTTGAACTGATTGACAATGCCAAGAACTTCAGTAAGTAGTAACTATCTTATCTTACTTTTTTGTAGTTGTGTTGAGGAGGTAGGAGCACCCACTGTAGAGATAAATACCAGGTCATAGCTCCAAAGGGTTCCCTGCACTGAATAATGGTTGTGTGGGGTCAGTAAGAAAACCTGCTAGGGTTTTCTAAGGAGGGACACTGCTATTTCCAGGGCTCTTGCAAATCCCCAATGTCTGTGTTCTATCCCTTCATTTTTAGAGGTCCAGTAACTAATATCTGAGTTCCATTTAACCACTAAATGGTCAGTGGTTGGTGATTGGTCAGTAATGTTGGTGTCTTTTCTCCAGAGATTTCTCCATTGAATGATGGTTCCAGAGTTTGGGCCAGGGAGCCTATGGTTTGGAGAGAAATGAATGAAGCAATAGAAAGTGGAAAGTGACTTAAGAAATGACTGTGGACACTTAGTAACTACCTGAATTAAAGTAGTATAGCAAAGTGAGATAATTAATAAAGCAATTTCTCTATGTGTGTTTGAGACTATCTTTCTCTGTCTTCATCTTTCTGCTAATCTCTTTCTCTCTGTCTTTATCTCTCTTTGCCTTTCTTTTTCTGTCTTTTCTTGATGACAAAGCACATGACTTTCATCAATACCAGTTGAAGTAAAAAGAAAACTTAGGTAAGAAGCTTCAAAAGTTTGGTTCAGTCTAACATCCCAGGGAGGCAAGAGTCTGCAAAGTTTGACTGTGTATTTGGGGAGATCTAGACATTTAATCAATGACACTTCCTTTGCCAAAGTTATAAAACTAAAATAACCATCTAAGGGCTCTGCCTTTACTTTGGTCTACACAGAAGCACAACATCTTTAATTTATGATCCAAATTTAAATGAAAATTCTATGTGAATTCTCATCATTCCTATTAGTGGTCTTGCTCACAGACTTCTATGTCCCTCCCCTCAAGAATCAAATATAATAAACTGCTCCAGCATTTAAAGATCTTCATAACCCAGAATTCTTCAAGTCTTTTTGCACTGTACTCTCCACTCACTCTACGACCCAGATATACTGGCCTGCTTGCAATTCCTCTAATAGAACTCTCCACCACCCCTTTCTCTGACTTCCTTGAAAACTCAGCTCAAACTTTCCCTTCTCCAGGAAACCTTTCCTATTTCCCCAATTCCCTGCTAATGCCTTCCCCTCTTGATGCTTCCCATCTACTCTGTCTATAACTTTTATTTATGCGTTAAAAGCATGTGAGCTCTTTGAAGGCAGATCTATTTTTATCTTTTCTTTATATCCTCAATATGTAGCCCAATCCCTGACACATAGTAAATGTTTAATAAATGCTTGTTGACTTAGAGACTGGAAACTTTGAGGGAATCAGACACATGATGATTGTCAGATTATCCAGAATTCCATACTTTCTGTGGCCTTGAACTTGATTGTGGATTTTCTTTATTGGAAAAGGAGTAAAATTCATTAAAAAGAAGTTATGTATGACTAACAGAGATTCCTTCCTTCTTAGTGAAGAACAGTGGCCAGGGGTAGCAGAGACATTCAGATCATGAGAGGGGAACGATATTGGATCTCTTTTATTTACTTGGTACAAGCTGAAAGGAGTCAACAACTCATTACTATCTCTCAAAGTGAAGGAATCTAGTTCCTCCCACTCTAGTAACCAAGTAAACCCCTACATCTTCATACACCCAACTTTCCCCTTTTCCTCTTACCCTTCTGGGCTGCTAGGGAACGTACCTGAGAGACCTGAGAAAGTTTCAGTTTGTTTCATTTTTATGTTCCATTTGCATAAAATGTTCATGTAATTTGGCTTAGCTCTGGTCCCACTCTCTCAAGGCCAAGATTATTGCATTTTCTCCTTGGGATTTCCAGGTGCCAGAGCAGGGATTGGAGTATATCCTTTATCTGTTGTCAGTGTGAATCTCCAATGTCTGTATTCCACCCCTTCATTTTTAGAGGTCTGGTAACTAGTATCTGAGTTCCGTTTACCACCTAATATCAGATTACAACAGGATATTTACTTCAGATAGACCAAGAATAGGTATATACACATTTTCCCCCAAAATATCAGGTCATAATCTCCCCTGTATCATTTTAGCTCAATTCCTCCATATCACCAAGTTTTTCCAAAGTCAGCTTGTGTTGAACTGGAGTCCAAACTTGGCTCCTTGGTGCTTTTCTGTTTTACTTACTATAACACCTAGCTCGAATTCTTGGATTCCTGGATCCCCATGCCTCATTCTTGAGGCAGCTAATTTCACCAAGGCAAAGAACAACCAGAAATTCCAAAGACCCAGACTTAGTTTTCAGGATCACATGGCCTCATGGGAGATGGAAAGGGGAAAGAGGGTGGAAAGTCCTTTGGCCCTTTCCCAAATAGCATGGTTGTCTTACAGGAAGTACTTAGTGAAAGAGTCATCATGTTTGCTCACTTGCAAATGAAGCCCAATGCCCCAGCTCGTGATGAATAAGGCTTTTTTCTTTTCTTTTCTTTTCTTTTCTTTTCTTTTCTTTTCTTTTCTTTTCTTTTCTTTTCTTTCCTTTCTTTTCCTTTTCTTTTCAAAGATTCAGTCAGTTCTAGCTACACAACCAATGAAAAGAGCCCCTTCCGATCATGTGGTAGGACAGCTCAGAATGTCCACACATGCCCCAGTCCTCACATTCTCCCAGAACATTAACCTGGCGTTTTCCATGTGAACAATGTTATCTTAGCAAGCTAATGGTGGCTGTATATGTCAGATTCTCCTCCCCTGTTTGCACTTATGTGGATTTTCAAACCCATTTATTTATTCTGTTGATAACTGCATGGGTATGGTAAAAGAAAGAGAAAAGCAATACTCTTTTACCAACATGGAAGGCCCATTTGACCCGCTTGCTCAGTGAAGCCAAAAAGAGAAAGTGCTCGCATCTGTTCTCACAAGTCTTGTGGACCTTACATGAAAGTCTAGGTTTACCTCAGATCACTATAGACATCTCTGGTTTGAGAACCTGGACAACTGCGCTGTGGCAGAAGGGAAGAAAGTAGCTAACTGCTTTAGCATGAGACATTTTAGAGTAGGTTGCACTTTTGCAGAGCCTAGCCCAAGGTGGAAGGAGAGGTCTATTGTGTAGTAGTAAGCTGAATACTCTTCTAGTGATATCTTTAGCAAGGCTATCAGTGCCTGGGGATGTCATTACTTGGGCCTGGAACAGCCCTTCTTACAACATCCCTTCCTCGTCTATGTGTGTGTGTGTGTGTGTGTGTGTGTGTGTGTGTGTGTGTGTGTTCATCCTTCGTTGCCAAAGAAGACCATGCCATCAGAGAAATAATGACATGACTTGCACTTGACTTTGTTTTGAGTGAGGGAGGGCTGTGCAGGTCACCAGCCTCACTTCTCCTCCTGAGCCATCTGAATCCAGTGACCAGACCTCATCTATGCATACATAAGAGAAAAGAACTCTTAAATATACAGATCTAGAAAGACGAATTTTTTAATCTTAAAAAATCTTATTTTATTTTCAGTGCATTACCATTCATTATTCTCATAATGAAAACCTCCTTCCCTGCCATTTAATTTGTCTAGATGGAGAAAGTAAGAGACTTTGATCTTGACCTGAGTTCATATTCCTGACCCACATAATTGTTAGCTTTGTGACCCTGGCCAAGACACCGAACTAATCCCCTTGTGCTTCAATTTCCTTTCCTATAAAATGGTGTAATAATATCACTTACCTTATAGGATTCTTGTGAGAATCAAATGAATGAACATATGCAAATTTTATTATAAACTTGTAGAGCTATATCAGTGATAGCTATTAGAATTATTTTGCATCTCTTTGTGAAGTTTAAAGTACTAGGTCAATATGAGCTACATGAGAATTGGGTAGGGAGGGGAGAGACAAAGAGACAGAGACAGAGAGACAGAGACAGAGAGAGAAACAGAGAGAGACAAAGAGAGACAAAGAGAGACGAGAGAGACAGAGAGAGAGAGAGAGAGTCCAGCTCTATGATTTTACTATGTAGGGAAGTCTCTGGTATGAAATCTCTTTCCATTAATGAAAATCAATAACTTTTTGGCAACGTATTCCAAGGGAGCTGCCTGGGACCCCTAGAGGTAAAGTGATTTGAACACAGAGTATATCAAAGGCAAAACTTGAAACTAAGTTTTTCTGACTTTCAGGCTTGTCCTGGATCTACCACACCAGACTGGACCATGGTTATCATTACAAATCTCTACAGAGACTAATTATACTTCAGCAGTCAGAGCCTGAAAGATTAAACGAATAGACACATAACATTCATGTCCTTAAAGGTGCAAATTATCCATTCTGACACGAAGGGCATAATGACAATTTGTTTTGACAATATATATGGAGATATATGCATGTCTGTGTGTGTATTTATGTGTGTGTATGGAAATAGAAAAATATGGATGATAGATTCTTTTTGTTTATATACATATGTACACACACACACACACACATATATATATATATACATACATCTCCATGTGCAGTATATATATATATACATATTGTGTTTATATATGTATAAACTTGTGTAAATGTTATATATGTGTGTGTGTGTGTGTGTGTAGATAGATACAGATAAAAATATATATAGATATCTGAAGTCTATCTTAGTGGACCGCTCCCATTGGGTAGTAATGAAAAGTGCCGTTTTATTTCTGAGATTATTCAGAGCTCATTAATCTTAAAAGACCAGATGTACTCATCAGTTTTTGTTTTGCTTTTATTTTGTTCTGCAATAGATTTTCCTGCAAGCATGGGAGCACTGTAAGAGTGAGCATTAACAGAAGGATAAGTAACGTAAAGTTAGCAAAAGCAAAAAAAAACCAAATAATTTCCAATTTTTCATCATAAATGGAATCCAAGGCTAGAGCTAAATGATGTTTAGGTTATCATTGTAACACATCCCATTTTCTTTCTGCCTGCTTTTAAAGCAATCGAGGACTCCTGTGTGACTGATTGCATTATATGGCATTGCAGAAAGTTGAACTGAATATGCAGCTGCCTGGTCCCAAAGAAACCATGTTCCATGTCGATTTTGCCAGGAGTACAGCTGGACGCAGTATTTGTGCTTTCATTTCCACTGACTGAAATTAAATAAAAGCACAAGGCTATGATGTATTATTCATGTTTTCTTTGTAATGGAATCCAGAACACTCTTTATGACAATAATTCCTCAAGAGAAGCTCTGGGCACAAGAGACACTGAAGAAAATAGCAAATGAGTTTCTCCTCTGCATCAAGGGCTCCTTATCCATCTGGATAAGGATTCTCTCTCTCTGTATGAGAAGGGCAAGGTTTGTCACTTGCCACTTCACCACTTGTGAAAACTGTGAGGAGCTTATTGTAAGTTGAAAGAGGCAGAAGAGCCTATTTAGATCAGTGTCACCAAAAAGAAGAGGGGGGGGGAAACATATATAACTTCAAATCTAAGTCATTATAAATGGAAAACTGGCTTTTTCTAGCTTCTGGAGTAAAGGAGAAATTACTGTTGTAGCAATTTAATGAAAAAGGGGAGAGCCCTAAGGTAAATTCCTGTGGAGTAGAAAATAAAACCAAGATGTACACAGCCTTTGAGCTTGATTTTTCTAACACAGGAGAACTGAGGATCCTCAGCTTTACTTGAGGATAGCCACATTCCCCTGTCTAGACTTTCATGTTCCAACATACTCCCAAAATATATGGATTGGGCTTGCAGAGCATTCTGTAGGGTACCTCACATTATAAAGACATTTGATATTCTGTCTTTTAAGGGAGTGGCCTCTGAATACTTTTGTTCAACCAAAGATCTCACCTTCTCACTGTGAAAACTCAGATATTGAAAGCAGGAACATTATTTTCTCAAAGAAAAAGTTGTGCAATGTACTTGGTAAAAGGACTTCATAGGCTTATGGCTGTAAAGTATGTGTGAGTGTCTGTGTGTGAAGAGGAATTTGTGTCTGTAGAATTTTGTTCAGCCTACTAGTGATTAAAAAATTGCAAAATAGATTTTGCCTGAGGACCTCAGGGTACTTTGCAGGGTTATCCCCTTTGAAGTGGGGAGGATGGGGGAGGTGGTATGAGAGGGGTGAAGATAAAGAGGCAAGAGTGAGTGACTGACTTTCCTAAGTGAACACCAGCAGTGGGGGGCAAATCTAAGAATGCCACTTGACCTTTCTGACTCAGAATAGTATTGGAAGTGATTTCAGTGCTAGTCTGTTTGGTGAAGTGTAGAGCTTTTAGGAGTCATTCCTTGGACTGTATCTCAGGGTGTTCATTTTAATATAAGCAGGAGTTAAATACATCTATGGATGACTATTTCCATATAGATTAGTAAACCTGGTGCTGACTAACTTGTAAAACAGCATGCATTTACTCAAACCTAGAGGACAGACTTCTTGCTTGGACAAAATATGTGTCCAAAGGGTTGAATAGTTCAGAATATTCATCTGAATTAGCCCTGGAGGATTTTAATTTGTCTAAATGCTTCCCCTTAACTCAGAAGCCACATGATCTGTTTATGACTTCCCAGCAGCTCTGGCTGGCAGCCGTTGCAGCTTTTTGGTGATGATGAGACAAGCAATGTTATGTCTATGTTCAAGGGAGGAAAACAGGAAATCCTAATGCTAAAAAAAAATAATTGCTGAAAATTCAAGTTATGATATGTTTTGTTCCTCTCTCCTCCCTGCCCCTATCCTTTACCCTACAGCTTTCTGTGGGTGAAAAGAGACCCCAGAGTTTTTTTTTAAATGAAATTCCTTGAGAATTATTGATTAAAAAGAAAGAGAAATAAAGGAAATTCAGACTTTTTACCTGGAAGATGGAGGTTGAATTTGATATTTAGGTGTTCAGTGATACAATTTTCCATTATTCATGTGACTGAATGTTGAGTATTCATGTGTTTAGAAGAAAATTGGG
>CM053771.1:351090000-351108513 GCA_028658325.1 Potorous gilbertii | reverse complement strand
TCAGTGTAATGGAGGTGTTTCTAAAAAAAACCTGTAGGGAGAGATTAAAAAGGTGTAATTATTGCATACAAATGAGGTATAGAGGGAAACATTTGACATAGAAGAAGCTAGTGGGGGGATGGGTAGGTAGTACTGGAATCTTACTCTCATGGGCAATAGGTTAAAGAGGGAAATACACATGAACATACACATATATGTACATATGTATATACATATGTAGAATAGTATAAAAGTTTTCTAAATTCAAAAAATAAGAGAACAAGAAGATAGGGTGGGAGGAGAGTAAAAGGGAAAGACTTTTAGAGGGTTGGGTCAGAATAAGAGAGCCAGGAAGTGGGTGGAAGTAAAGGAGAGGAGGGAGGAAAGAAAGTAAACAGGGTGAGGAAAAATAGTAAGGAGGAAAATACATAATAAGTAATTGTACCTTACAGTGTAAATGGGATGAATTTACCCATAAAGTGGAAATAAATTCAGATTTATTAAAAATTAAAATTCAGCAATACCTTGCTTTAAAGAAGCATTATAAAAATGAGAGAAACACACAAGATAAAATAAAGGGCAAGAGTAGAATTTATTATTTAAAAAAACAGGAATAGTAATCATGATCTCAGACAAGGTTAAAGTTAACATAAATTTAATCAAAAGTGGAAAATAGAGAAACTACCCTATGCGTCAGCAATAGTATTTGATATTGTTTTAGAATTTAGACAATTTAAAATTTCTAGACAGTAGAAAATACTTGTGTACACCTGCCCAAGGATCACACAAACTGTATTAACATAAACCATTTTTTATACAAGTAAATAATATTGTTTTTAATATGTGGGTGAAGTCAATACAATTTTTAAAATGACGGTTCTATCTAACTAATCTATTCAATGTCATTCCAATTAAATTACTAAAAAAATTTTTTTTGCAGAGTTAGATAAAGTAATAACAAAGTTCATTTGGAAGAGCAAAAGATGGGAAACTTGAAAGAAACCAGGAAAAAAGATGTAAAGGAAGTAGATTCGGCAGTATCAGACCTTTAATGTCATAATAAGGGAGAGCATTGTTGAAGTATAAAAAGGATAATTTCCATTACTTTAAATTAAAATTTTCTTGCATAAAGAAAACCTAAGTAGCCAAGAATAGAAGGAATGCAGAAAATTGGGAAAAATGTTTCATAGACATTCAGATGGGATGTTATTGGATTGGAATATCACTGTGGTGCAGGAAATCATGAGTTGGTTGATTTATAAAAACCATGGAAAAACTTGGATCTATGAAAGAAGATGCTATACACCTTCAGAAAAAAACAGATGACAGGAGGGAATAAGCATAGTACAGACTTACATATATGTGTATGAATGTATATGTGTCTATGCTTATAGATATCTATGTATATATATATATGTACATATCTCCATGATTAATTATAACCTTCTTTAGTGTGAGGTAATTAGGGAGGGGAAAAATAAAGTAAAAAGTGCAAACAAAAGAAAACCAATAAGAAAGCAGGGAAAATCTGGGCAGCTCTGAAAGCAACGTCTAGTATTTATTATGTAGGGTTTTTTTTCAAATGGAAATTTGTTGTTTTATATTGAATCTTTTCTTATGCTCTGCTGTGTACTTGGCAATTTTTTTCTTTTTTCATTTTGTATTTAAGTTTAAAATAAAAAAAAATTACAAAAAAGATACTTTCAAAATGGAAATATATAAAGCACAATAATTAAATAATAAATGTTTAGATTCAACGGACATTACAGCTTTTCAACAGGTAGGCTTCTTTGAATGTTGGTGTAGCCATATAGAATTCAAAAATGACACTGGAATCTTGCTGATGTATATGCCCCTCCCAAGAGGCCTAGACAATTCTCTGACAAACTAACAAGCAAATGGAAAATAGCAGAAATATATATATATATATATATATATATATATATATATATATGTATATATACTATATTATATATATTATATGATATTATATATAAATGTATTAATATAATGTATTCTTTTTACATATGCATATATACTGCACAATGTGTAAATGTATTTTAATACAAATGTAATATAAATGTATTTTAATATAAATTCATTCTTTATATGCATGCTAAGATTAGCTGAAAAATGAACTACTAACAAGGATAAGGATTGGGTTTGGGATTTCATTTTGCTGTTAGGTCACTTTTTTAGTCATATCTGACTCTTCATGACCTAATTTGGAGTTTGCTTGACAAAAATCCTAGAAAAGCTTGCATTTCCCTCTCTAGCTCATTTTGCAGTTGAGGAAACTGAGGCAAATGGGGTTAAGAGACTTGCCCTGGGTCACAGAGTTACTAAGTATCTGGGGCTGGATTTGAACTCAGGAAGACTCCAGGCCTAGCCCTCTATCCTCTGTGCCATCAAGCTGCCCTTGTGATTTCATTACTATCTTTCACTGCATTTAAGCAGCTATTCAGCTAAATGAATTGTATCAAAGTATGATTTCTTATTCATATTTGAAATAATTCTGTATGAGTTTGAGGAATAAGAAGTTGGCCAATGTGGCTGTACTGTGCCATTCAGAAAGGAGAATAACACACAATAAAGCTGGAAATGTAGTTGTGCTCAAGTTGGAAGGAGTTTGTGAGACCCTGGGATTTATAGAATAAATGACATTGGGAGGAAATCAAATCTATAATTGAGGAAGATCTCTGACAGATATGTGCAAGGGAGAATGAAGAAGGGAGAGACATGAGGCAGTGCTCAATCAGGAGACTATTACAAAAATCAAGATCAAAGGTGATGAAAGCCTAAACTGAGATGGTGGCTGTCAGCGAGGGATAAAAAGGAATGGATGTGGTAGAGGTAGAAAGGGCAAAATTTGATAACTTCATGGATATGTGAGAAGTAGAAGTAAGGCAACAAGGATGACAGTAAAGCCACATACATACCCACTGGAAAGTTGTTGGTGTCCAGGGAAATTCAGAAAAGGGCTGTGTTTTAGGGGGCAGATAAATCAAAGAAATCTTTGGCACAGTCAGTCAAAAAGCACTTATTAAATGCCCACTATATGCCAAGTGCTGCATATTGTAACCCACCCATGCTTGCTCATTTCATATGACTAATTCTTTCCCAACCAAAATAAAAGGCAACAGGTGGGGAGTGAGGAAGGGAAAGTTCTTGCTCAATGGTCCTTGGGAGGACATATTCTAGCATATGAGGGCACCACTTGCCAGAGTCACAAGATGACAGAGGATGGGCATGTTGGTGGGGGATGGGGAGGATTTTACCAAAGGTACCTGTGTATCTGTTGCTGCAAGTGTTTGAACTGTGTGGGTGGTTTGTCCTCCAGCCTTGAAAATAATGCTTGGGTTTTAACTACTCCAACTTGCTGATGGTAAGGTCGAAAAGGTGAGGTGGAGAATTTGCATAGTTTAGGAGGAGGTAGATTGCAGAATAAAGGTTGATGTTTTTTCCTTTGGGAGTTATACCCATTTTTGGCAATTGTAATGCAATACTATTGTACTACAAGAAATGATGAGCAGATGGACTTCAGAAAAACCTGGACATACTTATATGAACTGATGCTGAGTGAAGTGAGCAGAACCAGGAGAACCTTGTACACAGTAATAACCACACGTGTGATGACTAATTTTGATAGACTTATCTCTTCTTAGCAATGCAAGGAACTAACACAACCCAAAAGACTCATGAAGAATATACTGTCCACATCCAAAAAAAGAACTATGGCGTGTGAATGCTGAGTGAAGTATTTCTTTCTTTCTTTCTCTTTCTCTCTCTTTCTCTCATCCTTTTTTCTTATGGTTTCTCCCATTGGTTCTAATTCTTATTTATAACAAGAGTAATGTGAAAATAAGTTTAATATGACTGTTTGTAGAGTCTATATCAAATTGCACACCATCTTGGGATTGGTGAAAGGGAGAGAAAGGGAGAAAATTTGGAAGTCAAAATCTTATGGAAGTGAATGTTGAAAACACAAAATAAATTAATAAAATTAATTAATTAATAAGAAGGTGGGAAGGGGCCAAGTTAAGAAAGGTTTTAAAAGTCAAACAGAGAATTTTATCTTGGAAGTATAGGAATTCACTAAAATTTATTGAGGTAGGGAAGAGGCAGAGGGGAATGATATGGTAAGAAGTGCCTTGAGAGAATCATTTTGATAATCCAATGGAAGATGGTATAAAGTAGGAAGAGTATTGAAGAAGGGATGGCAGCTAAAAGACTATTATCCAGTGGTGAAGTGGTGAAGGCCTGTGGTGGTAATAGCAGTCTCAGAAGAGAGGAGATACTTACGAAAAATGCTGCAAAGGCATGATTGACAAGACTTGGTAACAAGTAACTTGGTAATGGATTAGATATGGGATGAGGGGGGAACAATGAAAGGTAGAGAATGCTACCTAATTCAAAGCCCATGTACCCATAAAAATGATAATACCTTCTAGGGTAAAAAGGAAGTTAGGGAGAGTGGATGATTTAGGGGAAAACTTTTAGTTCTCTTTATCTACTGCCATCAGGATGCTGTGTGAAATGTAAAAGCATGAGATACTAATTTTGGACACCTTTTTGAATATAGATAATTCAATGTTCAAAGTTGATTCAAAAATCTACCAGACTTAAGTTGTCACTCTTTCTTTCTCTGTATATCTCCAGTTCTGTTTTTTCTTTCTGGACTCCAGAATTACTTAATCTTGAACTACTGGGTCAATTGACCAACAGGAATGCATTGGCTCCTCAACATGCAGATTAAGGGGTAAAAATAAAGTCACGTTTCTATTTAATTCAATGGAAAAAAAGGTTGCATAAGCTACAGTGGTATCCAGGAAATATTCAAAGATTCAGTTGAAAAAAGAAAAAAAAAGACCTAGTAGAAGACTTTATTATGTCATGTAGGAACTCTGTGGAGGAGTAAAAGAAATGATAATTCCTTTCCTAGATCAGTTCTGTCCACTTGCTTAGATTATCTTAGATTATTTAACAATCAGGTGCAGTGAGAGAGAAGTCTTCTGGGATATATCTTTTGAATTTTGCAACCTTATAAAAAAGTAAATATGTAGTAGGAATGATCAAACAGAATACCTAAAACAGGAAAAGAGTAATTGTTCACTCATATAGTCTAATCCTTTTTCCATACTTTTCTCACAGAAATGTATACTTCTATCCATCAAGAAAGAATGTAAATGCCCTTGGCTGTCCGAAATTCCATTTTGTCTGTCTTCCTCTAAAGTGTCCCATGCTTCAGAATTCTCTTATTTTTCCCGAATCAAAACATGTATCTCTTTAAGTATTAGCAAAATTGCCATTTGATTATTTTATTAAAATAATTTATGACAAAAAAACAAATGACTTTGAACTTTGAAATGACTGCATTTTATTTTGAAAGAAAAGTTTACTCAGACAAATGAGTCTCCAATTGATGTAATTATCTGTGGAATCTTTTTTTTAAGATGAAAATTCTTTGCCTGGGTTTTTTTCCCTATCCACTGTCACCTTCCCTTCCCTCCACCTGAGAAAAAAACCTAAGAAAAAGCAGTTCTTTGATAAATCACATCATTTTACTGACCCTTGCTGCATATTGACATTTAGTACACACTTTGAAAGTTTTGTGGTGATTGTTATTTTAAAACTCATTGTCTCATCCTCCACATAAGCCCTATTCTGATGCTTTATTGAACCATAGAGGTGACAGTGGATTTTTGAGGAATATCTGAGAGGCAGCACAGAATAGCAAATATGGAGCTAGCTTAAAAAAATCAGGAAGACTTGAATTCAAATCCTACTTCCAGCATGGTGCTAGTTATATGTCTATGATAAAACTACTTAACCATTCAGTAAGTCTTTAAGACTATGTTACAGATGAGAGAACTAAGATTTACATTAATGGACCACAAAGGAAAGTACCAGTACCAACTTAGAAACCCAGAATGCTGAAAGATCCTACCCAGATATAACAACCATGTTTTTTGTTTTGTTTTGGGCCTTTAAAAAGTTTGTTCTTTATTTATAACATTCTTTTTTTTTAAATTTTGAGCTCCAAATTTTCTCTCTCCCTCTAGCCTTTCCCCCAGCCACTGAGAAGGCAAGCAGTATGATATGAACTATACATGCAACAACTATATTGTTAATCTTGGAAGTGAATTCAGAGCCTGAATCCAAGTCTATTGTCCAAGTATCAGATAAATCTAAAAAAGATATTGCCAGAAATTTGGCTTCCACTAAGTAAATTTTGTTTTGTTATTTTGTTTTGGTTTTGACGCTGTTATTTTGTGAAAAAATTATTAAAATGATTAAAGTGATCTATTTTGGTGGCAGCAAGGCCTATAGCAATGAAAACATGCACTATTTGAAGTATAAGACATTCATATAACTTTTTTTCCCCAGATTTTCCTTTGTTTTGTAAAAGTGTATTTTGAGTAAAGATATTTGAAGTGTTTTGGTCCTATTTAATCAAAGTGCTTTTTGATCTCAATATATTGCTTATTTCCCTTGGTACATATGGATATAGCTGAAAAGGCATAATTATGACCTAAGTAATTAATTTTCCTCATATGTAAAACAATGAGAGCTGAATATAATATAGTGTTTTACATTTTGGACAGAACTTCATATAAATTATTTTATGTGATCCTCATAGCAAAGGTATCTCTTAGGCAATATTATATGTATTTTCTAGATGGTGAAACTGAGGCTCTGATTAAATGACTTGCCCAGGGATACAGCTAGATAAGGGTCAGAACCTGAATGTAGGCTCTCCTGGTTCCATGTCAAGCATTCTTCCCATCTTTACATGAATACTAAAATGATATGATTTTAAAATTTCTAACTCTTGAGTGACACAGTAGATGAGAGGACCTGTTTGAATATCAGAATTATCACTTACTATTAAGTCAAGTTACTTCATTTCTACCTGACTCAGTTTCTTTCTCTTTAAAATTGAAGAAGTTGTCTTAGATGACCTCTATGGTTCATTAAAACTAATAATTCTTTCAAACTGTAGTCATGATTTACTAGGTCTACCATTTATAGCCTTGCCACCTAGTTTGAATGATGATAAATGTTGAGTCATCCCATTTGAGACAGCTGCCCCTTAGCCAGAGCATTCTACTATTGTCAGTGTTAGCAGTAAGTAATCACACCACATTGCTCAAAGGTTACTCTTCAGAGTCAGTTCTCTGGCATTACTCCTGCCTTGTTATTGTTGGTGTTGCCCTTTCTCAATCAGCACATAGCAGCTGCTTGGATATCTTTCTGCCATCCATCTCTCTTACGTGTGCAGTTATCTTGTGAAGTAGACCAACTGCAAGCACAGTTTACATACCAGTGGCTTGACTGTTCTCTAAGACTGTGTCTTTGAAAACATGACCCTATAATTTATAGTAAACTTTCTGTTACCTGGTTTAATGGAACTGGCCTCTGTTAATTAAAAAAAATCTTCAAAGAATTATCCTAAAATAAATTTATAATCACTGAATATGATAGAATTTTAGAGCTAAATGAGACCTTAACAATGATTTAAACTAGCATTTGCGTTCTGTGGATGAGGAAATTGAGGTGCCCTTCCTTGTTTAGGTGAGTTCTCCAGTCATAATTATGAAACACATCCTTTCGTTCTCTATTTTAAAAAATGATATGACGATTTATATTTATGTCTTGTATTTATTCAGAACTTACTGAAGTATATTGTGTAAAGTGTCAGTTTGTTGTTCAGTTGTTTGTCATGCCTGTTTTTTCATGACCTCATTAGGATTTTCTTGGCAGAGATACTGGAGAGTGAGGCCAAGCAAAGTAGGATCTTCTGCTGTTTCTGTTTTAGTATAATCAAGAAATGGAATGCCTCTATTTGTTCCAGGATCCATGGCTATTGGCAGATTGTAAGGTCGGGCAAGCAAAGTAGGATCTTTCTCTCTTTTTGTTTATACCAAGAAGTATAATGCCTCTGAATAATGTGATTAAGGAGGATATTTTCCACCCATTATTGGACCTAAGAAGACCCACACTTTTTGTTAATGAGGCACTGGTTCTCAAGGGATGTGATGCCCTCTGACTCTAAAAAGTGTATAAAAAGTCTGAGGTGTGGGTTTACTTTGGGACTTAGTTTTTAGAAGAAGGTTTGTGTGTCAGATGAGACTTTGGGAAGTCCCTAAGCAGATCCTTGACTTTGAAAACCCGGATGTTGGTGCTTTCCTCTCTAGTAAAGATGCATGTATGTTAATGATCAGACATTGGGAAGCATGTCTGTTGACTTTTGATTTTTCTGTATTTTATCTGAAGTTCAGGGTGTTGACTTTTCCCTTAAACTAACTGAATGATACATGTGCTGGATTAAAGTAATTGTTAACCCCTCAAAAGTTGCCTTTCTTTCTAGAAAAGTAGATCAAAGAACCTGTGATAGTAGACCCCCATGTGTATATCAGGGTGCTTACTGTTACATGGAGTGATTTGCTATTTTCTTCTCCAGTTTATTTTATGATGAGGAAACTGGCAAACAGAGTCCTACAGCTAGCAAGTGTCTGAGGCCAGATTTAAACCAGGTCTTCCTGATTCCAGGCCCGGCAGTCTAACCACAGTGCCATTTAGCTGCCAAGTATTGATAGTTTCTGTAAAACTACTTTTCAGTGTTCCAGGGAGTTTTTGTTTTTAATCTAATACAGAGTCCTTACTACATAAACGTACGGTCCTTGAGCAGTAGGTGCTACTCTGAAACAGTAGGCAACTGGGAATCTTGATTGAATATATCAACTTCTCTATTTTTAGTCACAACTAAAAGTTTATTGCTTTATAGAATAGTTTGGGATCTGGTTGCTTTAGAACTTTTCATACCTACTTGAAAACATTATTTCCCATGAGAATCTTTAGTTCTATCTTGGTAATTTTATTGAGAGAGAGGTAATTCTATCAACCGAAGTAGGCAATATCACAATTTTTTGTCAAAATGGCAAGGATAAAACATACATAGTGATTATCTCCCAAAATATTTTTGTTCTTAGTTTTGCAAATAAAAATTTGAAGCTGTTGAATCCAAATCGATCCAAAATGCATATTGGGAGGTTGCCTCCATATGTTTTGTGTATTTTGTACTTATTTTGAATGAAGTTTCTTTTTCTATTTCTTCCTACTGGGTTGTAAGAATAATATATGAAAAAGCTCATAACATTTATGCTGATAACTTTTTATCATAACCTATAGTCTAGAAGTTATTTTAAGTTTTTCACTGAAACACCAGGATTCTCTTAGTCAATTAATATATAATATGGAATTGTGAATAGTTAAGTCTCCTATTTGCATATACTTATTCCCTTGATTTATTTTAACTTTTATTGCTACATTTAGAATTTCTTTGATCATATCAAATAATAGCAGTGACAATGGACATCCTTGCTTTACTTCTGATATTATTGAAATGACTTCTGATATTTATTTTTTTTTACAAATAATGCTGTTTTTTAAAAAAAATTTATTTTAGGAGACATTATTTATTACAAATAAAAATCAATTTACTGGTATACATGTAGCATTTTTAACATAAGTAAGTGCTGGATTTTTATCAAAGTGTTTTAATACCTAGTGATATAATCCTATGTTTTCAATTACTTTAATTGTTAAATATGATAGAATATTATGTATTATATTTATAGTTTTCTCATTATTGAACCATTATATATTTTTATATAAATTAATGATCTTTTTAATATAATTAATCTCTTTGATAATATTTTATTTCAATATTTTTGTACCTATCTTTAGTGATATTGGCCTATAGTTTTCTCTGTTTCATTTTTCCTTTATTTGGGAATCAGGACCATATTTGTCTCAGAGAAAAAAAATTTTGCAAACTATATCTGTAATTTGAAATTAATTGTTGTTTGCAAAACCCAGCAGCAAGAGAAAGAAAGAAAAATTTCTCTTAAAATAACCATAGATGATATAAAATACTTAAGATATAAAATACTTCATATAGTCAGAAACTATATGAACACAATTACAAAATACTTTTCACAAAAATACAGATCTAAATAACTGGAGAAATATTCATTGCTCATGGATAGGCTGAGTCAATATCATAAAAATAATAATTTTACTTATATTAATTTATTCATTCAGTGTCATACCAATAAAATATCAATAAACATTTTTATGAAGCTAGGAAAAATGATAGTAAATTCATTACTCATTTAGGAAAAACTAGGTAGATTAATGAACTGCTAGTGGAGTAATGAATTGGTCCAACCTTAAACAAAAATCAAGAATATCAAAGGAAGTTGCCTAGCAGTACCAGATTTCAAATTATGTTACAAAGTGATAATCAGGGAAAAAAATCTGGTATTAGTGTTGAAATTGAGTAGTGGATCAGTAGAATAGATTAGGTATACAACACAGTAATAAATGACCATAGTAATCTAGTGCTTGATAAAACCAAACAGCCAAACATTTGGGACAAGAAGACATTATTTGACAAAAACTGCTGGGGAAACTGGAAAAGTTCGGCAGACATTAGATTTAGAGCAACATTCTTTATACCAAACAAATGGGTACATAATTTAGAAATAAAAGGTGATATCATAAGCTAGTTAGGGGAACTTAGAAAAATTTACCTCTCAGGTCTATGGATAAGGGAAGATTTATGACCAAACAAGTGATAGAAGCATAGTAGGCAAAATGGATAATTTTGATTACATTAAATATAAAAGATTTTGCACAAACAAAACCAATGTAGACAAGATTAGAAAGAAAGCAATGAAGTAGTGGGGGGGGGGGAGATTTTATTGCAAGTTTATCTAAGAAAGTCACATTTCTCACATATGTAGGGACATGAGTCAAATTTTTTAAAAAAAAAAAAAAAGAAAAAGAAAACTGTTCTCCAATTGATAAGTAGTCAAAGGAAATGAACAAGTGGTTTTTATAAGAAGTCAAACCTATCTATAGTTATATGAAAAAATCTCTAAATTACTATTGATTGGAGAAATACAAATTAAAACAACTCTGAGGTACCATCTCACACCTCTATTGGCTAACATGAAAGAAAAGGAAAATGCCAATTGCTAGAGGGAATGTGGAAAAACTGGGGCACTAAAGCAGTATTTTGTTTGTTTTCACTCAAGCTCAGTATGGAAATTTATTATTTACCATGACATAGAAATGGGGATGTGCTGTCATAATCTTACCTGTGAATATTTGTGAAACATTTTACTGGACATTTACCAGATTCCAGGAAGGCACCCCACTGCCCAGAAGGTCATGATCTATACAGCTGTTCCTCTTTAGGAATTTGCATAAGGAGTCACATGGTTCAGAAGAGCAAGGAAACTCAAACAATGGCACCTTTAATGAATTTCTGACAATTTTTAACTCTCTAGAAATAGTCCCTAGAGAGTAATGCATGTTATTTATAGATGCCATAAACAAGTTATCATTATTTTGTGATTTTGAATAAGTTCTTTACTATAGGAATTGTATTAGCTATACCCTTTCAACTGCCCCACCCACTCCCCACACACAAAGGAAGAAAAAAAGGAAGAAAATTATACTTCCATTTGTACTTAGAGTTCATCTATGTGTTCTGTTTCTGTAGGTGGATAGCATTTTTTCATTGTGCGTCCTTTGAAATTGTCTTGGATCATTGTATTATTCAGAATAGCCAAGTATTTCACAGATGATCATTGTTACAACATTGCAGTTACTGTGCATAACAATTTCCTGATTCTTCTCATTTCACTTTGCATCATTCCTATAGACTTTGTTACATTTTTTTTCCCCTGAAAACTCCCCCACCATCATTTCTTATAGCACAATAGTTCTCCAGCAAAATCATATGCTTTGATGTGTTCAGTCATTTCCCAATTAATGAGCATCACCTCAGTTTTCAATTCATTGCCACCACAAACAGAGCTGCCATAAATATTTTTGGTACATATAAGTCCCTTTTCTTTTTTTTTTTTTCATGTCTTTGGTGGTACAGACCTAGTATTAGCCTTGCTGAGCCCAAGGATATGCACAGTTTTGAAGTCTTTTGGTCATAGTTCCAAATTGTTCTTCAGAACGTTTGGACCAGTTCCCTACTCCACCAGCAGCTCATTAATGTACCTAGTTTCCCCTAATTCCCACTAGCATTTGTAATTTCTTTATTTAGGTGTGTGTGGGATAAATTTTTATTGAATGAATATGTATTTTAATATATATTTTATTTATTTTTCAGTTCTTAACATTCACTTCCACAAGAATTTGAGTTCAAAATTTTCTCCCCATCTCTCCCTACCCCCACCCCAGGACAGCATGTACCCTATCCACCCTTTCCTCCAGTTTGTCCTCCCTTTTATTACCCACCATTCTTCCATCCCCCTTCCCCTCTGTTTTCCTGTAGGGCAAAATAGATTTCTATACTCCATTGTCTGTATGGCTTAATTTCCAGTTGCATGCTAAAATGGTCTTTAATATTCATTCTTAAAACTTTGGGTTCCATATTCTCTTCCTCCTTGCCTGCTCACCCTCATTGAGAAAACAAACAATTCAATATAGGTCATACATATGTAACAATATTTGCACTTCCATAATATTTATGTAGTAAAAGACTAATCACATTTCACTCTATCCTATCCTGCCCTTCATTTATTCCATTCTCTCCCTTGACCTGTCATCCCAGGTTTGCTTCTGATTATCCTTTTCCTCAATTAGCCACCCTTCTCCTATACCCTTCCCCCTTGCCTTCCTGCAAGGTGAAATAGATTTCCATATACAATTGAGTGTGTGTTATTCCCTCCTTAAGCCAGATCCCATGAGAGTAAGGCTCAATTATTTCCTTTCATCTTCTCCCTCTTCCCCTCCATTGCAGAAGCTCTTTCTTCCCTCTTGTATGTGAGATGATTTGCTGAATTCTATCTCTCCCTTTATCTAATTCTTAGTACATTCCATTCAACTGTAAATTTTATTTTTTTAGATATTCTCCCTTCATATTCAGCTCACCCTGTGCCCTCTAGGTTTGCATGTGTGTATGTGTACACACATGTACATACACATACATATATAAAATATACACATACATACATACTCATACACACCTACACATATATATACATATATATATATATATGTATATATATACATATATACATATATATATATATATGTATATATTCCATCTAGCTACCCTAATTCTGACAACTGTCTCATGAGTTACAAATAACATCCCATGTAGGAATATAAACAGTTCAACTTTAATGAGTTCCTTAAGACTTCTCTTTCTTGTTTACATTTTCATGTTTCACTTGATTCTTGTGTTTGAAATTCAATTTTTCTATTCAGTTCTAGTCTTTTCAACAAGAATGCTTGGAATTCCTCTATTTCTTTGAATAATCATTTTTTCCCCTGAAGTATTATGCCCAGTTTTGCAGGATAGGTGATTCGTGATTTTAACCCTAGTTCCTTTTGACCTCTGGAATATCTATTCCAAGCCCTTTGATCCCTTCATGTAGTAGCTGCTAGATCCTGTGTTATTCTGATTGTATTTCTACAATATTTGAATTTTTTCTTTCTGACTGCTTGTAATATTTTCTCCTTGACATTTTAACTCTGAAATTTGGCTACAATATTACTAGGAGTTTTCCTTTGGAGATCTCTTTCAGGAGGTGATCAGTGAATTCTTTTCATTGCTATTTTTATCCTCTGGTTCTAGAGTATCAGGGCAGTTTTCCTTGGTATTTTCTCAGAAGATGATGTCTAGCTTTTTTTTTTTGATTGTGATTTTCAGGCAGACAAGTGAATTTTAAAAAATCTCTCCTGAATCTATTTTCCAGGCCAATTGCTTTTTCAATAAGATATTTCACATTGTGTTCTATTTTTTCATTCTTTTGGTTTTGTTTTATAACTACTTGATTTCTTAAAAAGTGATTAGCTTCCATCTGCTCCACTCTAATTTTTAAAGAATTGTTTTCTTCAGTGAGCTTTTGAACCTCCTTTTCATTTGGATAATTCTACTTTTTAAAGCATTCTTTTCATTGGCTTTTTGGACCTCTTTTGCCATTTATGCTAGTCTGTGTTTAAAGGTGTTATTTTCTTCAGAATTTTTTGGGGTCTCCTTTAGCAAACAGTTGACATGCTTTTCATGATTTTCTTGCATCATTCATTTCTCTTCCCAATTTTTCCTCCACCTCTCTTACTTGATTTTCAAAATCCTTTCTGAGCTCTTCCATAGCCTGAGACCATGCATAGATTTTTTGGAGACTTTAGATGTAGGAGCCTTGACTTTTATGTCTTCCTCTGATGGTATGCTTTGTTCTTCCTCATCCAAAAAGATGGAAGAAAATACCTTTTCACCAAGGAAGTAACCTTCCATAGTCTTATCTTTTTTCTCTTTTTTGGTCATTTCCCCAGGCAGTTACTTAACTTTTGTATCCTTTGTCAAGTGGAGGATATACTCTAGGGACCAGTAAGTTCTTGGTTCCTCTAAGCTAGCACAATAAAAGGAGAGGAGTTACTTCTCTCCTGGGCTGTGTTCTTGTCTGGAAGCACCCACAAGCACTCTTTTCCTGTCCAGGATCTTTTGAGTAGGATTCCCTTTCCAGAGCCTCCACCAGCTCAACCACCCTAGTTCTCCTCCTCACCCCAGGACCACCACTTAGGACTGAGACCCAGGTGGGTTACTTGATTCCCCCAGGGTCTTTATGCTGAGGGCTCCAAAAGTGGACACTGCTGCCACAGTGGCTGGTGCCCTGGGACTGACAGTGGGACCTGACTAAGCTCCCCTCTCACGCTGGTGAAAAAGCTTCTCACTGGTCTTTGAAGTTGTCTTTGTTGTTTGTGAGTTGAGAAATCTGGGAACCATAGGTGCCACCTGTAGCAGATGGCCTGCGTCCCTATACAGCTCAGTGATGTGGTGAAGAAGAAAGACATGGGAGGCGAGAGAAGAAAGACCAATTCTGCTTTATTGATCTGAGGGTCTGAGTATTTATAGACAGAAACTGCAAGCCTACATGACATTCTGCTTGTCTCCATCCTAGTGATTAAATCAGTCAGACTGTGAGCCTAGGGGCATCTATTTTACATATCCCTTGTTTTCTGTAATTCTCGTGTTTATCTCACAGAGACAGCAATATCTGGGAGGCACAGAGAGCCATTCCGGATGATAATGAGCACAGTCTCAAAGAACAGTTTCCCCCCCAAGGTCTACCCTGATCTTGTCAACCGCACTCCACCCTAACCCTCAACAGCTACCCCTGATTCTGAACCCTGAAGCCTGCTCCAGTCCTGTCTGTGCTGTGATTCAAGGCCAAGGCTTCGCTGTGCTCCATTCTATGCCTGGTGAGACAGACTGTCCTGTCAGCCTTCCAGGCTGTCTTGGTCTGGAAATCCTTTTCACTCTGTCATTTTGTGGCTTCTGCTGTTCTAGAATTTGTTTGTTTTCTACAGGTACTTTATAGGTTATGCGAGGAGAGCTGCAGCAGGTCCTCCTTTCTACTCTACCATCTTACCTCTGCCCAAGCATTTGTAATTTCAGATAGTTGCTTTATTGGTGCCTTCAAGGTAGTTTAATTCTGGGGCAAGTATGGTAACTGTTCCCCTTGTCTATGCTCTGGTTTTTATCCAGTAAGGGCTCCTGCTCCCCTTTAGCCCCAAACATAAGTGCTCCTCTTTGTTTTGGTTCTGTGACAAAATTTCCTTCTCCCTTGCGACTGACTATTAGTAATCCTCTCTGCCCTGGAAATGTGACCAAGAACATTTCTGGACTGAGAGCTCCTGAAGCTGCTCCACCTGATGCTATAGACTTCTCTTGTTGAACCCTTAGGTTCTCTTAGGCTGGAAAAATCTCAACCTTTGGTTGGCTCTGCTGAGCCAAAATAAGATTTGAGGTGTTATTTGGAGAGGAATGTTGAGAGAATTTAGCTGACTGGCTGCCCCTAATCTACCATCTGGACTAATGAACTTTTTGATAGAGTTGTGAACTATTCCACCCATTTTGAAGAACAATTTGGAACTCTGTTCAAAGAACTATAAAATTATATATACCCTTTGTTCAAGCAATACCATTACTAGGTCTATATCCCAAAGAGATCAAAGAAAAGAAGAAGGACCTCTATGCTCAAAAATGTTTATAGAAGCCTTTTTTGTTGTGGTGAAGAATTGAAAATTGAGGGGATACCCATCAATTGAGGAATGGCTAAACAAGCTGTGATGATGTATAGTCATGATGGAATGTGTGATAAATTTATGATTATAATGGAATATGATTTGGCTATAGGAAATGATGATCAAGATAGTTCAGAAAAATCTGGAAAAAGTTAAATGAACTGATACAAAGTGAAATGAGGAGAACCAAGTGTGTATTGTACATAGTAACAACAATATTGTGACGATCAATTGTAAAAGGCTTAGCTATTCTGATCAAGACAATGATCCAAGATAATTCCAAAAGACTCATGACGAAAAATGTCATCCACCTCCAGAGCGAGAACTGATGAACTCAATATAGATTAAAGTATAAATTCTTCATTTTATTTTTCCTGTTTTTTTTTCAACAAGGCTAATGTGGAAATATGTATTGCATAATTTCACATATGAACTTGACATCATATTGTTGGCATTCTCAATGGGTAGGAGTAGGACTGGTGAAAAGAAGAAAATTTGGAACTCAAAATTTAAAAATGGATGTCAAAAATAAATCCACTAAAAACAAATTATTTGTTCTTTGAACATATGGTTGAATTTACTTGTAAGTTGATTCAGATTTTTTTTTAATTTGGAAGTTCATTTTTAGCTTGTTCTTTTTATGGTTTTGAAATGGGTTTGTTTTAACTCTCTATTGTTTTCTAAAATTTAGCATCTAATTTTTTGGTTGTTATGCATTCATTTATTTTGTAGAAGAAAGAGTACCAATTCTTGAAAAAGATGAACTGTGTTCAAATACTGTTATATGTTGACTACAGATGTAGTTTAGAGTAACTCACAAACTTTCTCTATTATTTTCTCCATCCATAAAATAAAGAGGTTGAGTTAGTTGAGCACTGAGATCTCTTCCATTAAAAATATTTAATCAAGTGATCTAAAATTTTTAGTTCTCTTGGCCTGTAATTGACTTAATAGTTTCTAAGAATTTAGATTATTGATTTAGTGTTGGAAGGGACCTTGGATGTCACTGAGTTCAATATTCTCTTACTGCTATTAAGGAAACAGTTCTATAGAGGTTAAATGATTTTCCAAAGACAACACAGCAATAATTGTATGAGATAGGATTAACACTCAGAATTTGACTTCTGAGTTCAGTACTCCTTTCACTCTGTCACTTAACTGCCTCTTTTTTAGTTTATCTTTATTGTGAATGTCCCTCATGAATTTTCAGTTTTGGTAGTTTAGCTTTCCTCTTTCTTTTCCCTTTTTCTTTTTTGGGGGGTGTTAGTGAATTAGATGATGGGTTATATGTTTTATTAGTATTAAAAGAAAGGCCTCGGGGCGGAGCCAAGATGGCGGAGTAGAAAGACTCACATATGCTAGTTCTAAACCCACAGCCCATGGATTTCCTCTAAAAAGAACTCCCAACAAATTCTGGAACAGTGAAAGCCACGCAGCAACACAGTGAAGGAGATTTCGGTTCCAGAGAGTCCTGAAAAACCGATCCCAAAGGTCCATCATGCCCCTAATGGGAGCGGAGCCCTCCCCTGCCCTGCCCAGGCCACGTAGGAACCAGGAGGAGGGAGCAGATCCGAGCAGGCTTCAGGGACAGAATCTCCAGCAGCCACGAAGGTCCCTCCATCCACAAAGTCACAGGTCAGTGAGAGAGATGGGCTGAGAGGGGAGTGGGGTGTCTCCAGAACTCAGGCCCCCTTGGGAGGCAGCAGCAGAGGCAGCAGCAGAGGGAGCGGCAGAGGCTGCAGGCAGCCAGAGACTCCCAGAGCAGGCAGGAGCTCTGCAGCAGCTCCATTACAGAAGGTCTCTGCTTAAACCCCCTGAGGGAACTGGGCCTGGGAGGTGGCCCTACCCCCACCTGAGCACCAGCAGATAAGCTCCCACTGAATAGCAGCTAAGCCCTGAGGCTGGGGAGCACCATTTGAATCTCAGACCCCAAGCACTAGCTGGGTGGATCTAGGCCAGGAGTGGAGAGGACTCTCAGAAGTCAAGTAACTGGCTGGGAAAATGCCCAGAAAAGGGAAAAAAACCAAGACCATAGAAGGTTATTTTCTTGGTGAAAAGATATTAGCTCCTTTCTTTTCTGATGAGGAGACACAATGCTTACCATCAGGAAAAGACATAGGAGTCAAGGCCTCTGTATTCTAAACATCTGAAATAGATATCCAATGGACTCAGGCCATGGAAGAGCTCAAAAAGGGTTTTGAAAATCAAGTTAGACAGGTGGAGGAAAAACTGGGAAAAGAAATGAGAGAGATGCAAGAAAAGCATGAAAAATGGGTCCATACATTAATAAAGCAGACCCCAAAAAATGCTGAAGAAAATAACACCTTGAAAAATAGGCTAACTCAATTGACAAAAGAGGTTCAAAAAGCCAATGAGGAGAAGAATGTTTTCAAAAGCAGAATTAGTCAAGTG
>CM053771.1:351077295-351089500 GCA_028658325.1 Potorous gilbertii | reverse complement strand
CATATCTCTTCGTCATCAGAGACGAATGGTGGAATCATCTTCTCAAGAAAATAACCTTCTATGGTCTTAGTTTTTTTCCCTTTTCTGGGCATTTTCCCAGCCAGTTACTTGACTTCTGAGAGTCCTCTCCACCCCCTGGCCTAGATCTCCCCAGCTAGTGCTTGGGATCTGAGATTCAAATGCTCCCAGACAATTACTTGACTTCTAAGTGTCCTCTCCACCCCAGCCTAGGTCATCCCAGCTAGTGCTTGGGGTCTGAGATTCAAATGCTGCTCCCCAGCCTCAGGGCTTTTGGCGGCAGGCCTGACTGCTCTTCAGTGGGAGCTTATCTGTTGGTTCTCAGGTAGGGGCAGGGCCGCCTCCCAGGCCCAGTTCCCTCAGGGGTTTATGCAGAGATCTTTTGTAATGGAGCTGCTGCTGAGCTCCTGCCTGCTCTGGGAGCCTCTGGCCTCAGCTGCCTCAGCCTCTGCCGCAGCAGCTGCCTCCTGAGTGGGTCCGAGTGCCGAAGATACCCCTCTCCCCTCTCAGCCTGTCTCTCTCACTGACCTGTGAGTCTGCGGGTGGTGGGACCTTCACGGTCGCCGGAGATTACGGTCCTGGAAGCCTGCTGGGGTCTGCTTGCTCCTTTCAGTGCCGCGCGGCCGGGGCAGGGCAGGACAGGGCTCTGCTCCCGTCGGGGGCGCGATGGGCCCCTGGAGTCGGGTTTTCAGGGCTCTCTGCAACGGAAATCTCCTTCACTGTGTTTCTGCACGGCTTCCACTGTTCCAGAATTTGTCAGGAGTTCTTTTTAGAGGAAATCCATGGGCTATGGGTTCGAAGCTAGCAAATGTGAGTCTTTCTACTCTGCCATCTTGGCTCCGCCCCCCGGCAATTTCTTTTCTAAAATCTAGTAAAGTCTTAAAACAGTCAATGTTATATTATCATATACAATTCCACATGTGCAGATGAAAATATAATTATCATCATATATAGTTCTGCACAATTTTCTTCCGAGACAAAAGCTCATATATTACACTTTTTATTCTGATCTGCATCACCTACAGGTCAGATAGTTTCCATTTCATTATTCCTCCAAACTTCTCATATCATCATCAAAGAGGTATAGTTTTATTTCTGCTTTATCTGTTCTTATATCTTTAATTTCTTTCTCTTGTCTGATTGGTGCTGCTAACATTTCTAGAACCATATCAAATAATAGCAGAGAAAAGGAGGCATTTTACTCTCACATTTACTGAGGAAGGTTCTAGTGTTTCCTTATTGCATATGAGGCTTACTTTTGGTTTTAAAAAAATGTTTTTAATAATATATTAAAAAGTCTCTCTATGCTTTTTTTAATAGAGTTTTTGTATAAATATATATTCTACTTTATTAAAAGTTTTTCTGCATCTATTGGGATAGTTATGTGGTTTTGGTTCTTTTGTAATGATTATTTATACTGATTGTTTTTCTAATGTTGAACCATCCTTGCATCTGTGATATAAATGCTAGTTGGTCTTGATATCTCTCTAATAGGATTTTGTTTGAAATTTTTGAATCAGTATTCATTAATGATATTGACATATGGTTTTCTTCTGCTTTATCCTCCCTCAATTTCGATATTAGTACTACAATTTATTCCAAAAAGGATTCTAGCACAGTGCTTTCTTTCTCAATTTTTGAGAATAATTTGTGAAATATGAATAATAATTGTTCTTTAAAAGTTTGATAGACTTCTTGAATGTGTAAGAACAGGGAGTTTTTTCTTTGGTAGTTCCTTTATAGATTAATCTATTTCTTTTTTTTCTGAGATTGAGTTATTTAAAATCTCTATTTAATGTTCTTGCAGTGTGGACACAATTATTTTTAAAAGTATATATCTCTATTTCTTTGTTATTCTCCATTTTTTAGCATACACCTGCATAATATATTTAGTTTAATCTTTTGTTCCTTCTGGTTTTGTTATGATTTGACCTTTCACATTTGCTATTTGATTGATTCAACTTTTCACCTCTTCTTTTTAATCAGATTAGCTAAATGTTTAGCAATTTGATTAGTTTTTTTCAAAGAAGCAATTTTTAGTTTTATTTATAATTTCTATGGATCTTTGTGGTTTTCAGTTTATCTATTTCTCTTCCAATTTTTAACATCTCCTTTTAAGTTCATTTATTATTGGGTTTTTAATTTTGTAATGCATTTTCAGTTCATTAGTCATTTTTTCTATTATATTAGTGTGTGTTATATTTCTATTATATTAGTGTCCTTTTGTAGGGATATAATTTTTCCCTGAGGAGTACATTAGATGCATCTTAGAAATTTTGGTATATTGTTTCATTATCATGATTTTCTTTCAGATAATTGTTAATTGTTCCTGTGGTTTGTTCTTTGACCCGTTCATTATTTAAGAATTCATCATTAGGTCTCCATTTTGATCTGTTTTTTGATCATGAACCAGTGACTATTTTGTTGTGTTATACTCTGTAAAATATGTACTTAATATTTTTTTTACCTTTTTACATTTATTTGTAATAACTCTGTCCCCTAATATATGGGAAGTTTTTTTTTAAAGTCCTATTTGACACTGAGAAATATGTATTTTTTGCAGTCCCATTTAGAAGTCCAATTTAGCTCTAGTTTCTCTAGCAGTTTGTCCAGTTCCACATTTTCTTTTTTTGTTTATCTTTCTGTTTGCTTAATTCAAAACTGAGAGACAAATGGTCAGTCATTTTATTAAAAGTACTTGACCCTTGACTGTGGAAACTGATACAAGGAGGATTGTAGGGAGCAAATACAGAACCATGTATTTGCTTTGCCTTTATACTTGAATCTATGGGTTTTGGGAAAGAAGATTCTATTCAATTCACCAAATACATATTAATCCCCACATTCTGTAGGCAAAGTCCAGATCTAGAAATTAAGACTCAGGGCTTTTCTGCCATTTGATTCTTCTACCCTCTCGGTTCCTTGTTAGTTACTCAGGGACTTTATTTTCTTCATCGTTAGAAAGAGAATGTACATTTTGACAGACACTGGCTATCTCATAGATAATAATCAGTTTTTCTAAATGGGAATTTCTTATCCAAAAGACTCTCCAACTGTTTTAAAGGATCTTTCCCCTGAGTACATATAAATTTGATACCTAAACATATATTTATACACACCTGTTATATGAGTCTAATATGAGTCTCAGAAGAAGACAGGAAGATTTTAGTGTCATATGAAAGTCACAAATACACAAGTTTAAATTTTCGTTGAAGGAAGAGAGAAATGAAAAAAAGTGAATAAAAATGAAAAAAGTGTATTTACTTAAATTTGGTAAGAGAAGAAACCAAGATAAAAGCAAACAAAACTTGGAAAAGGGATAGAGAGCGATGGGTGTGTATATATGTATATCTATATACATATGTATGTATATAGACACACATACACACATATAGGTCCTTTACTTTTGCATTTTTATTTTTTTGGGATGCAGACCTAGTAGTGGTATTGCTGGATCAAGGGGAATGAGCAGTTTTATGGTCCTTTTGGTACACTTCCAGATTGTTCTCCAGAATGGTTGGATCCTTTCACAACTCCACCAACATTACATTAGCACCCAGATCTTTCCACATCTCTCTAACATTTGTCATTTTTCTTTTTTGTCATGTTGGCTAGTATGATGGATATGAGTTGGCACTTCAGAATTGCTTTAATTTGAATTTTCATAATCAATAGTAATTTAGGGTACTTTTTCATACAACTATAGACAGCATTCCTGTAAATTTGAGATAGTTCACTTCATATTTGAGAAATGAAACATTTATCAGAGAAACTTTCTGTAATCCCATGCCCCCATTTCTTACTTTCCTTCTAATATTGACTGTACTGGTTTTGTTTGTGTAACCCATTTTTAATTTAATGTAATCAAAAGTATTTATTTTGCTTCTTGTAATGTTTGCTATTTTTTTTTTACTGTCTAGACCTAAGACTTTTTTTCTTCATAGTTTCTTGAAATAAGATATCTATGCTCTTTAAAAAAATCATGACTTCCAGGTAGTCCAAGAATTTATAGGTAATCTCTCTTTTATCTGTTTTCCAGGTCAGTTGTTTTTCTGATGAGATGCTTCACATTTTCTTCTATGTTTTTCATCTTTTAACTTTGTTTTATTGTTTCCTAATGTCTCATGGAGTCATCAGTTTCCATTTGACCAACTGTAATTTTTATGGAATTGTTTTCTTTAGTGACATTTTGTATCTTTTCTGGCCAATTCTTTTTTTTAAGAGTTCTTTTCTTAAGTGATTTTTTATGCATCTTTTACCAAGTTATTAATTCTCTTTTCACATACTTTTGCATCATTCTTATTAGACATTATTAGTATAGTTTTAATGTATATTTCTTCTTATAATCTATTTTTCCTTTAAGAATATGAATGCAATGCCATTTGATGTATGTATATTTAGTACTAGTATTACATCATTTTCTATAACACCTTTTAGCAAGATGTGATTTCCCTGATTATCTCTTTCAGTTGGGTCTATTTTTGGTTTTGCTTTGTTTGAAATCATGATTGTTACCCTTACCTCAGCTAAAACATAATACTCTGCTCCAGTCCCTTATTTTAAGACTTCATGTGTCTCTCTGTTTCATGTATGTTCTGTGTAAACAATATATTGTTGATTCTGGTTTCTAATCCTGTCTGATATTTGCCTCTGTTTCATGGATGAATTAATCCCATTCACACTCACAGTTATGACTACTAATTGTATATTACACTTCATCTCTTTTTTCTACTTATCCTTTTCTCTCTCTTTTAGCAAGTGCCACTTCAAAAATCTGTTTTGTTTTTGACTAATAATTCCCTTTATATGCCTTCCATTTATCACCCCACCTTTCTCTTATTCCCTTCTCCTACTTAACTGTTGGGTAAGGTAGACTTCTACATCTAATAATTAAGAAAAATAGAGAAGGAGTAAGAAAAAGAAAGAAAGAGAGAGAGAGAGAGAGAGAGAGAGAGAGAGAGAGAATGTAAATTGCTGCTGTTTGTCCATTTTGAAAGAGAACCAAACACATCATGGAGTGATATCTTGATTTGCAAATGAATTGGATTTGAGTAAGGCAGATGCATTGCATAAAGCTGTCAACCTCACTCTCTCTGTCAGGGTCCTAGAAATCCTGTGGCAAGACAAAAGTCGGAATGTCTGTCAATGGCCCAGGAGGAACTTAGTGTCTTCAATATCTCACCAAGTTCTAAGTGATCCACTATACCTGCTTCAGCCACCTTCATAGTTGCTGGAACAAATTGTTCTTATCCTCCTGTTTCACTGGAGAAAGTCATCTCATGCCTGAGGTAGATGCCCTGCTAACTCACTGATAGTTTTGAGGTCTATCAGTTACCTTGAATTTGGTTTAGTAGGTCTGCAGGATGGTTTTGCCTGGGGGTGACTGCTGTGTATAATGCAGGTTCTTGGAGCCACAGAGGACCATTGATTGAGTGGGTGAACATCAAAGATATATGAGCATCTCTGAAAAGGGCTTGGAAGCCTTCACACTAGAGGTGCTAGTCCTACCTGAAAATCTCATAATAACTATATCTACTATCTATCTATCTACCTATTTCTATCTATATACACACATATATGCTTATATATTAATATACAGTATGTCTGTACAGATGTATAGATACATACATACACACATATATATGTATATATGAATATATTCTTCCCTCTTTGAATCACTTTAGATGAGACGTGGTTTAAGTACGACCTACGCTTGCTCTTTCTACTCTAACTGTAAAATCTCTTCCTTGCATACCTCTTTTATGTATATATAGTTTTTCTCATTCTTCTTCTCCTTTCTTCATTATCTCAGTGTATCCCTCTTTCTCACCTATCCATTTATTTTTTCAATCATCTCCAATTACGAAAGTTTCTCCCATGCCATTTATGTAGAATCCTTCTAACTGCCCCAATAATGGTAAAGGTTTTAAGAACTGCCTCTATAAAATTGTAAACAGTTTGACCTGATTGAATCTCTTGTGATTTCTTTTTCATGATTTCCTTTTTATATTTCTCTTTGAGTCTTGTACTTGACAATCAAACTTCCTAATCATCTCTGGTTTTTTTCATCATATAAAGTATGCTATTTCATTAAATGTACATTTCCACCCTCCCCCCAAAGATTATATTCAATTTTTGCTGCATAGGTTATTTTTGGTTATAATCTTGACTCCTCTGCCTCCTGGAATATAATATTTTAAGCCCTCTGCTTTGTTAATGTGGTAACTGCTAAATTTTTTGTGACTGTGCTTATGGTTCAATAGTATTTGGATGGCTTCTTTCTGGATGCTTGAAATATTTTCTCTTTGATCTGAGAGCTTTGGAATTTGGCTATTGAGAGTTTTCCTTTTTGCAGTCTCTTTGAGGAGGTGATAAGTAGGCTCTTTCAATTTCTATTTTACCCACTGGTTGTCAGATATCAGGTCTGTTTTCCTTAATAATTTCCTGAAATATGATATTTAGACTTTTTCTTTGATCATGGCTTTCAGGTAGTCTAGTCATTCTTAAGTAGTCTTTCCTTAATATATTTTACAGATCAGTTGTTTTTCTCATGAGACACTTCACATTTCCTTCTTTTTTTCCATTCTTTTGATTTTGTTTTATAGTTTCTTGATGTATCACGGAAGTATTAGTTTATTTTTTGCCCAGTACTAATTTTTAAGGAATTATTTTCTTTATTGAACTTTTGCACCTCTTTTTCTTTTTGACTAATTCTTCTTTTGTTAAGGAGTTATTTTTTTTAACAGTGATATTTAATACCTCTTGACCAATTCTATTTTTGAAATTGTTGTTTTCTTAATTATTTTTTGTTTTCTTTTACTAAGCTGTTAATTGTCTTTTCATAATTTTCTTCCCTTGCTTGTCATTTCTTTTTCTGATTTTTTCCTCTACCACTCTTGATTCTTAAAACCATTTTCTTTGGCTCTTCCCAGAAATCTTGTTGGGTTTGTTGGACTAATTCATTTTTTTTCCTTTTAAGACTTATAATTGTTTGACATAGTTGTAGACTCTGAGTTTGTGTCTTGACTCATTCATTTAGTATCTTTTTACGTTCAGAGTTTTTGTCTATTTTCCCAGCTTATTTCTTGATCTTGAATTTATATTAAAGTTGGGCTGTTTCCCATGTAGGGGTAGGGATTAGGCACTGTATTAAGTTTCAGGCTTTTACACGCTGCTATTTTCAGAGCCAATTCTGGGATCTTAGAAGTTTTTGGTGCTTCCAAGGTGGTATGACCAGGGAGAGGTATGGTCATTGTTCTTGTGGTCTGGGGATGATTCTGATCCTTACCCAGGAAGAGTTCCTGATCATTTATGACTGAAAGTGGAATAATTCCTTAGGGTACATGCTTGTTAGCAAAGGTATTTCCTGCAATCACTTTCTGACCTGTTGTTTGATCTCCTTCCTGTCTCTGGTCTGAGAGCTCCTAAAGAGATTTATACCTCGTGTTGTTGCCACGTAGACTCCAGGTCAGCCACTACCCTACTGCCACAGACCTTTCCTTCTGACCTCACAAGTTGTCTTGGGCTAGAAAAATACTTCACCTTTGTCTTTCGTTGGTTCTGCCCCTCCATAGCTCTACAGGAGGCATCATTTTAAAGTTATTTTGAGGAGAATGTTCGGTGTGCTGGGCCATAGTGTATCCTTTGCTTTGCCATTTTGACTCGGCTCTTGAAAGTCCTTGTAATATTGATACTAGACAAGAAAGGGGAACAGGAGAGGAAGTAAGTATTTATACTGGGCACTATATTAAGTACCTCATAAACATCTCATTTGTTCTTCACAGAAAACCTGTGAAGTAGGTGCTGGTATTGGAGCCATTTAATGGTTGAGGAAATGGAGGCAAACAAAGGTAAAATAACTTGCCCAGGGTTACCTATCTAATAATTATCTGAACCCAGACCTGAGTTCAAATTTATCCTCAGAGCGTGGCGTTCTGTTGATTAAGCCACCTTGAATTAAACTAGTCTCTGTCTCTCTCTCTCTCTCTCTCTCTCTCTCTCTTTCTCTTTTTCATTTTATGGGACTATAATGCTGTTTTCTATGTAATATAGGCAGTTATAGGAAGAATTTATAGAGAGAGCAATAAAATTGGAGTGAAGAAACTTGGGTTGAAATTCTAAGTCTCTCACTGACTGTCATAGGTATCCTGGGAAAAGTTAATTTTTCTGTGACTGTATCTCCATAAAAAGAGGGTCGTAATTCTTCTACATATACTTCATCTAGAGTTATCGTGACAAATGCAATGGGGGTTTGTTGTATGAATAGGCCACCTAAGATGTCATCATCCATATGGAAGGCTTTAGGAATCTGATTCCAGAAGACTGGAAAACTGGAGCACATATTGACATATTGGCCTACTATGTGGTTGGAAGCAGCCTTTTTCTTTTCACTGTATAATAGAAATGATCAGTGTCTTTAAATTGCCCTGACAGACTGCTGGGCAAGGCATTTATGTCTGAGCAAAAAGGTAACTGCTTCATTCACATTTGATGAGAGAGGTGGTGGTGCTGTGTGTGTGTGTGTGTGTGTGAGACAGAGAGAGAGAGAGAGGGAGAGAGAGAGAGAGAAAGGGAGAGAGAGAGAGAGACAGTCTACCATGTGGTCCCAAGAAATGGACCTGGGTCTTTAGTCTTTTTTTAATTGTTTTTACTATCTAAGTCCAGGAGTATGAATCGCTGGGATCCAAGAGTCCAAGAATTCAGTCCATGTGCTGCTATCAGCCCAGTGGTAATGCTCCAGTTCAGCAGAAACTGGAACTACTTTTTTGTACTTAAACTTGTTTGGATTAATGCCACATAGGAACTCTGTTAAGATGTGAGCCTTATTCCCTCTTCCCCAAGCCTAAGAGAGTAAAAGCAGTGTTAAGGAACCAAAGTTTTGATTGGAATGTTTCTTATTGCTGTACCTTTGAAGTAACTCTCACTTTCTAAAAATCTATTTAAATTTTAAGTGATTAAATAAATGAAGGTTGCTACTAGACATTGGGCCCTTAAAAATGCAAGGAACACAATGAGTGTGTGTGAAGAGGGGAGAAAGAGAACAGCATATATAAAGCATTAGGCTTGGAGTCAGGAATCCTGAGTTCAAATTCATCCTCAGACATTTACTAGCTATTTGGTCCTGGGCAAGCCTCTTAACTTCACTTTGCCTCAGTTTCCTCACCTGTAAAATGGAGAAAATAATAGTATTTTTCTTTCAGAGATGTTGTATCAAATGAGATAAAACAAAACAAACCTCTTATTGAAGTGAATGACACATAGCAGTACTATATAAATGCTCGTTTTATTTTTCAGGTTATAATCTATATAAATAGAATTTTTATATTCTATTTCTAAATAAACCTTGTGTGGGAGGAGCTTAAAGAAAGACTTGTTGCCATGTTAACTGTTAACAAACAGGAAATTTAGTTAACTGATTGTGATACCTGAGTTTCTCCAGCAGATGGAGGCATTCTTGAGCCATAAACCCTGACCTTCATGATAGGATCCCTCATCCTGCAATCTCCTGGTCCACTCAAAACCCAAGAGACAACTAGATGGAACGTTGGTTCACAGATTACTGGGTCTGGAGTCAGAAAGACCTGAGTTTAAATGTAATCCCGGACAACTATTAGCTGTGTGACCCTGGGAGAGTCACCTAATTTCTGTCTGCCTCAGTTTCCTCAATTTTAAAATGGGTAAAATAATATAGTACCTATCTCTCAGATTTGTGGTGAGGATTAAATGTGTTAACATTTATAAATACATTTAGCACAGTGCCTGGCACATAATAGACAATTACTGTACTTTCTACTGATCCCAACTGTAAAGTTCATGGAGAAGAGGCAGTGAAGTGCTTTTAATTATCCTCTTGCTGTCTGGGTCCCAGACAGCACACACATACTATGTGTGTGCTGTTTTCCAGGTACTGAGCTAAGCACTAGTAATAGAAATACAAACAAAATCCAAAATAAAATCCCTTCCCTCAAGGAGCTTACACAAGTAAAATGGGGAAAACAATAATATTTTTCTTTCTTTAAGTTTATTTATTTATTTTTAGTTTTTAACATTCACTTCCATAAGTTTAAAATTTTCTTCTCTTCCCTTCCTCCCCCTCCACAAGATGTCATACAATCTGATAGAGGATCTACATATTCTAATAGTATTTTTCTTGCAGCATTGTTGTATCAAACGAGATAAAAAAAAAAAAAACAACACCAGAAAAACTCTTAGCATAGGGCCTGACACATAGAAGGTACTATGCAAATGCCTGTTTTGATTTTCAGGTCATATTCTGCACAAATAGAATTTATATATTTTATTTCTAAATAAATCCTGTGTCCTAGGAGCTTAAAGAAAGACTTACTGCCATGTTAATTGCTAACAAACAAGGAAATTTAGTTAATTGATTGTCCAACCATGTTTAAGTACAGAAGAAGTAGTTCCAGTTTCAGCTGAGCTGGAGTCCCAGGACTTTCGTTTCTCAGAGTGTTACTTCTGGGCTAGTAGCAACATATGAACTGAATTCTTGGTTTCTTGGATCCCACTGGCTCATGCTTCTGGACCTAAAGAGTAAAAAAGAATAAAAAAAAAAGACTAAAGACCTAGGCACATTTCTTGGGATAAAAAGAAGCTGAAGAGTAGAAGTGAGGGCTAAAGGAGTGGGGAGGAGAAAGTGCCTGGCCTGAAGTTATAATGAAGACACAAGAATGAATGCAGTCATGCAGGCAATGAAGAGACACTGACCTGGGCATCCTCCTTAAGTGGGAGTACTGGCAGGAGCCCTCTACTCTCCAATCAGAGGGAGGAAGGGTCCCAGGACTTCTGAAGTGTGATCTTCATGATGAACGTTTCCTGGGCCATATTGGAAAAGTCCACAAGATAACATGGAAATCAATTTAAAAGAAATACATGAACTTTCTTCCTCACACTTTCTCCACTCCTGTGTCTTCAATGCAGAGGGGAAATACTTCCTGTCAATTTACTCTCATGTCTCATAAAGAGAGAAGGGGAGGAAAAGAGGGGGATCTTCTTATCTCCTTCCTGCTAGACACAACAATTCTAGCTGCCACAGCCTTCAAGGGTTCTAGATGAAGTTACTTTATGCCAAAGCATCAGCTGCTCCTTGCTTGGAAATGTCTCCCAGTGAGGCTGGTTTCCCCTAGTTGCCTCCATTTCACTGAGTCACAGTCTCTGCGTAGCTCTGGTTTGGTGTTTGTGGTCCTTAGTAATCCCCTCTGCTCCTGTCTCTCCTCTCTCCTGGATATCTAAATAGCAAGATCCAAGTAAATGAGAAAGGAAATAGGAGTTTAAAAGTACTGGTAATTAATCACCATTCATCTTATCACATGATCTCTCCTTCCCTCTCTACCTGCCCCCTTCTAGTCCTGAATGAACAGAGAAATAAATGCCCCATTCTCTGAAGGACAGAAATTTTTCTGCCAGTCTTTCCTTTCCTTTACAAATCATGACTTCAGAACCAGTGAAAAACAATTCAAAGAGGAAAAAGAAAAGCAAATATTATTATGGTAGTTTTCCCTTAGTAGTAGGAAACTCTATTGGAAAAGTGCTATGGATCTAGTAAGGCAGATAGGCAGCACAGCGGATAGAGTGCCAGGCTTGGAGTTGGGCAGACTTAGCTTCCTGAGTTAAATCTGACCTCAGACGCTTAACTAGCTGTGTGATGCTAAGGAAATCACTTAACCCTGTTTGCCTCAGTTGTAAAATGAGCTGGAAAAGAAAATGGCAAACCACTCCAATATGTCTGCCAGGGAAACCCCAAATGGGGTCACTCAGAGTCAGATACGACTGGACTGAACACCAACATAGGTCAAGTACCACAAACCAGCCACCCTAGGGAAACTTCTTGATGGGTGAGAAATGCTGGGATCTAAAGAAAGGGTTCATGGGTTATTTTGTGCCCGAGAGCCTTGTTTCTTTACCTTCTACTCATCCCTACAGTAAAGTCTGTAGAGCAGATGCACTGAAGTAGTTTTATTAATATCTTACTGTTTGGGTCCCAGAATTACTAAATGTGTAATATGTTTCAGGCATAATTTGTTCCTGGGAGGTGGGCACAGTGATATATTGTCTATAAAGATGCCACTCTTCTATGGGGTCTCAACAGTAGATAGACACAGTAGCACAGAGCTTCTGGTCCAGTGAGGACCATAGACCTAGAGGCTATTTTGGAAATCATTCTGTTTCT
>CM053771.1:351052428-351077195 GCA_028658325.1 Potorous gilbertii | reverse complement strand
GTAGGTATATAAATATATGCATATTACTAATTAACGCTTTTGTATTTTTTCTAAATTTATATATTTTATTTATATATTCTATACATATTCTATATATATTCTATTTTAATAGAATTTATGTATTCTATTTCTAAATAGACCAACTGTAGTAAGAGTAACATCTATTAATGTCCTTCCAAGAAGGCTATGCTATTTTTTCCTTTAAAAATCAAACAAACCATTTCCTAGATTTAATTAGTAGAGGGTAATAAAGTTCCAGGCATGGGGAACCTGTGACCTTGAAGCCACATGTGGCCTTCTAGGTCCTTGGGTGCAGCCTTTTGATTGAGTCCAAGTTTTACAGAACAAATCCTTTCCTTAAAGGAATTTGTTTGTGAAGTTTGGATTCCGTCAAAGAGTCTCACTTGAGGATCTGTAGCCTTGAGGCTGCAAACTCTCCATCCCTGGAAGAGTTCATAGCTCCTTGGTCAAAAGGAATTAAAATGCCTAGACTATAAAGAGTTGGGACTCCTTGAAATTGACTAAATTCTTTCTTTGTCAGTGGAGACATCCTTTTGGATGCTCATCTCCTCATATAAGAGAAAGGTTCCATCTGAACTATTGTTATATGCTTACGGACTATTCATGCTCTTGTTAAATAAACTTTTTTAGGATGTTTGAAGGGCAAGACCCATCATTCTCTTCCTGAGCCTGAAATCCTGGACAGGACATTGCTCACAATGCCTTGAAAACACACTCTTCTCTAGACTGTGTGGAAATTGGGAAGAAGGAAAAAACCTGCTCTCCTAAGAGGTCAAATTGTAACTGTGCTGAAGATATTCTAGACTAGAGTTAGGAAGCCTGGTTCTAGCTCTGATACTAACTCAGGGTCTGTTTCTTTCTTGATAACAAATCAACTAATAATTACTTATTAAGTTCCAACCACTGTCCTTTATAAAATGAGCGGATCGTCCGAGGTAATCTTTAAGGTAACAAAGAATAATAATATACAATAAACAATGGTTAACATTTATATAACACTTTATGATTTTCCAAATACTTTACAAATAATGTCTCATTTTATCCTCACAACAACTGTGGGAGGTTAAGTGTCAGTCCCAAGCGATAGGTATCTTCTTTGTTTCCAGTTCTTTGTTATCACCAAAAGGGCTGCTATGAAGATTTTTGTATTTATGGGAATTGTCTTTCTGTCTTTGACCTTTCTGGGTTAAATCTTTCCCCCTGGTTATAATTGCATAAGATATCTGATCAAGGGACTCAGTATTCTCAGTAAACATACTTCATATCCTGTACCAAAATAATATTTTTAAAACCCTGTGGAAGATAAAATCCATGTTCTATGTCTATGAGCTATATCAGAAGCTTTCTAACTAGCAAATCAAATCAAACAAGTCAACAAGCATTAAAGTGCCTATTATGTACCAGGCATTGTGCACTGTCAGTACAAAGAAAGACGAGAAAACAGACCTTGCTCTCAAGAAACTCACAGTCTAATAGGTAGACAACATTAAAAAAAAACAAAACTACTTACAACAAGAGAGATACAGGATAAATTGGAGATAATCTTAGAAAGAAGGTACAAGGATTAAAGAGGGTAAGAAAAAGCTTTGTGCAGAAATTGAGATTTTTTTCTTGGACCTGAATGAATACACGGAAACCAAAATATGGAGATGATGGAGGAGAGCATCCAGATATGGGGACAACCAGTGAAAATGCCAGGAGTGGGGAGAAGAGGTCAGTACCAGTAAACTACCAGGTATGTGAAAGGAAATGGAAAGGGGAGGGAGGAGCCAGCTTATGCAAGGTTTTAAAAGACAAATCGAGGAGTTTATATCTGATCCTGGAGGAAGTGTGAAGCCACTAGAGTTCATGGAAAAAGAGACAGAGTTTATTATATGCTTTTTAAAAAAGAAAGCTATTCAAAAAATATTTCTTATTTCATATACAGTTCTCTTTTTATTTATTACTCTATATCATAGAAAATATCATTTATATTTTTTTAACTGAGTTTATTTCTTTTTTGCCAGTTGTAAAAGCTATGGAGTAGTTGAGTTAAAGTTATTGCTGAGCGATCTATCACATAAGGTTGGAGAGGCACATAATGCTAAGATCTCAGATTAGTTATGAAAATAGAAACAATAGAGATAATGATATAATATATAGTGCTTAAAGTTTACAAAATTCTTTTAAAATATCAGTTCCATTTATCCTCACAATGATTCTGGGAGAAGTAGGTACTATTATTTTCTTGATTTTATAGATGAGGAAACTGAGTCCAGGAGAGGTTAAATGGCTTACCAAGGATCGCATAGTAGTAAATGTCTGAGGCCAGATCTGAACTCAAATCTTCTTGACTTCAGGTCCAGCGTTCTATCCATCTGGGAAATTCTATCTCTATTTGACTCCATTTCACTTTAATTTTAGTTTCAGTAAGAGTTGAACACAATTGAACGCAGTCATTTCCCCTCATTCTTGGGTCACAGTTTCCTCCTATAGGAAGTAAAGGAATTGGAGTTGAATGAGATGCTCCCTAAGGTCCTTACCATCTGTAACAAGTGATTTTGAGAATCTGATAGGAGGAGGGAACAGTGAGGAGGGAGACAGTTTTGAGCAATTTGCTCCAAGTTATTTTTTTAGACTACTCCACATGAAAAACCATCTATTTGTTTGGTGGACTTCTTTGATGCCAAATGCAAGCAAGTAACAGATTTGCTATCACCTATCAAGAAGAATCATTTAAAAGTGGAAGTCACTAAACGGCCTGCTTTTCTGGAGAGAGGAAATACAAGCATTGTCCTAGGATCTTTATCTACCTCGACTCATGTCACTGTTAACCATTTCCTCCCTACCTCTTAATTGAAAGTATGTATAGGATACTATTTGTAACGTTTTTCTATAATGCAAAAAACTGCCCCCAAAACTAAGCAAAACAAAAAACCTAAAAACTTTCTAGTTTTAAATCTGGTCAAAAGAAATGGATAAAAGGTAAACCTATGTATTACATAGGTTGCCGTGCTCTTAGAAGAAGAGTTAATGTTGGAGTCTGCATTCTAATGGCTTGAATTTCAAGTCTTGCTTCTGTGATTTGTTACTTGTGTGACCCTGGCAAAGTCACGTGGAATCTCCATGCCTTAATTTTCTCATCTGCCAAATTATGGGCATGGATTATGTTATCTACAGTTTCTTGAGGAGCTGGTGGCTCAGCGAATAGAGCACTGGATGTGGAAGTGAGAAGACCTGAGTTCAAATATGGTCTTTAACACTTGCCAGCTGAGTGATCCTGGGCAAGTCACTTAACCTCCGTTTGTCTCAGTTTCCTCAATCACAAAACACGAATAATAATAGCACTTACCTCCTAGGTTTTTCCTGATGATTAAATGACATAATATTTATAGAAATCACTTAGCCTAGTGCCTGAAACATAAGTGGAAATTATATAACTAAATGCTTATTTTCTTCTCTCCTTTCTCTTGCCTTCCAGACTTATGATCTTCTCTAGGCCAGGACTCCTGTGCTAAGCACAGCCTCCTTTGAAGTCCCATAGGATAATGCAGTTTCTATTTATAGGTATCACTGTAGCTCCCTAAAGCCCCTATGAAATTTTTCCTTTCCTGTATAACTGAAAAAAGAGAAAGAAGATGTGAGATGTAAGAAGAAGCCTATCACCCATGGGAATGGAGAAGGAAATAGCTTGGGTAATTCTTGAACTCTAAATAAAAAAGGAAAGGGAATGATTGGAGAACTATTTAAAGAATGAGAAGGATCCTGAGGGATGGATAAACCCCTAAATGGTCCAACCACCATATAGCCTTACCTTATTACTTCTAACCTTTAAAACTCCTTTCTTGCTTTTAATTTCAGAGCAAAAAAAATTACTCTTTTTGCACCAAAAGGAATGGGTATCCTCTAGATGTGGGTTGCAGTAATTTGGGGACAGAAGTGTTTAGATGATTTTTGATCCCTGACAAGTACAGAGAGGGTGGAAGATGAAGGGAAGGAAGAAATTCTACTATGAAGAAGCTGAAGGAATTATATCCCTGTCATCATAAATTGGAATCCTGAATGAATTTTCTCATGAGTATGGTATTTGGGTTCTGTAATTCTGTGCTTTCAGGTATATATCCTAAAAATAAATTTTATTTTTATGAACTGGCTTAGGAAAAATAAATGAAATTTATAGCATTATTTCTAAGGGGAAATATTTTCCAAGTATGAAATAACCACCAAAATATTACCTTTAGAAAAACAATTTGGTTGTAAATTGTCTGAATCAATGTATTAACAAATTTATTTGCTGAATTCTTATGTATAGAATTGTATTGTAGAAAACAGAGGAAGGAGGAGCTGGAATAATACTGGCTTATTAAAATAAGTTCAAAATATGTGACTTGTGTTCTGTCATGTTGCGGTCAAATTATGATGAACTCTTTCTACATTCTCTCATATATGCCCCTATCAAGTACGATCCTGGGCTAGACTGGAGGGAACGCTCAGTACGATTCCAACCTCGTAGGTTTCTAGTGAGGTTCAAATGGGAAAAAAGTGTAGAAAGAACTTTGCAAATCTTGACGTGTCATGTAAATGTCGATAATCATCACTGTTATCCTCGTCGTCGCCAGCACTCTCATCACCAGTACTGCCATACCACCACGATCATCACACCAAGGAAGGTTATATTTCAAACCAAATTAGCTGTATGCTACTGATCTAAAACATACCTCACAGGAACCTTGTGAGAAGGAGGAGTTGAGGGAGAGGTTAAAACAACCCCAGCAGTTTTCTATATACTGGAGAGAGAAAGAGAGAGAGAGAGACAGAGACAGAGACAGACAGACAGAGATAGAGAGACAGAGAGAGAAAGACAGACAGACAGAGATAGAGAGACAGAGAGAGAGAGGAAGACAGAGACAGAGAGACAGACAGACAGAGATAGAGAGAGAGAGGAAGACAGACAGAGAGACAGAGAGACAGAGAGGTAGACAGAGAGACAGAGAGAGACAGAAAGACAGAGACAGATAGAGAGACAGAGACACAGAGAGAGGAAACTCATAGCCAGATTTCCTGGAGAAATAAAGCTCCCAAAATTGTATCTACCTATTTATTAAAGCAGGGGAAGTTAGGTGGCACAGTAGAGTACCAGGTCTGGAGTCAGAAAGACTCATCTTCCTGAGTTCAAATATGGGCTTAGACACTTATTATCTGTGTGACCCTGGGTAAACTCTGTTCTTAATTTGTAAAATGAGTCGGAGAAGGAAATGGCAAGTCACTCCAGTATCTTTGTCAGAAAACCCCTAATGGGGGTCACAAAAAGTCAGACATGACTGAAAGGACTAAACAACTGCAACAACATATCTTGATATTTCTCAATATTTTTTTAATGCAAAAAGTCAAAGGGGTCATTCAAAATGGGGAAAATGGTATACTTTTCCTTTCCATTTCACTATTAAGACAAAGAATATTCAATAATCTTATAGAAGAAGGTGTTATTTTAGTACAAATTTCTTAAGTGTGAATGTGATGTAGGAATACGTGCATCTTCTTATGCACATTCACATATATATGTGTGTGTGTGTGTCCACATTTATTTCTCATATTATTGCATATATAAATGTTGCTACATGAATTATGTGATAATATAATAAATAAAATAATAAAATATAATATATATTTACATGTGTATATGTAGTCATGTGGGTTGTCCAGAGCATATGTGAATATTTTCTGCTTGCTTCTAGCCCACAATATCTGTGACGCAGCATGTTGCATTACTGGAGCTGATGACTGTCCTGGCTGCTTCCAGACAAGTGGTGACTCAGTGCTATAAAGTAGTGTAACCTTGTTATGACATAAATATTTCAATGATCCCTTGGTTTTCTCACTTTCTCTGTGAAAGCAACAGAGAAACAAGGAGCTCTGTCAGTTAAGAGGACGGATAGTTTCCAGTTCATTTTCTTTTTTTCTAGATAGCATCATGTAATTGAAGCTACTAGTTAGGGTTGGTAAGGGGCTGACCCCAATCTCATTTTCGGGGTCACTGTGACTTCAAGGCAGTTAGACTCAACTAGATGAGCTTGCTCCTGGACCCCAGGTTCCTTTTCTGATGTATATTTTGTGTTTCTTGATTTTAGGTTAGTTTTTATTAGATTGTATTTATCATGAGATTAATATGTCCAGGTTTAGAGGTGGCCTTGTAAGTTTGAAAGGTCTAGACTCTACTGGGTCTTATTGGTTTTCACTGAATGACAAGAGGAAGGGCCCCTGATTTGTTCTCCTGTGTTCTTCAGGAAGGCAATGATCTACAAGAGGAAACCTAATTATGGTCTGTTTTAACAGAAGACACCAAGAGTTTTTGTTTTTATTTTTATTTTTGGAGAGTACGGAGAAGAAGCGAAGTGTAAAATGCTTAATAAGGGATTCCATGAACTATTTTCTGTTCTGATGAAATTAAGTATCAACCTCCAAGAACACCATCACAGTAGTCATAAGTCAATTTACTGACAGTTATTTAATCCATTCATTCCTACCAGCTATTGTCCAGTTCTTATTGTGTTTAAACTCTTTCAGAAAGCACACACATTAGGTTCCTTCACTTCTACTTCTCTCATTCTTTTCTTAACTCGCTGGTTTCCAACTTCAATTTTCAGCTGAAATTTTCAAAGTTGTCACTGATCTCTTGATTGCCAAATCTAATGGGTTTTTCTCAGTATCTGTCTTCTTGATTTCTCTGCAGCCTTTGACACCGTTAATCACACGTTTCTCCTTGATACTCTCTTTTCTATAGATTTTCAAGACACCGTTCTCTCCTGGCTCTCCTACCCATTGGACCTCTCCTTTTCAGACATTTCCCTTTCCCAGATATTAATTCAGATCTCAACCAATGACCGTGGGTATACTCCAAGGCTCTGTCCAGGGCTCTCTTCTTTTTTTCTTTATTACTATTTCCCTTGGTGATCTTATTAACTTTCATACATTCAATTACCGTCTCTATGGTGATGATTCCCATAATCATTTACCCATACCTCTCTAAACATCTAGTCATTTTCAATTATCTATCAGACATCCTGAATTGGATGCCCCATAGATTTCTTAAACTCAACATGTCCAAAACTGGATATTATCTTTCTTCCCACACCTTCCCTTCTTCCAAATTTCCCTACCACTGTTGAGATTTCCACTATGCTCGCCTTAATTCAAAACCTAGGGATAACCCTCTCCTTTTCACTTTCACTTACCCTCATATCCAATATATTGCCAAATCCTGTCATACTTACCTTCATAATGTTTCTCATATATGCCTCCTCAGAATGGGAATGGGCACTGTGCCAGTACCTCTGCCCTTAGGGCTTGGTGGCCATTTCTTAATTTTAGAATAGGAAAACACATTAAATGGCTAACACACAGGCATAAAAACAAACCACTGTTTAATTCTCTGCTCAGTTATTTCAGTTGAAAATGATAATAACTTATAATTATAAGTCAGTTTTCAAACCAGACAACTGAATTACTTGTTAGAGCGCTTGCCCCAAGGGAATAACACTAGAATTGAATTGACAGCTTACTAGTAAGTCAAGCAGGGTATGAATTCCACATGTGGACCAAATTCCCACAGGACTGAATCTTCCAATTGTTGCAATGCCTACCCTTAATGTTCTGGAGTTCAAATGCTGATGCAGATTAATTCACTAGCATTTAGACTTTTCTCTCCCCCACTCCCACTCCCCCCCACCCCCAACCCCATCGCTGACTTAACTATTTGTTATTTTGTTAAAAAAAAATGTAATTCTATTGTGAAATTCAACTTTGTTAAAAAAATGTAACTTCCTTTGCCCATTCTATTGTGAAATTCACTTGTAAAGTAGGGAAGAGAGAGCCTTGATGAGCTGAAACTTTAACATAATGCTAACCTACTATCTCTAATTTTTTCACTGAATTACATATTAAAATCAAGAAAGGGTATTATCATGTGTTGAACTTAACAAAAGAGCAAAGTACTATATTTAATTATGGCAGTAAAGGCAAGTTTCTTCTCTCTCAAAGTAATTTTTACTGAACCCTGTGGAAAAACCTGCTTTGTTATTAACTTAGTTCTTTCACATCCACCCAGCCCTGATCAGAGAGCAGCATTTTCTAAACTTCAATATTATAAAGTACATGTGCACCCAAGGGAACATAATGGAAAACCAACCAGTTTGTTGATTTCTTTCAATCCTGGCCATTTTCCATCAGAGCTATTTAAGCTCCAAGGGGGAAAAAATGAAATATTTAAATTCCAGAGAGCTCTCCCCAATTTAGATCCCAGAAGACACTCTCCAATTCTCTTCTCTGTCTCTCTAGTAAAGCATGATGCCTTAGTGCATTCCAAAGTTGTTCTATTTACTGGGCAACTAAAGTTACATGCCATTGTGAATATTTCAATTTTAGAAGTGATGAGACCTGAGAATGATAACATTAAAAATATCTCCATTTGGTCTTTTCTAACCTTGCAGGGGAAATACTCTGCACTAAATACCTTTTAATTCAGCCAGGTTCATAAGAGCAAATATGTTAATAACTGGGCTAAATATCTTTGTAGGGCAATAGGTGAAGCAATTTTGGGGGTCACTATGTGGTCATTTCCTGTCTAAAAAAATAGCCTGAATTTACCCCCATCTACCTTCTAATGCATCTTGGTGGCAAATATGTGAGTGACAACGAATGATTAAAATGATACAATTATTGAATTTTGTATATTTACCTTTCCATTTTCACTCCTAACTAAATTCTGTTTCTGTTTGTTTTTGAGTTAACTATAAGACACTAGCAACTTACCACATTCCAATCTAAACATTAAGTACATAAAAGAATCATATTATTTATTTTCTTAAAATTTCAAGGACTAATCTTGGATTTTTAAAACTAATGAAATACTTGGTATTTTATTCATTTTTCCATGTCATTGACTAGAAGAAATTTTTCTGCATCTGAGATTTACCTCTCAAAGATATCTAGAAAGATGTGACTGCAAGTTCAATATGAATCAAGGTGGTTACATCATAACATGTTAAAGTTCCACTTTAAGCTTTATAAAACATTATGAGGGAAGTCAAAAACTCAATCTGAACTTTGGCTTTATGAATAGAACTATCAAAGACAGTGGTGAAATTAGATGTATTGTGTTCCATTTCGGAGTAAAAATTATAATAGAGACACTGATTAACCAAAATGTGTCCAGAGGAGGCTGAAGTGATGAAAAATCATCAGCATTTGAGAATTGGTTCAAAGAAATAAATATTTTTAACCTGAAGACTACTGGAGGTGAGCCATTGATTCAGACATAAGAATAAAAAGTGTTTTCCAGCCCTTAAAGTTCTGCAGAATGAATGATATTTTTCTGCATTGCCCCAAAGGGTAGACCTGGGAATAACACTTTAAAAAGAAAGATTTTAGCCCAGAGTGAGGAAAAACTTCCTATTGTTTGGAACTCTCCAAGAATAGAATGATTTACTTCAGAAAGTAACAACTTCCTCATCACAGGGACCTTTCAGGTGGAACTTAGATGGCCCAGTGGTCAGCGCTCTTCTAAAACGGAGTGTTATTGAACTACAGGTTGAACTAGATAACTTCTAAGGTCTTATCTAAATCTGATATTCTATAATTCTATTATTTTGCCTTTTGTTTAGATAATATAGATGTCCAAAGAAATGAAATTCTTATTTATCTCATCAGGGTCAACGGGTAGTTTTCCAAACTCTCAAGTTCCTTTGACTTTTCTTCATGAATTCCTATGAATTTCTCTCCCAAACTCATGATTAACCTCTGTATCATAAGTGTGGCAGATGTCTGGGCTGGTCTTATGAGAAGGTGGAATAGGCAACAATGCACAGGAGACATTAGAGGAAAGTTCCTTAGTTCCCAAATATCTCCCTTATTTTCATCCCTGAAATTCTATCAATAGGTAGTTATTCCTTAGGTTGTGAAAAAAATCACTTATTGAAATGTAAGTACCTATATAGGAAGTTGGACCATTTTACCCTCTAGCTTAATATTAAGCTTATATTAAGGGTACTCTATGCATTTGCCATAATTAAGCAAGAATGTGCAACAAGGATACTATGGCATTTAGCTCCCCTGGCTCACTTCCCTTCCTCTCCTTTGGGGAATGGGTGTAGTGTTAAGTAATCAGTGTATAATGGCTTCATAAGGTATCAAAAACTGAATAAATCTGAAAGACCCAGACTATACATGGGCCAGACTTTGTATGCTTCTCAGCAGGGAAGCCAGGGTATCTAAGGCCAATCAGGTTGGGTGGGCAGGTGGGAAAACATATAGGGCCTTCAGGGAAGCTGGAGCTAAAGGAAATCATGTCAACAAAACATAGTCCTACAGCAGACCAGCTAGTTTCAGATAATTTTTACATAGTTGAATACTAGTTGTACTAACAGCTGTTTGTACTATTGTGTCCATTACTGTATGGAATCTGGTATAAGTAGTATGAATATTGCAAATCTAAAATATCATTGCCCAATAATTAATCTAGAGCACACTGTGTGTGCTCAGTTAATATTAATGAGGGATGATGACTGTGGTGATTTTACTTGAAGCGAGCAGCTCTAGACTGCTTGCCCAGCTTTCTTAAATGAAATGATTCCCTGCAAGACATTAGAGGGCAGCTACGTGGTGCAGTGGATAGAGTGCCAGGCCTGGAGTCAGGGTGTTCAAATCTAGCCTCAGACAATTACTAGCTGTATGAACTTCAGCAAGTGACTTAACCTTTTTTTGCAGTTTCATGTGCAATTTTTTATTATACTATGTTACGGATCTATTTGTTTTATTCCATAAATTATAAATAAAATATTTTTTAAATTTTGTTTTAGACTGAAATGGAAGAACACAAATACATAATAGAGAAAAGAAACAAAAACATACATAAACTTAAATACAAAGTTAAAATGAAAAAACATGCTATGTGCATAGCAGAACATAAGAGAAGATTCAAATTATGTGACAATGTATTTTCATTTCAAGAAACCTGTATGATAAATAATATTTGCTGCTTTGAAAATTCTCCATCTTTTCTTTGCTTCTTTGTGAATTCTTCTGTTTTTTTGCTGTGCAAATTTTTTGCTTTGGCTTTTTTCCTCCTTCCCCCACTCCCAGAAGGCTACAATGAAGTTTAGATATCTTTCTCTATAGCTATAGATACGTACCTACATATATAGACATTTTTTCCCAAACCTATTCTACACCTGATCTTTGGTTTTTATGTTGTGCTTATTTCTTACTTCCTATCCCTCCTCTACTTAACTTCTACCCACTACCTTGCCCTTATATTACTTACTTACCTCCCTCCAAGGATCCCTCCCCTATCCTCCCATTCCCATAAATCTAAACATCCTTCTACCTATTCTCTCCCCTCCCCTTTAAAGATCCCTTCCTTGTCCTCTTCCCCCTTCCTGTGCCCCTAACATTTTATTTTCTCTGAATTTAGAGGAATTTTATATTTTTCTAAAGATATATATATATATATATATATATATATATGTATTGTTCCCTGTTAAACCCATTCCCGAAGAAAGTAGGTTATCAGAACTACCAGCCCTCCTCCCCATCTAATTCCTCTGTATCAGTTCTTCCTCTTGCACCTCATTTGCAAAAAATAATTAGTCTTTTTTTCCTAAATGGTTTTATTTTTAAAATAATGTCATAGTTGGGTTTACTCCAGTCTTGTTATAAGCTGCCCAATTATTAATAAAGGTCTCAGAAATACATTTAACCTTTTACATATATGAAACATAAACAGTCTGTCTTCATGAATCCCTTCTAGTCAGTCTTGGTTATATACCTTATAGTACTCTTGGTCCTTGTATGTTGAATCTTATATTAAGTTCAAGATTTTCGTTAACGGAGTCTTGAAAGTCTGAGAGTTTATCAAGTGTCCGTTTTATTTCATTCCAAATAATACTAAACTTTGCAAGGTGTGATATTTTTGACAGGAGCCCCAGTTCCTTCACTCTTCAATATATTGTGTTCCAAGACCTGAGGTCCTTTAATGTCTCAGCTGCTAGGTCCTATGTAATTCTAATTGTGACTCCATCATATTTACATTGTTTTAACCTTGATGCTTTTAATATTTTATCCTTGAATTGGGGGTTTCAAAATTTGACTATGATATTCCTGTGAGTTTTCCTCACAGAAGCTCTTCTAAGTGGTGATGGATGGATTTTTCCTATTTCTATTTCTCCCCTTCTAATGCTTCAGGACATTTTCTTTAAATATTTCTTCTATTATTGTATCAAAATTCTTTTTTTTATCATAACTTTCTGTTAGTCCAATTATTTTTATATTTTCTTTTCTTGATCTATTCTCCAAATCTGTTGTTTTTCTTATAAGATGTTTCATTTTCTCTTCTACAAGTATTTCCTTTAATTATTTATTGGTCTCTTATAATTTCGCTTGCTTTACTTTGCCAGTTCTAATTCTCAAGGTGTCATTTTCTTCCTTTTCTAATGGGTTGACTTTCCTTTCGTAACCTTCTTGTTTTTCTTGGATTATTCTTTTTTTTTTTGTAGTTTTTTCTTCATCTCTGTCATTTGATTTTTAAAGTCTTTTTAAAGATCTATAAATTCTTTTTGGGCAGGTGACCATTTGACATTACTGTTTGGGAGTTTCTTTGCTTCAATATCCTCCACTGAAGATAACTTCCAGCCAGTTCTCTCTATCCTCATAATAGCTTTCTATGGTTGGATTTTTTCTCCTTTACCCATGTACATTTTTGTGGTAATAGCCTAATTTTTGTAATCCCCTCTAGACCAGGAGAATGGGGGAAGCTGCCTCTTGCCCCAGATAATTCAGTTCTCCCCTCCTGCTTGGAACCAAAGCCAAACCTCCAACCTCCTATAAGTGCCCGCAGCCTGAGGCTTTCTGCCCCACTGCTTCTGCACTCACCCAGCATGTGCTAGATCCTTATCACCCCAGGGCTCTTCTCAGCACAGCTGGATCAGCAGAGGTTCCCTCAGTCTTCCCCAGGCTCAAACGTCCAACTCCTCTCACAAACCTGGAGGTGAAAGTTCCTGTGTCTGGGGCCCTCGGCAGGCTCTCCAACCAACGGACCCCAGGGTTAGGGTAACCCCATGTTGTTTAATCAACTTGTGGCTTGTTAAAATGGAACCCAGCCTGGAGGTCTTTACTCTCCCAGGGCCCAAAACTCCTCCTGATACTTTTCTTCTGTTCTTCTTAAATTGTCCCGAGAAGACTCCCGTTGTGCTCCTACTAGTATTTATCTCCACCCACATTTTATTTGCCCTAAGGGGCTATTTTAACTCTTTTCTGGGGAAAAAATCTTGAGAGCTGGGAATTTCCTGACCTACTCCACTATCTTCCCAGCATCTTCTCTCACTTAACCCTGTTTTTGCCTCGGCTCCTCATCTGTAAAATGGAATGGAGAAGGAAATGGCAAACCACCCCAGGATTGTGACCTGAGTCTAGAAAGCTTTTTGAATGCAGATCTGTAGATTAAAGTTTGTCTAGTGGCCTAGAAATCTGAGGAATCAACCCCAAGTGCTTAATCTCTCTGGGGAGTTCCAGTCTCTTATAACTTTAATGATTTTAGTTGATTTCCTTTAAAAGCTGCCCCCCTTGCCTTAACATGGACATGACTTTATAACTCCATCTAAAATACTGAAGTCTTTTTGTTACTGTTGAGTTGTTTCACTCATGTCTGACTCTTCCTGACTCCATTTGGAGTTTTCTTTGCAATGATATTAAAGGAGTTTGCCATTTCCTTCTGTGTCCCATTTACAGATGAGAAATTGAGGCAACAAGGGCCAAATGATTTCCCCATGGGGGTCACACACTTGCTAAGTGTCTGAGGCAGGATTCGAACTCAGGTCTTCCTGACTCCAGGTCAGGCACTCTGTCTGCTGCATCACCCACTGGCCCTCTTAATGTCTTGCAGGGATTTATTAGAGGGTGCTTCATCTAAAACAGTTGAATTTCTCAGCTAAAAGTTAAGGGATAACCTTTAGTCAATTCTAGACTTCTACTCTTGGTAGGTAGGAGCCCCACATTACTCAGGAACTCACTTGTGTCTAAACTTTTGCTCTGAGTTTTTCCCCTTCTCTCTTCCCCCACAGCTATCATTTTTGTCCTTGGATGGAAGATGAACAGCAAGGACATGGGCAAAAGTCACACAACAGTAGTAAAGTGTGGATGTTCTATAATCTGTATTATTGGAAAGAGTACAAAGATTGGTTTGTTGACACATCTGTTGAGATTAAAGGAGGTAACATAGGAACCTTAAACTGTGTTTTAAACCAAATACCTTCTTTCTGTACTTTAAAATATATGTATATGCTGTGCAGGCAAATGTGAATTGTACCTTGTTATTTACAGATGCTCTTATTGAGACTGTTGAATTTTGGGGAACCTGGATAGGTGAAATAACTGAGAGGGGTTTTAAATTCTTGTCCTCATTGGAAAGCCAAGTAGTCTGTCCTCTGCTTAGTGATAATTTGCTCATTGTAGAGATTTCTATTGTGTGAATTGCATTGCTGCCATCTTGCTCTTTTGATCATACTTCCTTATAGGCATTGGACACAAATTTGGATTGTGCTTTATTAGCTCTTTATAGCATTCTACTCCCAGTGAGCCCTTAGTTGGGCTCACCATTCAATAATTACTTATATCTCATTAAGAAAACTGAATTATAGTGAGCTACTTTTGACTATTCTCTGCATCTTTATTACTGACTTTGACTCCTTTTTATATAATATATGAAATAGCTTTCATTAAAAGAGTCAAATTGTTGCAATGCATTAAATGAAGGTATAACAGAAAAAAAGCTATTTGCTCATAAACCTTGGGAGCAGCTTATAAAATTGATACCAAATCCAATAGTTATATGATGTAGGAACTTGATTTGCTGTTTCCTATATTTGGAATTCTGATGTGTACATTCACATATTCACAAGCATGAATACCAGCCCTGTAGGCAGCTAGTATGACATCAGGTGATATATGTGCATATGCCTACAATAGCTGATATTTCCATAGAGCTTAATAGTTTACTGAGTACTTTATAAGAATGCTGCAAAGCAGGTAGAGCATTACAATACACGTTTTACAGATATGGAAAGTAAGACTCAAAGAGGTAAAATGATTTGTTCAAAGTCTTACAAACACTAAATGACAGAGCAGGAACTTGAGCCCAGCTGTTCCTGCTTTCAAATTCAGTGCTCTTCATACAATATGACACTGCTTCCCAGGAAGACACACTTACCTGTTCTTTTAACACTTTCTATAGTTTGGGCACAGTGGATAGAGTGCTGAGCCTAGAGTCAGGAAGACTAGTCTTCCTGAGTTCAAATCTGATCTCGGACAGTTACTAGCTGTGTGACTCTGGGTAAGTCACTTAACCCTTTTTTCCTCAGTTTCCTTATCTGTAAAAAGATGTGAAGGAAATGGCGAACCACTCCAGTATCTCTGTCAAGAAAACCCCCAAATAGAGTCATGACGAATGAGACATGACTGAAACAATAAAGAGAGTTTGGTACCTAATAGAGGACATCACTGTGTTAATTCATTACAGAGCATCTGTCAATATAGCCTGCCTCAAAAAGAGAATGTTTGAAGATGAAGAGACTCTTTTCTTGTTGACCAGACTCATTTTTATATGGAAACAAGGGAAGACTGAATGTACATAAGTTAATTGTATCTATGTCCTTGTTATATATCTTTGGGGCTAAGTAAATCTCCTTTCTTTAATTATCCAATGACCTACAAATGCCTCATTTCATCCTGAAATCAAACTTCAAGTAATAGGACATGAGTATTAGACCTGGGCAGCATTATTTCTTTGTAGTTCCTTATCTTAGCTTCAAATTTGATAGTATATAAATTCCAAACTTTGTTAAGTAACTTCAAAACACAAGCTGATTTTATAGCATTTTCTTATCATTCCTTTCCCCTTAGTGCATCATTTAGTAACTGACACACACAATAGCATGTGCTTATTAAGCTCTCTATGATTCCCAGGAACTTACTGTCTTTGTGGTTCTTGCTTATTGCTTTGTACCCATAGTTATTTCCAGTAGTTAGCTAGGGAATCCTCTACTGTCCTGGACTGTAGCAGTATATGAACTCTAACTATCTGTGTGTTAGCACACAATGACAGAATCTGGAAGTGCCATGAATATGCCCACTAGCAATGTGCTCTTTATTTTGAATGTGGTACAGTGTAGGCGGAGGGACTTTCCCAGACTAGACCCCACCTGACCGTGATTATTCTAATTCAACTACCCTTTAGCACATATCTTTACTTTGTGGTCCATAGACAGAAACTGGCATAAAGAAAGTTTAAAACTGTCCAAACCCTTTATAATTATTGGCTCAGACTTCAGATAAGAACAAACACAAAGCCTGCCATCTTTCTCTGACTCCACTAGCTAATCAAAACCAAATTCTCGAGCCTGTAGTTTCACAAGGACCTTCAAAAGCAAGTATAGATAATATCACATTTGCATCCATAATAAATGTCTTTCAAAGTTTGTGAGTGTTTCAACTGGTTTTGAAGAGTCCTTATTTTCTTTTTAAATGACATTTGGAAAGGATTGATTGTACTGTTTATAGGTAAACTATTTTTGATATAAGAGATAGGTCTAAATCATGAGATATTTACACTTCTGTTGTATGTATTCTTGCATACTAAGTCTCCATGTGTCTGTTCCTTCTCTCGTCTTTATGTTTGTTTTAAGATGGCAATGAGTATTATTATGACTGCATTTCTCCTGAGTAGAGCTTGAAAGGATGCTAACTGACTAAACTAGAATGGAGCATCACACTGGTGAAATGAGGAGTCAGGCAAAATTTGTCTTTAGAACTCTTTTTTTTCCTATTGGATAGTGCCTATTCTGTTATATTAGTCTCACGGAAATATGCTTTCAGAAATGGATCTCTTATCATCATTTAACTAGGGATAAGTTTGTCAATGTTTTATTTCTACCAGGAATATTTCCTTTTTAATATCTATGTCTCACTGTGGAATGAATTATCTTGTCCCTTATTAAAGGAATGCTACACAATTTTAAGGACTTCTTGTCTCTGAAATCACACCAAGTTTGCCGCTATTTTTTTCCATTTACACGTAAGATTGAACCTAATTCTAATTTACCTTCATGTTGAAAGCAGTTTGAAAAAGGACATGGAATCTAGAGTCAGACATTGAAATTGAATCTTTAGTTGCCTCCTTTAATCTGTGTGACCTGTGGGGGAAGGAATAAGCATTTACGAAGTGCCTACTATCTGCCAGGCACTGTGGTAGTTACTTATTATACAAATATTATCTTATTTGATGCTCACAAGACCCCTGTGAAATAGGGGCTGATATCATCCCCATTTCACAATTGAGAAAACTGAGTCAAACAGGGTGATGTGCCCAGGGTCATATAGTATTTGAGGCCAAATTTGAGCTCAGTACTTCTTGAATTTCTGCACGACCTCTATATTTCCAATGGGAAATCATGTAAATTCTTTGGGGCTTAAAAGTTTTCTCACCTGTACAATGACAGAGTGGAAATAAAATGACCTCTAAGATCCCTTCAACTCTAAATCTTCTGACTCTCTAAGACATGATTTATCGTTGGGTGCTGAGATCACCCAATTTTGGGTAATTACTTGGAAGTGAAATGGAGGGCAAGTTTTGGTAGTCACCTCTTTAAGTTTCAGTGGGCTTTCTCCAGGGACTGAGGCAATAGAGAAAGTGGGCTCCAGGTTTAGCTCTTTCTGTGTTTTAAATAATGATTCCTTTGTCAAAGGCTAATTGGTGTTAATTGATTCATTAACATGGAGGGCAGATTAACTGGTCAGATTGATATTGGGGCATTATTCATGGTTGCTCAATTGGAGGGGGCTCATGTGTGATAGTATTAGAAAGACACTTCCAACCTGTCAGTGTTATTCTTTAATGTCAGAAGAAAGTAATCTTGCTGTCTCAGTCTATATGGATTTGGGAGAGGAACCTCAGAGTTTATTGCTACATTTACAAATTGGTTAGAGAAGATATCAAATTCAGAACCTCTAATTCCATAAGGAAAACAGAGAAATTAAAGAAAGAATAAAAAATAACATAGCCCATGAATCAGAGAGTAAACTATCAGAAGAGATAGAGAAGAAAATAATCAAACGGGTGAGAAAAAAGCAAAGAAAAAAATACTGTTAAAAAGGAACCCAAAATAAGATATTGTTAAAAAATGAACTAACAAAGGAACTAAACAATTGTTTAGGGTAGAAAGTGGGAGAGATTTTGAACTACTTTTTTTCAGAATTATGGGAAAAAGAAGGGGAAGGAAGATGACCAAAGAAAGAAAAGAAGGAATGACAAATCAACAAGTTAAATAAAACCTTTGAAGTAGGAAAAAGACAATATCTTGGGTATTATTTTGATTAGTCCAAAGACCCGAAGGGGATAACAAGGCTGTTAAAGATTTAAGTCACATTCAAAGCACTTAATCAAAGGAGGACAATAAGCTAAATACCCTAGGAAAAGAAGAAAACAAGTGTTTATTAAATGTCTGCTCTAAATTTTATTCTTAAAGGTTCTTTTCCACTCACTCTCCAAGTCACTAATTACCCTCGTTTGGAGTTTGGCTTTTTGTGAGAACGTATAAAAAAATACAATAAAATGAGAGTGGCAAATTTGATCAGAAAAGTATCTCCCTTCCTCCCACAATTTGTTCCTTATGAGAAATGTATACCCAAAAAGAAAAAAAGGGTAAAAATGAGGAGCTAGAGCAAAATTTACTATGCATCAGGTGAATACAAAAAAAAAGCAGTACTTGCAATCACAACAAAAAAAGGAGGAAGGATAGAAAGGAAATAAAAATTTGTATGCACCAGGCATTATACTAATCATTTTACAAATATTATATCCTGATAACAATCCTGGAACATATATTATTGCTATCATCCTTATTTTATGGGATTGAACACAGTGAGGCAAACAGATTAAGTGACTTGCACAGGATCACACAGTAAGTGTCAGAGACTGGATTGAAACTCATCTCCTTGAATCTAGGCCCAGCTTTAATCTAACATAAAGAAAGAAGCTACATTATTCTAAAAGTAACCATAGCAACAAATCAATGTCAATATTCCACTTATATGCTTAAATGCCATAACATCCAAATTTAAAAAGAAAAAATTGATTTAAAAGAAGACATAGAATGATATAATAATAGTTAAACAAAAGAGAAAATTGCAGTAGAAACTACAGCTAAAAGACATGGCATCATTTAACTGGAACTGAAAAGTATATACTTATTTCTCAACACTGCATAGATTTTTTTCAAAAGTTTACATAACTTATAATACAAAATGCTCTCCATCTCCAGAAGAAAAACTAATGGAGCTTAACTATAGATTGAAGGATATTTTTTTCTTTTTTCTTTATTTTTCTTGTTATTTTTTTTGAAATCTATGTTTTCCTTAACAATATGACTAACATGGAAATATACATATGCACACATACATATATGTATGTAAATATATTTACATATTATATAGTATGTATACATATTTACATATATATGTATGTGTATTATACATACACACACACATATATATATATATATATATATATATATATATATATATATATGGATACAACTATATCAAATTACTTTTCTTCTCAATGAAGAGAGGAAGGGAGGGAAAGAAAGAGAGTTTGGAACTCAAAACTTTTGAAAATTGAATGTTAAAAAATCATTTTTACATGTAATTATGGAAAATATTAAAAATAAAATTTAAAAAGTTTGCCATATATTACATATTTACAGATATTGTAAATTAATATAAAAAGCCAGAAATATTTTTAAAAGTTGTTTATAGACTACAGCATAATAAAACACAAAGACCCAAATGAACATTTACCAGTGAAATCCTAAGTAATAAGGAGGTCAAAGATATATCTTCTCTTTTTGCTCTTACTTCCTTCTTTCCAAATAATAAGAAGGGGAAACTTCTGGGAGCAAAGATGGCTGACTAAGTAGTAAGTCAGTCTCATCCTTCCTTATTAACATTGAAAAGCTCAGAAAATACATCCTTAGGAAAAATTCTGAAACAGTGGAGACAGCAGAAAGATGAGGGAGCAGCACTCTTTTAGCTCATGAGGTTAGGGGGATTAATGGGAAAGTTTCCTCTTACTGTGGCTGAAAGGGACTAGTACAGACTGGGATTCATCCTGTCAGCTGGTGGCAAGACCCACTTCAGTGAACCAGTGGGAGATCCTGAGCTCCAGAGTGGTAGTGTACACCTAGACCCCTGCATGCCTTGGCATAGCCAGAGAAACGAACAGAGACCAATGCAGAGAACCACTACTTGTGCCAGCAAATGGGTATCCATCAGTGGTTGAGCCTACCTGTGGTCTAGTGCAGTCCCAGGTGAGGAGATGACCTCCAGCAGCCCCACCCTACCCCCATCCTGTGAACTTCAGTATAACCCTGAGAAAATGCAGAAAAAAACCTACCTGGCCACTGCACACACTAGCCACCTCCAGCTCAAGCTCAAACTCAGCAACAGGTAAGCTACATCCTCTACAGCCTCCAATTGTCAGCACCCAGGCTAATAAGCAGACCCCTATACCCCAGCACAGGAAACATGGGACAGTGCTCCCTGTGCCCCAGAAGCACAGATCAACTTTAAAAGTCAGGGAAAAGGCAAACAACATGAGCAAAAAGCAACATAGAAAAACAAATCCACAGATTCTCACTATGGGGTCAGGGAAGATAAAAACACAAATTCAGAAGAGGACAAAATTGTCAATATACCCACATCTGAAACCTCAAAGAGGAATACAAACAGATCTCAAACCCCAAAAACCTTTTTGGAAGAGCTCAAGAAGGATTTTTGAAAGTCAAATTAGAGAGGAAGAAGAAAAATTAATCCCCTTAAAGATATAATTGACAAAATGGAAAACAAGTATACTCAAGAAAACTACTCCTTAAAAAGTAGAATTGGCAAAATGGAAAAGGAAGTATAAAAGCTAACTGAAGAAAACCAATTCATTAACAATTAGAATTGGGCAAGTAGAAGTTAATGACTGAGACATCAAGAATCAGTCAAACAAAATCAAAAGGGTGAAAAAATAGAAGAAAACATAAAATGACTCATTGGAAAAACAACTGACCTGGAAAATAGATCCAGGAGAGACAATTTAAGAATTATTGATCTACTTGAAAGCCATGATCAAAAAATTAAAATTAAAATTAAAAGAAAAGAGATGGACAGCATCTTTCAAGAAATCATCAAGGAAAACTGTCCTGAGGTCCTAGAACCAGAGGCTAAAGTAGTCATCAAAAGAATCCACTGATCACCTCCTAAAAGAGATACCAAATGGAAAACATCAAGAAATATTGCAAATTCCAGGATTATCAGGTTAGAAGTAAATATACCAAGCAGACAGAAAAAACCAATTCAAATATCATGGAACCACAGTCAGGATTATGCAGTACCTTATACCTTCCACCTTAAAAGATTGAAGGGCTTGGAATATGATATTCCATAAGGCAAAGGAACTTGGATTATAGCCAAAGATCAACTACCCAGCAAAATTGAGCATAATTTTTCAGGTGAGGAGATGGATATTCACTGAAATAGGGGATTTCCAGACCTTCATGATGAAAGGACCAGAACTCAGTGGAAAATTTGGTCTTCAAATAGAAGACTCAGGAGAGGCATGAAAATGTAAGTAGGAAAGGAAAAAAACAACAACATGTTATTCAATAAGGGCAAACTGTTTATACCCCAACATGGCAAGATGATACTTGTAACTCTTGAGAACTGTATCTTTATTAGGACATTTAGAAAGGATATAAGAAATAAAAATAAGAAAGTAGAAAAAAGGGTTGTTTTATACATGATTTATATATGAATCAGCTTTCTTTTTTCCTTTCTGTCGTTATCTCTTCCCTTTTTCTTGCCTCACTCCTGATCCCTTCCTTTCCTTTTTATCTATGTTCTTTCCTCCAACCTTCAAGTTTGTTTTGCCTATCACACTTCCCTAATTTTTCCTGTTCTTCCTTTTAGGTTTCCTTCTCTCCCTCCATTATCCATATTTATTTCTATTTCCTTTTTTAGTTCAATATGTTTCAGTACGAAAATATCTGTGTGTTGTGTAATTTTGTTCAAACTTCCTTTATTCAATTCAGATGAAAGTGATATTTGTGGAGCACTTGTTCTCCCACTTTTTCTTCTAACATTTGATACTCATATCATATTATATTCATAATCTTATCACCTGTATTATATGATCTTAATTTCCTCACATTTTGTCCTCATTTCTATCTCATTATAGTTTCCCATTCCTCCTATTTTTATCTCTTCCTACGGTCATCAGAAAAAGAACAAAATTACCCATAGACCCCTGTATTTTTTTTTTACCTTTATGACCCTTAAAGATATTAGGGTTCAAAGAAAACACTTATTTGTCTTATTACTTACATTCGTTTCTTAGATTAATTTCTCCAGTATATTTTCTAAGGCATCAATTCCATTTCCATTTTTTCTTTCCTAGTTATTTCATTTTGTATCTCTTATTTAATTTCCTTCTACATATTCTTGTAAGGTATGTAATCAGGATATATTCTTCTTTCAGTGATTTATTTAAACTGATAGAGTCACTAAGTTCTTTAAGATTTGCTCCTCGGGTATCTTTCAAACCAAGGTATTTCCTCAGAATTTGGTGTTTTCTATGTTTTGCTCATCTTCTCAACCTCATTATCTAGATTAGGTAGCTTGAATTTGGGTATTTCTCTGTAACTAAATAGCATGGGCAGGAACTTTCTGGTCATGAGTATGATGACCAAGTCTAGGTCTCCACTTCAAGGAACTCTGGGATTACTTCAGTACTGGGCTCTATTTTGGTACTCTTTTTTAACACAGGGCTTCATGAAGAACCTCAGCATTAGGCTCTACCTTCCCCCTTTTATGCTGGGCTCAGAGGCTACTCCTACAAACTGGATTTAAGAAACACTTGGCTATGCCCTCTGCTAGGACCTTTTCCCTATCATTGACCTCAGAATAGCTGAGAGTACAACAGCCCCCTTCTGGAGATTCATGGGATTTATCCCTCCTACTGGGTCTTTGCAGCCCTTAATTTAATAATTGCCTGACCTGATCTTTTCTCTACAACATTTCTCCAACTTCTGGATTCAGAGCTACCGATAATCTAGTGGTCTCTCTTTTAGTTCCCCCACTCCAAACCCCTCACAGCACTTCAGTCTATTTTCTACCTACCCTTATCTCCCCAAGATTCTGGGGGTTTCTATGGATTCCTGGAGCTGGAAGAAGTTTTTAGATGATGCTTATTATTTCTTTTTTAGTCTAGTGAATTCCAGTCGCCACTGGTATGTGTGTAGGTGATCTGGGTTTCTCTATGTCTTAATATAGTGCCATATTTCTATTGACTCAGCCTCTTTTATAAGATGCCTATCATCTTAACACTTAATGAAAAATCAAGAAAAAAGAAATATAGACTAATATCACTAATGAATTTGATTAAAAATTAAGCTAACCCTGGCTAAAGCCTATAATAACATTTAAAAACAAAACATTCAGATTAATTTAGATTTACATCAAGAGTTCAAAATTAGAAAAATAATAGTAGAACAAAAGCATTAAAAACTACATGAAAATATAAATAAATAAAGAAAAAGTTTTTGACAAAGTAAAACTCTAAAGTCACAGTCATAGTCAAGTAGGATTTATTAAGCACTTACTATATTCCAGATACAGCTAAGTACTGAGAATGCAAATAAAATATATGGAGAGGACCAAGGCAAAAATAAATGAGACAGGTAAACAGAGGCAAAGTTATAAAGTTATTTAAAATTCAAAAAGAAGAGTTTGTATTTGCCCTTGTAAAGAATAGGAATCTACTGGAGTTCCTTGGAGATGGGGGTGGATTTGACATTGTCAAACCTCTGCTTTAGGAAGACAGTTTCCTGGAGGATGAATGAAAGAGGGGAAACATTTGAGGTGGGGAGATCAACAAGAAAGTTACTCAATGGTCTAGGTATGAAGTTATGAGGTTCTGGTTCAGGGTAGTGGTAGTATCAGAGAAAATAAATGTTATGAAGGTAAAAATGAAAGGACTTGACAAGTGATTGCATATGGATAGCAAGAGAGAGAGAAAAAGGAGTCAAGGATAAACCTATATTGGGAGACTGTGTAACTGCAAATATGATGGTACTCATAGTAATATGGAAATTAGGGAGATGGGAGACTTTTTGTGGAAAGATAAGGAATTCAGTTTCAGAAATGTTGAATTTAGGAGCCAACCAAACTATTTGGAAAAATAGGTGAAAAAAGAGTCCTATCACTTTCCTTTTATGACATACATTGTGGAATTCAGAAGAAAAGTTTGAACTAGATAGGTAGATATGAGAATCACTTTCATAGAGAAGAATTGAAACCAACAGATGAAAACTACTGATATCATTTAAGTGAAATAATATAGAGTAAAAAAGAGGTATCAAAATTAGCTTGTATGATGTGGATAAAGATACAATAAAGAAGACAGAGAAGGAGCAATCATACAATTGGGAAAACCAAGAGAAAATAATGTCACAAAAACCTAGAAAGAAAAGAAAGAGGGGGGGCGGAGCCAAGATGGCAGCGTAGAAAGACTCACCTATGCTAGGTCCGAACCCACAGCCCATATATTTCCTGTAAAAAGAACTCCTGACAAATTCTGGAACAGTGGAAGCTGCGCAGCAACACAGTGAAGGAGATTTCCG
>CM053771.1:351003004-351051928 GCA_028658325.1 Potorous gilbertii | reverse complement strand
ATCTTGTGAAAATGAATGTAAAAAGTTAAATAAATTTATTTAAAAAAAAAGAAAAGAAAGAAAAATAGAATAGAAAGACAGAAAGGAAGGAAGGAAGGAAGGAAGACATCTGTGTTGCCCAGTTAGTCAGTTGTAGACAGTCCCCAGTGGGGCAGCTCCTTTTCTGCTCACAGAGGTTACTGTCTGTCCTTTGTTCTCGAAGAGAACCATGATATTGGGGAGGTGATGTAGCTACTAACCAAGGAGCTACCCTCCAAATCCCCTGAATACGCATATGCAAACATAAACTTCAGAAAGGCTCATAAGTTATTTGTTATGCTTTACAAGTAATTTTGACCTCATTTTACTGTTGAGAAGTATTATTGCATGAGATGGAGTCATATGACTTCTGTTGTCCCTACTTATCCCAAGATTTTAAACATAATTTTGAACATAAAGGAAATCATATATGCAAAATACAAGTAGGATCATGAATTCAAATTGTTTAAGGAAATGTTGCATATTAGATTCGACATTTTTTGTTATTGTTTATAGCTACAGAGTGAGGATATCAAAGTATGCATATAGCTGTAATATTCTAACTATTGATTCTGAATGCAACATTAATTATCCAAATTTTCCAAGAGCTAAGTAGAAATTTTCTTTTGTGATGTTTTCCTTAAGATTTGGGACTTGTAGTAGTCATCTGTCTTCAGATGTTATACTACCTACTTTCAAATGCTTTCTCCTTATTTCCTTTTATGAACTATTGCTTTGAAAGTTTAATTCTCTCTGAGTTTGTTGTTATTTAGTCATTTTTCATACGTCTGACTATGATCCCATTTAAAGTTTTCTTGGCAAAGATACTGGAGTGGTTTACCATTTTCTTCTCCAACTCATTTTACAGATAAGGAAACTGAGGCAGACAAAGATTAAGTGACTTACCGAGGATCATAGTACATGTTTAAGGCCAAATTTGAATTTAGGAAGATGAGTCTTCCTGATTCCAAGTCCAATGTACCAACTAGCTGCCTTTCTCTTGGTAGTTTGATGTTATTGTATCTATTTGTCAAATATTCTATCTAAACCTTTTGCTATTTCAGATATACTCAGCAAATGTATCACTTTAAATTTTTTTTCCCCACCTTATGTCTTTTCTTTCTTTTGTATTCTTTGTTTCATTCAATATGATAACTTTTTATTTTGTTTTTTTTTTAAGTTTCTTCTTTTATTGTGGGAAACTTGGTAAATATCACAAAACACAAACATTTGCCTATACCAAAAAGATTAAAAAGGGATTGCATTTAATCTGTGAATCTTCACATCACCAAGTTTGTATGTTATGTATCTGTGTATTTCAAAGTTAACATGGTACTTTTAGAATGCCCTACATATCTGTATCCTCTTCTGAATTTCCTTTTGTGCTCTTCTATTTATTTTTAAATGATTCCTTAACATTCTTTTCATTACTTTCTTACTCTTATACTCAGTCACACTCTTCACCCCCAACAAAAAAGGCCTCTCATGTAACAAATAAGCATAATCATGAATAAACAAATCTACCTATTGGATATGTCTGAAAAGGTCTGGTTCATTTTGGACCACTAGTCCATTACTTCTGCACTAGTTAATGGGAAGGAGGCATGAATCATCTTCATTCTTCTGCATTTATGATTGATCTTTGTTGATCATAGCCTTTCACAATTGTTTTCCTTTATATTACAATAGTCATTGTATAAATTGTTCTTTTGATTTTTACCTCTTCATTCTATATCATTTTATAAAAGCTCCCACTCCACCCCCCACTCAGATTTCACTGAACCCATAATATTTCATTACAATAATATAGCATAATTTGTTCAATCATTCTCCAAGCTAACTGGTACCCACTTTGCTTCCTGTTCCCGCTATAACAAAAAGTGCTTGTCTAAATGTTTTTATACAGGTGTGTCCTTTCCTTACTTTATTGATCTCTGAGAATGTAAGTTTATTAGTGATATTATTTGGTTAAAGAATAAATGCCTTTTAGTGACTTTTCTGGATGTAGTTCCAAATTGCTTTCCAGAGTTGCTACCAATTCACATTTACCAGAAGTGCATTAATTAGTGCTCTCTTCCTCACAGATTCCCCATTTTTTTGCCCTTCTGCAGTTAGAGAAGATTGAATAATCTCCCTAAAGTAGTACTAAAGAAGCAGAGATTTTAAAAAAGAAATATGTTAGCTGACAATGAAGTGGAAAAGGAGTAGCTATCCATCAATTATGTAATAGCTAAGGAAATTGTGGCACAAGAATATATATATATATATATGTATAATTGCATTATAAGAAATGATTAATGCGAAGAGTTCTTGAAGATACAAAAAGATGTAAAATGAAATGAGTAAAACAAGGAAAATAATATATACAACTACGACAATATTTAAAAAAACCATAAACCTGAAAATGAATGCTACATCATTATTAATTCTAAACTTGTCCTTGATAAAGAGCTGAGAAAATGCACCTACCTCCTTTCTTTGCAAAGGTCAGTACTTACAAGAGTGGAATATTGTATATACTTTCAAGCATGGTCAATGTGTTGTTTTGTTTTATTGAAAAAAATTTTTCTGATCATCTTAATTTTTGTTATCATGGATGGTTCACTAGATAGTGTACCAGGAAAGGCCTTATTCAGATATGGGGTGATATAAATTTATCAGTAAACAAAGTATAAAAATAATACTTGTAGTCATTTTACCATTTGCCATGCTTCTTGCTCTTTAATGACGTGAAGCATCATTATAGTAAGTCAACTAAGACATTTTGCTACTTGTAATATTTAGATCTAAATGAGCTATCCTCTGACAAGGTCACACCTATGTTGGCCTGGTTTCTTCTGTCACTGATCTTTGTTAAAGATAAAATATGAAAGTAATTTTAGCATTCAAGTAGAAGTTGAATTAAAAGAGAGACCAATAGCTGCAACTTTTTGATGTCAGATAATTTGAGGTTTTAATGACAAGTCTAAAATCAAAAAAGGTGAGATTCTGTTCAGCCTTGTTTACCATATTGGCTATACCAGCCAACCTTATTTACCTTATCAACTGAATACTTATTTAATCATCACCTGCTGAAAAGTGACAAGCGTCTGCTTACGCATGCACGCACACACACATATCCCACAGTTTTCAGCTGCCATTGTTTTTAAAGCTCCTTGGCTGCTGTGAATGTCTAGGGACTACTGTGCTACAAGTTAGGCAGCAAGGGATCTGTTGACAGACTGGATGTCTGCTTTATCTCAGAGCGTCTGATGTGGCTTCTGTGTCAGACACAGGGCAGACAGGGAAAAGGGGGAGGAAATTGGCACAAAGACAAAAGGAGGCTGGGAGAGAGTGGCTAGAGAAGTTTGTTGGAGAAGGAGGAACTGTTTAAACTTCAGCTGTCAGTGAGTTTTAGGAAATGAAGAAAGTCAAATTATGATCTGGAAAAACATTTTTTTTTGAGATTTTTGAAGTCTTTCATGTTAGGGAACCAAATCTTTGTTTTTATATGGGCTTCTTTTCTCTCTGGTAGTAGAAAATTTGTAGATTCACAAGAATGAGAATTTATTTGCCACAGCTGAATTATAAATTTGTGTGATATAGGAGCATATGAAGAAACCAATGATTTTTTGGTTAAAATTATGGGAAAAAGGCAATTACTGACATCTGTAGACACCAATTAATGACTTCTTCCTCTAAATTCTAGCTTCTGGACTTTTAGAGTGCTTATTTTCTTCTACAACTCATTTAGGACATGTTCTGTGTTATTTTGTAAAGTTGTTCCTCCTCTTAAGTGCGCCTCCCAAAAGATGAGATTACATTGTCCTTGAAAACTCACATCTATATGCCTTTCTATCAGTCTATTCTTGGGGCATATAATGTCAGTTAAAAAAATAGCATAGAAAAAATCATTCTTCTCTTCTTTTTCAATGGGATTCAGTAGAGATCCTCTTCCAGACAGTACTTTATCCCTCTATTTATTTTTATTTTATATTTAATACTCTGCAAACTATTGCATAGGTGGGGAAAAACCCTGAATAGAAACATTAATCAAAAGTTTGTTCCTCATTTGTAGGGTCACAGAAAGGATAGTTGGCACAAATCCAGTAGCAGATATGATGACAGGGACGATAGGTACTGCATCTTGTAGCCATACTATTTGATTTCTTTTGCTAAGTCTCCACATTTGGAAAATGTTTTCATTCCTTTGAGTTTGGAGATTCATGATTATTTGGTATGGAAACAACTATTGAAAGCATTGGTTTTATGAATGAGAATCTTGAACTCCATGGAACAAGATAAATGACTTTTTTATAGTAGTGGTAGTAAGTAGTGGTGGTGGTGATGGTAGTAGTAGTAGTGTAAATAGTAGTAGTAGTGGTGGTAGTAGTAGTAGTAGTAGTAGTTGTAGTAGTAGTGGTAGTATAAGCTTTCAATATAGGAATGTAAACTTTATTGCCCTTTTGATTATGCTTTCAAGTGTACCTTTTTATGTTTCTCTTGTGTCTTCTGTTTAATGTTGATTTTCTATTCAGCTCTGAGCTTATCATCAGGAATGCTTGAAAGTCCCCCATTTCATTACATATCTTTCCTCTGAAGGATTTTACTCAATTTTGCTAAATAGGCTCCTTTGACTTCTGGAATATCATATTGTAATATGTATGCTTCTTTAAGGTAGAAGCTGATAAATCTTGTGTCATTCTGATTGTGACTCCATAGTATTTGAATTTTTTTTGGGAGATTTGCAGTATTTTGTGTTAGATATGGGAGTTTTCATTTTTGGGATCTTTTTCAGGTAGTGATTGGTGGATTCTTTTAATTTTTATTTTACTTTATTTTATTTTAGATATGGCATTTTTCTTTGATAATATCTTGAAATATGATGTCTAGGCTTTTAAAAAATTTCGTGTAGTATAATAATTTTTAAATTGTCTTTCCTTGATCTATTTTCCAGGTCAGTCATTTTTCCAGTGAGATACTTAACATTTTCTTCTTTTATTCATTCCTTTGACTTTATTTTATTTTTTCTTGATGTTTCTTGGAGTAATTAGCTTTCACTTGTTCAATTTTAATTTTGAAGTAATTATTTCTTTTAATGAGCCTTTGTACCTTTTTTCCCATTTGGCCTATTCTGCTTTTTAAGGAGTTCTTTTTTCAATAAATTTTTGTGCCTCTTTTACCATTAGGCCAGTTTTCTTTTTTAAGGTGTTATTTTCTTCAGGAGTGTGTGTGTGTGTGTGTGTGTGTGTGTGTGTGCGTGTGTGTGCGCGCCTATCTTGCTAAGATCTTAACTCTCTTTTCATAATTGTCTTGCATTACTCTCACTTTTTCTCCTAACTTTTCCTCTACCACTCTTATCCTTTTCTTTAAGTGTTTCAGGAAATCTCATTTGGCTTTTGTCCAACGGATATTTTTTTGATTTAGGCTTTGGTTGTAGCTGTTTTCACATTCTTGTCTTCTTCTGAGCCTTGGTCTTCTTTGCCATTTTTATGGTCAAGTATTTGTTACTTTTTGCTCATTTTTTCCAGCCTATTTCTTGATTTCAAGCTTGGCGTTAAAGTTGGGCTCTGCTCATTGAAGAATGGGAGGGATGTTGTCCCAAGCTTCAGGCTTTTCCTATGCTACTGTTTTCAGAGTCACTTTTGGGTGTTTTGCAAGTTTTTGGTGCCTTTAAGATAATATAATCTGATAAGAGATGTGTTCCATACTCTTCTGGTCTCTGATCTGCTTTTTACCCAAGAAGGATGCCTGATCCCCTGTAGACACAAATGCTAGCACTCTCCAGCCCTGGAATTTTGATCTGGATCTTTGTTTTCCTGTGACCAACGAGAAGCACTCATCTCCACCCTAGAACTGTGATCTAGACCTGCTTAGAGACAATAGTGTTTCCAATAAGTGCCAGCTGTATCCAGTGCCAGTAGTTTTCTGACCATCATACCATATTTGAGCTGAGAGCAACTGAAGCTGCTGTTGCTGATGCTGGACCCTGGGCCAGCTTCTACCACAGTCACAATCTCTTCTATCATAGGTTAGAAAACTGTCTCACTCTGATCTTTGGTTGGTTCCTCTACTTCAAAATTTTGAGTAGTTATTTTCAAGTTGTTTAGTGGGAATGTTGGAAGAATTCTGTTGAGTTGCTGCCTGTACTCTGCCCTCTTTGCCCTACTTATCAAAACTCTACGCTCTTTATCATCTCTATGACCTCCAGTCCTTTGATCTCTCAGTTCTCTTGCAGGCCATCTCTCCTACACCACTCACTCCTCTTATTCAAATCTCCTCTAGCCCACTTATCATTTTACCAGTTATGCACTGCCACGTCTTGGATTAGTCTCATTATTTGTTGCCTTAATTAATGAAAATGGGAAAAAATCACATAAGTATTGTGACTGTTTCTGTTACAAATTTATGTTATCACAGTCAACTGGACCCTCGCTACTGCAATGTAGTACTTCCCTTATTAACTCACTTACCCACTCACCACAATGGCTCTTTCAAACCTTTTCATCCCTCCTCAAGTTTCCCATTCCCTCCATCCACTGCCACTCTCTAAATTAAAAACTTTGCCTCATATTTTACAGAAAAATTGAGGCCATTTACTGTAAGATAACTCTTCTCTATTCTTCGTTTCACATCATCCATATGCCTTTTTGTCATTATCTCCTCCTTCAACTCTATCTCACATAGTAAGGTGGTCTCACTCTTTGCTGAATCTAACCTCTACCCCTACTCAAGTAATCACATTCCACTGTCTTTTCTAACAGATTATGATCATTTACTATTGTCTTGACTATCTAATAGATTCCACTGATCCATCATTCTATTTCTTATCCAGTACCAGATTTACTGTTATGATATAGTTTGTGATTTGGTACAGCTGGTTCGCATTCCTTCACATAAAGTTTCATTAACTTCCTTGATATGTTTGAAATTTAGTTCTTCTGGATGAATTTTCTTAGGATTTTTTTAGCTCTACATCTTGACTTATCCATGAGTTATTGCTATTTTTTCAATAGTTTAGATTTGCCTTCATTTGTATGAAAAGTGTTTTGTGTTCATCTAGCTCCTTGGTTTGTCTTGGCAGATAGATTCCCAAGTATTCCATATTGTCTACAGTTATCTTAAACAGAATTTGCTATCTCTTGTGTCTGGATTTTGTTGTTTGCATACAGAAATGCTGATAATTTATGTGAGTTCATTTTATATTCTGCAACCTTATTAAAGTTATTAATTATTTCAGGTAGTTTTTTAATTGATTTTCTAAGGTTCTGTAAGTATACCATCAAATCATCTTGAGATTCCTTTTAAATATATAATAAAGTTCTTGTGTAACTTTCCCTTTTAAATTAAAATTTTTTTCCATTTTCCCCTCCCCTTCCTACCTTAGAGAAGGCTACCATTAGGCACAAATGTGTGTGTATGTGTGTGAAACCATTGTAGACACACTTCTATTTATCAGTTTTCCAAATGCAGATGGTGTCTTCCTTCATATTTCTTTTTTGGTTAATTTGAGTAATTATAATATTCTAAATGACTTAGTCACTGAGAGTTGTTTTTACAATAATGTTATTGTTACTGTGTATGACGTACTCTTGGTGTTTCTCATTTTTCTCTTCATTATTTTGTGCAAATCTATCCATGTTTTTCTAAGATCATGTAGCTCATCATTTCTTATAGCACAGTAATATGTCATCACAGTCATATACTACAACTTGTTCAGTCATTCCCCAATTGATGTGTTTCCCTGCAGTTTCTAGTTCTATGCCACCAGAAAGAGAACTACTATAAATATTTTAGAATACACACACACACACACATAGACACACAGACACACAGACACACACAGACACACACACACACACACACACACACACACACACACCCCTTAATCATCTTCGAGAACAGACCTAGTAGTGATATTGCTGGATCAAAGGGTATAGGCGGTTTAATAACTCTTTGAGTGTAATTGCATGGTTGCTCTCCAAAATGGTTGCCTCAGCTCACAGTTCCACCAGTGAACAGTCCCAGTTTTTCCTCATCCCTTCCAACATTTCTTGCTTCCCTGTTCAATCGTTTTAGCTAATCTGTTAAGCATACAATGATATCTCTAGGTTGTTTCAATTGGCATTTTTCTAATCAATCATGATTTAGAAAACGTTTTTCTACCCATTTTGATCTCTTCTTGGTAAATGGCGTAAGATATTGATCTATGCTCAGTTTCTTCCAGACTGTTTTCCAGTGTTCCCAACAATGCTTGTTTTTTAACCAAATAATGAATTCTTCTCCCCCAAATTAAGTTTTTATACTTGTCAAATTCAAAGTTACTGTATTTATTAGCTGTTATAAATTGCATGCCTTCCACTAATTTACCTTCCTATTTCTTAGCCAGTATAGTTTTGATAATTACTGCTTTATAATATAGTTTAAGATCTGGGGCTGATAAACCGCCTTCATTTACATTTTTAAAATTCTTTTGATATTTTTGACTTTTTTTCTTCTAAATGAATTGCTATATTTTATATTTTAATAAAATAATTTTGATGATAATTTAATTGAGATGGCATTGAATATATAAATTAGTTTAGGTAAAATTGTCATTTTCATTATATGGACCCTGTCTACTCATCAGCAATTCATATTTCTCCAATTATCTAAGTCTCTATATGTTTGCATGACTTGATTTAGAGGTAGGACCTTTACCACACTTTTCTTAAAGTGAGCTCAGCTATCCTTCTTGTGGATTGACATTCGGAATACTATGTTGTGCATATGCTAAGGACAGAACTCTCACTGTCCATTCTTTGTTACATATAAGAAAACAATAAATAAAATAATTTGGGGACCTGTACACTATAAAAACACTATTCCAATCAATCAGTAAACATTTATTAAGTACCTACTATGTTCCATGCACAGTGTTAAGCATTGTGGCCACAAAAAGAGGTGAAAGAGTGACCCTTTCCTCAAGAAACTTACAATCTAATGGGAGAGATAACTAGAAAATATGTGTGTATGTGTGTGCCAACCAGTGAACATTTTATATAGGATAACTAGGGAACAATTAATAAAGGGAAGGTACTAGAATTAGGAAGGATTGGGCACAGCCTTCCTGTACAAGGTAGGTTTTCACTTAGGTATTTTAAAAAGTCAGAGAGACCGGTAGGCAAAGATGGGGAGGAAGAATATTCAAATCATGGGGAAATTTATAGGAACCAAGAGTAAGCAAGAAATAGGCTGAATTCTACCCCATTCATCTCCAACAACTGTATCTGTTGAGATAATCATATGATTGGTTTTGCAAACATTTCCATGAACTTTTTCTTTTCAACTTACTATCTGGTGAAGAACATTTTAACTTGCTCCTGAGAGTGAACTTAGTCTGCATCCAAAGACTTGAACTAATAGAACTGTCTTATCCCTGGTGACTTTTGAGTAAATAGGAAGAAATATTGGAGATTTCTTACAGAGACGAGAGGAAGCACCAGTGGCTGTGATATTCACCGCTGTCACTCCCTTTTCTTTCTACCTGGGCTGCCATGTGACTATAAACATGGTCTCTCTTTCTTCTAATTCCTGTTATATCTAAACTTTCCTCATCTTTGCAAGTTAAACATCTTTCCCCTCTCATTAAAAGACCTCAGGTGAGCCTATTAAGGGGAGCTTGATTAGGGGAGCCTTGTTTTGTAGGAAGATCCACACCTTTTGTTAATTAATTAGGCACTGGATCATGAGGGTCTTGATGTCCTCCAACTCTGAAAAGTGTATATATACTCTGAGGTGAGGTTTTGCTTTGGGAGCCTTAGAAGAAGGTTCATTTGCCAGATGAGACTGGGTAGCCAAGAAGGAGCCCACCTGGCTTCTCTCTCTGGTATCTGTCTGTATGTATTGGTCAGACAGTAGTTCTGGTATCTGTCTGTTAAAGAAGATTGTTGACTCCTCAAAAGTTGCTTTCCTTTTAGAAAAACAGATCTAAAAACCTGTGCAGCAGGGCCTCCTGTGTATGTCAGGATGCTTACTGATATAATGTCCAGCAACTAGAGTTCTTACCTGAATTTGCAGGTAGCTATAGTAACTAAGTCCAGTGAAGAGCCACATCTGTAGAGTATCCTATGTGACCTGGTCTAGCAGTGGATTGACATGTACCCAAGACACCCTGTACTAAAAAGCAAATATATATATGCCATATTCATTGTCTATGCCACACCCAGAAGTAAATAAAATGAGGGGATGTATGTGTGTTTATGTGTAGATAGATAAATAGATAGATGGCTATTTTTTTTTTAAATTACCACTTTATTTGAATACACTCTCCCCAGAGAATAAAGGGGCAGAGAAGAAGGGGTTTCCAGTATCATACATTTTGCAATTCAGTTCTTTCTTTGTCTTCTCAATAAATATCCCTTTGTAAATGTTCATTGATGCTAATTGTTTAAATGATTTTGAGGGCAGATCGGCTTGTGGATTGATGTTAGGGCAGCAATCACTGGTTTAGTCTTATTAAATATATATTAAATGATAATGATATTGGGGGGAAATACATTGAATGGGATCTTGTGAATATCTAGAAAAAGAGAACCTACCCCCATCCGTCGGGATTATTATCTAGATCCCTGAAGTTCTGAGCTTTGGTCTTAGAACCCAACTAGCCAACCTGGGCAGGAATGGAAGTGGTCCCATAGCTTATATGTATTACAGATATAAAACAAATAATGCTGGTATTGCTACCTGGGGAAATGTGCTATATTCCTATTTAAATAATACTTCAAAAATGTGTGATTATTTACATGGACATTTTCTCTATCAATGCAAATTAAAATCTCTCTATAGCTGTGTTAGTAGATGGTCTTTCAATGTTGCTTAAGGTAAAAAAAATATTCATTATTTTGTGGCAATATTTCACTAAAATTTCTCTTTGTAATTATCTATTCAGATTTTCAGTTAATAGAAATACAGAACAATATCTAGCCTGCATTATGAGCTTTGTCTTGTGGAATCTACTAGAATTAGTACTCCACCAGCATAACCCCAAGAACCTGATTCATCTCCACAAAATGACTAAGTATTAGAAAAGGGTCTTAAGATCTATGAACATTTCTCATCAGAATTGAAAATGGAGCGCTGTCCATATTTTAGGTAAAGTGAGCATGATTTATTTAAGTAAATGCTATATTTCATATGATGGAATATAATTTTTGTTTCTCAGAACCACAACTAAAGCTACAAATACTGTCCTGGTGAGTGAAATGGATTTTTTTTTTTCATTTCAGCTTTCAGTGAGATAGTTCTTATAAAGAAACTCGATAGAAATTCTTAAGAGAGGATTGGGAATTGCTGGGAGGGGGGAATGAGAGAACCTTACAGCATTAAACACCACTTTCCATGAGAACAATTAGTGATGTAACTGTATTCTTAAAAAATGAACTGCTTTAGAATGAAATTACTTACAAGTATTAACCCTGATAAAATCTCCATAAAAGTTCCACACTTCTGAGAAGCAATCTTCTGAGAAAATATTTATTGGAATTCATAGTTAGGCCTTGATGTTGTTTTAGCTGAAATTAATTAATGTTCTAGTCACTTGATAGCTCATGATCAAAATCTCCAGGGTTTTGTGAAGGGAAAGCCTAGTTATCTATGCAGATGCCAAAAATATGCATCTTGTGACTATTTTAGAGAAGCCTTCCCTATTAAAATATTTTTTCTGTTAGCCCACCAAATATAACAGCCATTTTGCTTACATTGATCAAAAGGTTGAACAAAAATCCCAATTTAGAATTGTCAAATTCAGAATTTATCACTTAAATTTTGCCATGGCTGCTTGCTTCATTACATAGTACCTAAATATTTTTTTTCATCAATACCATATATTTTTATAGATGTGGCAGGGCACTCAAGTCACTGCACTATAATATGGAAATAGTATTATAAGGTTTGCAAAGCTGTAGCAGCACCACAGCTCTATGAAATGGGCAATGTAAGCTTCATTCTCCACATTTTACAGAAGAAAATACGATTTAGCAAGGTACAGGGAATTGCATAGTAACACAAGGACGGAGAAGAATCAAAAATTGAACTCAGATTTTGTAATTTCAAATCCTTTGCTATTCTCAAGATACCATGCTGTGTCTATGGGTGGACCTAATTAAAATAGAAAAATATTAGCATAATGTAAAGATAGTACAAATAATAATGTTGTTGTTTAGTCGTTTTCAGTCATACTTGATACTTAGTAATTCCATTTGGGGTTTTCTTGGCAGAGATATCAGAGTGATTTGCCATTTCCTTCTCCAGCTTATTTTACAGATGAGGAAACTGAAGCAAACAGTTAAGCGACTTACCCAGGATCACTCAGCTAGTAAGTGTCTGAGATCAGATTTGAACTCGTTTTTCTGTCTCCACGCCCAGTGCTCTATGCACTAACACTTATAGAATATTTACATGCCCTAGGCATTGTGCTAAGCATTTTATAACTATTATCTCATTTGATCATTGCAACAACCTTGAAAGTTTCTTCAGAAGACTGAAGTGATATCTCTATATTAGGGTCAACATACAACGTGTCCCACTGTGACTGATTAGACCAATATGAGTCTGGACAACCCTACCACAGGGCAGGCCAAATGATCCATATGAACATTTGGAGTGAAGATGTCTCTAAATTTGTACATTTCATACTTCTTTTGAGCTGCCACAATTCTCTTTTGCTAACAGAGCATAGCACTTTCTTTGATGCTGGCATGCCATGCTAGTATGTCTCATACCTCAGATCAGTTCCAAAGTTTTCAGAGACCTTGAGGGTGTTTTTGTAGCATTTCTTCTACTCTTTATGGGAGCCCCTGCCTTTCATGAGTTCTTTTTAAAATTGTCTTTTAGGTGAATATATGATTTGCATTCAAACATGACCAACCCATCAGAGTTGTGCTCTCTGCAGTAGAGTTTGAGTACTTGGAAGTTCAGCTTAAGAAAGGAACTCAGTGTTGGGTACTTTATCTTGCCAGATGATCTTTGGAATCTTCTAAGACTATTCAAATGGAAGAAATTCAATTCCATAGCATGGTGCTGATTTACTGTCCAGGTTTCATAGGCATACAGCAATGAGGTCAGCACATTGGCTCTGCAGATCTTCAGTTTGGTAGACAGTTAATACTTCTCTTTCATACTTTCCTTCAGAGCTTCCCAAATACTGGCAATGAGGAGCAGCAACCTCCTTATCTATGTGTTCATCCATGGAAAGTGTACTGCCAAGGTAAGTGAACTTATCTAAAGCATTCAAAATTTATTTTTGAATAAAATAAATTAAATGTGAATAAAATAAAATAAAAAAATATTATTCCTGTTTTACAGACAAAGCAATTGAGGCAAATAAGAGGCTACATGACTTGCTAAGAGTCACACAGCTGGTAAGTATCTGGGATCATATTTGAACTCAGGTTTTTCTAAGTTTAGGTACAGTGTTCTATACATTATAGCACCTAGCAGCCTATGTATATGACTTTTAATTTAATAATATAAAGCAAATATTTGGTGTGGACTATATACTTTAATGGAAAGGCCATTGGAGTAAGACTTAGGAGACTTAAACTCTAGCTGTGGCTCTGCCATATGTGGGGACCAGACATATCTCTTCCTCTCTCTGGGTCCCAGCTCCCTCAACAGAAGTAGAGCAGAGATGAACTAGATAATCCCTATGGTATCTTCCTGCTCTAACACTCAATGTTTCAGTGATTCATAGGACATTTTAAAGGAGTTAGTTTTATTGATGTCAGCACAGCCAAGTCCCCTGAAGGTCAGAAATGTTTCTAACTTACTAACTAGTAATTTGACTTTCGTTCTTTCCTCTGTAAAGTGAGATCATTGACCTCGATGGTCAAATATTTCTAGATATAATGAAATGTTGGGCCAAAAATTTAAAATAAATGACATACATTATTTTTAAATTCATTATGTAATTGATTGAAGACAGGGGCTTTTGAAGGGAAAGGAAGAACTATTAACAACTATGTTGTTATATGAAAGATCCTTCCAAATAATAAGTAAGAGTCCAATGAAGACAACCTGGAGGTTTTACTTCATAACTAGAAAGTTGGTAGAAATGACAAATGATAAATATAGTTAATATTAAAGCAGTTACAGGAAAACAGGTATGCAAAGGTAGATCTGTAAATCTATAAGTCAGTCCAACTATTGTGAGGCAGAGTTTAGAATTATGCTTTAAAAAAGGGGGGCTAAGTGGCCATGCATTTTGACCTACAGGTTCCAACTGCTAGGCATGTACTCCCAAGAAGATCAAAGGTCTCAAATACACTAAAATATACATGGAGAGGGGAAGGAAAGAAGCATTAATATGAATATATTTCATTACATTATATTACATTACAGCTTACATATTAATATATGTATATGTATGTATGTATGTATGTACATATGTAAATTTGATCCTCTCACTAAACCTGAGAAGGAGATAGTGTTACTATTCTCATTTAATAGATGAGGAAACAGAGGTCACACAGTTAATATGTGTCTGAGACCAGACTGTAACTCACATTTTCTAGAGTCTAGGTCTTGTATTCTACACACTGTACCACTAACTATTTCAGGAGCAGCACTTTTTGTGGTAGGAATGAGCTAGAAACCAAATCTATTGGAGAATGCCTACACAAATTGAGGAACAGCATTGTAACAGAATATTACAGCCCTAGCATAATTCAAAGGAACATGGAAAAACATAGGAGTTGATTTAGAATACAGGATGCTGAATCAGAAAAATGAAAATAAAACTATAAGATAAATGGAAAGAACAAAAAGATGAAATCAAGCATTTGGTTCTTACCCCTATTGACGATCTTACTGAGAATTCTGGGACTCTCTGAACCTTACTTTCCTCTCCTACAAAATGGGGTAAAAATATCCGTTCTGTTCATCTCAAAGGGTTCTTGTGGAGAAAAGGAATTTTGTAAACATTAATGTCTTGCTTAAATAAGAGTGATTATTAGGATTATGATATCATAATGGCCAAAGAAATATGGATAGGAGACAAACTGACACAGAGAGAGGAGAGAGGGAGAGAGAGAGAAAGAGAGAGAGAGAGAGAGAGAGAGAGAGAGAGAGAGAGAGAGAGAGAGAGAGAGAGAAAGGAAGCAGATTTTTGGGAAAAGAGGTTTCTATAGTTAACCAATTGGGGGAAACTACAGAGTTCATTAACGAGAATGATGTAACTTTAGTAATTAATTAATAAGCAAATATCTAAGCATACTCTTGTATTCCATTATAACTTGAGATTATTAAAATGAATACAAATCATAGGCTGAGGGATCACTAATATAACTAGGACATGTTTGAACTATGTTGCTGTTAAAATAAGAAAATATTAGGGAAGGAAATTGGGAAGAAGGATGAGTTTTGTGGGCAAGATGAGCTCTATTTTGGGAAGGTTGAGCTTGAGGTCCCTCAGGTGATATGGGGTCTGGAAATAGGAGAATGAGAGAACAGAACCAGATATATTGATTTGAGAATCATTGTTTTAAAAATGGTAATTGGGTCCATGGGGGCTAATGAGGTCACAAAGCTAGATATTACAAAGAGAAAAAATCAAGAAGTCTAGAACAAAGCCTTGGAGTATCTGATATGGATTGTAAATGAGTAAATGAGACTGTGAAAACATAATGTGAAAGGTAGGAGAAGAACCAGGAAAGAGCAAAGCCATAGAAATATAGAAAGGGAAGAGTATCCTGGGGAAAAGGTAATCAAAAATGTGAAATGCATTGAGAAGGATAAAGTTTAAGAGTAGGCAATCAGAACTGTCAAATAAAAGTTTATTGTTAGCTTATTGGTGTTTGAAAACAGCATTTTCAGATGACTCATGTTAGAAGATGGATGGCAAAGGGTTTGAAAGAGAAGGAGAGAAATGGAGACATTGACTACCAATTATTTTTTTCAAAGTTTGTTCTAAAAAGATGAGAATATGGAACAATAGCTAGCAAAATGGTGGGATCTAATCAGGAATTTTTAAGGATGTAAGTGTGGAAGTCAAGTTTGTAGACAAAAGAGAAAAGAAACCAGGGAGACATTGAAGATTTGAGAAAAAGCGATGATAGTGAAAAGATGAGAGAGGATGAGATTAAGAGTGAATTAAAAGGAGTGGAATTTTGTAAAGAGAAGGGTCATCTCTTCAGAGAATGGAAGGTGGAGTGGAGGGGATGGAGAAGAGGAGAGGAAATTTTTTGAAAAATTCCTTAGACAAAGACCTCAGTTAAGAGGTGGGGAGAAAGTGCACAAGAAGTGGCTTGTGGAAAGAGAAGAAGAGAAGAAAGAAAAGAGAGAAATTTTGGAACTTCTTTGTGGAGAGTGGAATAGAAAATCAATTGTCATTTGACCAAGTAGTTGTGTCCCATCCTTGATGACACTAGTTTTTTGGGGGTTTTTCATTTCCTTCTCTAGTTCATTTTACCAATGAGCAACTGAGGCAAATAGGGTTAAGTGACTTACTCAGGGTCACACAGATAGTAAGTTTTTGAGGCTATATTTGAACATCGGTCCTCTTGACTTCAGGGTCAACACTCTATCCGCTGAACAAACCAGCTGCCCCTAGAGACCCAATTAAGGATGTATAAAAGTATTGTCTTGATTCTAGTATCTGCCAAGAAATAGCAAATGGGGTCCCAAAAATTTAGATGATCATATGATTAGATTAGTTATGAAAAACAGAATTCAGACAGAATTCCTTGCAGTTTCTATCTCTGTCTCTCATGTCTCTTATAGATTTGGAGTAACTGAACAAGAAATACTATCACCCCATACTGACTCCATACTTATTCATCTCAGGACCATGGAGTGTGGAGGGCCAGATTAAATATTTCTTCACCTCTGTTATACTGAACAAACTCCCAGCTCTTTACTTCTTAGGTACACTAAAATTTAATGTAATATGGTAAACCATAGGCCCAAAAGATACACAAGTTAATGTGTATTTTTCGACTTTTAAATTTGCTGTATACAATAAAAGTTCTATAAAGAAGCATGATAGGAGCAATATTTCCTAGAGTCATGCCACATAGATTGAAATAGTTCTTCCTCAAAGGCACTAAAGTTGCCCTTGAGACAATTTGCTTAGGATACTAAGGATTGGGTCCTTGATATGTCTTCCTGGTAACTCTAATTTAAAAAAGGGCCAGAACGGTGAATAACATTACCTATTCTTTCAAGCATCTGCCCACAGACCATCATGGTCAATATAGAGATGGGAAAGTTACATTCCCTTTAAGACTATATGCTTATTGAGTACTCTTTCTGTGCTGTGGTTAAGTCAATTTCCATTTGTTACTGTTGAACAACCTATCAGTATTTAATTTCATTCAAGTTTTGAACCTGAGCTACCAGACTGGTTTGAGTGGTCTGGCCTCCTATATGAGGTTTATATATATTTTTGTGTGAAGCAGAAAGTTTTTTCATTTCAATATGAAAACTTTAGTTTTTATGGAACTGTATGACATGATAAAGTAAGTGTAGTTAATGTTCAACAGCCAAGAACAAAGATTTTTTTTGTATTTTCTTCACTTGGTGGTTATGAAAAAAGAACTTTTACTTGCTTAAACTGCTGGCTTTAAAATTGAACTGATATAGATAAATATTCTAACCATTTAAACAGGACATCAAATTAAGCAGAGTAGAATAAAGTCTCTTCAGTGTATGTTGTGTGATATGGGGAAAATATCATTATTTTACGTAAAAGAATGATAAGAACTACCTAAATAAACTTGTAAGTCAGTTAAGAGGCATAATTCCTATCATGGAAGGGAGGGTGGGTTTCTTATTTGGGAAACTACTCTTTATCTCATATCCAACAGAAGTCACAGATGTTATGTAATGAATCAATTGCTAATGCAAAACCACCACAGTATCTCTCTAACACAGATAGAGATGCAGTGATATAAAAGAACAAACAGGAAAAGCCAAACATGCTGAGAATCACTGATATGTCTTCAGAAACAACAAAGGGTCTCAGTGAGACCTAAATTGTTCCCTTTGGAGACCTTTGATACAGTTTTGTAACCACAGGCATTAAACAGTTGTAGATCAGTAAAGGGGAAAAATAGTACTTGTTTCTGGATTAAGAGAAGATGTTGCTACTTTCTCTAGCATTGAGGTAATTAAAATTTTTAATTTGAGAATTGGCAAAAGTTTTTAGAGCTGGGAAATACATATATGCATATATGTGTGTATGTATGTATGTATAAAGAATGACAAAACTTGCTTAAAATCCAAACATGGGGACTGAAGGTGAGCAAGTGCTCAAATATGACTTATTATTTTAAGACTACAGAAAAAGAAGAAGGGTACTATTTCATAAACATGAAAAGGGTGAAATTTAAAGAAAACATGGCTCACAAACATATGCACAATTGTATTAAACTCTAACAACTTTCCTTTTTTATTCTATAGACTTATTCTATCATAAATTCAAATGAATTTTACTTCAGAATGCAAATTAAAGGATAACATTGTTGTAACAGAACTTGGAAAATCTAGGGTAAACCTTTCCTGTATAAGAATCCCATCCACAACATTTCCAAAGAGTACCTATTCAGACTTCACTTGAAGACCACTGGAGAAGGGAAAACCAGCAGAGGTCGCCCATTGCCATTCCATTTTTAGATCACTTTTATTTTTAAGAAATTATTTTTCTATCAAGAAGAAACCTATCTCTCTCCAATTTTCACCAGTTTTTTCTATTCAATTTTTTATCCTGGGAACAAAAGTGAATTCTATATTTTTGTGTGTGTAATGATCCTTCTCATGCTTGACAACTCATTTCCCCCATAGACTTCTCTCATCCAAGATAGAACATAACCATTTCCTCTGACCAGTATCCATGTACCATGGTCTCAAGGTGACTCACCATTCTGGTCATACACTTTTGTATGTTTTCCAGCTTGTCAATATCCTTCTTAAAGTTTGATTTACAGAAGTGAACTCACAATTCTAGTTATATAGTGAGGTAATCATTTCCTCTGTTCTAGACAATACACTACTCTTAATGATTCCTGAAACTGAATTAACCTTCATGTCTGTAGTTTTGCACTGTTGGACATAGTGCTTTTTTGGCTGACTAAAGACCAAAGGTATTTTGCAAACAAAGTTGCAATTGTGAATTTAATTTTTTTTTGTTCAAATGTAGAACTTGTTATTTATCTCCAATTTTGTCTTATTAGGGTCAGTCCATTGTTTTAATCTGTTGAGGACTGTTGGCATTCTCTTCTTTCTATTAAGCATGCTTTAAATTCAATCCAGAAAAATGTTAATGATAAAAAGAGATGAAAATAGTCAGTACTGGAAAGGCTTCAGGAAGTTAGGCACATAAATACATCATTGTGAAGTTGTAAATGGATTCACTCATTGTGAAAGAAAAAACAAACAGGGAGAGTTTAAATTATGTGAACAAAATTAGTAAACGGTTACTATGTTTTGTCCCTGATATTTCACTGTTCCTTTAAAATAATAATAATTTTAACTATCATTAAATAGATTTTTAAGGTCTGTGAAACAATTTTAATATATCATTTGCTTCAAAACAACCTTGTGAAGTAGCTCAATTCTCTTTACCACATAGACTCCTGGTTTTTAATGGTCATTTGAAAGAGAATGTTTTCAGGTGTGTGTGTAGATAAACATCTATGTGGATATATATGGATATGAATATACATATATACAAGAATGAGACATACTGACAATTACACAACACAAATGTTTGCGAAGTGCTTTATAATTATGATCTTATTTTATCCGAATAACAATCCTGGGGGGTCGGTGCTATTGTTACCCCATTTTATTGATGAGGAAACTGAGGTAAACAGAGGTTAAGTGACTTGCCCAAAGTGATACAACTACTATGTTTGTGAAGAATAATTTGAACTCAGATCTTAGCTCCAAATGTACTACGTTATCAACTAGGGAGGTGCTTCAATAACTTTTTAAAAAATGTTTTTAAATCTGTTCATCTGCCTCTTCTACTTACTGCTTTTTCTATTTCAGGCAAAATAAAAGAAGTCTAATTTCTTTTCCAAATGACCATTTTCTGAGGATACCTATCATATTTTTTCTTAAATCTTTTTCCCCATTCTAAATAGTCTTATTTTCCTCAACCAATCTCCATAATCCACTTGAACTATTTAAAAGACCATTACCACCACCAGTGGCAATAATGACCTTACCTACTATGTACAGATCATTAGCCTATGTTCTGAGCATGGTACAAAGTTAAGAAAGGATTACTGTACTTTCTGCACTCATGGAACTTATAGTCTATAAAAATCAATGCAAGTATAGCACAAAATAATACATAAGTTTCACAAGAGTGAACTTTAAGTGATATGCATAGGGAATGGAAAAGGTGATTACAAACTGGTATGTTCAAGGAAGGATTTATGAAAGAGTTGAGGATTAAGAGATGATTATGGATTCAACAGGCTAAGGGGGATGGAAAAGGCCCTAGGCATAAAGAATGGTGTGTCAGTAATTAAGTTTTGGAAGAAAGTAGAGGAGATGGCAAATTATAAAGTTTGTTTGTAGCACAGACTAGCTACTGATATATTTCTATCATGTCTACATCTTTCTTTCTTTCCATGTCTCTCTCTGTCTCTTCTCTCTCTTTTTCTCTCTTCTCTGTTTCTGTCTGTCTCTCTCATTCTTTGTCTCTGTCTCTCTATTGGTTCTATCTATCTATCTATCTATCTATCCAAGCAATAGGAGATATTTGGTAGATAGCTTAGACTGTGGAAGGACATACTGAGTCTGGACTTTATTTTGTAGGCAATAGGGAGCATTGAGATAGAAGCAACATGACCAATGCATAAGTAAGGTAAGTTTGGTAGTAGTGCAAAAGATAAGGAGAAAAATGGGGTATGTGTGTCATTTAGAGGATGAATTCCTTACCAGGGAGGTAGCAATGGTCAGAGAAGAGGGGGTAGACATGAAAAACATACATTTAGAGTAGACAGAATTGTATAATCAATTGGCAATGAGGGATGTAAAGGAAGAAAGAATGAAAAAAGGAATGTTACAAACAATGGAGACTAAGAGGAGTTGATACCATTGATAAATTCTGAAGTGAGGAATCCATAATATGTTTGTTTTTGTGCATATGGAGAGTGAGATGCAGATGTGGGATAGATTATTGGTCACAAATGGAGGTGTGTTACCCCACTACACTCACATAACATGAGTTCAGATTCTTGAGAGCAAAATAATCATGGTGTAAACATAGGGTATATTGTATCAACTCTACCCCTAGCTATATCTGGCATGTGGCCGTGGTACTTTTGAACAAGAAGTTCGTAAAAGGAATTGTAGAGACCTCAAGGGACTAAGGGGAACATTCTTGCTGACTGATTTTAACCATTTTGACAGTGATTTTTATTCTTAATCTTCTTTAGCTGTTTCTACCTGATGCAATTGGGACATGTTTTTGGGTAAGTTGACTATTTTTGCAACCCCTATTTTTATTTCATGTGATTTATTGCACCAGATGTAGAACCATGAGCTGGACAGACCCTGGTGGTTTTCTGGTTAGAAGATTCCTCTAAACAGTAGCTCATGGCAGGAATTTAGGAGTAGATTTGGAAGTCATCTGCATAGATGTAAGATTTGAAATTACAGAAAGAAATGATATTGCCAAGGAAGTGTGTATTGGCAGAAGAGAAGCAAGGATTGTACCTTGATAACACCAACAGAAAGGTGTCACAAGACAAAAATAATGAGCCAGTAAGGGAGTGATTACAGAGTGAGGAGAGAGTGGTATTCTAGAAACCAAAGGAGTAGAGAGTATTTAGAGATCCTTGTCCATGGGTCAAATACTTCAAAAAAGTGGAGAATGGGGAGGAGAGATGAATACATTTACCGGTTAGTCTAATAGCCCAAAGTTCTTTTGAAAGAACAATTTCTGTAGAGGTGTCAAGATGGAAACATGTTTATAAGAGTTTGAGGTGAGAGAAGTTGATAAGGAAATGAAAGCATAGGGCATAATCATACCTACTATTGAATTGAAAGGGCAGAGAGAGTTGGTATGGTAACTGGACGGGGAAGAGGGATCAAGTCAAACCTGTTTTAATTAAAGACAACTGAATGTGTTTTTATGTAGACAGGAAAGAACTAGTTGAAAGTGAATGAAGGCAGAGAGAGCATGATTGCAAGGCAGCCAGTTTCTTGTTGCCAGGGTTTGCAAAGTTTTTCATTCATGTCCCCAGTGGTTAGTACAGTCAGTCAGTCAAGCAATATTGGTTAAGCTTCTACTAGTTGCCAGGTACTATGCTAGGCATTAATGATACAAAGAAAGGTAAAAGATAATCCCTCCTCTCAATGAACTCACGGTGTATTGCAGGAGATGACAGACAAATAACTATTGTAAACAATCTGTATACTGGATAATTCAGAAATAATTTACAGAGGAAAGGAACAGAAGAAAGAGTATGGACTAGGAAAAATTTCCTATAGGAGGTAAAATTTAAACTGGGTCTTCAAGGAATCCAGGGAAGCCAAGAAGTAGAGATGAAAAGGGAAAGCATGCCAAGGATAGGGTATGGTCAGTGAAAATTCTCAGTTAGACTTAACTCCTCTCAGCAATGAAATGGTCTAAAATAATTCCAAAAGACTAAAGATGGAAAATGCTGTCCACATCCAGAGAAAGACCTATAGAGTCTGAATGCAGATCAAAGCATAGTATTTTGTCATATTTCTTCCTTGTGATTTTTTCTTTGCATTCTGATTCTTCTTTTAAAACATGACTAATGTGGAAATATGTTTAACTTATGTATAAGCTATATCATACGTAGCCTCTATCGAATTGCATGCCATCTTGAGGAGGGGACAAGAAAGGGAGGGGGAAAATTTAGAACTCAAAATCTTATAAAAGTGAATGTTGAAAACTAAAAATAAATAGACAAAAAGAAAAACAAGACTTCAAATATCTTGTTTATTGAAAAGCAAGGAGATCAGTGTCATTGAATCATAGAGTACTTGATGGGAATGAGAGAAGTTGGTTATGAAGCGCTTTGAATGCCAAATAGAGGATTTTGTATTCTATTCTGCAGGTGATAGGGAACAATTGGAATAATTGAGTAGGGGCAAGACCTGGTGAGACCTACACTAAATTTAAGAAGATCATTTTGACAGCTGAATGAAGTGGAAAGAAACTTATGATGGAGAAATCATCCAACAGACTATCAATAATCCTGGAATGAGGTGATGAAGGCTTTATCCACAGTAGTGATAGCATCAGGGGAGAAAAGTGTATGGGGGTAGGGGGGAACATATGCAAAAGATGTTAAATAGATAAAATCAGCTAATTAGAAATTGGAAACTGTTTAGATATGGGAGATCATAAAGAGTGAGGAATAAAAGATTCCACCTAGTTTGTGAACCTGAGTGACTGGGAGTATGATAGAATTCTTGTGAGTAAAAGGAAAGTTGAGAAGAAAGAAGAGTTTGGTAGGGGTGGTGGGGAAGAAGCAATGAGTTCCTTTTTGGACTTGTTGAATTTAAGATGTTTATGGGACATCAAGTTTGAGGTATGAAATTGGAGGTCAACAGGGAGATTAGGACTGTATAAGTCAATTTGAGAATTATCAACATAGAAATGAGAATGGAATCCATGGGACCTGATGGGGTCACCAATAGAAATATTATAAAGAAGGAAGAGAAAATGTTCCAGGATAGAACTATGATGAACATCTAATAGTTAGCAGGCATGATTGAAATGAAAATTCAGCAAAGAGGACTGAGAAGGAGTAGTCAAGTAGCTAGGAGGAAAACCAGGAGAGGCAAGTGTCCTGAAAACCTAAAGAGAAGAGAAAATTAAGATGTTCATGTCAAAGTTGAACAGTCAAGAGGGAGGTCTTGTGAATAGGAGGTACTTAATAAATGTTTGTGGAATTGAATTAAGCGGTATCATGAAAGAAGCAGGAAAAGATGGGTCTAAGGGGAAAATGTTTGAGAATGAAGCAGGGATGCTGAAAGTTTTCCTGCTGTATGACTTCAACTTTTTTTTTTACAGACTTGAGAAAAACTTATTGATGCTCTTTTCTTTTACACATTCCATGACTTTATAGTCCAATGACCTTTCTACTACCAATAGAACCATCCCTCCATTGAAGTATGTATAGTCAAACAAAAAAGTCAGCCCATTGGCCATATCTGAAAATGAATACTTTATTCTGTACCCATAGTCCAGTGTCTGCTGAGAAGTGTTAGCCATGCTTCACCAACTGTTCTCTGAAATAATCAATGTCTCTTCATTAGTCAGAATTATGGAATCTTTAATATTATCTTAATTTTCATGGTTGTAACCATTGTCTCCACTTATTTCAGTTTATACAAATCTTCCAAAGTTTTTCTGAATTATCTCCATTTATCATTTCTTAAGGCACATTAAATTATATACCATAATTTATTCAGCAATTCCCTGCTTAATGAATACCTGCTTTCATTCCATTTCTTTGCTACTACAAAAAAATGCTATTTAGTGATTCTAAAAAGTGTAATTCCCAATTGTTTTCCAGAACTTTCCAGGCCCAGCAACAATTCTTATCTTAAGCTTAACCTTAAATATTTACCTCTTTTTGTCTTTTATCATCTTTACCAGTCAATGGATGTGAAATTGCAGTTGTTTTAATTGAGATTTATCTTATCCATAATATCTTGAAGAACTGTTTCATATCCTTGTTGATACATTTTCTTCTGAAACTTGTCTAACTTGTGCATTTTGGCCATTTTTCTTTGCACTTCAATATTCTCAGTGAAATATAAACTTAAGTCCTTGGATGTGGGAAGTATGATTGCAAGTGCTCTCACAAGATGGTGGATGTCTTTCCTACTGCCTAGAAATTGACCCAGTGCTTCAGATACTGTCTAACTAGGGTATTGTTTCTTTCAATACTTTTAAAATTTAAATTTAAAATAAGAAAAAAATACCATGTACACTGTAGACCATAGGAAAAGATTTAATATAAAACATTATATTTCCATGTAGAAGAAAACATATAATAAATACCATATATTGTTTTCAAAGATACACAGCTTTTCTTTGCTTTCCTTGGCTTTCTTTTGTTTGGTATAGGTTTTTAAAAGACCAAATTAAAGGGGATGAGTAAAGGAGTGAAAATGCCTAAAAGAAAGTTTCATCCAAGAATGATATGATTATATGACTTAACAATGGTAATTACTTTAAAAAGTTACTCCACTGAGATATGCCCTTTCATATTTACTAAGTCTTACACAAATTTCCTTGTGTTAATGTAAAATATGCTTTTAAAAAGAATTATCATAGTCAGGGCAGAAAAAAAAATGTTCTTTGTTCAAACTTTCTGTTACCACTTCTTGTTAGCATGTATTGAAGCACTGAAGAAGGTGGTAGTTCTAAAGAGGTGAGTAATTCCTGTGATTTATAAGCTTTGTAATATTGTGAGGTAAGAGCTTCATAAATCTGAGCAAGACTTCCTGTTGTTACTGGAGACTAGAACAGATGACTAGTGTCTGCTCTTTGTCTGCTCTGTGCTACTCATATGCATTACTGGGCCAGAACTGAACTCACTGTTGTATGAAATAGGTATGAAGGGATATGATAATATGGCTTGAAAATGATGCCAGAAGATTTTGGTTATCAGAGTTTTATGATATTTTCCACTGACTTCTTCGGTAAAATTTTAGTAATACATTCTTTCCTAAAGAAGTATAAAATGACAATTCATGATCCTTCCTTTATTAAATAAGAAATAAGCTACTCAGGAACTAAGTTAATACCAAAAAGAGAACTAGAAATTTGTTTTTATTTTTAAATAAACAGGAAACTTTTTTATATTTTCTTAGTAACATTTCTTCAAAATCATCTTTGGCAGTGACCCATTTATTTTTCGTAGGATTTCCTACAATTTAGCATTTTGCCTTTAAAAAAACACTAAATATTACTTGAAAGCCTCCAATAAAATCACCAAAAGATACTTCTTTTGATCTTTAAGTAGCTCTTAGGATAAATACTGTTCATTCCTTTTGGATAATTATTTGTTATTTTTACTTTACTTAAGCAGGCAATAGACTGGTATACAATATACATCAGTCATTATGTCTTTGTTCTACAACATAGTTAATCCAGGTCCTTATCATGTGAAACTGAGCATAGATATAATCTCTTAGAAAAGATAAATAATTTTCCATAATCTGTTTTGAAACGCTTTGATCTTTTTATGTTTCCCCATAGGAAAAATATTAGGAATGTCATTTGAATGACTCAACAAAGTAGCAATGGAAAAGCAATTGTGATCTCAGTCATGAATTTTGAAGAAAAAAGAAACTAGTCTAAGGATAAAGATCCTTTGATTCAGAATTCTAAAAATGTAACAAAATTCTAAATTTCACAAGGAATTGCAAGTGTAGAGGTTAAACTGGTTAACAACATTTTACTAAAACTGAGACTACCATGACACAAACTGAGTCAGTTTTGGAGTTATGGAGATTCCTGCATCTGATACCTTGTCTAGCTAAGAAACAAATCAGTTACCCTGTCATAAAACTGTAAATTAGAGACAAGATGCTGATGTGAATCAATATAAGGAGTTGATGAAATAATAGTCATTGGCATTATCACCATCCATGAGGTAATTTCCCATTTGAGCCTTAATGCTGCTCTTGTACAGAATTATAAATGAAGCAAATTTAGTCTTCTGGCTCCTCCAAACTTAATTTTTTGAACTGCTTCCTAGTCCTGGGTGGTAGTTTCTAGCTTTCTCATATTGTATCCTTCACAAATTTTTCTTTAAAGTGTAAGTAAGTGGCAGTAGGCTTACAGTGTCAGCCTACCATTGATTGATTGATTTTAAATACTCATTAGTACCTTAGACTGAAAGTAATATAATAGTGGAATTTCATATTAAACAGGTTAATGATTTACAGAAGTACTTTTGGACAGTTTTCATTTCACAAAATAATAGTAAAGACTGACAGGAGGTATATGCCACTGGATTTTAGAGTGATTTATCTCCAGGAAGAACCTACCAAGTGTTTTAGATTCAAGATTTAAATCAATCTTCTATGATTAACATACACATAAATTCAATGAAAATATGTTAACAAAGAAGTAAATGATTAAATCACAAACATTTGTTTATTGAAACAGGGGCTGATCATAACAATTCATGTTCATGTCATTGCCACAAGAAATTGCAGAAAGGATATCCATAAGGAGTCTAGATTTTTTTATTATAATTGATTCGGACTATGTATGCAATGAAGCCATGAAAACTATGCAATATATCAGAGCAGGTTGCTAAACAATTATCACCTACCAGACACCTTTAAAGATACCACCAGGTGGTTAGAATTGTATGACAGAAGTTTGCTATTTGGATAAAGTAACAGACAACAGGACCCTGGGCTACAGAAGCAAACTCCAAAATATCATTGAGAAATTAAAAACAACTGTACTTCAACCAAGCATCATTAGAAAAAGTACTGCGCTCAAAACCATCTGGAACTAACATTAAATCCATGAAAATCTAAGAATTATATTTTGATAGATGTACTTCTAAAATGACCATGATCTCCAAACTAAATTGCATCAAATGTTTTTCAAACACAAAGATTGAAGAGAAGAAATTAAAATCATGTAGAAATGGTCATCCACCTTGAAGAGCCCTTCAGTGAATCTACAGAACCTACAGAGTTTGCATCCCAAACTCATTCATTTACAAGAAAAAACCAGTTATTTTATTTACTGGAATGATTGTCTGTAGATCATTAACTTTAAAAAAGTAAGACAGGAACTTGTCCTTGGATGCTTTCTGCTTGATCCCCATCAACAAAGATAAAAAGTTTATTAACACAAGAAAGAAGATAAATGGGGATGGAACCAAGATGGCAGAATAAAAGCAGGGATTTGCTACAGCTCTCCCCCTCACCCCAGTCAAATATCTGTAAAAACCTGACTCTAAATAAATTCTGGAGCTGATGGAGTGAAAAAAATCTCCAGTCTAAGATACCCTGGAAGGTCAAAGGGATCATTTATCATGTTGCAACATGGGCCCCACAGTACAGATGGGACATGAGCAGGTCTAGGGGGGACTGAATCACTGACAGTTGTGGTAGTTTCCAGACAATGACCCCAAAATGTGGAGGACAAATTGGAAAGTCAGTGGAAAAAACCAGTCATACCTGTGTGAGAGAGTAGAGTGGCCCAACCTCCACTCCAGGGTGGCAGAAGTGGTGGAGATGCCTGTAGCCAGAGCAACAACATAGCTGTTTCTGGAGCTCTAGGCCCACAAATTTTGGGGCAATTGAATGGCTGACATTACACCTCCTCCTTCCATAATGGAAGAAGAGAACTACCTTGATGCAGAGCTCAAATGTCAAATAAATGGCTGGGGAAATGAGCAAAAATTGGAAAAAGAATCAGACTATAGAATCTTACTTGGGTGATAAGGAAGAACAAAATATATGAATAGAAGAAGTCAACAGCATCAAAGTTCCTTCAAAGACTCCAAAAAAGTATAAATTAGTCTGAGGTCATGGAATAGCTCAAAAAGGATTTTGAAAATCAAGGAAGAGCACTGGGGGAAAATTGGGAAGAGAAATGAAAGTGCAAGAAAATCATGAAAAATGAATCAATTACTTGCTAAAGGGGACCCAGGAATGCTGAAGAAGATAACACTAAGAAATAGACTAGCCCAAATGGCAAAAATGATCCAAAAAGCCTATGAGGAGAAGAACACCTTAAAAAGCAGAATTGTCCAGATGGAAAGGAGTACAAAAGTTCAGTAAAGAAAAAAGAATTTCTTCACAATTAGAAGGGACAAATGAAAATTAATGACTATGAAAAAAACCAAGAAATTATAAAACAAAACCAAAGGAATAAACAAAAGAACAAACAATGTGAAATATGTCATTGGAAAAACAACTGACCTGGAAACTAGATCCAGGAGAGACAATTTAAAAATTATTGTACTACCTGAAAGTCATGATCTTAAAAAGAGCCTAGGACATCAACTTTCAAGAAATTATCAAGGAAAACTGCCCTGATATACCAGAACCAGAAGACAAAATAGATATTGAAAGAATCCACCAATCACCTCCTGAAGGAGAACCCAAAAGAAAAACTCCTAGGAATGTTGTAGCCAAATTCCAGAGCTCCCATGTCAAGGAGAAAATATTGTAAGCAATCAGAAAGAAACAATTTGAGTATTGTGGAAACACAATCAAGATAACAGAGGATCTAGACTCTTCTACATTAAGGAATCACAGGTCTTGGAATACGATATTCTAGAGGTCAAAAGATCTCAGGTTAAAACCTAGAATCACCTACTGAGCAAAACTTAGTGTAATCCTTCAGGGGGAAAAATGATCATTCAATGAAATAGAGGACTTTTGAGGACTCTTGATGAAAAGATTAGAGCTGAGTAGAAAATTTGACTTTTAAACACAAGAATCAAGAGAAGCATAAAAAGGTAAAGAAGAAAGAGAAATCATAAGAGACTTTAAAAAGTTGTATTGTTTGTATTCCTACATGGAAATACCATATTCTCAGTATTAGAGTAGTTGGAGGAATTATATGCACACACACATACATATACATGTGTGTATATATATACACATTTATATGTATGTGTGTATATATGTACATATGTACAGAGGGCACAGGGTGAGATGAATATGAAGGGATGATATCTAAAAGAATAAAATTAAGGAATGAGAGGGAAAATATTGAGAGGAGAAAGGAAGAAATAGAATAGAATAAATTATCTTTCACATAAAAGAGGCAAGAAAAAGCTTTTTCAATGGAGGGGAAGAAGGGAAAGGTGAGAGGGAAAGAGTGAACCTTACTGTCATCTGATATGGATTAAGGAGGGAATAGCAAGTTCACTCAATTTGGTATGAAAATCTATCTTAAACTACAGGAAAGTAGGGGGGAAGGGAATAAGTGGCAGATGGGAGGGATGATAGAAGGGAGGGAAAATAAGAGGAGGAGGTAATTAGAAGTAAATACTGTTGAGGAGGGACAGGGTCAAAAGAGAGAATAGAATAAATGGGGGGCAGGGTAGGATGGACAGAAATATAATTAGTTTTTCACAACATGACTACTATGGAGGTATTTTGCGTGACTATACATGTATAACCTATATTAAATCACTCGCCTTTTCAATGGCGGGGTGTGGAGAGGGAGGAGAAGAGAGAAACTGGAACTCAAAGTTTTAAAAACAAATGTTAAAAATTGTTTCTACATGCAACTGGAAAATAATTCATACAGGTAATTGGGTATAGAAATCTATATTGTACTACAAGAAAATAGAGTGGGAGGGGATAAGAGAACAGAGGGGCAGATTTGGAGAAAGAGTAATCAGAATGCATGCTCTTTTTTTGGTGGGCAGAAGGGAGAGATGGAGAGAAAATTTGAAACTCTAAATCTTTTGGAAATGAATGTTGAAGACTAAAAATAAATGAATAGATAGATAATCCAACACATGAATGAATGAATGAAAGAATGAATGAAAAATAAATAAATAAAAGCAATAAAAATATTTTAAAAATTGAAAAAAAAAAGAAACTAGAAGAGTTCAAGTCTTGCCTTTGACATGCTGGCTTTGGCAAGTCATTTAAGTCTCAGTGTTCTAAATACCTCTGTACAGTTATTAATTTCAGTTGATGTCATTCAACTCACCTGGCCATTTACTATTTGACATCTCTGACCTCTATAATGCCCTCCAAAGCTCATTAAGAAAATCCTCATCATCCTACAATATCTCATCAGGCTTGGTACTTCAACTCTTCACTACTCAGCCCCTCTGATTGAAGAGTGATGCCATAAACTCCAAAATTTCAGTTTAAGTAGGGACCTCAGCTCAGAATACCTCCTCATTTTTCACTAAGCTATATTGGGATATCTTTTATTTTTACATCATACCTCCACTTTGGGTACCTTTAACCCCTCCCTTTTCTTCTTCCTTTTTTATGTTATCTTCCCCAATTAGATTATAAGCTCCTTGAGGGCAGAGACCTTTCTTTCTTCCTTCCTTTCTCTCTCTCTCTCTTTCTTTCTCTCTTTCTTTCTTCCATCTATATCTCCAGTGCTTAATATAGTGTGTGGCAGATAGTAGATACTTAATAGATGTTTATTGATTATGACAATGATTAATTTCAGGTCTGCATTCATTGGATGCATTTTCTCCCTCGTTACTCTATACATGCTGACTAGATCATAGGGCTGGACTAATGCATACATATACATATATACATATATGTATATAAGTATTTATATTGTGCTGGTGGAAAACAATGTAGACATAACTCTAGAATTCTCTAACGAGATTTCTAATCAATCATTGGACTATACATAGAAAAGTTAACTTACCAAAACAACTATGTAAAAGCTTTAAGGTGACCGAATTATTAAAGCATATACTAAACAAATATAATCATAAAACTCTCTAGTTGTGATTTCTCTGAGCAATTTTTATCATACACTGACAAGTAAAGTGTTGGAAAATTGCTTTGCTTTTATTGGTTTTAGACATGAAATAAATGTCAACAGACTTGTTGAAAAGATTTTGCAGACTGAAAAATGTAAAAATGATTTCTTAATTAAATTCCTTTAGATTCCCTACTTTATTTATTTCCCTTTTCAATGTGAATACCAGGCCATATATCCTCCTCAAAGCAGACTGGAAAAGAAAATGTACTCACTAAAATATCTTCTAGAGATAGATCATTGCTACACCCTCTACCTTCAAAAATTGAGAACATATTCCAGTAATTCCAAAATGTGGAGGCTTGTAGCAATAAGACAAGTTATAAATGGAGTAGACGGAAGCTAATGACTTTATAAAAAACCAAGAAATTATAAAACAAAACCAAAAGAATGAAAAAATAGAAGACAATGTGAAATATCTCATTAGGAAAACAACTGACCTGGAAAACAGATCCAGGAGAGACAATTTTAAAATTATGGGATTGTTTGGAATCCATGATCAAAAAAAGAGCCTAGACATCACCTTTCATGAAATTATCAAGGAAAACTGCCCTGATATTCTAGAATCAGAGAGTAAAATAAATATTGAAAGAATCACTGATCACCTCCTGAAAGGGATTTAAAATGAAAAACTTCTAGCAATATTGTAGTCAAATTCTAGTTTCCAGATCAAGGAGAAAATATTGTAAGCAGCTGGAAAGAAACAATTTGAGTATTGTGGAAGTACAATCAGGTTAACACAAGATCTAGCAGCTTCTACATTAAGGGATCAAAGGACTTGGAATATGATATTCCAAAGGTCAGAGGAACTAGAATTAAAACCAAGAATCACCTACCCAACAAAACTGAGTGTAATACTTCAGGGGAAAAAATGGTAATTCAATGAAGTAGAGGACTTTCAAGCATTGATTCATCATCTTGATGAAAAGACCAGAGCTGAAAAGAAAATCTGACTTTCAAACACAAGAATCAAGAAAAGCATGAAAAGGTAAACAGGAAAGAGAAATCCTAAGGAACTTACTAAAGTTGAACTATTTACATTCCTACATGAAAAGACAATATTTGTAAGTCTTGAAACTTTTCTCAGTATTTTGGTAGTTGGAGGGATTATATGTGTGTGTGTATGTATATATGTATGTATATACATACACACAGAGAGGACACAGTGTGAGTTGAATAGGAAGGGATGCTATCTAAAAATAAAATTAAGAGGTGAGAGGAATATATTGGGAGAAGAAAGGGAAACATGGAATAGGACAAATTATCTCTCATAAAAGAGGCAAGAAAAAACTTTTTCAGTGGAGAGAAAAGGGGGGGAGATGAGAGGGAAAAAGTGAAACTTACCTTCATCACATTTGACTTAAAGAAGGAATAACCTGCAGACTCTTTAGAAGTAAACACTTTAGGGGAGGGACAAGATCAAAAGAGAGAATAGAATAAATGGGGGCAGGATAGGATGGAGGAAAATGTAGTTAGTCTTTCACAGTATGACTATTAGGAAAGTCTTTAGCAAAACTACACATATATAGCCTATATTGAATTTCTTGCCTTCTCACTGGGGATGGGTGAGAAGCGAGGAAGAGAGAGAAGTTGGAACTCAAAGTTTTAGGAATGAATGTTGAGAACTGTTTTTGCATGCAACTGAGAAATAAGAAATACAGGTAATGGGGTATAGAAATCTATCTTACCCTACAGGAAAAAAGAGAATATGGGGATAAGGAAAGGAAGGGCCATGATAGATGGAAGGGCAAATTGGAGGAATGGGTGATCAGAATGCATGCTGCTTTGAGGTGATGGGAAGGGAGAGACGAGGAGAAAGTTTGGAACTCAAAATCTTGTGGAAATGAATGTTGAAAACTAAAACTAAATAAATTAATTAAAATTTAAAAAAAAACAAGTTATTTAAAAAAACATTAGTATTGTATTAGTTTTATTTTTCTAATAAGTTTTTATTGGTGTCATTTTTATAAAATCATAATAATTTATCTAGTACTCCAGAAAATCATCTCATACAACAAATTTTGCTTTTAAAGACACAAAAGAAGAGGAAAAATCAGCATAGCTTATCAATACATTAGAGAGGTATAAAACCATTTATAATGTACAAGTTTCATGGACTTTCCAACTTGAGAAAGTGGTGGAGTGGGTTTTTTTTTCTCATATTGCTTCCTTTGAGCCAAAATTACAAATATGTTCTTTTTAATTTGATTTTTTTTGTCAGTCAATTTAATTGTCAAAATCATTGTGTATGTTTTTGCCTTGGCTCTTCTTACTACATTAGCTTTTATGAATTTTTCTCATGTTTCTCAGTACTCATCATATTTGTCTCTTGTTGCAAAAAAAAAAAAGTGATATTCTATTACACTCAGGCAAATTACTTTTTACACATTCCTCAATTGATGGACATTTACTTTGATCCCAGTTCTTTGTTACCACAGAAAGTACTGCTATAAATATATTGGTAAATATGGAGACTTCATAATTATCAGCAGTTTCTTAAACTTATCAGCCTAGTAGTATATTCTCAAATTAAAGGGTATGACCATTTTAGTTACTTTATTGGCATAATTCCTGATTGCTTTGAAAAAGGTTTGTATTGATTCATAGCTTCACTAACAATGAACTAGTACAAATGCCCTTCAACACTGACTATTCTCATGTTTTTTCATCTTTGTCAATTCACAGGAAGTCAAAACCTCAAGGTTGTAGTGATCTGCATTTCTTTTGTTGTTTGGAATATGTTGTCATGTTTTTTAGTAATTTGCAATTCTTTTGAGAACTGTTTGCTCATAATCTTTAAGTATTTATTATGGGGGTATGGTTTTTCAATTCATACATACATGAAAACAAATACATATATGTATGCATAAAACCAAATACCAAGAAATTTAATATAAATATTTCCCCAGTTTGTCATACCCTAGGCATAATAATTATGTATGTGAAGAAGCATTTAAATTTTATGTTATCAAAGTTTTTAATTTTATCTTCCTAATTGTTTCTATTCCTTTTTTTTAAAATGCACCTCTTATAGGCATTAAATGTATTCTGTTTCTCTACTATTTTTAAGAGCATAGTCTTTAATATCAAATCTTTAATATTAAGATAAGAAGCTTGTATCTTCTTCATCTTTATTTTTTAAAAGATTTATATTTTTTGTGTCTCATGAAGCCATCTCTTTTTGGTCAATTTTAGGGGAGTCCATTGCTTTGATATTATTTGCCACTTTCTTTTAAATGTTATTCATTCTTCTTTGAAGTCTTTCTTCCAAGGTTTTATTTCATTTAAATATCTCTTGTTTCATTTTTCTTAGGTATTCATGGAATCATTTTTGGGAAAAAAGTTATTTTCTTTCCTTTGAGTATCTATTTGCTGATGTTGTTTCTTTTTCTGTTAGATTTTTGTGTATCTTTGCATGTATCATGTTGGTTTGTATTTTTTTCCATTTGCTTATATCCTTAATTACTTAATTTCACTTATATTATTAATTACTGAATGGGACTTTGTATGAAGGGACAAGCTATGCATCCTCCTCCACTTTTGTGGGGGGATATGATTAGCTCTGATTTATCACATTGGTCCTGGGTCACTCAAATTCCTATGCTGCTTTTCATCTCCCAGAATGGGTTTGTGCTAGAACTGGTAAGTTTTATGTCCTCCTGAATCTTTATGGTTCAGTGACAAATCTTCAGAGACCTCTATGGCATCTCCAGTCACAATGGAGCAGCTGAACCTGTGTTTTCCCACCTGAGTCCAGATGGTTTACTTCTCTCATTCACTGCCAATGTAGACCCTTGTAAAGTAAAGGAAAGTAAAGATTCTTTATTTCTTTGGTGCTTTCTCCCAAATTCAGTGTTCTTATTGCTTCTGTATACAGGCAGAATGTGTTTCTAGTAAGTGTATAATTTTTAAGTATGTTTTTATCTTGTCACTCCTGGTGCTGGATTTTCTAGAAACAACTTTCCTATTGCTCATAAACTCACAGGCTGATGATTGACTATTTTTTTTTCAATCCTGGGGTATATAAAATCCCTATAGTTTCTCATAGATTATCTTGATCTTTGATTAAATCTGTTATTTTAATGTTATCTCTTCTGGAGTAGTGTGTTGAGAGATAAATTGCCTGTCTCTGTTTAAACAATTATCATAGATAGAAGTCTCCAGAGTTTGCTTTGGATAAAACTTGCACATTATGATATGAGGTAGAAAGCAACAGTTCCATGAGAGGATTTTTAAAAATACATTTTAATTTTTAAAATAAAACAAGCATCTTCATAACATAACAGAAAAAAGATTGTATGTGGAATTGTAAATCTATTATGTATAACTTGCAATTCCTTTTAAATTATTATGTAATTATATAGTTATTATATAATAATGTTATCATATAACTTTTCCTTTTTTTTCCTTCCCTTTTCCGCATAAGGAGAGTTCTCATTAGACACAAATATGTAACTTCATATAAAATCATTCTATATAGTCTTTTATTTATCAGTTTTTTCTCTGGAGGCAGATAGCATCTTCCTTCATTGATTCTTTGTAGTTGATTTGGGTATAATAGTCAAAGTGACTTAGTCATTCAAAGTTCTTAAAATAATATTGGACTTACTGTGTATAATTTTCTCTTGGTTCAGCTCATTTCACTCTTCATTATTTTGTGCAAGTCCATCCATGCTTTTTTTCTAAAAATCAGTGAGTTCATCACTTCTTGTAGGACAGTAATATTACATCATGATCATATACCACAACTTGTTTAGCCATTCCTCGATTAATGGCATCCCCAAAATTTTCCAAGATACCACATTGAAAATTATTATCAACAGATTAGTTTTAATTCTTATGCTCTTTGTTTTTATTTTTCATATATTTAGCATGTCTATAATCTCCTAAAACTCATCTGAATATACTGTGTGGAAAAACATATCTTTATTTTTCGAATGATTCTCCAAAGCACTTTTGCAAGTGACTTTTCCTAGCTGCTGACAAATGTTGCAATATTCCAATATCTATGTGATTTTGATAATATGACTATTCCCTCCAATTATGAAGACTACCTCTCCACTACCATCGATCCTCTGAAACTGGTTTCCATGTTGTCCAATAAATTTACCATGGAATGGTTAGACAATATTCTGGGTATATTCCTCATGTAACAAGTTTGCATAGAGATGGACCACTTGCTTCATGGGTGATAGATCAGCATTTGAGCAGTTTGAGGACAATGAAATTCCTGATTGCTTCCAGTCAGTCACATATATTTTAGTGTTAAAATCATGGGTACTTGGAGCATAGTGAGCAGTAAAAATAGTCAATGACTCAGTAAATCTTTAAGCACACTATTAACTACTAACACACTATTGATTACTTCTCTTCCTGGCTAGAGATTATTTCAAGACTATAGAAAGTTATCCTTGTAGAGGGGTGGGGAAGAGAATGAAAGAGCACACTGTTTCAGGGTATATATAAGTAAATTCCACTAAACAATATGACTGTCTCAGGATAAGATGATCATTTCTACTCCCATCATCACACTGCTAACTCAGCCTTGTGTACTCAATATCTTCCCAACTCCCTCAGCCTTCTCTTCCCACTTATTGGAGGACTAGAGGGTGAAGCACTTCTCCCAAAGCTTTCCTTTATAGAGAGTAAAAATTGGACTCCCAGCTCACTCCACTTTGCGTCTTCAGCTCTGCTTGATTTCAGCTTGCTTTTAACTCCATGGAACAAGATGTTGAGTGTCCTCTAGTGTCCTCCCCTTCTCCAGCTTTCAACTTTCTTTTATGTGTTACTTTCCACCATTAGCTCCTTCAACACAAGAACCATCTTTTTCTTTTCTTATTTGTATTCCAAGTACTTAGCACAGTAGGCACTGAATTAATATTTACTGAATTAAATTGAGAAAGGAAAATTAAAACTGAGCATCCTCTCTTACAGAGAAATTCTAGTCCCAAATGAACTCCCAGAGAATGTGGGCCTCTCCCCACAAAAAATAACCATCAGAGGTGAACTAACAGTTTGTCCCTTTACCTTCAAAAGAGAAACTAAATTGTCCTGGGTGGAAATTCTTCTAAGCACCTATACTATAAGCCATACCATTCCTCAGTGAATCATCTCCCAATTCGAGATATACAAATGGAATTTCAGACAAAATATTTTCTCTGAATTCATGAAACATAGTTTTTTCAACAAAAACCCTTACCATTATATGGAGTAATCTAAAGGGAGTTCTGAGCTTACATTATGCTTGAATAAGTAGGTTTATTTCAAAAAAGAAAGAAAACAAATGCAGATGAAGAGTAAAGATGTATGAGGCTCCCAAAAAACAAACACTTGGGTCAACTGGAATTGTGAAGATGTCCACATATAATAACTAGAAGGAATTCCTGATTCCAGTGTTCTAGGACACTGTGTCCTCTCCTCCAGTAAGGGGTTAATATGTATTGAATCCAGGCTGAGAGTGTGGATGAGGATTAGTCTTGTGGGACCCTGACCACAGATGTTTTTTTTTCCCTCTCAAAAAATTGGTTTTAGAGGTATTCCTAGTCTGATGACTTTAGGAAAGATTTAAATTTTAAGTTTTGGATATATCTGGTGTGTTCTCAAAAGAGGTAGTAGAAATGTAATTAATATACAATTCAAAACAGGTATGGGATAGATATTTTTAAAACAGAAAGAAATGTTTATCAAAAGGCTATTATTATAAGTACTTATTGACAGAAAAACTGAAACAAATGGTGGTACAAAAGCAGAGAATAATTATCCTCATACCAAGAGATAGAGATTTAAATACCGGAACATTAAATAGCTAAAATTTCTTTTTTAGAATGGTTGTACCAATTCTATTTTTTCATTTTTGAGATTGGAAATTTGATTTTCTCCTCTTTTTTTAATTCTAACAAGTTATATTTTTATTAATTAAAATAGCTACACACTTTATTTGTAAATTCATTTTTTAATATTGTTTATCAATTCTTTTAGCAGACTTTATGTTTTTGTATTTAGTTGCAGTCATTTGTTTTTAAATTAGGAGATATTTATAAATATTTTCTCCTAACAAAACTTTTAGGTGGATCTCAAAAGTTTCAGTCTTTGTCTCACTATTTTCATTTTTATTTCAAAGTTTCTACTCGTCTTTCTCTCTTTATTTAACCTAAAGTCCTTCTGGAAAAGTCCTTTATTTTTTAAAGGTAATTTTTAATTTTCTCTTTGGAATTTTCAGGGTAAAATAGTATGTCATTATTTTTATCTTTATCACATAATTATTGTCTTTATTGCATCATTATGTGATGCTACAATATAGCTCGAGATTTTCTCTTCTTTATTCTAGTTACCTTAAGTCTTCTGTGGTTCTGATTGTGATTCCTTACTAATTGATCTCATTCTTTTTAGAAGCTGACAGTATTTTTTTCTTTTACTTGGAAGCTCTGAAATTTGAATATGGCATTCTTGGTTTTCAGGCTGAAGTTTCATTCAGGAGGTATATCTGGATATTTTGTTTCTATGATTTCTTAAAATAGTATAGTTGTTTTTTCATTCTTTCATCACGATTTTCAGGGAGTTTGATTATTCTTGAACCATCTCTCATAGACCTATATTTATAGTCTGATAGTAGATACCATATATGCTCTTCTATTTTTTCTAGTTTTTTTTTTATTTTTTTTTTCTAAGGCTTTGTTCTAACCATCCTGTTCTGGAATTTCATTTGAGACTTATCTTGCCCCATCATATTTCTTCATTGTATTTGTTTTTTTCTATTTATTTACACATTTAGCTTCAGTTTTTGGATTTAAATTTTTGTCCTTTTTATCATGGAGGTTGTCATGGCCAGTGTTGATTTGAATGAGGTGACTGAAATGAGTGAGGCCCTAACTTATGCTACAATACCTGGCTTCTGTTTCAGTCTGCTGGTAATCTATAACAGATACCTATTGGGCTGTTCTTTGTCTTTTTCTTAGTCAGAAGCTGACTTACCTCTTTCTGAGGCTGAGACAGGTTTGAACAGAATTCTGAAGACCACCCTGGTTCCAGGACTCCTATATGACCTCCTTGTGCTGATGCCCAGTTGTTGAGTTGGTCTTATTTCCCACCATGACTCTTAGTCCTCCAAGGACTAGATAAGCAATTTTTGTCTCCAAAAATAGAATAGATGGCTGCCAGTGTGATCTGATTCCATATGTGCTGAGAAGAACCCCAAAACCAACCTATGTCTCCTATGTTCTCAATATTTTTTTGGAACAGAGGACAATTCCTTTTATTTCAAGATAATGAGAAATACAAATACACAAAAAAGAGGTAATACATTGATTTAATTTCTTACTACAATATAAATTATTATTTTATCATTTAGTATTATATTGTATTGTATACCCTTTTCTCAAATAAACCTGGCAGAAAAAGGAAAAAAAAACCCTGAATAACATAAAGTACTCCAAATTGGGTTAAAGGCTGCCACTGAGGCAAAGATCACTTCCCTTACATTGGAAATTTTTGAGAAAATGCAGTACTATTTCTTTAAATGCTGTGAAGATTTCTGGCCAAGTAGTGATTGGACTAGGCAACTAGTCCAGTCATTCTAGACCAGGCAGCTAGGTGGCACGGTGGATAGGGCATTGGGCCTGAAGTCAGAAAGACCTGGGCTTAAATCAGGCCAAGATATTTACTATCCATGTGACCCTAAAAAGTCACTTAACCTTCTTTGTCTCATTTTAGTTATCCATAAAATGAGCCAGAAAAGGAAATGGCAAACCATTCTAGTATATTTGCCAAGAACCTTGCATCCCTACCCCCAAAGAAAAGGGGGTCACAAAGAGTCAGACATCACCAAAGTAACTGGACAGCAACAAAAAACTCAATTGGGCTGGATGATCTCTTAAGGTCCTTTTCAAATCCTGAAAGTAAATGTGAGACTGGAGGTAGAGAATATGAACTTTTTGTGCTTCCAATTTTCGTATAGGACTAGACATAGAGTGGAGTGTGGAGAGAGGAACTATGAGTTTCTTGTCCGTAGAAGAAACTGGTAAAGAAACTCACCTACTCACCTCGGATAAGATATATCAAACCTTCAGTGATAGTGATTTCCCTTTGAAAGAAAGAGGAATTATTGAATATTTAGAAATATTCCCTAACCTAATCATTTTATCCCTTAACTTGTTCTTCTTGTAAATTGTTTCCTGCAGAGAATCATGTAAAGCAAAACTGTTACAAACTGCATATTTTTTGCAAGTCAAACTATAAAAATAATCAAAGACAGATTATTGGCATCGAAAATCCTTAGATTAATGTGGGTTTGGCTACTTGAAAGAAAAGTATGGAGGTAATCCTGGACAAGGCTAAAGGTTTTCATTCAGCAAGTCTGCTTGATAGTTGAACATTCCTTGCCTTATGTAATTTAAAACATGTCTTGTCAGGTTGGTTAAGGCAGTAGTGAGAGTTGATGCTCAGTTGACATTCTGTGGGGGAGGGTTGCTCATTACATCTGACTACCTGATGTTTAGACCTTGTTGAAAGATGTGTCTCAAATTATGTCTAAGTATTAGTTTTGAAACATGCCAGAAAGTTTGATGGTGTAGCTAAGTCAAATAACAGCCAAGGATCTGTCTTGGTTTTAGAAATCAGAATATAAGCCAAATCACTGGAATGGCATATATATTTAGGGTTAGATGGGGAAAAAAATCTTAATGTGATATATAAGGCCATGGTGACTGTGAGAAAGCAAAGCTAGACAATTTTCACCAGCTTGGCCCTTCTTTAATTCTCTTTCACTCATGGGCACAGAGCCGAGACAGAGCCAGATTGTCAGCTCAGGCCAGACTTAATGCTTCATTAGTTTGCCCACCTCAACACAGGATGTAACATTTTGAGTATTAATAGCTGGCATTATAAGCTAACATAAATTACTGTATGTTTAAATGCTTAAAGATTTTTCCAACCTATGTCCTTTTTTTCTGTTCTGAGCATGGAAGCATGGAATATTAATAAAGCAAGCTCGTTGCTCCCTGTTGGAGCATAAACTAATAAATATTTTCCTACCATGAGTATAGATCACACAACATAGCCGACTAAGTAAAGAAGCATGCTGAGTACAAGTAAAGGGAAACTGTAATTTTCCCTTTCCCTCTCTTATAAATAGGTTTTTGCTTTCAATGAAGCAAATATATACATACACACATATTCATACACACATATGTAGGAAGAACAGTAGTTACAAATGAATTTCCCCAAACCACGGAGTTCCTTCTCCTCTGAAAAGATTGGGCTCAAGATGAAAGCTATCAGTACAAAGTATCCTCTGCTAACTTGGTGGGAGGCACTCTCTCTCTCTTGCATACACAAGGTAGATGGAGAGAGTGGGCTCAAAGTTGAAGTCCAAAGATGTGGAGCCACTCATATAGGAAACCAAGGGTGTACCTCTTGGGAACAAGATTTTCCAAAATTCCACTGGAATTTTGGCCTGGCAGTCTTTCTCTCCTTTTAAAGAGAGTTTGCTTCAGAGTGGCTTCAGCAATGAAAGAGTAGTTCCCATGCTTAGCTGGCTTAGGTCCTTGAAGGATATATGTCTCATCCTACTTGGCTACTTTGTGACACTGAAGAAATTATTTTAGTTCTCTGACCCTTGGTTTTCTCATTTGTAAAATGGGGTTAATTACATTTGTAAATCTTCCTTGCAGGGTTGTCAAGAAAGTGCTTTGTCAATTGTAATGTACTAAAATATGGGATCTGTTTCTGCTGAAACACATTTAACTTGCTTGAGATTTTTTTCTTTTCTTAGCTGTTAAGATTCAGTTAAGATTACTAAAAACCTACCTCTTTTACATATATTCATCTTGTAGAGTGAAAGTGAGATTTTATATATATATATATATGTATTTTATGTATATATATATATATACATTTTATGTATATATATGTATTATATAATATACATACATATATATATATATGTACTTGGTAATTGACAAGTGCCATACCAAGGTAAGTGGTGATCATGTTTAAAAATAAAATCCATGTCTGCTTCCTCAGTATTTTGGGAAAGACTCCTCTTTCTATTAGTCCCTTGGATTGATTCCTAGGGTAAACTGTCAATTCCTCCCTACAAAAAGGTAAAAAATTTAAGTAAGAAAATGAACATGAAGAAAATTCTTGTTTTAACCATAAAATAGGATTGCTACGGGCATAGTTTAGACTTCTTGATTACTTATTAGGACAAGTTTGGATCCTGTACATATGACATTCTCAGTCATGAAAGAAGACTTAATTTGATCATCCAGGGATGGATTCCATTATGTTCTCCAAAGTTATTTCCCTCTTCAACCTTATCCACTGAATGAATGGTTGAATTACCTTCTTATAGTCTCCATGCTACTTGACTCCATCAACTTCAGTGTGAAGAGACTGTCAAGAATAAAATTAACCACACATATATTTTAGAGAAGAATTAAGGTCCAGGAACTTGGACTGATACATCATTAACCCTGATCTGCAATTCTTAGCCAGATGTCACATGAAATTTGTACCTATATCACTTCAACTCGCCAAAGCTCTAGTATAAGCAATGATGTGTTGTTAAGTAATGGATATGTGACCCACTTTTAAGTTTAATCTGCATTATTAACATTTTCTTCACCAATTTTCAGAAGTCTAGAGACACTCAACAAAATAAATCAAGCCCAATTGGCAGTATTTGGTGATTTCTGAAGTGTAAATGTTCCCTTTGAAATTGTTAATTCTTCTGAGCATGTCTGAATTGGCTCCAACACACCCCTGAATACAAAGACTCAGATTCATTTTTTTGTATCATGAGTCCACCCTCTTTTTGGCACTCTGGTAAAGGTATAGAATTTTTTCAAAATAACATTTTAAAATGTATAAAACCAAATGGTTAGGATAGTAAAGACAACTAATATACTGGAATACACACATCAGAATATTAAGAAAACACACTGTCAGACTCCAAGAATCCCCAGTCCCTTGATTCCAAGTTAATAAACACTGATATAGTAAGAAAACAAACTCTTTTATATCTTCATAAACTGACATAACTATTTTAAAGATGATGGGGATAGAGAAGAAGGATAAAGTACTTATGATTCTTTATGGAATAAGAGCACTGAGAATCCAAATACTTTATCAGAAATGAAATTGCATTATTTTGAAGTTGTAGAGAATTTAAAAATATATTATTTTTTCCCAATTACATGTAAATACAATTTTAATCTTCATTTTTAAAAATTTTGAATTCCAAATTCTCTCCTACTTTTCCTTTTCTCCCCCATCATCAAGAAGGCAAGTAATTTGATAAACATTATACATGACCAGTTATGTAAAACATTTCCACATTTCTCACACATGTTGTGTGAGAAAATAGAAAAAGAATCAAGAAAAATAAAAGAAATAAAATAACAGTATGCCCATCGTATGTCCTTCAGGATTGTCTCAGATCTTTGTTTTTCTGGGAATAGAGAAGTCATTCACAGTTGATCATTGTACGGTATTGCTATTACTGTATGCGTTGTTCTTCTACTTCTGTTCACCTTACTTTGCATCGATTCAGTTTTTTTCAGGTTTTTCTGAAATCATCCTGAACATCATTTCTAAATAATAGAGGTTTTTATATGGAAAATATACTTCCATACAACAAATCTTTTATTTATTACTGTCATGTTTTCTTTTGTCCAATTTGCTTTCCTTTCTCTGCTGATTCTAATTTCCCATTACATCTTTTGAAAATGTTTGGAAATGAGTTTATTGATTTGCTACAGGATCATCCTTAGTTATAAATAAACAAAAAGGATAAAGGACATGACTGTAGGGGCTTTGAAAAGTAATTTCTTCTCACTGGATATGTCCTTTACTTGCTTGCAGATCCTTGAAATTCACTTAAGAGAATACACAATCTTTCCTTATGTTATCAGAGACAAAAATCTTAAATTTCAAATAACCCCTGAAAAATTAATTTGCTCACTCAATTTAGACAGTCAAAAATTTTCCTAGGTGCCGTTCTTGTCTGTAGTCTCTTCTAAACCTTGAATCTATTAAAATGTCACATAAAACCTTTAATATACTTATTCTCACAATTTTTATTTTAAATTTTCTTTTTTTGTGATAAATGTAATGAATACTAATAAACACAAACATGGCCATACACATCCAATTGAATCAACGTTTCATACTTTCTGAGTATGCTTTCTCTATTCTTACTATCCTTGTGGCAGCTGACATTGTGGATAGATCTCCTCCTGAAGGGCGCATATGAAGAGGTGACTTTATTCTTTGCCAACATAAAGCCTGCTACCTGCACAAGATCCCACTCTATCCTATCTCCTCCAGTGGATTGCCTCTTCTGATATCCTCTCTCTATCATTATCTTCAATCTCTCCCTGTCTACGGGCTTCTACCCTACTGCACACAAATATTTAAGCCTCATCCTTAAAAAAAAATTAGTTGATTCTTTCACCCTTTCTATCATCCTATATCTCTTCCACTCTTTGTAGATAAACTCTTTGAGAAGAACTACAATATGTGCTTCTACTTCCTTTTCTCTTTCTCTCTTCTTAACTCCCTTCAATTCAGGTTCTGTCCTCATTGTTTCATTGAAACTACTCTCCCCAAAGTTACTAGTGATTTCCTTATTTCCAAATTCGATGTCCCTTTCTCAATTGTCATTCTTCTTGACCTCTCTTTAGCTTTCTGCACTGCTGATTGCCCTCTTTTCCTAGATAATCAATTCTCTCTAGATTTTTGGGACACAAGCCTATGGTGATGATTCTCAAATCTATCTGTCCTGCCCTTTTCTCTGTTACCTCCAATCTCACGACTCCAACTTTCTTTCAGAAATATCAAACTGGATGTAAAAAAGGACTTGCAAAATCAAGCATGTCACGATTTTTCTTATAAGTGAGATGGGATGGAGGAGTTGGTCATAGAAAGTAAGTAGGATGAGAAACTGAGCAAGTTAAGGTACTTGAGGGAGTTTCAATGTGTATTTTAACTAATCCTCCAGGATAAAGACCAGGGTTTTGAAGAAGATAATGATTATGAGTCACTGAAGTTGTTGAAGAAGAAGGGGGTATGTTCTAGAGGTCTATAAACAACTACTACTCGAATTCTGATTGGGTGAAAGATCTGGATTATATAGACCTGAAAGGAGGAAAAGTTACTGAGTGATAGAGGTAGGGGAGAACTTGGAAGCAGCAATCAGGCTTAAGGAGTATTTCAGTTACCCTGCCTTGACCAGAAAACTGACAGGAAGGAATGAAAGTAGAGCCAGCACTAGAGAGGGTAGCCAAGGAGGTTATCTCATCAATAGGGAGTCAAATCTTGATGACTGCCAGAAGACAGAAGGAGTGAGAAAGGGAAAAAAGTTAAGATGAAGGTAAGTTTGTTGCCTACGGAATAGGAATTACAAAGGGTATGTTGGGGAGGGTACAAAGTGTATGGTTGAGACTTTGGGGTGGGCGGGATGAGGGAATGAGTTTAAGGAATCAGGTTCTGGGAAATGAAGGATGAATAGGGTTTATAAGGTTACTCTCCTACTCTTTGACTTCTCGTTCTTCTTGACATCACTTGACCCCTAAAACTCTGATTCAGCTTCTCTTGGAACAGGATAAATTATCTCTTGAAATGCCTTCAAATTATACCCATTATAAAGTCTTTATGTCTGATAATAGTCTCTCTTCCCCTATCAGAGTTCTCTTCGGTGGGATACCTCCCACCACTGAAAAAATTTCCTCCTTTTTTTTCTTTCTTTCTCCCTTTTTCAATCCTCCCCTTTTCCTTTTCACTCATTCTTTAGGACCTACAGAAGCTACAGAAAAAGACAGGAAGACAAAGATGGAGAAAAGTATTTAGCTTTTAGGAGATCATAGATAACTGCGTAAGAATTAATTTGAGGAAAGTAGTTAGTATGTAAATGAGATCTCAGGAGGTTCAATAGTGAATGATTGGTAAAGAAATAGAGAAAGTGAATAGAGAATATTTTTTTCTATAAATTTTGCAATAAGCAGTACAGTGCTGGTCATACTCAGAAAAGGCGAGGTTTCCTTTAAAAATTTAATAATAATGGCTAACATTTATATAGCACTCACTATGTGGCAGGCACTTTGCTAAGTACTTTACCATTATTTTCTCCTTTATCCTCACAGGAGCCCTACTACTATTACCCCCATTTTATAGATGAGAGCACTGTGGCAAACAGAGCTTAAGTATCTTGCCCAGGGTCACATAACTCGTCAATGTGTGAGGCAGGATTTGAACTCAAGTCTACATGACTCCAGCGATCTATCCACTATGCCACGTAGCAACTAATACTTAATTTTCCAGGACAACTAAAGGACTGGTCCATTGATAGTAACTTGATGGCCTATTTATAAAACAATGAGGGCATAAGGAGACAACATCTCCTTTCCAGGTTTCTGTTCATTAGATCATCAGGTAAACTCAGAGGTGAGGAAACTACATCCAACTGAATCAATGTTTCCTTATTTCTGAATATGCTTTCTCTATTTTTAATATCCTTGCAGTATCGTGTGTTTGTTCTTCATTCTTGAAAAGGACCATGACATCAGGAAGATGATGTCATTACTTGTAAATGAATTGGATATAAGTGAAGCAGAGCTATGCAGTCACTGGGCTCATCCTCTCCTCTAGAGCCAACTGGATCCTTGCTAAGATACAGACCAGGATGATTGGACATGGTCCCAGGATGAAGTTTGGTCCCAGTGACTAGGGTCTGCATTGACAACAAGGGGTAAGTCTTTGCATATACCTGGGTTGGGAAGCTGTCTCTAGCTACAAGAACATTTACCTCAGGGATAGTGAGGGCAATTGGGCATCTGAGCTGGGGAAGATCAAGGGAACCTCTGCTGACAAGGAATACTAGACCCGGCTGTGCTGCAGAGAACAGCAGGAGGTAAGAAGAAACCAATACACACCAGGTGAGTGCAGAAGCAGTGGGGCAGAATGTCTTTGACTGTAGGCACTTACAGGAGATTGGACGTTTGGGTTTGGTTCCAGGTTAGAATAGAGAACTGAGATCTGGAGCAAGAGGCATGATCCCCACTACCTCAGGGCTAGAGGTGATTACAAAATTTAAGATATCCCAACAAAAAATGCACAGGCAAAAGAGAAAGAATTCAACCATAGAAAGTTATTATGGGAATGGAATGGGAACAGGGGTTCATCTTCAGAGGAGTATATTGAACCAAAGAAGGGAAAAGAAAGTCAACCAATTACAAAGGAGATAGTGATTAAAAAAGAACATGATACTTTGAAAATTAGAATTGGGCAAGGTGAAAAAATCAGTTATAAGAGATCTAGAAATAATTAAACAAAACATGAAGAATGCAAAAATAGAAGAGAAAGTGAAACATCTTATTAAAAAAACTGATCTGGAGAACAGATCAAGAAGAGAAAACCTAGGAATAATTGGACTGCCTGAAAGCTATGATCAAAAACGAATTTTGCTACAGTAAATAAGAAATAATTAAAGAAAATTATCCTGAAGCATTAGAACAAGGGTGGGGGGGGAGTAGAAATAGGAAAAAAAACAGTTGAACACCACTTGACAGAGACCCTATGAAAGAAACTCATAAGAATATTATAGTCCAATTTTGAAATCCCCAGCTCAAGGATAAAATATTAAAAGCATCAAGAATAAAACAATTTATATATGAAGGTGCCATGATTAGACTCACTCAAGACCTAGCAGTGGAGATGCTAAAGGACTGCAGGTCTTGGAACACTATGTATCAAGGAGCAAGAGAACTGGGGCTCCATCTGAACATATCATACCCAGTAAAGTTTAGCATAATCCTGAATGAAAAAAAGGACATTTCTTCAACTGTCAGACTTTCAAGGTGGTCAAAAAAACCCCACAACAAACCTGAACTAATAGAAGATTTGACATACAAGAGCCAAAAGAAACATAAGAGACATACAGAAGACTAACTACAAAGAATTCAATAAGCACAGACCATTTACTTTTTATATATGTAAAATGTATATATGTCTAAGATTGTCATTCATTAGTAATTGGGTAATTCATAAGAAAGATTGGGGTATGATATGACTTTAAAAAGTAAAACCATTTAGGAACAGCTTAAAAGAGTAATTATTCTGTACAAATGATGTGCAAGAGGAAGAATCAAGAAATACTGAGGAATTAGATGGGGAGGAGGGCTGATAATTTTGGTAACTTACTTTCATCAGGAACAAGGGAACAATATATACATATATATATGTATATATGTATATATATATATATATATATCTAGAAGAGTATGAAAATCTTCAAAAACAGAAGAAATAAAATAGTAAGAGAATCAGGAGGGGAGAGAGGATTAAGGAGGGATTTCTTTTTTTTTTTATAAATTTATTTAACTTTTTACATTCATTTTCACAAAATTTTGGGTTCCAAATTTTCTCCCCATTTG
>CM053771.1:350958573-351002504 GCA_028658325.1 Potorous gilbertii | reverse complement strand
GTGATTTCCTGGTTTCTCAGAAAGTCATTAGCCTCCATCTGTTCCATTCTAATTTTGAGAGAACTATTTTCTTCAGTGAGCTTTTGCACCTCTTTTTCCACTTGGCTAATTCTGCTTCTGAAAGCATTCTTCTCCTCGTTGGCTTTTTGATTCTCTTTTGCCAATTGAGTTAGCCTATTTTTCAAGGTGTTATTTTCTTCAGCATTTTTTTGGGTCTCTTTTATTAAGATATTGACCCGTTTTTCATGCTTTTCTTGCATCTCTCTCATTTCTCTTCCCAGTTTTTCCTCCACCTGTGTGACTTGATTTTCAAAATCCTTTTTGAGCTCTTCCATGGCCTGAGCCCACTGGAAACCTATTTCAGATGTTTGGGATACAGAGGCCTTGACTCCTATTTCTTTCCCTGATTGTAAGCATTGTTCTTCTTCATCAGAAAGGAAGTGAGGAAACATCTGGTCACCAAGAAAATAACCTTCTATGGTCATATTTTTTTCCCCTTTTCTGGGCATTTTCCCAGCCAGTTACTTGACTTCTGAGATTCCTCTCCACCACTGCCCAGATCTGCCCAGCTAGTGCTTGGGGTCTGAGATTTAAATGCTGCTCACCAGCCTCAGGGCTTTCAGCGGCTGGCCTGGCTGCTATTCAGGGTAAGATTAAATCACGTCCTCAGGTGGGGGCAGGGCCTCCTCCCAGGCTCAGTTCCCTCAGGGAGTTTATGCAGAGACCTTCTGTAATGGAGCTCCTGCTGAGCTCCTGCCTGCTCTGGGAGCCTATGGCCACTGTTTCTTCAGCCACTGTCTCCCGAGGGGGCCTGAGTTATGGAGACATCCAACTCCCCTCTCAGCCAGCTCAGAAGTCTCTCTCACTGACCTGTAGTGCCTGTGGGTGGAGGGACCTTCCCGACCACTAGAGAGTTCATCCCTGAAGCCTGCTCGTATCTGCTCCTCTCTGTGCCAGGTGGCCAGGGAAGGGCTGGGCTGAGCTCCACTCCCAACTGGTGTGCGATGGACCTTTGGGATCAGTTTTTTGGGGCTCTCTGGAATAGAAATCTCCTTCACTCTGTTGCTGCATGACTTCCACTGCTCCAGAATTTGTTGGGAGTTCTTTTTAAAGGAAATCCTTGGGCTGTGGGTTTGGAGTTAGCATATGTGAGTCTTTCTACTCTGCCATCTTGGCTCCTCCCCATAAGAATGGATTTCTAAGGGAGGGGGAGGGAATAGATTAAAGGGAGGCATAGAAGGGTGCTCAGATCAATTGGAATGGGAGGATGGGAAGGGATCTTTTGAGGGGGATTGGTAAGTAATAGAAGTGCAAACTAGTGGGTAGAAGTAAAGTAGAAGAGTCAGCAGGGATACAAAACAAGATATATGCAGAAAAACAAAAATAGAGATCAATTCGTTAGGGAAAGTATATGTCTATATGTATGTATATGTGTGTGTATATGTATATGTATTATATCTATATTTATGTAGTAATATGTCTGCACCTAATTGTAGCCTTCTTGGGGGCAGGAGGGAGGAAGGGTGAAAAAAGAACAAATAAAAAGTACACAGCAGAGAACAAAAGAAAACTTATAAGGAAGCAAAGAAAAGGACAGCTCTCAACACAACATGTATTATTTATCACACAGGCTTTCCTTGAAAATTTATTGTTACATATCCTGAACCCTCTCTTATGTTCTGCTATGCACAGGACATGCTTTTTTTCCTTGCTTTGTAATTAAGTTCTAATATTTAAGTTTATGATAGATGTTTTTTCCCCCTCTGTTCTGTATGTTCTGACATTTAAGTCTAAAAAAAAAAAACTAGTGAAAAGATGATTTAACCTTCCTTCCTGATGTGGTACAGACTCTGGGAATCTCCTTGAATCTTCCCACTTAATCTGGCTTTTCATGCCCAAATCTGTTACCTTTAACCTAGCCTAGACCTCCATCATCAATTACCTCTGGATTGCCCTGCCTGCTTCCCACCTCAGCCCTCCAAGGTCTGTTATCTCTGATTGCCTCCAGCAGTTTCCTACCTCTTGACTACATCAGAATCCCACTATTTTGATTCTGACCTGTAGTCACTCCAGTCCCATTAAAGATCCTCCCTAGACTTCTCCTGGAGACCCTCCCTAAAACCCTTCTCCCATCACCCCAGACTACTCAACTACCCCCAGATCTCTCCCACAGTTTTTCTGCATGTAAGGTCCTTCTTGTCTCCATGAAGGTGCTCAGATTCAGTCTAGCTCCAATTCTATCTGACCCTCTTGTTAATACAAAGGTCACAAATGGTGAGGCTTCGTAAGAGTCAACCCAATATGGAGAATCTTTAATGAACTTTATTTTACTTTGGCTGAAAGAAGGCTAGGGTGGAATACATTTGGGCAGGATCTGGGGTGTTGGTATTTTGGGGTCCCAGGCACCCCAAACCTCAACATATGGCTCCCTGCCCTCAACATTCCCAACTATCTCTAATTTTTTTTATCTATTCTCAATCTATTCTCTATCCAATATCTGATGCAAGCAGATTTTTCTGGTTTTCTTCTCATTCTTTAAGTTGTTTCTATCCTATGGTTTTATTTCATATAAAACTTATGATCAATCATAATTACTTTGCATATCAGTTTTGTATAGTTATACAGATAATACCTGTATATTGAAATGCAATATGGGAGATGCCAGGGGCTAGATGGAAATACATAGAATTCAAACAAGTCAGCAATCTAAGGCTCTGTCCAAAACATCAGAGTATGTCCCTAACTAGAGGTTCTAAAACTGGTAGGTGGGCAAAGATATTATAGTAAAAACTTTTTATTGATGGCTTTTATTGAAAAGTTCCTAAAATTGCAAAGAATGACCCAATTGCTGGGACCCATTTGATATAGACTAAAGAGTGAACCACTTTTTTTTTTAGTTCAGGAGGATAATATGGAAAATATCTCCTGTAAATCTCTTGCCTTAGATCTAAGGTTAGAGTAGAATCTGGGACCAGAATGTCCTGCCCCTGGGTTGCCCAGTGGGAAGAAAAAGGCTTAGTTTAAAAAAAATGCTCCTTCCCCTCCTACTTTAGAGGGAATTAAAAAGTAAATAGAGCCAATGCTCCCTCTCCACCTCCTAATCTAGCTTTACGATAGCTTCCTTGGTCTGTATATTCAAAGAAAGTTTTGGGGCACTGCTTTCTTATTTTTATTTTTCCTTTGAACAAAGAAAACTCAGAGGGGTAATAAGTGGAGGGGCTGAGCTAGGAGAAAGTGTAAGGTTGAACTTGAGAAAGGGAGAGGTAATGACAGAATGGAAACAGAATGGAAATGGGGAAGTAGAAAAGGGTGGTTCCTTCCATTGCTCAACCCCCAAAGATCTGATTTACATCTCTACGACTCTATTGAAGCTCCTCTCTCCAGGACACCTCTAACCTTTTAATTGTGAAATATTTTTCTCTGTCATCTTCCTCTTGTCTTTTCTGTACTATTGAACACTCTTGAGTACTCCTCTGTCTTTGAGTATAAAAAAAATTCCCCTTCCTATTTTCTTCTACTTCAGTAGTTCTGCATGACAAGGATTAGGGGAACAGGATGTTTCAGGTTATGTTGGAAGGATTTTCAAGTGGTAAGTCAAAGGAAATACTAAGTAGGCCAAAACATCAAATAAATCTCAGCTGAACTTTCTAATTAGAACATTGGTGTGATAGAGCCTTCACAGACCCTATCCATGAGAGGGGAATCTTGTGAACTTGAATGTAGGCAGCTTGGTAGATGCCTGGAGTTCATTCATCATTGAATTCCTCTCAGCAGATAGCAATGAGCTTTACAAATAACAGGTGCTCAATAAACGTTGTTTTAATGATTGGACAAATATGAATGAATTAAAAGAGGGTAGAAAGGTGAAAGGTGAAACTGAGAGCACCCAAAACTAACTGCTGCACAGTTTGGTCTAGAACTAGAGGTTTTTTGTTTTTTTTTCTCGCTACCCTTAGGCTCCCATTAAATTATATTATGTTGATCACTGCATAATGAACATAATTTCATTTTATGGATTATAGCACATTAATAGTGTAGTCAGGAGTGACAGTTCTAGGTCTGATATTAGAATGATATAGTGTATTTGGCTCAAGGGAGAAATGTTTTATGCTTTTGAAATAATCTACTGCATCATTCACTTTTTGGCAAGTATAAACATAAAATTTAATCACCTGGAATTATGTTTTAATTTCTTGTCTCCCATGAAATTATATGGGTCAAGCATATCTTCATTTCAAACGCAAATATAAACCAGACCTTTTTTTTTTAAATTAGAAATCAGCAAAAACATTCTTTTAATTGTGGAGTCGTTCCTTTTTCAGATGTCTTTGCTATAATCTTTGGGATTTGGTGAAGCTTAAAATGATGGACTTGATTATCAATATTTTAGCCAGATTGTTTGCTTCATCAAATAATGCAAACTAAAGGACCCAATTATAACACTAGTCAAATACTTTTAGATTAGCATTTTTGAAATGGCCGTCATCAGGAGAGAAAGACCAGACCACGCAGTTCTCCAATTATTTAGAGCAATTAGAGGAGATCATCAGACATTTCTGAGGTCTCATTAGTAGAAGTGTTGGCTGTTACAGACATCTTCACAGATCACAGTAGTGCCTAGGCCCCTGGACGCCCACACACCCTTTTGGGAGAGTTCCTGCAGACAGTGACTCACTTTTAAGTTAAACAAAGGTAGCTATTTTCACAGCCTATTTCTCCTTTCCCACTAAAAAGTCACTCATTACTGCCTTTCCACTGAAATAAAAATTCTAAACACCAATATCGGTCCACTGAAAGTCTCTCTAATTTTATTTTAAAACAAACCCCATCATCATCTTAGTACCTAATACTAGTACAAGGGATTTTTCTAGCAATGAAATTAAAAGACTTAATTTTTCATGCCTTAGCTACTTAGGATTTTTTTTTAAAATAGATTTAAATTGTATGATTTTGCAAATTACAAAGTTACGAGATAGCGATGGCTTAAGTAAGACCTTGTGCAAGTCATTTTTTTAGAGTTCAGTCTCTTCATCTATAAATGGGAAGGTTGGAGTAAATGATTCCTGGGGCCCCTTTTAGGCCTCAAATTCTAGGACTAAGAAACTAGACTCAAAAATTCTATAAGGCCTTAGAGTTAAGTATATTTTTATTTTCTATGCTTTTGAAAGGTGTCATTATGGAAATTATTGAACTTCTTCTAGGCCAGTACCACAAAGAGATGGAGAAGGAGAAGGATTCTTGTCCAAAACATATTTCTGAAAGAACTAGTTTGCAGCCATAAAGACCTGGAAATTAAGAAAGTGCCTCTCTTTGGGGAATAGATAAACAAATTGTTACATGAATATAATGAAATATTATTGTGCCCTTAGAAATCATGAAAAGCACAGTTTGAGAGATGTCTGAGAACATTGGTTTGAACTGATGCAGAATGAGATGAGCAAAACTAGGAGAAAAAGTTATTTAATGACAACTCCAAAATAACTTTGCAAGATCTGAGAACTCATATTAATTCAACGACCAACCACAACTCCAGAAAACCAACAATGAACCCTCTTCCTACATGCTTTCTGACAGAGAGGTGACGGGCTCAACTTGCAAAATGAAATATACATTTTTTAATGTGGACAAGGTGGAAATTTGTTCTACCTCCTTATATTCATCACAAAGGTTATGCAGTTCTACTTTTTTCATTGGGGGGGTAGGGAGTAAAGAATAAATTATTCTTAATTGAAAAGGTAAAAGAAGTTACTTTTTTAAAGTGCTCAGGGATAAGTTACTAAATCCAAAGATAATATTACTGGGATTATACTCTAAGGAGGTTTTTAAATAACAAACAAAAACAAAATAAAACAAAGTAAAACAAAGAAAAGCAGACAAAAAATTTTACTTAAATAGGAATAGTGTTTATTCTTAAAAATGGAAATAAAATATATGCTCAACTATAGAATGGTTTTAGGAGGTGAATATAAATGTCTCTCTCTCTATGTGTATGTGTTCATATACATACACCCATATATGTATAGGTGTGTGTGTGTATACATAGATCCATATATGTGTATGTGTGTATGTATCTATATATCGACACACCCACACATTAATATAGCACTTACTCTGTGCCAGCTACTTTAATAAGGGATTTACATTCTTATCTCATTTTGTTCTCACAACTACCTGGAAGGTAGATGTTATTAATATCTTCATTTTAGAGATAAGGAAATGGAGATTAAGTGACTTGCCAAGGGTCACGTCACTAGTAACTGCCTGAGGTTATATTGAACTCAGATCTTTAGACTCCAAACCTGGCTTTCTCTCAGCTACATGCTTCCCTGATAGACTTAGGTGAAACTACCTTCAGTCATGCTCTAGAACCAAAAGGACCGCGCATATTATGACTGCAACAGCATAATGTAGGACAAAGTTAAATGGCAAAAATATTCATGTTAACTGCAGGGGAGAGTGATAGTCCTATCAAAGACATCAAAGTAGAAAATACTAAATTATCAGAGTTAAAACATATGACCTTCCTTTCTTTTAATAGGTAAATTACAAATGTAGAGTATGACATGTGCAATCACCTTAAATAACTGTATTAGACATGTTAACAAACTTTTCAGGAGGAGATATAATAGGTATATGCATATGCATGTTAGGGTCATTATTTGGATATTTGTTGGGAAATATTGGTGATTTTCAAACAAAATATACTATTAATAACTGAATTAGGTATTAACTAAGATTCCTTCCAGTCCCTTATTTTTAATCACAATATTTCATTGCTATGTTTAGTTCATGTTATTTAGTTATTTAATTCAGACAATAACAGAGTAAAAAAGAAAAAAACAAACCCAGATAAAACCTTTTAAGACTTTCCATTTTCTGTGGCATTCTTATGAGTATTTCTTACTAAAATACTGAAAGTATTCTTTGTCTAATCATTTGTCCACACCCTTCTAGTTCCTTCGCAGTGGCATAATCCAATTGTCAAACCACTAGCTTTTTCTATAAAGAATGCTTCTCTTACCAGATGCCGTATATGCATATGCTGTGTATGTGAAATAATAGTAAGGTGATAGCTACAGTGCACAAGACTGGTGCAGAGGATCACATGTAGTGATTTGTTAGCATGGGAAAAATCATTTCGATAAAATTTCAGACATTGAACTATTTAAAGATATGTTGCATTGGGGGTAAGAGGGGAGTCGCCTGTATAGGACTACTTTATGACCAAAGATGAAGGAGAGGGGAAAGTAAAATTTTAATGGTGAATTTGAGGGACCTCAAGAATTATAATTATCTCAAAGTAAAATTATCAGGAAACTGTGGTACCCCTCATAGACCAATATGCTCAAGTTCTTATGCCTGGGGTCGCTGTATGACTGAATCCTAATTATTCATATATCAGACTAGGAGGAAAAATAACATATATATGTAATATATATGTGCATGTAAATGTATACATGTATGTAGTACATGCCTTTGCATATGTGTATGTATATGAGTCAATCAATAAATGTTTATTAAGTGCCTCCTATTAGGGAAGCACATTAAGTGCTAAGTGATGCTAGGTAGCACAGTGGAGAGAACACTGTATCTGAAGCCAAAAACACCTGTGTTCAAATCAGGTCTTGGACATTTATGAGTTAATTGATCTTTTACATGTCACCTTAAATCTGTCTCAGTTTCCTCATCTGTACAATAGCAATAATATTAGCACCTATTTCCCAGGGTTATCATTAGGATCAAATGACATAATAATTGTAGAGATACAGCACAGACCCTTTCACTTAGTAAGGTCTATAAAAATGGTAGTACTACTTTTTTATTTTGAGGCATGTATTCTTTCCCTGCTTTCTGTAATTACTTTTGGATAAGGTCAGGCATCACGTTTGGTCCTTGTCATCTTATTGATGTGGTCCTTTTGATGAAATTGAAGCATAGGGGAGCAGTAACCTTGTATTAGTCATTCTTTGATTTCACTTTCCACAGCAGATTATTCCTACAAACCCCATCCCCCCATTCTGTATCTTGTCTTTCCTTGATGCCTACCAACATGTCCATTTCTCCCATCTGTCTGATCTCTCAGGCTAACAACATTTTTACTATCTATCCAATTGCCAAATTTACCCTACAACATCTTTCACCCTTTATATTTATTCATATGACCATCTTCATCACCTCTTGCCTCATTCTTGCCTTCTGATTGGTCTCCCTGTTTTGTCTCTTCTTTGGCTGGTACATTTTCCAGGTGACTGCCAATATAATATTCCTAAAGAAGAAGTCTGACCAAGTCACTCTCCTATTCTACTCCAATGGCTCCCTATTACCATTAGGGTCAAATATAAAATCTTTCATTTGCCACTGAAAGCTCTTTATGATTGCCCCCAAACTATAGTTTTCATTATATATTACTCCTCTTCTCACACACTATGATGCAGTCAAAATGACCTCAGTATTCTTTATACGTGGCATCCCATTTCCCATACATGACATTTCCCACCCAGGCCTGGAATTTACATTTTCCTTATCTGTATTTCTTCTAATATCTCATTTCCTTCAAAATTTGACTTATGTTGTACCTACTATGCTAAATCTTTTCTGACATCCCTAGCTCCTTTTAAAAGTTCCTCCCAAAACTAGCTTGTTTTTATTTATCGTGTATTTTATGTGTACCTCTTTATATGCATTCTCCATGAATATATAATATAAACTCCTTGAAGGCTGGCATTATTTTATATTTGTCATTGTATCCCCAGAACCCAACACATTGACTGGTGGTTAGTAGACACTTGATAAATGCTTGTTGATTGTTTAGATTGGATGTTTGACATTTAATTCTATAAAAGCAAGCACCCTGACATATACTAGAGGGCCTGCTATCACAGATTCTTTGATCTGCTTTTCTTAAAAGGAAAAGCAACTTTTAAGGGGTCAACCTTCACTTTAATCAAGCACATATATCATTCACTTTGTTCAGGTGAAAAAGTCAACTCCCTGAACTTCAGAGAAAATATAGAGAAATCAAAATTAACAGACAGTGCTTCCAGCTTGCTTGATTGATCAACAGAAAGATAACTGCCTGACCCTACATAGTTACTAGAGAGAGAAGCACCAATATCTGGGTTTTCAAAACCAGGGGCTCCTTAGTGGCTTCCTAGAGTCTCATCTGGCTTAAAAAAGTTTCCAATGAGTAAGCCCCAAAGTAAAACCTCACATCAGAGTACTTATACATTTTTCAGAGTCAGAGGGCATCATAACCCTTGAGAACCAGTGCCTCATTAAAAAAATGTAGAGGCCTTCCTACAAATCTTCCCAGGCCCATTAATGGATGGGGAAGATCTTTAATCACATTATTCAATCAGAGGGACTTGAGTAAACCAAAACAAAAACAGCCAAAGATTCTATTTTGCTTGCCATTACACTCTAGCCTTCTAGAATCCTTGGCCTCACAATCTAAAATGGCCATGAATCCAGGAACACAGGCATTATTATTTGTGATCCCAAATCCAGATAATTTTAGCAGGTCACCTGGGTCTATTAAAGGATGGCAAAGATCTCAATAAGAAGCAAAATTATATTAACAATAAGAAAAAATGCACTCTCAATATAAATTCACAGAGAGGTCAAACACCAGTGCTCTATGTTTTGACTTGGCCATTAAAAAGAGCGTTCATAATAACAGAAAATGGAAAACTGGAGAACACAGAAAGTAGAGTACCTACATGAATTTGATTCCCTAAAGGGTTGCCTGAGCATACGTAAACCATACATGAACCTACTTCATTAGTGAAAAAAGAATCATGCAGCAATTCAAGGAATCATACACATAAAGGAACAAGGTCCAAATAAAGAAACCCAAGCAAACAGTTCATGGGTCAAATTGGAGCTGGCACCAAAGAATAACAGATAGAAGGATAGAAATATAGAAGAATATACCCAGACCTTCTCCTCCACTAGTTCTGTAAAGCATTTGGGCTATGATCACTCAGTGGAGCAAGATCATTTGTCTCTTGAACTCAAGTTCTTTTCCCCTTTTGGAGGGTAAACCGTTAGGAAGAGATATACCTAAAGCAGTATTCAGTATCTTGAGTACTGCATAGATCCTTGGGGATGTGAGTATCACCAGAGAACAAAATGCTTAACTGTAATGGTAATTTAAATGGAAAATCTTTCCCATTCATTAATAGGCCCATGTGACCTGCCTGGGTCACATGGAGCCTGTGGTAAAAGGAGCTAGCTGAACTGGTGGAGCAGGAAGAGGCAGAGGAAATTAGTGAGAGAACAGTCAGAATTAAAGGCTGCAGGCCAGCCTACAGCTGGCTGTGAGTGAAAAAAGGGCATTTTGTTTAAGGGAAACCTGCTTGTAATTTATTTAATGGAGCTGGTTTGTGGGAAGGCTAACAGGAGGAAGGCTTGGGGATGGTGTTGTCCTCTGCATTGCTGTTTTGTATAGATTTTTGTTACTATGATGGATTTGGCTTTCTGGTGTCGGAATAAATGTTTTGGTTCTGTCTTCCTTGGGAGAGTCTCTTGAATTTCATGATTCAAAATTGTGCTAGGATACTCATGGCCACTGTAGATGGTGTGAATATCATAGTGGTTCTACATTGACTCTCTAACAACTCAGAGTGCTTTAACCTTGTTGGCATGGGGTTGTGGGGAGGATAACACATTGAGTCTAAAGAGTGGTATAGGTCCCTGATGGGTAAAAGCCCAGCAGAAGAAAGAGAAGTATACTGTTATAGGGTTTGTATATAAATCTTTCATGCTTTTGTCAAGTTTTTTAAAAAAATCTTGTCATATGTCCAAAGTCATACTAGTCTGAATGACTACATATTCTTTTTTTTAAACACACTCATTTTTTTAAGAGACTTAGACATCAGCCAAATTAGAATAGCTTTAGCAGAAACTCTGGATGGGGGCAAAAATTTAAAGTGAGTGACTTAGTGAGAGGTCCCCCAAGATCATAAAAGTTCATGATTCCTATAAACCAAAGGTTCAATTCTTCACCACAGGTTACTTTATTCTGTCATGTTTTCATATTTACCAGTCTGTTTATCTCTTCCTTTTCCTTATCCATCTCTTCTATTGGAACAAGAGTTTACTGTTTATTATTTTAATTTCCTCTAAATTGCCTTTGAAAGTCTCAAAATAAAGGGAGTATTTTGTGATAGAAAATGCACTGGCCTTGAAGAGAGTAGAGATGTTATTTTGAATCACATTTTTAACACTTACTAGTTCTGTAATCATGGTCAAGTCACTTAATCTCTGTAAGCAGCGAAGTGTCAAAGCCAGCTCATATTGTTATATTTTCAGTGAGCATTGATAGTGTGAACACATCTGTAAATGTTTACACGATGGAAAAATGTTAATAATGCCAATGAAACATAGAAAGTAACTCATGCATTTTTGGAGAGCCAATTGTTAAATATTTACTATGTTTATCTATATCTATATACCTCATTTTCCTCATCTTTAAAAGGGGAATGACATCTATAATACATTCCAAACAGGGATACTGTGAGATCCAAATGAGATAATGTAAATAAAGTGCTTTTGCTTTGCAAATACTAAGTTTCTATGTGTCAACCTCTATTAGACAAGTAATTTTGGTCTTGAATAAATTATCCATCTGTCCTTATTTTCATTATTCTTACTGAAATGGTTTTATAGGCATCTTATTTGAGTAGATTTGTCTTATTAATTGATGTTTTCTCATAACTCAGTTGTGAATCAGATATTAACATGATTTTATATCAGAGGGCATATGCAAAATTTTCCACTTTCTTTTAGAAATCCAATAAATGAATCCTAAATATTTGTTGATTAAAATCCTTAAGTCATATTTACTTTAACCTGTTATGGAGTTTTATTCATAATTTTGAGTTTTCCAAGAATCTGTTTCCACTTTTCATTTTCTTCTTTTCTTCTGATAAGCATTAACTTCTATAGATTTCACACAAAATATGAACATAAAAGAAAAAATAATTTCTTGTCCTACATAACAGCTTTAACTCTAACTTTAAAAAAAGAGCTAGTTAAGTGCAAAGTATTTGTAAATTTCAGTTTTCTAGGACACATGGATTTGAGAACGTTTGTATTCCTACCAAAGGAAACTATCAGCAGTAAGTGTAAGTGAAGTCTGTACGAAGAGTGGTCTTCTTTTGTAAAGTATAAGCAAATTAATGTTCGTGATAGCTAACATCTTCTTCTTTACTTTCATCTTCCCTAAAACTAGAATCTGTGAGATTGACTAAATTAGATCACTCAAAGTGATAAAGTTTGAACTGAATGCTATTGCATCAGTCTTATTTCAAATATAACACAACTCAGGTTGCTTTTTCTGTGGTCCTATGAAGAAACACAGGAAATGATAAGGCACTTCATTTGGACAAACCAGTTATCCTTTCATTGACTCTGGACTAGATTGCTTATCCAAAAGGTGAAGAACAAAAAATATACTCAATCTGGGGCTCTGAGTTATGCTGGGGAAGGTTTAGGAATAGGAAGTACAGGCTTTGTGCCATACTCATCCCCCTGAAAAAAAAGTATGTCTTGTCATCAAGCAAATTGGGATAAGCAAACATATATATGCCTGTTTGCAATATTTTGGTTTTATTTATAAGGAATAGGAATAAAACATTGATCAGAGAGAGGATACTCCATTTCCTGGGACCCAGTTTAGACAAGTTTCACTTCTTTAGGTCTTTAGATACAATAAAAGATTTATATTTTAAGGTGGTGCATTTAGCTATTTTGAATTAATATTGGTAAATGGTATCATGCCTTATACTGTCAAATTATCTTTCAGTTTTCACCAAAATTTTGACAATGGTGACACCTTATCCTCGTAAATTTAATATTGGGAATTATCAAACATTATGCTGTTATATTTACTTGCTTCTATATTTTGTGCACCTTATGTGTTCTAAAAACCAATTTTCCTATTTTTTCTAAATGAGTAACAAATCATTTTTAGTACTTAATGCTTTGTAGTATAGTTTCAGATGTAGTACTCATAGACTACCTTGCTTGCCACTAATTTTTTTATAATTACCCTTGAGATTCTTTACCTTAATTTCCTCCTTATAAATTTGGTCACTATTTTTTCTAGTTGTATAAAATAATGCTTTGGTAGTTTGATTGGCCAGGCATGGGAAAAGTAGATTAATTTAGATACCATTGTCATTTTTATTATAGAGAATTGACCTAATTAACACTTCTCAAATTATTTAGGTCTAACTTTATGCAAAGAGTTCTTTATAGATCAATTCATATAGCCACTTGATATATTCTGTTAAACATCCTCCCAAATATTTTGTATCTTCTGTAGCTATTTTGAATGGAATTTCTGTTTCTTGTCATTTCTGTAGGATTTTGTTGGTAATTTACAGATCAATTTTCTCTTTAGGACAGCAGCCCTCCTATCAGATCAGCTCCCAGCAACAACTTTAAAATGTTTCTTCTTTCACTTAACTAATTTTGATTTAGTTTGCATCAAAATAATTGATTTTCTCTTCACTTCTGAGTTGTTTTTCCCTTTTCTGTCACCTTCTGCCTGATTTTCCTCCTCAGAGCAGTATTTCCTTCTGTGAAGTGACTCCCCTTTCGACATGAGGAAACAATATTCACATTTCTGTGAGAGAGAACAAAAACTAAACATAATTGCATAATAATCACTAAAACATACTACTTTTTATTATTTAATTATTCAAATTATCAACCACCTTGAGGATTCATCAAATAAACTACATGGAAACTAGAAAATCATATACATAATTATTGTTTTCAACTCTACATCATATATAGCATTAATTCATATAAAATAACTTAATTAATATCACCATATGAATTTTTTATAATTTCTATTGGAGTGAAAAGATGCAAAATATAGATGCTTAGTAGAAGGACCATGTGGCATCAAAGTGAAAGATATGTCATCCCTGTCAAATACTTTGCTTTTTCACTTGTGCTGAACAGGCTTCAAGAAATATTTTGAAAATGAACTTAAATTTCCATATTGATTTAATTAAAATAAGCAATAATTTTATCAATTTGCATAATGTTTGCACAGAATATTATATAAAAAGAATAGTAGGATAGTGAATTATCCATGAACCATTTCCATCTGAAATTCAACAACAAAAATATGTGAAAATGATGATGGTAAATAGTGATATAAACATTTTCCCAATCATATAAAATATCATTTATACACATTAAGTGAATAACTGTCAATATTGTGACCAAAAAAATAGTGATGGTAGGCATTGAACTTCAAGGCTAACTTAAATTGAATAAGTGATACTTATAAATACCTTTCTATATTCCAGGCAAGAAACCTTAAGCATAAAGTCAAGTAGGGAGAAATTTGGGGCTGTACATATCACAAGACTTATTGGTATCCTTAAATCAAAGCTGAATGAAAAAAACATGTATAACAGCAATTTCTACCCATGAAATATTAATCTCAATGTACATTTTCAGAATGGGAAAATGGATTTTGAAAATATTCCAACAAAACTTTAAATAATATTAGTGAAACACCCAATCATATGGAAGGTTAAAATGAATAATTCTTCACCAAAATGATTGATGACATTTTCAGAACACACGATAAACAGGTTAAAAATTTGCAGAAATATTTTTGTCCCAAATAGATATCACTTCACTAACCAACAGTAAAGGCTGATAAAAGGCACACATCACTGAAATTATGAAATATAATAAAAAATGTTTTACCTCTTGTTTGAGTCTATAAAAGAGCTAAGCCCCCAAAGTGAAATTAAAAGGCTGCCCAATGTGGCATTCTGATTGATTAAACCAATTACTTATTGACAATGAATACTGAAGGAAAGATTGCATCTTTTATAGAACTGTGAGACCAGGTTACTCTTACTGGAAAAAAATAGAATAGTCATCCATAAGGGCCCTGTTAGGATTGACTGAAGCAGATTTTGTGATTTTTTTTTTATTTTACACAGTTTTGTAGAAACTGTGCAACACGTAACTGCAATATTATACGTAGTTAGTCAGATAGCAGCTACCAGCGGCAGAGAAGTAGTGTGAATTTACATGGATAGAATTATTCCAAAAGTTGACTATCTTTCCTAAATTAACACACAATTCTATAAATATAGACCTTAAATATCCTTCAGAATTCAACACATGAATTGAATATTGTAACAAAAAACTCATCCATAAAAATATTTAAAAAATTAAGAATGATAGTTTTAATAGATTTCACCAAATCAAATGCTTGTAATCTTCAAACTACAGGGAAAGAAAAACTTGCACAATGTAGAGTCATAGCAGAGGTAAAATAGTATATAGCAGTGGGAATTTGATACACATTATCTTCATTGTTCTGTATTTTGCTTGAGTTGCTCGAAAGATGATTAAAGTGCACCTTCAAAGGAGAAAGTTAAATCCTAAAACTTTTATTCATTTATGAAAGCCATTTTATCCAACTGTGTAAAAATCAACAAAGTGTTAAATATTAAAAAGTAATAGGAGAGTGGCATTCCAGGACCATTCCTATCTAAACACTTTTGAAAACAATGAAACCCCATCCCTAATACAATAATAATAGCTGTTATTAGTATTATTATATTCTAATATAATAATGAAGGCACTGTGATGTAGTGGACAGAATGCTGGACTTGGATCTTGTCTCAAATTTTACATTTTTACAATTTTACTGTCAATGTGACTATAGGCAAGTCACACATACTTTTCTGAGCCTTAAGAACTCTTAAGGACTAAGTAACAGATGTATAGAAATCTGTATTGGTAAAGTGAGTTCTTCAATTACCACTGATAAAATCACAGGTCCTTTGTGTATGACATATATTATTCTAATATGTTAACATAATATGTTATGACGTGATACGGTACGATTGAACTCAATTTTTCTTCATGCCTTGGTCAGCTCCTTAGTTATAAGGATTACACAGAAGCATATTAACTTATCTGGGTCATTTTGGTGGTATTTCCTAGTTAGAACACTAGAATGTGTCAGTGAATTAAAAAAAGTAACTGTTGTGTCTAAGCAAATTGGCTTTCTCTCCAGGTCTGATATCAGCTTGTCAGCTCCTTCTGTCTATCGACTTATCTAAAGGCTCCAGTTCTCATTGTGATAAAATAAAAAAGGAATCTTGTGAGAGAATTTGAGAGCTATATGTGCTATACTTATAAAGGTAAATAATTATTATTCAATATAAAATGAATGTCCTCATTTTCATTCCTCTACTCCTCAAAATCAACTTTCTTATTCTTCTCTCCAGTTTCAAAGTAAAAGGTGGCCCTTCTCCTTATTAAAGCTAGTGCTTCTATTTGTTCCCTTAATCCCATCTCTTCTCAGCAGCTGTCCCCTCTCTGAAGATATTTTAACAATTTCCTCTATAACTCCTTCCACTTACAAAGGTGCTCCAATGCCCAAACCCATTAAAAAATGACAGCTGTCCTTTGAACCTGTCATCCCCTCAACCTATCATGCAATCTCCTGCTCTCTGTCAAAAAAAATAAAGTACTATATACTGACTATTTTCACGTCCCTTATACCTTAACTTCTTGCAATCTTACTTAAAGACATGTGGTTGGCTTGTCCCTTTCTCTCTCTCCACTCCCCTGTTCTCATTATCCTTGACTTCTCTGCTATTTTTGACACTGCGAAACTTTCTTGATACTCCTTCCTCTACTGATGGTGACAGTGTGTCCTACTGATGTTTCTCCTATAACATTTTCTTCTCTCTCTTGGCAGCTGCTCATTTTCCTCTCACTCCTTAAATGGGGGCATTACTGACATTTCTGGTCTTGGTCCCCTTAACTTTTCTTTACACTCTCTCCCTTCATGATTTCACCCAGTAGGATCATTTCTACTATCATTTTATGCAGATGACTGTCAGCCCTCTATCTCGACCACTGTACGTTTAAGAGGACATTTCTCAATGCCTGTCAGGTATCTTTACCTCTTGAAATTTGATATGTCTAAAACTTCCCTCATTTGATATTTTTTTACACATACTCCAAACCTTTCCAAATCTTTCTTCCTCTACTTCTGTTGATGAAATCACCCTTCTCTCAGTCTCTACAGAATTTTAATATTGGGGTCATCTTAATTTTTTTAAATATATAATTAATTTATTTTTAATTTTCAACATTCACTTCCATAAGATTTTGAGTTTTAAATTTTCTCCCCACCTCCCCCATGTTATACTCCCTCCTCCCCAAGACAGAGCACCATCTTATAGAGGCTCAATTTATACATTCATATTAAAAATAATTTCACATTAGTCATTAGGTAAAGAAGAATTAGAACTAATGGAAGGAATTACAAGAAAGAAGAAATAAAACAAAATAACTAAAGAAAAATGGTATGCTTCCATCTGCATTCAGACACCCAACTTCTTTCTCTGGATATGGATGACATTTTCCATCATGGGTCTTTTGGTGTTGTTTTAGATCCTTGAATTGCTGAGTAGAGTTAAATCTCTCAAGGTCAGTCATCACACAATGTGGTTCCTACTGTGTACAATATTCTTCTGGTTTTGCTCATTTCACTCAGCATCCATTCATATGTCTTTCCAGGTTTTTCTGAAGTCCTCCTGCTTATTATTTTTTATAGCACAATAGTGTTCTTTTACTCCAGCAGTAGTCATATATCAAAACTCATCCAGCCATTCCCCAATTGATGGACATCCCCTCAATTTCCATTTTTTTTTGCCACTACAGAGTTGCTATAAATATTTTTGCGCATGTGAGTCCATTTCCCATTTTTATAGAATATAGACCTAGAAGTTGTATTGCTGGATCAAGGGGTATCCATGATTTTATAGCCCTTTGGACTTAGTTCCAAATTGCTCCCCAGAATGGTTAGATCAGTTCATAACTCCACCAATGCATTAGTGTACCAATTTTCCTATATCTTCTACAACATTTATCATTTTCCTGTTTTCTCATGTTAGCCAGTCTGATAGATGTGATGTGGTCCCTCAGAGTTGTTTTGATTTGCATTTCTCTAATCACCAGTGATTTAGAGCGTTTTTTCTTATGAGCATAGATAGTTTTAATTTCTTCCTCTGAAATCTGTCTGTTCATATCCTTTGACCATTACTATATTCGTTAAGTTTGACTGAGTTCTCTATATATTTTCAAAATGAGGCATTTATCAAAGATACTGGTTGTAAAAATTGTTTCCCAGCTTTCTGCTTTCCTCCTAATCTTTGTTTCATTGGCTTTGTTTGTACAAAAACTTTTCAATTTAATGTAATCAAAATGATCAGTTTTGAATTTCATAATGTTCTCTGTCCATTGTTTGGTCATAAATTCTTCCCTTTTCCATATATCTGACAGGCAAACTATTTCTTGCTCTCCTATTTTGCTTATAATATTAGTCTTTATATGTAAATCATGTACCCATTTTGATTTTATCTTAGTATAAGGTGTAAGAAGTTGGTCTATGTCTGGTTTATGCCATACTATTTTTCAATTTTCTCAGCAATTTTTGTCAAATAGTTTTGTCAAATAGTTAGTTCTTATCCCAGAAGCTGTAGTCTTTGGATTTATCAAAGAATAGATTACTGTAGTCACTGATATATAATCTTGCATGCCTAATCTATTCTACTGATCACCACTCTATTTCTTAGCCATTACCAAGTACTGATGATTGCTGCTTTATAATACAATTTAAGACCTGGTACAGGAAAGTCACCTTTCCTTGCATTTCTTTTTCATTAATTTCCTTGTTATTCTGGACCTTTTGTTCTTCTAGATGAATTCTGTCGTTTTTTCTAGTTCTATAAATTACTTTTTTGATGGTTTGATTAGTATGGCACTTAATAAATAATTTAATTAAGGTAGAATTGTCATTGTTATTATATCAGCTCAGTCTATTCACAAGCAACTGACATTTTTCTTTATTTTGACCTGACTTTATTTCTGTGAAAAGTGTTTTGTCATTGTGTTTCTATAGTTTCTGGGTTTGTTGTGGCAGGTAGATTTCCAAATATTTTATGAAATCTACAGCATCTTTAAATGAAATTTCTCTATCTCTTGCCATTGGACTTTGTTAGTTATAAACATATAGAAATGCCAATGACTTAGTTGGGTTTATTTTATATTCTCCAACTTTACTAAAGTTGCTTATTATTTCAAGTAATTTTTAGGAGATTCTCTAAGATTCTCCAAGTATGCCATCATATCATCTGAAAAGACTGATAATTTTGTTTCTTCTTTGACTATTCTAACTCCTTCAATTTCTTTTTGCTCTCTTATTGCTAAAGCTAACATTTCTAGTACAATATTGAATAACAATGGCGATGATGGCATCCTTGTTACACCACTGATCTTATTGGAAATGCTTCTAGCTTATCCCCATTAAATATAATGCTTGTTGATGGGTTTAAATAGATACTACCTATCATTTTATTAAGATTCCATTTATTCCTATATTCTCTGTGTTTTTAATAGGAACAGGTGTTGTATTTTGTCAAATGCCTTTTCCTCATCTGTTGAGATAATCATATGATTTCTGTTAGTTTTGTTGTTGACATGGTCAATTATGCTGATAAGTTTTCCTAATATTGAACCAGCCCTGAATTTGTGGCATAAATCCTACCTGGACATAGTGAATTATCCTCAAGATAAGCTGTTGTAGCATTTTTGCTAATATCTTATTTAAAATTTTACATCTACATTCATTAGGGAAATTGGTCTTTTTTTGGGGAAATTTTCTTTTTCTATTTTGGCTTTTCCTGATTTAGTTATCAGTACCATATTTGTATCATAAAACAAATGTGGTAGGACTCCTTCATCTATTTTTCCCAAAGAGCTTATAGAGTATTGGAATTAATTGTTCTTTAAATGGTGGTAGAATTCACTTGTAAATCCATCTGGTCCTGGAATTTATTTTTAGGGAGTTTATTGCTTACTTGTTCAATTATTTTTTTCTGAATTGGGGTTATTGAGCATTTTCTTTCCTCTTCCATTAATCTGGGAAATTTATATTTTTGTAAATATTCATCCATTTCACTAAGATTGTTAAATTTTATCAGTGTATAGTTGATCAGAATAGCTCCTAATTATTGTTTTGATTTCCTCTTCCTTCATTGATGGTGAATTCACTCTTTTCATTTCAATGCTGGTAATGTGGTTTTCTTCTTTCTTTTTCAAAATCAAATTAACCAAAGATGTATCTATTTTATTTTTTTTCACAAAATCAGGTCTTAGTTTAATTTTATTAGTTCAACAGTTTTCTTCATTTCAATTTTATTAATCTCTTCTTTGGTTTTCAGAATTTCTAATTTGGTATTTAATTGAAGATTTTTAATTTGTTTTTTTCCAGTTTTTAAAATTATATGCCCAATTCACTGATCTCTTCTTTCTCTATCTTATTCATGCAAGCAGTTAGAGAGATAAAACTGATCCTAAGAATTGCTTTTGCTGCATTCCATAAGTTTGGGTATTTTGTTTCATTATTGTCATTCTCTCAGATGAAGTTGTTGATAGTTTCTATGATTTGTTGTTTGAACCATTTATTGTTTAGAATTAGATTATTTAGTTTTCCATTGGTATATAGTCTATCTTTCCATGACCCTCTATTACATGTAATTTTTATTGCATCATGATCTGAAAAGGATGTTTTTAATATTTCTGCCTTTTTGCATTGCGTTGTAAGGCTTTTATCCCCTAATACTTGGTCAATTTTTGTGTATGTGCCATATATATCACCAAGAAAATATACATTCCTTTCTATTCCCATTCAATTTTTTTCCAGAGGCCAACCATATCTAACTTTTCTAAAATTCTATTCATCTCCTTAAATTCTTTCTTGTTATTTTGTGGTTAGATTTATCTAATTCAGAGAGGGAGAAGTTGAGGTTTCCCACAAGTATAGTTTTCTTGTCTATTTCTTCCTGTAACTCCTTTAACTTCTTCTCTAAGAATTTGGATGTATATATGCTTAGCAATGATATTACTTCATTGTCTAAGGTACCTTTTACCTGGATATAGTCTGCTTCCTTATCTCTTTTAATTAGATCTATTCTTATTTTTGCTCTGTCTGACATCAGAATTGCCACCCTTCCTTTTTTTTAAACTTCAACTGAAGCATAATATATTATTCCTCAGCCTTTAATTTTACTCTGCGTATGTCCCTCTGCTTCAAATGTTTTTTGTTGTAAAGAACATATTGTAGGACTATGGTTCTTAATCCATTCTGCTATCCACTTCAATTTTATGGGAGACTTCTTCCAATTGAAATTGACAGTTATGATTACTCTCTGTATCTTTCTCTCTATCCCATTTTCCCATTTATGTTTTTCTCTCTCCTTTCCCCTCCTCACTAGAGTTTTGCTTTCAACCACTGCCTCCCTCAATCTGCCCTCCCTTCTTTCAACCCCATCCCCCTTCTGCCCCTTTATTCTTACTACTTCTTCCCTCAATTCTAGCTACCCCCCCCTTTGCTTTCCCTTTCCCCTACTACTTCTTATAGGGTAAGTCAGATTTTTTTGTATGAGTATGGTATTCCTTCTTTGAGTCAAATCTGATGAGAATAAGGTTCAAATAATCCTCATCTTCCTCCATTTTTCCTTCTACTGGAATACATTTTTATGCCTTTTAATGTTATGCAATTTACCCTTATTTGCCTCCTTCCCTCTTCTCCCAGTACAATCCCTTTTCACCTCTTAGAATTTTTATCATCACATCAAAGTTAACTTATACCCATGCCCTCTGTCTATGTATATCCCTTTAAAATGGCACAATAATAATGCAGTCCTCAAGAGTTATGAGTGTCATCTCCCCTTGTAGGGATGTAAACAATTTGCTCTTATTAATAATATGTTATTTTTTAATTTCCTGTTTACCTTTTTATTTCTCTCTTGAGTCTTGTATTTGAATATTAAATTTTCTGTTGAGCTCTGGTCTTTTTTTTTCAGGAAGGTTTGGAAGTCCCCTATTTCATTGAATATCATTCTCCTCCCTGTTTATTTTTGCCAGGAAGTTGATGCTTGGTTGTAATCCAAGCTCTTTTGCATTACAGAATATCATATTCCAAATCCTCTGATCATTTAATATAGAAGCTACCAGGTTTTTCATAATTCTGACTCTGGTTTCATGATATTTGAATTGCTGTCCAGGCTCTTTTTGTTATTATGATTTTCAAGAGGACCAATAATTTTAAAATTGTCTCTCCTGGATCTGTTTTTCAGGTCACTTGTCTTGCTAATGAGTTATTTTATATTTTCTATTATTTTTTCATTCTTTTGTTTCTGTTTGACTAATTCTTCATTTCTCATAGCTTTCATTTTGGCTTCCACTTTCCCAATTCTAATTTTTAATAAACTGTTTTCTTCTATTAGATTTTTGTACCTCCTTTTCCATTTGGCCAATTCTACTTTTTTAAGGACTTGTTTTCTACAGTCAATTTTTGTCCTTCCTTTTCTAAGCTAGTGACTCTCTCTTGCTTATCTGTCATTTCTTTTCCAATATTTCTTCTACCTCCCTTATTTGCCTTTTAAAATCCTTCCTGTGCTCTTCAAAGAAAGCTTTTTGGGCTTGACCCAGTTCATAATCCCCTTTAAGATTTCAGATATGGGTATATTGATAATGTGGTCATCTTCTGAACTTGTGCCTTGATCTTCACTGTTCCCATAATAAGAATCCATGGTCATTGTCTGTTTCTGCTTTTTGATCATGGTGTTTGCCTAATTCCTGGCTTTTAGAATTGAGCTCTCCAGTTGCAATGCAGGGGGCAGTAGTCAAATTTCTTATGTTAGGAGTCCAGGACCTGATCACTAGCTTTGGATGCTGAGGTCTCAGATGTTGGCAGGTGGAAGCTCTAAGAGTCTGGCAGCTTACTTGGTGCTGGGCTGAAGTCAACAACACTCAAGTTCTCGGGGTGGGGGTTGGGAGTCTGGCACCTCAGGGATGCCTACTCACCCAGGCCTAGAACTCAAGTGTTTGGTTCCTGAAGGATGTCTGCCAACCTGGAGCTTTGCCTCCTGGAGCTGTGCTTGCTGGAATGGTGACTGAAGCACTGGGAGATTTGACTGCTGGAGAAAACTTGTGCATGTGGTAGTTTTCCAAGCTGGTGCTTACTGATTTCTCTGCCTATGCTGGGTCACTTAGAGGTGTCCTAGTGCTGGTGTTTGCTTGTTTCACCACACTGGGTCTCAGGATCTCTACCTGGTTTACTGAGGTAAGGCCTGCCATTGGCTTGTTGGGATGCAGCCCGTCCTGTACTACTTGCCCTCCCCCAGAGCAAGAGGGGCCTTTCTCATTAATTCCCTAAACTTCCTAGGCTATAAGACTGCTACATTCCATCTTAATTCTGGCTCAGTTGTAAGAGAGCTTTTCCTGGGGCAATATTTTTTAGGCTTTCAGAGGTCAATAAGGAAATGTGTGAGTGATTTACTTCTTACCCTGTCATTTTGGCTCCTGGAAGTGGAACCTATAGTCATCTTTAAATCTGAGCTCTCTCCCCTCTCATATAACTTGTCAAATCCTGTCATTTTCATCTCAGCAATAATATGTTTCACCTGTCCCTTCCCTTCCACTTCCAATGCTATCATTTTATTTCAGATCTTCATCTCTTCCCAATTCAACTTCAGTAATAGCATTTTAATTGGTCTCTCTGCCTTGAATCTTTCCTCAATACATCTTTAAAACTACTGCCTAAGTAATTTTCTTTATGCCACTATTACTGTGTTAGTTTTCTACTCAGAAATATTCCATTGTTCTTCATTGTGTATTGGAAGTACAGTATGTTGCTTGTAATCCTGCCTTCAAGGTCATGGTTCAATGTGATTCCATGTGGATTTCATTTCCTGCTCCTAAAATTGGTGAAAAATAACTAAGAATATGACAACACTTCAGGTCCATCTCTTGGGACCATGGGGACTAAAAAGAAAGGAGAAAAAAAGAAACCCTTTCCCACTTCACAGATTCAGTTCATGGTATCTGCACTGAAGGTTAGCCTTCACCTTCTCCCAGTGAAGAAAGAGAGGAAAGAGGCTGACACAGTCTGACAATTTTAAAAACAGTTTTAAACCTATTCTGGCGATGCAGTTGATAAACAATAGTACTCTCTCACCCATATGATAGGAAAATGCAGGATATCTTCTCCCAGAAGCATGGTTCCTCCATGTTAGGCAATCTTGTCTAGCTCTAAAGAACCCATTATGTAAATAATGTATGCTAGCTGGCACAATGGATAGAGTGCTGGGCCTAGAGTAAGGAATACTCATCTTTGAATCTGTCCTCAACACGTATTAGTTGTATGACCCTGGGCAAGTCACTTAACTCCATTTGCCTCAGTTTCTCATCTGTAAAATTATCTGAATGAGGAAATGTCAAGCCACTCACATACTTCTGTCAAGAAAATCCCCAATGAGGTCATGAAGAATCAGACAAAACTGAAAAAAAAAAACTGAACAATATTAACATCACATATCTTCAAAACTAGAAATTCTAAGAAATGCAACTTTTGCTTTTGTTTGGTTCCCTGCAGCTATCCTTCTGCTACTAATCAAAGTCGTGGCCAAGTAATGCTTGACTCATGCTTCCAGGAAGGAGAACACTAATAGATGAGACAGAACTTTTTGGAATTTTCAACTTGCAACTTATAGCTTGGAAAATTAATCCCTTCACCAGTTCTCTTGCCTCTAAACTTTAAACTAGAAGTAATGGAAGTGTGAGTAAGCATCATGCTTTACTATATGAAAAGTTTTTGTCCCCCCATTTCCTCAGACCTGTAAATATCTGCTGGCTTTCTTCTAAATCTGAGTTACTTCCTTATCATGATCATACAAAATTTTATGTTTATGAGCATTTTAAGTCAAGGAAAAGGACAGGTCAATCAGATATACACAAAAACAAAAACACAACCCAACAACAACAATTACAAAATCTCTGTGCTGAGCTCTACCATAACATTTGTTTTTGTGCAATCATGTCTGACCCTCTGTGACCCTGTGGATCATAGCATGCCAATGCCATCCATGGGACTTTCTTGGAAATGATACTGGAGTGGTTTACCATTTCCTTCTCCAGTGGAGTAAGGCAAGCAGAGGTTAAGTGACTTTCCAAGAATCACATAGCTAGTAAGCATCTGAGGCCAGATCTGAATTCAGGTCTTCTTGACTCCAGATACTGAATTCTATCCACTAAGTCATCTAGCTCCCTAAAATAAACCACAAAATAAACCACTGTAAAAGACGAATAAAAGCAAAATGATATCTTTACATACATGAGTGTTCTGGAAAAAAAATAGTCACATTAACAGTGAATTGATGGAAACCACAAGAATTTAACACTATCTTGAGGGAATTGTTGACACTGTGTCTGCAACATATTTACAAAATTCTTTTGATTTCTAGGAATTTCCCTCGCTAATTCAAATTCTCCCAATAGAATTTTTGTAAGCATACTTACTTTTTAAAAAATGTGATGAAAAATAGTAGTAATTGTTTTCTTGTTTCTTTAGGGTCCTAATGAAAAACATTAGTCACATGACAGTGAATTGATGGAAACCACAAGAATTTAACACTTTCTTGAGGGAGCTGACACTGTTTCTACAACACATTTTATAAAATTACTTTGATTTCTAGGAATCTCCTTTCCTAATAAAAAATTATGAGCATACTTAATTTTAATGTAATTAAAAGTAGTAATTACTGTTTGCTTGCTTCTTTAAAGTGGCAATGTTGTGTCATCATAAGAATGGACACATATTAGAAGGTAGAGTTGACCTCAAGTTGTCATCTGGTTTCTCAAATTAGCTATTATGTTAGTTTGTATAATTTAGCAAGAGAGGACAGTCCATGGTTCAAGACCAGGAAATTAATTCTCCCATGAATGTTTTGTAATGAATAGACTAACTTGTTGTGTTCTACAATCCAAATTGAACTATTATGAATCATTTTCTCATAATATTGTCAATAAGCATTTGACATATCTTCATTAAGAACATTTTGGCCTTACTGAGTCATCTCTGCATCACAGACTGAAGGTCTGCAATTACTATTTGAAAGAGCAAAGTTTGTCGTACATATGAAATAAGGGATTTCATAATTTTTTGTTATTGTGCTGTAAGGTTTAGAAATTGCTCCATGAATATTGACTATTTCTACTTTTATAACAACCCTGAGAAGTAGATACTATTGTTATCTTCACTTTATGGATGACCAAACTATGAGACTGAATGTAAACTGACTTGGCTAGGTTCAATCTGGGGCTGCATTTGAATTCAAGCCTTCCTGATTCCAGGTCCAATTCTTTATTCACTGTGTCACCTAGCTACCTAGCACAAGCATGGAACAAGCGGTTACCTTGGATATAATAAGTAATTACTTCTTTGACCTTATGTCCAAGTGCCATGATCCTTTTATTTATGTTTAGATACTCTTTCACGTATTTATAAATATTGTGTTTGTGCTTTGTTGCTGAAAGAGATCATGCCATCAGAGAAATGTTGACATGACTTACACGTGACTGTTTGAGGGAAAGAGCACTATTTATATTATATAGATGTAAAATTCTATATCCAAATATATATAATTATTACATAATTATATATAGATATATAATTATATATATTATAAACATACAGATCAATTAAAATCAGCTTATTAAATTCATTAATTAGCTATATAGATTTTGATTAATTTTATTTTTCCTGTTAGAAAAAAATACAAGTGGTTGTATGTCAAATGGATCAAACTCCGCAAAACTCTCATGAAACTTCTCTGTGGCCTGAGCTAGATTAAAATGTAACTGAGAAATGTTTAAAAAAATAAAGCTATAATACAACATTGGCAATCTTCATTTGGAGTCTTCTAAATAATAACTCTGCACACAGGTATGATTTTATATTTGAATGTGGTCCTACGGAAATAGTGGATAGGAAGCTAGCCTTACAGTCAAAAAATAGTTTTCAAAGATATATAAAAAAGGAAATTACAAAATATTTAGAGCAGCTCTTTTTTGTGGTAGCTAAGAATCAGAAATTGAAGGGATGCCCATCACTTGGGGAATGGCTAAACAACTTGTGGTATATGATTGTGATGGAATTTTATTGTGCTATAAGAAATGACAAGAAAGATAATTTCAGGAAAACCCAGAAAGACTTGCAAGAACTGATGCAAGTGAAATGATCAGAACCAGGAGAATGTTATACATGCAGTAATAGCACCATGGTACAATGAAGAACTTTGAATGACTTAGCTATTCTCAGCAATACAATAAATGATTCAAGACCACCCCAAATGTCCAATGGTGAAGCACATGATTCACTCTGAGAGAAAGAACTAATATTTGAATACAGAGTGAAGCATGCTACTTTTTCACTTTATTTCTTTCATTTGTATTCTTTAATTTGAGTCTTATAGAAAATGACTAATGGAAATGTTCTACATGATTACATTTGTATAAACTATATCTGCTTGCTTTCTCAGGAAAGAGGGAAGGAAAGGAGGGGAGGGATGGAGGAAAGAATATAATTTATTTAAAAAATAAATATTAGAGAATTGTTTTAATATGTAGTTAGGACAACATGAAATATATATTTTTAAAAAGACCAGGCCTCAACTCCTGCCTCCTTTCAGGCACTGAAGTGATTTTTCTAAAACCAAGATCCAATGATGTCACTACCTACTCAATAAACTTCCCTGGTTCCCTATTGTCTCCACAATCAAATTCAAGATACTCAGTTTGGCATTCAAAGTTCTTCCTAACTTAATTCCTTTCTCCTTTTCCAGTCTTCTTACATTTTTCTCTCCATCAAATAGTCTTTTGGCTGTTCCATAAGCAAACTCCTGGCTTTGGACATTTTCTCTGACTGTTCCCCACTCCTGGAATGCTCCCCCTCCTCAACTTGCTTACTGACTTCTCTGGATTCTTTCAAGTCCCAACAAAAATCTTACCTTTGACAGGAAGTTTTTCCCAACCCCTCTTAATACGAGTGCCTTTCCTCTGATAATTATTTCTCATTTATCTTTTGTATAGCTTATTGTGTATGTATTTGTTTACTTAATGGCTTCCCCATTAGATTGTAAGCTTCTTGAGTGCAGGTTGCACTTTTTGTCTTTTTTTGTGTGTTTTCAGTCCTTAGCACACTGCCTAGTACATTACAGGTGCTCATTAAATGTTTACTAGTTGATTATTAAACAATTTATTGTCTCTAGTGAATATTTGTGATTAGCAAGTCTCCTAACCTTTTAGGGGACACATCAACTCTTTAAGACTATAAATTATAAGATCATTGAGCTCATTGTAGCCATCTCTTAGGTTGGGTAGGTGGGGGATAGAAGAAAAAAGAAAAAATATGTGATAACTTTGTTATATATTTAAAAGGAATAACAAGTTGTATATAATAGATTCACAATTTCATGTACAATCATTTGTCTTATTATACTATGTTATGGAAATGCTTGTTTTATTCCATAAATTTAAAAAATGATGAAAACTTATCAGAAGAAAGTGTGACTAGGAAAGAAGACTATAAATTGTAGAGCAGGCATCCAGATACATTAGCAAGAGTTTCCTTATTCATAGCTTACTATGCCAATTGAAATAAAAATTCTAATAAGAAAGATGTGGAAATATCTGTATGGTAGGAAAACAAACTATGAATACAGAATTATTTAAAATAATAGCTATAATGAAAATTAAAAGTGGCCATGATATGTCTCTATAGCTTTGTTTTAATTTTTTGCATCTTTTTAAATGGGTAGAATTATAGAAAACAATATACAATATATATCTATATGCACAGAGCAACATTCACCAAGAGCATTGGATCTGAAGTCAGAAGAAATCCTTAGTTTGAATACTGCCTCCAACAATTAATAACTATGTGACCATGGGAAAGTCATTTAGCTTCTCTGGACCTAGTTTCCTCATGTGAAAAGTAGAATTAGTAACACCTATGTGCCAGGGTTGCTATGTAGCTCAAATGAGATTTTATACGTAAACATGTTGCAAATCTTAAAGGCTCTATATTTATGTCACTTATCATTATCCATGGTTCTGTGCTAAATTATCAAACTAAGATAGCTTTATATACCTTCCTGAATTACAGTAATATGGTCTGTGATATCCCTCTATTTCCAGAATGAGCATGAAGGCAATCTTGAAGGTAACAGTCAAAGCAACAATGCTAATTCCTTCAGAGGTTTTGAATGATTTAGGTGGTTGATAATGAAAATGTAAAACCCTACCTCTCTTGTTGACTTAAATCTAAGTTAGAGAGATATCACTTAATGTATAAATATTAACTGAGTGAATTCAGGGTCTGTATTGACCCTAAAACTAAGATGGAGATCATTGGTCTTGTATTCAGAATGCCTTAGATTTTTCTTCTAATACATCAGTGATTTCCTCCATCTCATCTCTCAAACCTAGCCCTTTCATTCTAGTCAAACAATCCCTGCCTTAGATCTCCTTTCACCAAGATTTTTGCAACAGCCTCCTAATCCCTCACCCTGCTTCAAATCTCTTCTCACTTCTGCTCAACCTCTACCAGGTGGACAAATTGATTTTCCTTAAATGAAGCTCTGACTGTATTACTTCTCTGCTCAAAAAAATTTAGTGCTTCTCTCTTATCCCTAGGAGAAAATGTGACATCTTCTCCTTACCTTTGAAAGTCCTTAAATCTAGTCCCATATTCTCTTTCTAGCTGCTCTACACATTATTCAACCAATTAATCAACCAACATTTATTAAGTGCCCACTATATGCTGGGCACTGGGGAGTTAAATAGAAAATAGTGAAAAATCTCTACTCATGAGGAGCTTATATCCTAATAAGGGCTATAAGAAGTATGTGTGTGTATATAGATAGATAGATAGATAGATGTGTGTTTGTGTATATATACACAAACCGATATACATATACACACATACACACATATATATATACACACATGCACAGCAAAACATAAAGTGAGCAAGAGCAAATAAAAACATAGTTAAATACAATGTAGCTGGAGATGGAGGATAGTAGACATTGGAGTGATCAGGAATGACTTCATAGAGAAAATGGTCTCTAAGCTGTATCTTATTAGAAGAGAAGGACTCTGTGAGACACAACTCAAGTACCATCTTGTATAGAAAGCATTTCCTGAGCACCTCAGAAGGTGGGTGAGACAGAGTTAATATAATAAAGGCATGTGGAAAGGTCATTCAACAACATAGAGATATGGAAGATGGAGTGTCCTATGTGAGGAAGAGAGAGAGAACCAGTTGTGTTGGAATACAAAGTATAAAGGGAAGAGTAATATCTGAGTCTAGAGAGAGAAGTATATCCAGGCCAGGTTTTCAAGGACTTTAAAAGCTAAACAGAGAACTTTATATTTTATTCTAGAATTAGCAGGAAGTCACTCAAAATGATTGAGAAAGGGAGTCACATAGTCACTTAAAGAAAATTATTCTGGCAGCCTTGTGTAGGATGGACAAGAATGGGGAAAGACAAGGCAGGGAGAACCATTGTAATGATGTATGAAAGAAACAATGAGGACCTTGAATGATACAGTAGCTTTGTGAGTGAATGGAAGGGGTTGGGTGCAAGAGTTGTTGGTGAAGTGGAAAGAAACATTTTGTAATTTTAATTGTGGTGTGAGAGAGGGGAAGAGTTGGAGATAATGTCCAAATTCCAAACCTGGGAGAATATATCCTACAATCTGTCAAAGTTTTCTCTTTGTTAATCACATTTGGCTTTGGGCTTCTATCTCCATCTGCCTCATAGAATGCTTCTCCTCAAGATGGAACTCAAGAGTTAGCTTTTACAGGAAGTCTTTCTTCTCCCCGATTGTGAAGACTCTCTCTCCGTATGTGATATTTAAAAGCTCTGTATTTATTTTATATTTTTCTCTCTACAGTTATTCTAAGATATACTTTTATAAACACACATGTTGTTTCCCTCGATAATATGTAAACTCCTTGAAATTAAGAACGATTTCTTTTTTTAAATTTGTATCCCTAGTATTTGTGCACAAAGGAACCACTTACTGTGATTAATTCACTGATTCATTTTATATCATATGAAAGAAGATTAAACCTTAGTGTGTCCATTTATAATACAGTATCTATACAAAGCTGCATTTTCTCCTTTTGTATTCCATTTTAGAAAGAAAAACTAAATTCTGCCTAATATCTTTGGCAGGAAAGGAAGATCAGCTAATTTATGAATTATCATTCAATTTGTAATTCTATTAGAGCTATTATGTATTTTTAAATGAATAATTCTTCCTTATTAAATGAATATGGTACAAGATAATTTGTGGTCATGAAAAATTATAACATTTTAATTTCTATACTTGAACTTCTTGTATATTTCTGATCAGTAAATACTTTTATATGGTTACAACTCTCAGTAAGGGTACAAGAAATTGAAGGCAAGGAAGTGTAATTCATTAATTTGTTGTTTGCTGTTCCCTGCCAAATTTACATCCTTCTTAGTCATAACTTCATTGATTCCATACTACATGATTTGCTAGACTTGAAAATGTTCCAATGAAAAGTATTTTAAAAATTAAAAAAAAGAGAGCAATCTAATGTCATGTAAAAGTGTATGTAAAGAAATAATTTAAAAAGTGATTCATGGGTAGTTACTACCTATCTATCTTTTAATACTATTGTAGAATTATAAAATAATCTTTGTGGTTCTATGAAGAATAAACTACGTAAGTATAAAATATTATAGTGTCATTTTCAGTTTTTCACTATTAAGGCTGTGGTTAACCATCTTGATAGTGAGACCAATGTGGAATAGATATTCATAAACTATCTTCTGATCTAATCTTCCTTCTCCATTTTTCTTTATAAGTGAATCTTACTTTAATATCATATTGTCATTAGCATCATTAGCATTCCACACTTTCCTCAATAGGATCATTCAAAATTGATGGGCTAAACTTTTATATTAAATGCAGTGCATACTTCAGTCTTATGCATCCTGAAAGAATCATACTATCTAGGAAATACACATTGCATCCAGTGCGATCTCCTTTCATCTTAAAAGGACTTTTAAAATGGTACCAGAATTACTGCTCAAAATTAAAATTGCAAGGAAAGTAACACTCACTCACTGTTAGAGATACTGGATATGCTTAGACCTTACATGAAAGTGAAAATTAATGGAATCAAGATGAATATATGGGTAAATAGAATTCATAATGAAATGTTTATAGCACTGTTAGGGTTATAAACTAACATTTAATTGTTTATTCTGTTTCACAAAGATTATCTAATCATCATAAGAATTTTAAAACCTCACTTTTTACCTTCCATATTTGAAAGAGGGTATTTCTCTGAATACAGAACTGTACTGGTGACACATTTTTTCCCCTGGGACTCAGGAACAGCTGTTACTTAATGAGTTATTAACACCACTTCCTGAAGTATGTGAATGAGTTTCAAAGATAGTAAGTACTGACCAGCCCAGTCTCAGCTGAATATGAGATATGACATGACTGTTGTATTATTGTGAGGTATATTTTACAAAATAGTTTCAGATTCTCTCTCTATTTTTGTTTGTATAGAATGTAAAGAAGGTATAGGTTTTCTAAGAATATAAATCAAAATGACATTTCTATGATTTGGAAGTAGATTAAGGCTATGATATTAGTGTGATGTCTTAGGAAAATCAGAACATTTCACAGATTCAAATGTAGGAACGATTCACGGGTTGGGATTCATATTGCACAATGCATGGAGCCTTCCTGGAATCTATGAACAGATCTCACTGTTACAAGAAAGATGCTGATTTGGTTGCCAAGTCTCACTCCTTCGGGATTAGGTTTGACGCAGTCTTTCAAAAGTATTCCTTGTGCTGCAAGATTTTGGAATGTCTCTTCAATGAGACATCTAGAATATCATGGATACTTTTAACTCATTCTGCTGTTGTGGCCTCCATGGTATTTTAAATCATGAAACTGCAGGCTATTTCCAACTTATTTCTTTGAGTGAAAAATCTAGGAAGAGTTTAAATATTTAAATGTGCAATATAATATTTTCATGACAATCACTTTTTTTGTATATGAGTTCTTTGTAAAGTTGATGTTAACAAATCAAACACTAGTGAATGAAAACTCACTTCACAATGAAAAATAAAATTTTATCTCAAATTTAATTATAGAAATCAGAAAAAAATAGATCCATCACTCCTCTCCTTTTTTCTTTTGAGTATTCTTGACCTTCTTCTTGTTCTCCTCTTTTTATCTTATGGAACACATAATTAATTAAGAGAATACTTAGTAAAATTTTTCATCAAATGTTTGGCTATCTGGCTAGGCTTCAACAATTTTCTTTGCTGTATTGGGGAAAGTGATTAAGTAATTTAATGATCCATAATCTATGATACCATAAAATCATTTTGTAGGAAATAGGATGGGATTCTTTGTTCATGGTATGTTCTCTAGAAACTTATGGGATACCAAAATCATTTTATGAAATTTTCATTTTTTGCATGTATTAGGCTATTGCTATCACATATCAAAACGGTGTGTGTGTGTGTGTGTGTGTGTGTGTGTGTGTGTGTGTGTGTGTATGCACATTTAGGATGGAAAATGGATTATTTCTAGCTTTAGGAAATATTATGGTCTCCAATCAAGGGTAGTGAAAATAGCTAGCTGAAAGTAACAGAGGGCCAATACTCATAACTGTAACTTCTCCTTCTTCTTCCCTCTCACATTTGGAAATTTTCCCACTCTTTGGCAATTATCTTCACTATATATCCTACTGAGATCCACATTCCCCAGATTATTGATCATCCTGTATTTCCAGTTTTGATTAATATTATTCACACAGGAATCTTTCCTCCAGGTCTAGGTAAGACACCAGCATGAAAATATTAATTGTCTCTGCTGTTCCTTTAAAATATTGTCAAATTATTATGTTGTTTAACTGGTACAATTCTTTTAAATCACATTTATTTTTCCTTTCCAGCTATATGAATCAGAATATTGGGTCCTTCCAAACTACACAGGGGAGAAAGCCTGTCTTTGGGGCTGACCTTTTATCCTACCTTTAAGCAAAGGGATTCCTTACCTGGGTCTTTATGAATCTAGTCCTTGTCCTCATAGATTTTTTTAAAAATGGTCTGAATGTAAATATATAGTGAATTGCATAGTGACCATATAGTCATTATAGAAAATACAGCCAAATGTCATTTTTCAGGTCAAGTTCTATTCAATGACATAACTTTGGCTCATATCAGATGACATACTAGAATGTACGGTTGAGTATTTTAAACCCATATCAGAAAAGCTATCCTTTGCTTGCTTTAACAGATATATCTAATTATTATGAAATCTACAAGACTATTGCTTTCTATTTCCTATATAAGACACAAGCCCTAAAATATATGGAGAACTGAGTTAAATTTACAAGAATACAAGTCATTGCCCAATTGTTAAATAGTCAAAGGATATGAACAGGCAGTTTTCAGAGGAAGAAATTAGGTCATATGAATTAGGACTCTATAGTCATATGAAAAATTACTGTATATCTCTATTGATTAAAAAGATGCAAATCAAAACAACTCTGAGGTACCACATCACACCTATCAAATTGGCTAACATGACAAAACAGGGAGATGATAAATGTTGAAGATGTGGGAGAGTTGGAACATTAATTCATTGTTGGCGGAGCTGTGAGGTAATCCAATCACTCTGGAGAGCAATTTGGAACTATGCCCAAAGGGCTACAAAAATGTGTATACCCTTTGACCTAGAAATATTGCTTCAAGATTGTATGCCAGAGGTATCATAAAAATGGGAAAGGGTTCCATGTATACCAAAATATTTACAGTAACTCTCTTTGTGGTGGTCAAGAACTAGAATTCGAGGGGATGTCCATCACTTGGGGAATGGCTCAACAAGTTGTGGTATATGAATGTAATGGAATACTATTGTGCTATAAGAAATGATGAACAGGAGGACTTCAGAGATGCCTGGAAGGACTTATATGAACTGATGCTGAGTGAAAGGAGCAGAACCAGGAGATAATTATACACAGTAAAAACCAAATTGCACAAGACATTTTTCTGGTAGACTTAGCCCTTCACAGCAATGTATGGACCTCAATCATTCCCAAAGGATTCTTGAAGCAAAATACTATCCATATCCAGAGAAAAAACTATGGAGTTGAACACAGAATGAAGCAGATTATTTTCTTTTGTGTTATGTTTTGTTTTGTTTGTGTTTATTTCATGGTTTCTGCCATTAATTTATTTTCTCTATGCAACATGACTAATGTGAAAATATGTTTAATAAGAATACATGTGTAGAACACATATAAGATTGCACACCATCTCAAGGGGAAGGGGAAGAAGGGGGGAAAATTTAAGACTTATGGAATTGATTGTAGAAAACTGAAAGCAAATTAATAACATTAATAAAAAGAAAAAACTAATATATATATATGGTGACAAAAAAGAATAATTCACTTATTCCTATTACAAATTGTTTTCTTCACAACCACCTTGCTTGGTATTACTATCTCCATTTCACACATAAGTCAGCTAAGACAAAAAGAGGTTAAAGTACCTCCTTACAGTCATACAACCACAAAGTTTTTGTCTCCTGACCCCAGGACCAGTGCACTTAACAGAAAATAGTATATGTTAAAGTGATATTTGCAAAAAAATACAATGAAATATTTATCTAATTTGTTGCATAAATATATTTCCAGATCTTTCAAAATGCATGCCATCTCCCTTTTAAATAAAGTTTTTGCTTTATCTTCTAAAATATTATACAATACCTTTATATCTTAGCATTTTTTTCAGTATAGCAGAACTGTGCATTCATCTTCCAGCACTTAATTACATATGCATCATTAATTCAAGACTATATTCTCTCCATTACTTCCATGTTAAGTCTCATTCAACTGACTTTAACTTGATTTCTAAGTGAAAAAATTAAAATACGTTACTAGGAAATTCCAGCGATCAAACTTCTCAGTTGGTCATCTTGCACCTTTGTACAGGAAAAAAAAATTGCTATCAAGTTTTCCACCATTAAAAAATGATAAATTTAGATTTCATCTGGTGAAATTTTTATTTTAATCCCTACATGATGAATACAGTAATGGAGGTTACTTGAAGCCTATTTACCACCACAAAAGTTCTGATAGCTTTGTTAGCTGCACTGCAGTGACCATCTTTACAGATAAAATCAGTGACATCTTTCTAGTAGGCCTTAGTTTTGCTAGTCTATCACCAAGTGAGACTCACCAGTCTCTAAATACTATGTACTTTAGGACACTAAAATGAATGTACCCAACATCACTTTTGGTCAACAATACCCATTCACTTGGCAAGTGTCAGAAATGGCTATCATTAAGTCTAGTTTGGGGAACACGATTGTAGTTTGCATTGAATGGTTGAGTTTCTCATTTTCCAGAGGATTCTGAAACCCAGAGAACTAAAGAGAATTTTTGAAGATCATACAACCATTTGAGGGTGAAGCCCTATTAGGGTCTTGCTGTCGGGATTCTCAGTCCTCTCCAACGTTTCTGGGTAACTCTTACTTCATATTTCCTTAGACCTTAAAACATTCAACGGAGTATCTTACTTAAAGCTGCATTCAGCAGAGAGGTAGACATAGCCTGCTTCTATGTAGAGATTTTTCTGACCTCTGTAATAGATTAGGTTTATATAGTGCAGCACTTTTTGACAGGTATTTTCCTCAAAATTATCTTATGAAATGGGTAATATAAATATATCAATTTCATGTAACAGATAAGGCAACTGAGACTCAGAGCTTTGAAATAACATTCTCAGAGTCACATGGTAGTGAGCAACAGAGCCAACCCTCCATCTCATTGTACTTCTTCATCTTAATTTTTGTTGTAAACTTAACACTAAATAAATACAAACATTTTAATATACAAATGAGTGACAATTGTACAAGGAAATATGAACCTTTATTATTACAATGGTTTTAAAGGAAATATACTAATGTGTGTATAAAATCTAAAAAACAACAAAATTTCTGTTTGTTTTTCCCTTCTGCATTTTTAAATTTTCTTATGTGAATTTAAAAGTTTTATTGATGCTTTCTTCTTCTTATTTTTCTTCTGTCATTACCATTAACTCAACTTTCAATTCTCCCTTATAATAAATTTATATAGTTAAGCAAAATCAATCAAACATTGGTCTGAAAATGAATGCATGCCTCATTGTACACCATCACTTCTCTCTACTAGTACAAATATTAATTTAACTGCATAATGCAGTTAAACTTTATCCTGGAACCATGTAACAAACCACAGCTGAATTATTGTATTAGATGGCTCTGGATAAAGAATAAAAATACTTATTCATTAAAAAAAGAATATATAAAATTCTTTTTTCAAGTAAATTTATTGCTCATGAATGATAGTTAAGGGAAAACTGTCTACATCCTTATATAATCCTGTAGTAGAATGGAGATCTTTGGAAAGTTAGGTATTGGGGAAAGTTTCTTTGGAGTAGAGGCATCCTTCACTAGTTTTTCTCTTTTCTTTTCCAAAATTCACATCCCAATTCTACCAATCACTTCGAGCTATCCCCATGGATTTCATATTCAATTTCCAAAGAAACTGAGTTTCTAAATTCAGGTAACCTTCTCCATATACCATTCCTTTGATATGTGTTGACTCAGTATTAAAATGTAAACTTCTTGATGTCAGAGATTATCTTAATTTTATGTTTGCATTTTATAATTATATTATGCGATTGACACATAGTAAAATCATAATGTGCTTCTCATTCATCCATTGGATTCTTATGAGGAAAACAATTTGTAAAGGCTAAGGTGTGAGTTATTATTTTAATGCTGTTTCTACATTCTTTTTCTGCTAACATGACAATGTTATTATTATTTGACTACCCCATTATTTGTATCTTCTCTCTTACACTTCAGAGATTAGTAGTTACTTTACAGTGACACCTTTCCTTCTATAATTATATGGGCAGCTAGTGGGTACAATGGAGAGAACACTGTCTCTAAAATAACAAGCTGGAGATAGGGACATGATGGCGACTACCAGCTCTTTTCCTTCAGTAACCTGAAATGGGGTTGGTCTGTTTCATTTTCACTTTTAAAGCTGGAAACCAGAAGATTGGAGCTCTCCCCACTCTTTCCAACTCTGTCCCACTCCTCATACAGGACAGAGTATTCATCTCCATTAAGGAGGAGAGAATTCCATTCCAGCAGTCTTTGGGAGAAGAGTTAAATAAAAACATATAAACATACAAACAACATAAGTAATAAAATCAAATAATAAACAATATATGAGCAATTAATTCAATAAAACAGTATATATAATTAGCATGATGAAATCATACAACAATACATTTTTAAAGAAATATTTTAATGAAATGCAACTGTTTTAAAGTCATTGTTACTTTATTCTTTGGATTTTCTGCCATAGCTGGGAAGATACAAGATCTTCCCTTCCTCATAAGATCTCTGGCTCCCCAGTAGCTAGCATGTCTATTGGAGTCAGTGGTCAAACAAGTTGGTCAGAAATTTTCTGTGAAAACTACCCTGACGTTTTTTAAGATCTGACCAAAAGATAGAAGTGGGGCCTCTCAGTACATTAGTAAAAATTAAGGCTTTCAGATGGAAAACACAGGGAAATCAGCCTCAAAAGGCAACAAGTACGGTAGAGTAGAACATGTCACTCTTAACCTCGCTAGGTTTCAGTTTGATAGAACAGAAAGAACACTAGACTACTACACTGGCATCAAGAGACCTGAGTTTACATCTCAGCTCTGATGTTTTTACAAGCTGTGTTTAACTCACTTCTTAGTTTCTTTATCTATGCAGGAACACAGATTGAACCTGCAATTTCATAAAAGACTACTGCATCCTTGTTGAATATTATTTCCATGCTATTTTTAAGTAAATGTTTTGCTGTTTTTAAATGACGATCTATGAATGTTACATTAAGTTCCAAACCCAAGCCTAAACCTCTAGATGGTCCTGAGTGAGGCATGGCCCCAGAGAAATGATATCCCTCTGTCTTTCATTTTCAATCTTTACTGATCTGAATAAATACATACATATAATTCCTTACAAACATACCCAAATCTCCCCCAAATTTAAAAAATGCTTTTAATTGATCCTACCATTCCCTCAAACTGTTTTCTTATGTCTCCTCTCCTTCACAGCCATCTTCTAGAGTCATAAATATTCCTGTCTTTACTTTCTCACCTCCTACACCCTTCTCAGTCCCTTTCAACCTCACTTCCAAGCATCTCTCTTAACTCAAAGAGATTTAACGAATGCTCCCAGTGACCTTTCAACTGACAAATCTCATGATGCTTTTCAGGTACTTGTAGAAATGCTTTACAAACCTTAAAATACTGTATAAATAGTAGCTATTTTATTGTTATTTTCATCCCTCTTGAGTTCTCTGAAGCTTTCAAAACTGCTGAGCACCTCCTAGATACGCTATAACTTGGGCATTTTGATTTTTGGTGGCTCCTCTCCTGGTTTTCTTCCTAACCTGATTTCTTAGCTTCTAAGCAGCTCCTAAGCTGCTTCTTACCTTCCCAGGTTCAAGCACTTTTCTGCTCGTCTGGACTTGCAATAGCATCCTAATAGAACTCTATTCCTCAAATCTCTTCCTTTTCGATACCAAACTTGAGAGGACTGTTAAGTTGGTACTTCTAAAGCACAAGACTGACCATGGCAATAGTCTGCCCAGAAAGATCCAATGGATTCCTCTTGCCTCTGGGACAATATAAAATTTTTTTCCTTACTATATCTTTTTTTTGTATTTTAAAATTATTTTATGTATTTTGTTAAATATTTCCCAACTATATATAAATTTTTTAAATAATAATTTTAAAAAATTGAGTTGCAAATTCTCTTTCTCACTCCCTTCTCTCACCCATCCTTGAGAAGACAAGGAATTTGACATCCATTTTACCTGTAAAGTCAGGCAAAACATATTTTCCTCTTAGCCATATTGCAAAAGAAAACAAAAATAAAACAATAGAAATAAAGTTAAAAAGTATGCTTTAATCTATTTCCAGAGTTCATCAGTTCTCTCTGCACATGATAACATTTTTCATGATGCATCCTTTGGAACTGTCTTGGAACGTTGTCTTGATTATAGTAGAAGTCTTCCATAGTTGATCAGTTTTGCAATGTTGCTGGTACTGTGGGCAGTGTTTTCCTGGTTCTGTTCATTTAACTTTGCATGAGTTCATAAAAGTCTTCTCAGGGTTTTCAGAAAACATCCTGCTCATCATACCTTATAGCATAATAATATTCTATCACAATCATATCCCACACCTTGTTCAGTCATTCCCCAATTGAGGCATCACCTTAGTGTCCAATTCTTTGCCACCACATAAAGAGCTTTTATAAATATTTTGTACAGCTAAATCTTTCCCCCTTTGTTTAATCTCCTTGGGACACAGGCCTCTTAGTGATATTGCTGGGTAAAAGTGTATGTTCAGTTTTATAGCCTTTGGGTGTATTTTCAAATGTTCTCCAGAATGATTGGACAAGCTCACAACTCCATCAATAGTATACTAGTGTCCAAATTTTTCCACGTCTTCTCCAGTATTTGTTGTTTTCCTTTTATGTCATTTTAGTTAATCTGAAATATGTGAGGTAGTAGTTCAGAGTTGTTTTATTTTGCATATCATTGGACAGTAGTGATTTAGAGAATTTTCCTATGTGACTATTGACAATTTTGTGATTTCTTCTTCTGAAAACTGTTAATACCTGTTGATGGTTTATTAAGTTGGGGAATGGCTCTTATTTTTATAAATCTGATTCAGTTCCCTACATATTTGAGAAATGGGGCCTTTGTCAAAGAAATTTGCTATAAAGTCTCTCCTCCCCCAGTTTCCTGTTTACATTCTATTTTTGACTTTCTTAGTTTTATTTGTGCAAAAGATTTTTTAATTTTATATAATCAAAATTACCTATTTTACTTCCCATAATCCTCTCTATTTCTTCTTTGGTGATAGCACTTTTTTATCCACAGATCTGATAGGTATACTTTTCAGTGCTCTCCTATTTTGCTTCATCTTTCATGTCTAAACCATTTATGCACTTTATCTTATCTTGGTATATGGTTTAAAATATTGTTTTTCTGCCAAACTGGTTTCTGGCTTTCCCGGCACTTTATTCCTCAAATGTTGAGTTCAAAACTTTTGTTCATATTCTAAAAATCTGGATTTTTTTGATAAAGCACTTGGTAGCATAGCGATAAATTGCCATTCCTGGAGTCAGGAAGACTCCTCTTTGTGAGTTCAAATCTGACCACAGAAACATAGACTAGCTGTGAGATCCTGTTCAAGTCTCTTAGCCATGTTTGCTTCAGTTTCTTCATCTATAAAAATGAACTGGAGATGCAAATGGAAGACTACTCCGGTGTCTTTGCCAAGAAAACACCAAATGTGGAAGTTACAAAGACTTGAACACAATTGAAACAACTAAATAGGGACAGTAGATTACGATGGTCAATGACTACTTTGTATTATGTGCATAATCTATTCCATTGATCCACTACTCTGTTTCTTCACCAGTACAAGATTGTTTTCATGATTACTACTTAGTAATACAGTTTGAAATCTGATACTGTTAGCCTTCCTTCACACTTACCCCCATTGAGTCCAGTCATATTCTTGACTTTCTGTTTTTTCCAGATGAATTTTGTTAGCCTTTTTTTTCTAGTGGTATAAAATAATTTACTTCCAAGTTTAACTGACATGGTACTGAATAAGTAGATTAATTTAAGTAGAATTGTTATATTTATTATGTTGGTCCACCCAAGAGTATTAGTATTTCTTCAGTTGTTTAGACCTGTCTTTATTTGTGTGATAAGTGTTTTATAATTACATTCATATGATCCCTGAGTTTGTGTTGGCCAGTAGACTTACAAATATTTCATGTCTGCAGTTATTTGAAATAGAATTTCTCTTTCTAGCTTTTCCTGATGGGTTTTCTTAGAAAAATATAGAAATGCTGATGATTTATATGGGTTTGTTTTATATCCTGCAACTTTCAAAGTTACTGAAATTTTTAATTATCTCAACTAGAATTTTAATTGATTCTCAAAGCACACCATCATCTTTGCATAACTTCCACAAACTTTATTATTAGTAGGAGTTTGCACCCCATGCAAAGAGTGATAATTTTATTTCCTCATTGCCTACTTTTATTTCTTCAATTTATTTTTCTTGTGTGAGTTTCATACTTAGTACTTCTAGTATAATACTGATTAACAAAAGCACTAATGAGATCCTTGCTTCACCACTCATCTTACTGGGAAGGCTTCAAATTTATCCCCCTTGTCAATAATGCTTGTTCTTGTTTTTAGATAGATAATACTTATTTTAAGAAAACCTTCATTGATTCCTATGCTTTCTAATTTTTGATAGTCATCTTTATTTTATTTTGTCAAAAGTTTTTCTGCATCAATTAATATGATTTTTATTGTGGTTATTTAGATGGTAAATTATGCTGACAGTTTTCCTAATATTGAACTAGCCCTGCATTTCTCATATACATCCTTTCTGATCATAGTCTATGATCTTTGTGATATTTCTGTAATCCCTTCGTTAGTATTTTATTTAAATTTTTACATCAATATTCATTAAGGAAATTTGTTTATAGTTTTCTTTCTCTGTTTTTGCTGTCTTTGGTTTAGGCATCAAAGCCATGTCTGTGTCAAAAAAAATTGGACTCCTTATCTGTATTTTTCAATTAGGTTAGATAGTATTGGGATTAATTCTGTAAACATTTGTTAGAATTAACTTGTAAATTCATCTGACTCACCTTGAAATCCAACTTACTAAGTTAATTGATGGGTTGCTTGATTTCTTTTTCCCAGGATAGAGTGATTTAAATATTCTATTTCCTTTTCTGATAATCTGAGCACTTTGTATTTTCATCCATTTCACTTAAATTGTCAGTTTTAATGGCCATATAATTGGGAAAAATATTGTCTAATAATTGCCTTAATTTTATATCCATTGGTGGCATATTCAACCTTTTTCATTTTTGACACTTGTTATATAGTTTTTTCTTTATATTTTGTCAAATTAACTTATGATTTATCCATTTAATTATTTTCTCCTATAAAATCAATTCATGGATTTAGTTATTCGTTCATTTTTTTAAATTTTCAGTTCTATTAATCTCTCCTTTGATTTTTAGGATTTTCATTTTGGTGTTTGGTGTTAAATTTAATTTGTCCTTTTTCTAGTTTTTTAACTTGCACACCCAATTTATTGATTAGCTCGTTTTCTGTCCTCTATGTTGTATGCAAAGATATGAAATTTACCCTAAATGCTACTCATTGTATATAGAATCTTCCTACTAATAATAAAGTTTGGGGAAGGTACATGTAACATCTTCCCATATAGAAAGGCAAACAGTTTAAACCTTATCGAGTTGCTTATGACTTCTTTTTCATGTTTATCTTTTTGTGCCTCTCTTGAGTCTTGTATTTGAAAATCAGATTTTCTATTCAGCTCTAGTCTTTTCATCAGAAATGTTTGAAGTCCTCTATTTCATTAAATATGCATTCTCTCCTGAAAAGATGATACTCAGTTTTTTTTCTGGGTAGGTTATTCTTAGTTGTAATTCCGTTCCTTTGTCTTCCAGAATATCATATTCTAAGCCCTCCACTCCTTTAACACTAAAGCTGCTAAATCTTGGGTGGCTCTGACTGTGGCTTTATGGTATATGAATAGTTTCTTTCCTTAGTATTTTATTTTTTTTTCCTTTTTATTTATTTATTTATTTTGGTAAATAAATTTATTTATTTAAGATTTACATTCATTTTCACAAGATTTTGGGTTCCAAAATTTTCTCCCCATTTGTCCCCTCGCCCTCCCCAATACACTGAACATTCTAATTACCCATATCACCAATCTGCCCTCTCTTCTTTCATCCCTCCCGTCCCTTACCCCATCTTC
>CM053771.1:350939470-350958073 GCA_028658325.1 Potorous gilbertii | reverse complement strand
AGGGAAATATAGTTAGTCTTACACAACACGACTATTATGGAAGTCATTTGCAAAACTACACAGATATGGCCTATATTGAATTGCCTGCCCTCCCAAAGGGAATGGGTGGGGAGGAAGGGATGCGGAGAAGATGGAACTCAAAGTTTTAGCTTGAATATTGTTCTCAATATTCACTTTTGTAAGATTTTGAGTTGTAATTTTTTCTCCCTTCCTCTCTTCACTCAAAATCTAATACAGGTTATACATGTACAATTATATTAATACATATTAATTATATAATATAATATTATATTTTATTATATATTAATATTTCCACATTAGTCACATTGTGAAAGAATAATCAGAAAAAGGGAAACATAAGAAAGAAAAAAGAGAGAGAAAATAGTATACTTCGATCTGCATTTAGAGTCCATAGTTCTTTCTCTGGATGTGAATAGCATTTTCCATTATGAATCTTTTGGAATTGTCTTAGATCAGGAATAGAGAATGTGTGACCTTGAAGCAACATGTGGCTTTCTAGTTTCTTGGGTGCAACCTTTCGACTCAGTCCAAGTTTTAAAAAACAAATCCTTTTATTAAGGGGATTTGTTCTGTGAAGTTTGGATTCAGGGAAAGGACCACACTTGAGGACCTGGAGGGACACATGTGGCCTTGAGGCTACAGATTCTCCACCCCTGTCTTAGGACATTGTATTGCTGAGAAGAGCCAAGTCTATCAAAGGTGATCATTACACAATGTTGCTGTTACTGTGCCTGGCATTCTCTTGGCTCTGTTCACTTCACTCCGTCTCAGTTGATGCAAGTCTATTCAGGTTTTTCTGAAATCTTTCTGCTCATCATTTCTTAAAGTATAATAGTATTTCATTACATTCATATACCACAACATGTTTAGCTAGTCCCTAACTGATGGACATCCCTTCAATGTCCAATTCTTGGCTACCACAAAGAGAGCGGCTATAAATATTTTTGTACAAGTGGGTCCTTTTCCTGGTTTTGTGATCTCTTTGGGATATATGTATATATGTGTGTATATATATATATATATATATATATATATATATATATACATACATATCTAGTAGTGGGTCAAAGGGTATGCAAAGTTTTAAAGTCCTTTGAGCATAGTTTCAAATTGCTGCCCAGAATGGTTGGATTAGTTCACAACTCCACCAATAGTGTATTAGAGTTCCAATTTTCCCAAATCTTCTCCAACATTGATCATTTTTCTTTTGTGTCATATGAGTCAACCTGATAGGTGGTACCTCAGAGTTGTTTTCATTTACATTTCTCTAATCAGTAGTGATTCAGAGTTCTTTTAATGATTATAGATAGATTTAATTTCTTCATTTGAAAACTGCCTGTTCATATCCTTTGATCACTTAGCAATTGCGGATACTCTAAATCATCTTGATGGTCTATCTTTTCTATCTAGAGACTTCTGTGCTTCATTAGGCATTAGTACCTGATGTACTATACTAAATATCCTTTGTACTATAATATTTATTTACACAATTTTATAATATTTTGATGTTTTAGGATTCATGCTTTTTCCTTAGACATAGCAAATGCCTAATAAATGCTTGTTAACTGTCTGACAAAAGCTGGCTATGTGACTCTGGGCAAGTTTTCAACCTCTCAAGCATTTAACCTCTCAGTGTCAAAGGCAGCTCTTTATGGATACAAGTAGAAGATTCACGTCAAGTTCCAATGAGTTCTTTGAAATCATATGTCAAGTCTCTAAGTGTAGTCAGACAGTGAACAAATATGTTTTAAATACTTACTATGTGCCAGGCATTATGCTAAACACTAGAGATATCAAAAAAAAGGGCAAAATATAGTCCCAGGGGCAGAGTCAAGATGGCAGAGTAACAGCACAGACTTTCTACAGTACTCCCCCCAAGCCCAGCCACGTATCTGTAAAAAATGGCTCTAAACAAATTCTGCAGCTGTAGAACCCACACAATGATGGAATGAAGCAAATCTCCAGCCCAATAAAGCCTGGAAGGTCACCAGGAAGTATCTATCACACCATACTGAGGGCACAGCTCAGCCCAGTGTGCCAGCACAGACAGGACCTGAGCAGGCCTTGGAGGGGACTCAAGCAGGTAGCCTTAGCAATTTCCAGACTTCATGACACCAAAGTACTGAGGACAAATTGGAAGGTCAGTGGAAAAAGCCTGTGGGACCTGAGTGGGAGAGTGGAGTCATCAGGCCTCAGCCCTAGGACAGCAGAGAGGGGAGGAGATGGAAGAACCTGCCACAGCCATAGCAGCAGCAGGGGCAGAAGTAAGAACTTTTTCTGGAACTCTAGGCCCACAGATTGTGGGGAAATTGAGCAGCTGACAGTACACCTCCACCCCCACTGGAAGCAGAGACAAAGAGCTCAAAAGTCAAGTAAATATCTAGAGAAATGAACAAAAGCTGGAAAAAGAATCAGACTATAGAATCTCACTTTGAGGACAAAGAAGACCAAAATATGCAAACAGAAGACAACAATCTCGAAGCTCCCCCATACAAAGCCTCCAAAGTAAATATGAATTGGTCTCAGGCCATGGAAGAACTAAAAAAGGATTTTGAAAATCAAGTAAGAGAAGTAGAGCAAAAATTTGGAAGAGAAATAAGAGTGACACATGAAAATCATGAAAATGGAGTCAATTGCTTACAAAAGTACAATAGTATTTCATTATATTCATATACCACAACATGTTTAACCAATCCCTAACTGATGGACATCCCTTTAAAAAAATGCTGAAGAAAATAATACTTTAAAAAATAGAGTAACCTAAATGGCAAAAGCAATTCAAAAAGTCAATGAGAAGAATGCCCCAAAAAGCAGAATTGGCCAGATGGAAAAGGAAACTCAAAAACTCACTGAAGAAAATAGTTCCTTAAAGATTAGAATGAAGCAGAAGGAATCTAATGACTTTATGAAAAATCAAGAAATTGTAAAACAAAAGCCAAGGAATGAAAAAAATAGCAGACAATGTGAAATATGTCATTGGAAAAGCAACTGACCTGGAAAATAGATCCAGGAGAGACAATTTAAAAATTATGGGACTATCTGAAATCCATGATGAAAAGAAGAGACTAGACACCATCTTTTATGAAACTATCAAGGAAAATTGCCCTGAGATTCTAGAACCAGAGGATAAAATAAATATTGAAAGAATCACTGACCACCCTCTGAAAGAGATCCCCAAAGGAAAATTCTTAGGAATACTGTAGCCAAATTCCAGAACTTCCAGGTCAAGGAGAAAATATTGCAAACAGCCCGAAGAAACAATTCAAGTATTGTGGAAATATGATCAGGATAACCAAGTTCTAGCAACTTCTACCTTAAGGGACCAAAGGGCTTGGAATACGATACGCCAGGTTTCAAAGAAGCTAGGATTAAAACCAAGAATCACCTACCCAGCAAAACTGAGTATAATACTTCAAGGGACAAAAATGGTAATTCAATGAAATAGAGGACTTTCAAGCATTCTTGATGAAAAGACCAGACCTGAAAAGAAAATTTGACTTTCAAACACAGGAATCAAGAGAAGAATGAATAGGTAAACAGGAAAGAGAAATCATAAGGTACTTACTAAAGTTGAACTGTTTGCATTCCTACATGAAAAGATAATATTTGTAACTCTTGAAACTTTTCTCAGTATTTGAGTAGTTGGAGGTATTATATCCATATAGATAGAAGGCACAGGGTGAGTTGAATAGGAAGGAATGATATCTAAAACATAAAATTAAGGGGTAAGAGAGGAATATTAGGAGGAGAAAGGGAGAAATAGAATGGGGCAAATTATCTCTCACAAAAAGGAGTCAAGAAAAACCTTTTTCAATGGAGGCGAAGAGGGGGGAGGTGAAAGGGAAAAATGAAACTAACTCATCACATTAGGCTTAAGGAGGGAATAATATGCATACTCAATTTGGTATGAAAGTCTATCTTACACTACAGGAAAATAGGGGAGAAGGAAATATCTTACACTACAAGAAAGTAGGAGAGAAGAGGATAAGCAGGATGTGGGGGTAATTGGGAGGAGGGGGTACTTAGGAGCAATCACTTATGAGGAGGGATAAGGACAAAAGAAAGAATAGAATAAATGAGGGGGCAAGATAAGATGGAGGGAAATATAGTTAGTCTTTCACAACATTACTTTTATGGAAGTCTTTTGCATAACTGCACATGTATAACATCAATTGAATTTTTCATCATCTCATTGTGGAGGGGTGGGGAGGGAGGAGGAGAGAGAAGTTGGAACTCAAAGTTTTAAAAGCAAACATTAAAAATTGTTCTTTATGTGCAAGTGGGACATAAGATATACAGGTAATGGGGTGTAGAAATCGATCTTGCCCTACAAGAAATTAGAAAAGATAGGAATAAGGGAAGGAGGAATGTGACAGAAGAGAAGACAGGTTGAGGGAAGGGGTAATTAGAATGTATGCCATCTTGGGGTGGGCAGAGGAAAGAGATAGGGAGAAAATTTGGAACTCAAAATTTTATGGAAATGAATGTTGAAAAATAAAAATAAATAAATTAAAAAAATATGGTCCCAGTTTTTAAGGACAGAAGGATTCCAGCATTTGTTTAGTGCTTAACATGTGCCAGGCACTATAATAAATGATTTACAAATATTGCCTCTTTTAATGCTCACAACCACCCTAGAAGGAAGATGCTGTTATTATTTCCATTTAACAGATGAGGAAACGGAAACAATCAGAAGTAATTTCCACAGGGTCACACAGGTAGTAAGTTTCTGAGACTAGATTTGATCTTTTCATTGTTCAATCATTCAGTCATGTCTAACTCTTTGTGGTACACCAGGCCTTTCTGTCCTCTAGTATTTCTCAAAACTGTTCCTAGTTCATGCTTGTTGTTTCTAAGATACTGTTTCTCTATGGTCCCATCTTTTCTTTTGTTTTCAGTCATTCCCAACATCAGGATCTTTCACTATGAGTCCCATCTTCTCGTTATATGACCAAAGTATTTAGCTGACTGTGTTATGTATATCTCTAGAGAGAGAGATAGAGATATAGATAAGAGATATATAAAATTATGTGTACCCACAAATATAAATATATATAGAATTACACCTATCATAGAAATATAAATGCATATATGTGTTTGTGTATGTGTGTGTGTGTGTAAATGCCAGTTTTCAAAGCTCTGTTGAGTGGTACATTTTAAAACTGACCTTAAAAAGAAAACATTGCTTGCTACAGTTGGATTTGCTACACTTAATCCCTTGACCTTGGCTCGCTACATGGTTAAAAGCACATCATAATAAAAGTGAATTTCCATTAAAGAAAATATAGTCAATTTAAATAAACCATAATCTTACCCAGTGGAAAGTGGATTTTGCTGAAGTTTAAAGTTCATGCTCTTCTAAGTGTTTTATCAGAAAAGGGAGCTAAATTTGAGCTTACTTTTCCATCTACATATTCTAACACTTTACTCCGAAGTGGGGAAAATTGTTGGGAATGATTCATTTTGTCTGGATTTGTATGTCAATATAATTATTCTGGGACAGGACCAAACTAAGCTAATTCAACGATTCAAACTCAGCATCTAGAATACAATGAGATGGAGAGGGATTGTAAAATGCAATAAAAAACAACTTTATTGATTGCAAGATAAAAGGATATGATTTTGAACTCAGATAAAACACTACTCCTTTTTTACTCTAGAGTCACCATCACACTCTAAGACACTTACTAGCTGTTTGACCCTAAGCAAGTCACTTAACTTCTATTTGCCTCAGTTTCCTCTACTTTAAAATGGAGGTTGTTATGAGGATTAATTTAGTTATATTTCTAAAGCACTTAACATAGTACTTGATACATAGTTAGAACTATAGAAATGTTTATTCCTGTCTTCCCCCCTTTCCATCTTTTTGTCCCTCTCTTTGTCTTGCATGCAACCTAAGCCAACACCTGAGTTGATTCCAGGATTCATTCACTCATACCCCCAACAGCTTAGTATTCCTGAGCCCACCCACAAAAACCTTTCCCTCTCCTTAGTGGGGTGATGATACCAAATAGAAATTTTTCTGAGGGTCTGCACCCTTCTTCTCTGGGGGTTAGATGAAGATTTTCCTTCACCTTCAACCAGGGACTGAAGTTTTCCACTAAATAAGATAAAGATTCCTTTTTACTTTTTAAATTCCTCCATGTCATTAAAAACAAATGTACCTGTCAACAATTCCAATACTTTGTCACCTATAGTTCCTTCTATGAAAGAATTCTCTGAACCATCTTTAGGGAAAAGAAATCTAACAATTAAGGAGGTCTGGATCACTTTCCAAAGATTTATACATTCTTTTGAGAGAGCAGAAACTCAAGATCCATTGATTTCACCTAGAAGATGGAATAAGGAAGGGTTGAATGGGGTTGACTGAGGGTATGTTCAGAGGAACTGTCCATCATGATCGTGTAAATCCTCCTTAAATCTGGATCCAAGAAAATTCTAAGGTGGAACACCCCCCCCCCCACCTCTCTCCCCATGGAATAGCCCTACTTACCACCACAACGAAGGATCCTGATACTTCTTCAGCTTACTGATTCAGCATTCTCATGGGGAGAGAGGTGGGGGGGGTGGTGTTCCACCTTAGAATTTTGCACATGAACCAATTGCACATAAACCAAGTCAGTGCAGCAGGAGGCCTGGAGGTCTCTAATTGGTATTAACTTGCCCTTTAAACAACTTTATACAGTAGAAGACTTCAGAAAAATTCCTACATTAGCTATAACTTCAAAATAGGGAATCTCTGATTGTACAATTCTATTTTCTTCATATCCTAGACCACAAGGTCCAACACATAGTTACAACCAAAGAATCAATATAAATAAAAATCTTTTCTGCCCTATCCTTCAAGGTTCTCTCACAATTGAGCCACATAGGTCACAGCCTGACCTACTGGGATGATTTGGCAAGACTCCCAACCCTCAAGGCATCCTGTATTTTTGGATTAATGGATTCTGAGATCTAGTTGTGTATACCTTTCTCTTAATGGGTTAAGCCATCAGTGAACTAGGAAAAAACAATATTCCTCAAGTTAGATCTTCCTGGATAGTCCATTGTGCTATCAGAAGAGGCAAATCCTTTAGGTGAGGACTGAAGTCCTCAAGGAAGTACACAGCCTATTAATTAAGCTCACTAAAACCTTAAGATTCTAGGCAGGCATGATCTTGAATGTACTGTTTAACCTAACAATGAAAGCCTTCTATTCCATATCCATGATTTTAGAGAGACTATCTTGTACCACTAAGTTCACAACGTCAATGCTGGATGAAGGGTATTGGTATGACCTTATATAAATGGCTTTATGGCTATAGAACCCTAATTTTCAAAAGCCTCTTTCAGTATGGTCATATCTTGGTGTCTTCCAAAGGTTTTATGTTACCTATTCTTGTGGAAAGAATTTCTAAGTACACAAAAACAAAGGATCTTAAGAACCCAGGAGAAAGACATTTGGACATCATTTTTAGATCTTTCAAGATTACTTACCTTCCTCTGAGCTCCACTTGAAAAAGACAGATTTGTCAGTGACTTGGTAAATGGGAGCCCTGAAAACACCAAGACAGAGAATAAGGATTCTTTAGAATTAGAGGAGTCAAATAAGTCTGAGATTCCTTTTTAGTCTATAGCAGAGCAAGTGTCAGCATTTGGAATTATTTGGATTCTCCTCAGCCATTGTATTCCTCAGAATTCCTCATTGTATTCCTCCAGCAGGCTAACCCCTCAATTTTCTGAGGTCATCTCCCATCCCTTATTTCTCATATATGTCTCTCATTATCAGATATAGGCATTCTGCTGTGGTGGCTTAAACTGTCCAAGGGAATATTGTCAATGTTGTTCAGTCCTGACCCCATGGACCATAGGATGCTAGGGTCTTCTAGCCTCCACTATCTCTTGAAGTCTGTCCAAGCTCATGCTCATTGCTTCCATGACACTATATATCCATTTCAACCTCTGACATCTCCATTTTCCTTTTGCCTTCAATGTTTCCCAACTTCAGGGTCTTTCCAATGAGTCCCATCTTCTTATGTGACCAAAATATTCAATCTTCATCCTCAGTATTTGACCCTCCAGTAAATGGCCTGAATTAATTTCTTTAAGTACTGACTAATTTGACCTCCTTGCTATCCAAGGGTCTCTCAAAAGTTTTCTCAAGCAATGAAATTTGAAAGCATCAATTCTGTGGTGCCCAACTTTCCCTATATTCCAACTTGCACAGACATACATTACTACTGAAAAAAACATAGCTTTGGTATGGACCTTCATCATTAAGGAGATGCTTCTACTTTTTAGCATACTGTCCAGATTTGCCATAATTTTCCCTCCAACGAGTAAGCATCATTTACCTTCATGGATGCAGTTTCTGCTTGCCATGATCTTTGAGCCCAGATATACAAAATCTAATACTGCTTCCATTTCTTTTCCCTCTATTTTCCAGGAATCAATTTCTAAGACCTTGGTGGGTATTGTGTTTTTTCTTTTTATGTTAAGCTGCAAGCCTGCTTTTCCACTCTCCTCTTTCACCTTCATCAGGAGGTTTCTTAATTCTCCACTTTCTGCCATCAGAATGGTATGTTTGCACATCTGAGACTGTTGATATTTCTCCTGGCAACCTTAATTCTGGTTTTGATTCATTCAGTCTGGCATTTCTCATGATATACTCTGTATAAAAGTTAAATAAATAACATGCCAAGGTACAACTTTGTCACATTCCTTTTCCAATCAAAAATCAATCAGTTGTTTCATGTTCAGTTCTAACAATTGCTTCTTGGCCTACATACAGGTTCCTCAGGAGACAAGTAAGATGATCTGGTACTCCTACCACTTTGATGACTTGTGATCAACACATTCAAAGTATTTAGTCTTGTCAATGAAGCAGAAGTCAGATTTTTTTAACTCCCTTGCTTTCTCCACATCCAGTAAATGTTGACAATTTGGTCTCTAGTTCTTCTGCCTCTTTGGAAACCACATGTTCTTCTCGTAATTCTAGGTTCACATACTATTGAAGCCTAGTTTACAGTGTCTTAAACATAATTTAACTGGTGTATAAAATAAGGAAAATTGTTTGGTAATTTAAAATGTCCTGACATTGCCCTTCTTTAGGACAGGAACATAAACAGAACTATTCTAATCTTTTGACCCTGTTGAGTTTTCCAAATTTGCTCCCATATTGAGTGTAGCACTTTAACAGCATCAACTTTTATGATTTTAAATAGCTCAGCTGGAATGCCAATTCTCCACCAGTCTTACTGCTTTCCAAGACCCATTTGACTTCATTCTCCATATATCAGTAACCACACCATTATGGTTACAGGTGATGTTAAGATCTTTCTTTATAGTTCTCTTAGGTATTCTTGCCACCTCTTCTAAATTTCTTCTGCTAAAACCCTGCCATTTGTTTTGCTTTAACAGCTCTGCATAAAACTTTCCCTTAATATCTCTGATTTTCTTGAAGAGATATTTTGGCTTTCCCCATTTTTTTTCTTCAATTACTTTGCATTGCTCATTTGAAAACTTATTTCTCCTTACTGTTCTCTGGAGTTCTGCATTCAGTTGGTATCTTTCCTTTCCTCCCTTATCTTTCACTTTCCTTCTTTCCTCAGCTATTTGTAAAGCCTCATCAATCATTTTGCTTTCTTCCTTTCTTCTTTGGATTTTTTGTCACTGCTGCTGAGTCTTGTACAATATTGCAAGTCTCTTTCCATAGTTCTTCAGGCATAAATCTAATCTCTTAAATCTAGTAATCATTTTAACATTGACAATGGAGTTTTCCTGGCAAAGATACTGGAATGGTTTGCCATTTCCTTCTACAGTGGATTGCCTTTTGTCAGAGGTCTCCACTATGACTTTTCCATGTTGGATAACCCTGCATAGCATAGCTCATTGTCATAGTCTCTCTGCCATGATAAATCAGGGAAGGGAAGGCAATGTTACATCATTAACATCATTAACATAGCAGTAGATATCAATGCCCTCAGGAAGTAGTCTCTTTCAGGTATCTGTCCACCAAACTGTGGCAATATGAAGAATTCAAATACACTTGAGTAGGGAGTGTGAAGGTATACTGAAATCATCCAAGATAAAAGCAAACACCTGAGAAAATTCAGCCACAGAAATGAAGGAAGGGCATTGGCAAATTAAATAACTTCATATCACTTGCCCAGAGACTGGGTTGCTGACTCTATTATATTTACAAGGTTAAGAACAGTCATGGCAATCAGCCACAACTTTATTTAGCTACCAGTAATCTTTTGTAGGTCTCCAAGTAACATCAGTATTCTTTACTGGCCACACTGGGTACTGATCAGGAGAATTTATAGAATAAAATTTCATCTCCATTACTAAGGAGGAAAAATCATTGATCTTTATATCTATCAGGACCTCATACTGCTTAATATTAACTATGAGAATGATTTTGGCAACTCTATGGAAATCTATTTAACCCTACTGATAATAACTTGCATAGAAGCAGTGATAATTTCCTTTCTATACATGTAATGACTCCCCAGAACTCATAGTCCTGCCATGTATACAATCTCTGATTAGCCATCATCACCAAGAACCAATTGGAGTGTGAGGAGTTTAATCCAGCTCTACTTGAGGAAAGTTGTTCCTTTTCTTTTTTCAGTGATCTTAATTCCTAAACCCTTAAAAGAAACTGTCATATCCTAACAAAACTGCTAAGGATACCTTGATATAATATAAACCTTATAGCCAGGATTTATCAGTTCTTTATATATTCAACCTCTTCCTTTTCCAAACTACGGTGACTCATGCATATCTGTGGTCCTTCAGTTAGAATATCAGGGAAACTTCAGCCCTAATTCTAAAGGAATTCATTCCATTCATCCCTCAAAGCTATATACAATGATTTAGATGGCTCCAAATAACAAAATGAAGTGTGAAAATAACCATGTGAGGTAGAAGATTTAAAGAATGTCTTAAATTTTGGTAGTATGAAAGTCTCCTTATTTCTCTGGTCCCAGATGTTTTAATGAAATTTTACTAACATCTCTATTGGCTCACCTTGAATAATTTTCTAATTTTCTGCTTCAAAAGTTATAACCGAAGTTCCTCACAGGAAAGAACATTATAACCCTCTACCCATCTAGCATCATGTGTCTAAATCACCTCCAAAATCCTGACTTATGTAAATAGCTTTATTTGTCTAGACATTCACTGTGGTTGTCCCAATTCCTGCTCAAACTTCATGAATTATTCTTATCAGATCTGAATTGTGGTCTGGTGAGAAAAAGTTCAAAGCTAAAGTCTTTAGGATTCTACCCATGAGGTAAGGTTGACAACTGAATCCAAAAGAAGTTCATTATAAGAAAGGTGTTTTGGGAGATGGGTGGACAATAGGAAAGTAGTATGAATCCTGTCCAGTGAACCCATTTCTTTTAAAAATAGCACCCCCTTTCATATATCCTCAATTGGAGAAATTGTTGTAAAAGAACTACCTTTGTGTGGCCCAATATAAAGAACTCTGCCTTTTTTTCTGCCTGAAAAGAGGCAAAGAATATTCGCTATCTGATGCCTCCGATTGATTTAGATGACTTTATAAGAGCAAATCCTCAATAAAGTCTTTTATAGTCCATGGAATTCTACAACTGACTTCTCTGAGGTCCCCAACCTCCCATAGACACCTTATACCACACCCTCATTAGCCATTATTCTAGCATTTCATTACAGAGGTATCTTGTTATAATGGCTAGAGAACTGGTCTTGAAGACAGTAAGTCCTGGGTTGAGGTTTTATCTTTGAAAGGGGATATGACCTTGGGGAGGTCACTTAACCTTTAAGAGTACAAAGCAATTTTCTAAGGTTGCAGAGAAGGTGTTGACTTGCATTGATTATAATAAAAATCATTTATACAGCACTTTATGGTTTGTAAATATCTTTGTAAATATTACCTTGGTTAATCCTCCTAACAGTTCTCTGAGTGTGGCATCATTATCATTCCCATTTTACAGATAAGGAAACTGAAGCAGACAGAGATTAAATGACTGTATAGATTACAGAGGTCATAAGTGTCTGAGACAGAATTTGATCCCAACTTCCTTACTCGAGGTCCTTCATTCTAATCCCTGCACTACCTACTTGCCTGTAGAGGAAGTTTCCTCACTTAGAAGTTCCCTATATCAGTGAAATAATAGATCTAATCTCAATCCGTTACCTTTAAAGTTCTCCTGTAATGTTGATTGTGAAATTCAGTCCATCTTCTGACCTTCCCATAAAAGAAGCAGTATTCTGGGGACAGTGCTAGGATAAGCCAAAGACTCTTTTGACCATACACTTAATACAAAAGAATGATTCATCTTTTTTCTTCTTACACCAAGTATTCACCTTTTCCAAGGCTAAGCCTGAAAGAATATTTTAAATTTCCTTTTTAACTTCCACAAACATCTGTTTTGTTAATCATACAGGATAAATAGAAAATTTCTACCTATTTTGCTGAAAGGGTTCCCATTTACTTCAAATACTATGTTAGCCTACTAAAGCTAGGATCCCATGTCTACCTATTAAATCACTGGAGTACCCTTTCTTCACAGAACTATTCTCCTACTTTAAATAAAAAATGAATGTTACTATAAGGCTATTATACAACAACTCTTAAAGGCTACACCAAATATTCTGGCCCAGGACTAACGCAGGCCAGTCTAATGTTTCAGGCTTACAAATTAGAATATATCAAGACATTTGTAGTATATAAAATACAAGAATATAATCCATGACTCAAAGGTTATTTGCATAAGATTATCTTCATTAGTGGAGATTAATCACTAATGCTCTAATGGGAGGGGAAGATTTGATGTAAGCTTGAAAGAAGAGAGAGATTCTGGTATTATGGCTTCTCACATCAAGAGAAAAGATGTACAGTTCCAGACACTCTTCTGATATGTGATGGAAAAGAAAATCTATGAGAAGAAACCAAGATATAAAGGAGCTGGCAACTTCAATCTTATCCCCAAAATCAACTTGCTACACTAGAGACTTTATGGAATTTCCCTTTGTATGTGATCTGGCATTTTCTTGGTTGAGCTAAAATAGTTTTTCCCTCAATGGGAAAATTCATTTATTTCCCTTTGTATATTGTCTGGTATATATTCTCATATGTATACTTTCTCTGATTTCTCTTTGGCTAACAATTTGGATAAATGGGTTTATTCTCTACACGTCTTCATTGTGGATCTGGGATATGTTGGGAAGGGAGTCAAGTCTTAGATATACAGCTTAGGGGACTGCTTCTCCAGTAAGGTATTATAATCAAGAGCACAAAGTAAGTCTAAATGTTATTTCCCCTAGACTATTTAAGGAAGTACATAGATAAACTTCTATTCTGGTACCCCTTTTCTCTGAGAAAAATGGAGTGTTCAATCTATGGCCCCAACTGACTGTTTCTCCTCCTGGAAGGAATCAAAGTCTAGAGACACCTATTCTTTTCTCCCTTCAAACCATGTCAAAACAGACCCATATCAACCCAAATAACCTACATGGCAAAACAAAACACAACACATCCATATACACCTTACAATTGAAACAACCTTACTGATAATAAGAGATATTAAAAGAATACAAGTTCTAAAGTCTAAAAGGATACTGACTCAGATGAAGTCCTACTTTTCTTTGTCTCCCCAGTCAAGACAGCAAGCAGCCATACTAGGTCAGGAAGACATTAGCTGCATGGAAGCAGAAGCTCTGATAGAACCTCTTACACTCAATTCCTCTGTGCTAGGCCTTTTATACTTCAGACTGTAAAGAATTCCAAAGACCCTTCTGCCCCCTTTAAAGACTTCACAAAGCAGGTACTGTCTCTACCCTAGTACTATGTAGCAAAGGACATTAGGCAAAATCAAGATATTCAAGAAAAAGAGGACCTATTTTGGTTCTTCCAGGTGAACAACTTCTTATATAACAAAATTCCCCTAGGTGCATATGTACTTATTTGAAGAAATCTGGAAAACTTAGGGGAGAATCATGAAGATCAGCAAGTATGGAAAAAGGAATGATGTCTTTATAAGGAATTATAGTACCTGAACAAAAAGAATTATTAATTTGAAGATTTTGTGATCACATCCTAATAAAGGACAAGAAAACTGTACAGGTGACATGTATACTTGATTTGAAAATGTGATCTTGAAGGGAGGTTTCTGGTTTGGTGCTTCAGGGATTTCTCCTTAGTCCTATGTTGCTCAACATTTTTATCAATGACTTTGAGAAAGGAATACATAGTATACTTACCAGATTTATAGGTGACACATTCATTCAACAATTAAACACATAGCTCATACACTGTATGTACAACGAAGTCTAGATCCATTAAGATCGCTAGTGGCTATAATAAAGGTATGAATCAATTAAGTTGAAATCTAATAGGGATAAATATAAAACTCTAGAGGATGATTTTGAAAAATCAGTTTATAAATGTAGGATCGAGGGGATTTGACTAGACAATTCTCGTGAAAAAGAATTAGGCATTTTCAGTGGACTGCTCCTCAATAAAAGAAAAAAAATCAAGAGTGTGACAAAGTCATCCAGAATTTGGAAAGTACTTGTGCATGAAGTAAGAGAGGTGATGACTTTGCTATCTTTCCTGTTCTGTCTGCATATAGAGTATTATATTAATTTTTTGGTTTCAAATTTTAGGAAAGTCATAGATAAGACAACCTGAAACTTCTTCAGAAGATGGTGGCAAGAATTATAATAGGACTAGAAACCATCTCACATGTGGTTTGATTGAAGGAAATGTATACCTTCTATCTGGAGGAGATAAAAAAGACTTAGAACTATGAGAGCTGTCCAGGTATCTGAAAAATTATTATGTGGAAGAGGAATTATATTTGTTCTGTTTGAGCCAAAAAGAAATAGGAATGATGGTGGCTATTAATAAACACTTGCTGACTTATTAGAGTGTAATACTGTTCAAGGGGAGAGCTCTTTATGAGTTGTACACTAGCCTTAGACAGTAGATTCAAATGTTAATTAAGGATCAATTCTTTATGCACTTCCCAATTCAATCAAGTTTTCCACTAAGAACAAATCTATCAATTGAATGAGGGCAACACTCTTGGGGGGAGGGGCACAATTGTTCTCTCTGAGTATTTTCTCAAAGTTCTTTGATTTTGGCATATTTGACTCCAATAATTCTTCTTGCACAACTTTGTTGTATCAATAATTTTAATTTTCTGCTCTCAAATTACCTGTTATTTAATTGTCTGTGTAAGTTTCCTGACAGTAGAATATAAACTCCTAGAGGGCAGGAGCATTTTTTTTCTTTGTATCCCTTAGGGACTAGCAGAAAAATAGGCAATTGATTAGTGCTTGCTGATTTAAATAGAATAAAAAAGAATCTACTCTGTGTCCAAAGGGAATATATGTGATACATATGAGAATGTTAACAGTTTTTTTTCCTGTTATATTCTCAAATACACAGTACAAACTCCATTTCTTTAAGGATCTTTTTAAATGACAGAAAAATGTATTTCAAGTTTATGTTTCTTGTTTCATTTTTATTAGTCTTCCATTCTCCCTATCCATGGCCAATTGCTATTAGGTAATTAAAATCAGAATTATTTACATTAAGTAAGGAAAAGCTAAGTTTATTATAGTGTTCAGCCACTTTATTACAAAGATTTTTACAAAGATAAAGAAATGTAAAAAATTTATCTATGTTCCAGATAATGATAGACAATAAAGAAATTTTTATAACCATCTTACTCAAATCCTTGGAAGAATGGTTAAAACATGAAATGTTCTGGAAGCATTAGGTACTGCTCTACTCATTTTACAGATGTATTTTGCAGAATTTCTAAAATACTTATTGTTTTCCCATTAAAATTTTTAAATGACATGTTGATACTTAATTGTTTCCCTTTTCTTAGAGTATTTTATTGATTCAGCACATGGCATCCGTTTCAATTGAGTATCTCTTATTGCAGGTACAGGGGATGTTGATATGTGCTGATGTTTAGTCATTTAATTATGTCAGACTCTTCATCAACTCATTTGGTATTTTCTTGATGAAAGTACTGGAATGATTTGTCATTTCCTTCTCCAACTCATTTTACAAATGATAAAACTGAGGCAAACAAAGTTAATTTACATGATCAGGGTTATATAGCTAGTGTCTAAGGCCAGATTTATACTCAAGTCCTTCTGATTCCAGGGCCAGCATGTTATCCACTGCACTACCTAGACATAAGTAAGTCACAGAACATGCTTTACAAGAGTTGGCAATCAAGTAAGGGGGTATAAGATATGGACAAACATACATGGCATATATGAAGTAAAGTATGAAAATTCACCAGGAGTTCAACACAAGGATCACCAGAATTTACAGGGGGAGGATTCCCTTCTGACTGTATAGAGATTGTACAGGAGATAGTGTATGGATCATATAATTTTAGATCTGGAAGAAATCATAGACTTACAATCTAATTTCTTCATTTTAGAAATAAAAAAAAAGCTGAAGCCAAAGAGGTTAGGTATCTTGAGCTTAACTGCTTTCTCTAGGTTCTTTTGCCTTTCTGATTGCTCCTGCTCAATGCCCTCACTACATCATCATTGATGCCCCACACTTTATTAAGCTGTCTCTTGGTTCTTTTTCTCTTTTCTTCTCTGGACACATTCTTTTGGTGATATATTTAAAACTACATATCCCTTCATCATCTCAAGCTCAATAAATTTTAAAAGAACTCCTGTTCTTTACTTCCTTCCCTTTTATCTGCAGAGAACTCCACCATCCTCCCAGTCACCAAGTTCACCATATGAGTCATCTTGGAACTCTCATTTTCACTTATCCCTGATATTAGAAATCACTAAGTTTTCATATGTCACTTCTGGGCTACTTATTCAATTTATACTCATTCTCAACACAGGTTCTAAGAAACTGGTTGCTGTCTCAAATTTTAAGAGCAACTCTTCACAGTTTCACTTCTAACTCTATTTGTTGCTCATAATCCTCCACCAGATACTTCCATTAATAGTCATACCAATAAACACAAACTCCATTAGCAGTGGTGCTTATTAAGGTAGAATGGAAAGGAGTTCCAGGGGTGGAGTCAAGATGGCAGAATTAAGAAAAAGTACTCAGCTGAGCTCTCACAACATGTCTTTCCAAACAACTTTAAAATAATGCTTTAAACCAAATTTTGGAGTGGCACAGTAAACAAAAGTTCAGAGTGAAACATTCTTCCAGTCCAAGGAAATGGATCATAAAGAGAGATGTATGACATGGGGCAGAGGTAGGCCTGAAGCTCATGTTAATGAAACACCAGTGGTTGCACCAGGTGGTAATGACCAAAGCAACAGTAGCTTCAGGAGCTCTCAAGCCATAGACAGTAAGGGCACCTGACAACTGGTCTGAAATATTTCAGGATGTCACTGTGCTGGCACTGGTTATGAGACCAGAAAGTGTTTAGCAACTCCATTGTCTATTTTTGGCTCATAGTCAAAAAATTAAGAGGAGTTTTTTCATTCAAGAGAGAGTCTCTGAGGTGCAGGTTCACTTCTAGCACTAAGAGATCTGTGACTTTGAGCAATAGTATTGCTGCCATTCCCAAAGGAGGAAGGATCCTGAGGAGCAATGTCAAGGAAAACTACCCCAATATCCTAGAATTCCTACACTGAATTGAAATTGAAAAACTTCACTGATCATTGATCACTTTTAGATTCCAAAATAAAAACTCTCAGGAATATTGAAGCCAAATTCCAGAGCCCCAAGGTCAAAGAGAAAATACTTTAAGCTAAAATACTAAGGAAAGGAGGGCGGAGCAGAAAGACACACATTTGGTAGCTCCAAACCCACAGCCCATGGATTTCCTCTAAAAAGAACTCCCAACAAATTCTGGAACAGTGGAAGCTGCGCAGAAACACAGAGAAGGAGATTTCCATTATAGAGAGCCGTGAAAAACTGACCTCAAAGGTCCATCACTCCTGGGATGGGAGCAGAGCCCTCCCCTCCCCCTACCCCAGCCACGTGGCATTGAGAGGAGCGAGTAGATCCAAAGAGGCATCGGACAGAATCTCCAGCAGCTGCGAAGTTCCCTCCACCCACAGACTCGCAGGTCAGTGAGAGAGACGGGCTGAGAGGGGAGCAGGGTGTCCCCGGGACTCAGGCCCCCTCGGGAGGCGGCGGCTGCAGCAGCAGCAGCAGCAGAGGCAGCTGGCGGCCAGGGGCTCCCAGAGCAGGGGAGCAGAGGCTCCCGGAGCAGGCAGGAGCTCAGCAGCAGCTCCATTACAGAAGGTCTCTGCATAAACCCCCTGAGGGAACTGGGCCTGGGAGGCGGCCCTGCCCCTACCTGAGAACCTGATCTAATCTTACCCTGAATAGCAGCCAGGCCTGCTGCTGAAAGCCCTGAGGCTGGGGAGCAGCATTTGAATCTCAGACCCCAAGCACTAGCTGAGCAGACCTAGGCAGGGCTGGAGAGGACTCTCAGAAGTCAAGTAACTGGCTGGGACTATTTGAATCTCAGACCCCAAGCACTAGCTGGGTGGATCTAGGCCGGGGGTAGAGAGGACTCTCAGAAGTCAAGTAACTGGCTGGGAAAATGCCCAGAAAAGGGAAAAAAACTAAGACCATAGAAGGTTATT
>CM053771.1:350916095-350938970 GCA_028658325.1 Potorous gilbertii | reverse complement strand
TAGGGTGTAATGTTAATAATATATTAATGGAGTTAAAAGATCTTTTCTGCCTATTAATGGGCTTTAGGTGGAGCCCATTAAGGGAAGCTTGATTAAAGGAAAGTTTATTTTGTAGGAAGGCCCACACCTTTTGTAAATTGCTAATGAAGCACTGGGTCACAAGGGTCCTCTGGCAAATTTGGGGCCTTTATCTTTGGAAGCAAGTCCCTGTTTCAGATGATACTCTGGGTAGCTGTTAAGGAGACCACCCCCAGCTTTGAAAACTCTGATGTTGGTACTTCTGTCTCTGGTAGCTGTGTATGTATGTATGTATGTAATGACCAGACAATTGGATCTCTCTGTTGATCTGTGATGTACGTATTGTTTATGGACAGACAGAAGCCCTGTCTGTTGGTCTGTATTTCTCTGCTTGTATTTTCTCTGTTGGTATATGTATCTAAAGAAGATTGACCTCCTCAAAAGTTGCTTTCTTTTTAGAAAAGCAGATCAGAGGACCTGTGCTACCCAGGCATGCTAGGGTTCTTGCTGTTGCATAAGGCAACAGGTTCCAAACCATAGCAAGAGCTATACTAAATCCACTATCACATCTACTGATTGGCAGCTGCTAGACTGTATTGAGAGATAGCACTTAGACCTAATCTGGCATTTCATGAGGGAGACAAACTCAGCCCTGTAGGAAAGTACAAATTCAAATCTTAAAGTGGTAGAAAAAAGCAACCCCCTCCTCCATACACTCTAGTGTTATAAAAAATATAATATGACTTCAGAGACCTGAAGATATAAGAGATAAAAATAAGATTAGTATAGTGTTGGTAAAATTTGGAGCATTTAAAACAAAAAGTAGGTGACTCAAGTAGCTGATACACTGAAAACAAATTGAACAAATATAACTCAATAATTCAATGAGATAGGAAAAAATATTAGAAATAATAGAAAATTTAGAAAAACTGAAAAAGAAAAAAAATAACAATTATGCTAGTAAACATATATAATAGTAAAGATGACTGCCATGAAACACAGGATGAAAAGAAATGATAAAATTAAAGCCCATAGAGAAGAAGGAGAGCTGGAAGGAACCTCAGTGACCATCTAGTCCAAATCTTTCTCTTAATAAAAGAGAAAAGAGAGGTCTATTGTTTTCCTAGGGGATGAAGCCAAAACATAGTAAGGTAGATCCAAAACTTGTCAAAACAAATATCCATTTCTTATGATGCATGTATACTCAAATGACACTACTAGCAATAGAAAAAAAGTATTAACAATGGTGATGAAGTCTTGGCAAGACATCGAAGGCTATAAGGACATATGTTATATTTTCCCTATTGCTGACTTATTTGAAGGCAAGGGGTAAAGAAAAGAAGGAATAATTTGGAAGTGAAGAGCTACAAAAGGAAGGACTTAAGCATAAAGAGGAAGCAGAATTATTCTTTATTGCAAATGATATGATGGTTTACTTGGGAAACCTTAAATATTGAACTGAAAAAATACAAAGAATGCAGTGATTGAGGCAAGGATTCCCTATTTGACAAAAGCTGCTGGGAAACCTAGAAAGAAATTTGGTAAGCTCTAAGTTTGAAATAATCTCTCAAACCCTATACCACATTGTGTTTCAAATAGATAACTGATTTAGATACTGAAATCTAAATCATAAACAAATTAGAGGAGTAGGGAATGAAATACCTTACACAATAATGGATAGAGAAAATGTTCTTAACTAAACAAGACATAGGATTGGTCAAAAAAAGATCAAATGGATAATTTTGATTATAAATAATCAGTGCTGTTAAAATTATGCATCAAAAATTAACTGGAAAAATATTTGCATTAAATTTATCCTAGAATTTAAGAAATATAGGGCATTGATTCACAATATAAGAATACTAACCTCTAAAAATTATGAGCAGCCTGAACAAGAAAGGGAAACTGTCAACATCATGTGAAAAAGTGCTTCAAATCACCAATAATAGAAGAAATGTCAATGAAAACAGTTTGAAGGTTGTAGTTCATATTCATCAGATTTACAAAGATGACAAAGAAGGAAAATTATAATTGTCACTGGGGCTGTCAGGGGGATAATGGGAGGACAGACGCCATTGGTAGAGCGATGAATTAATGCAAGATTCCTGAAAATCACTAAACTGCATTTAATTGACCCTCTGCTACTATCAGGTGGGAACACTACCCTAGTACAGATATCCTACTACCAGGATTATATTGTCGAGGGAGTCAAATGAATGATAAAAGAAATCGTAGGTAGAAAAATATTTATGACACTGGCGAAGAACTGGAAACAAAATGGTTCCCAATCAATTGCAGAATGACTGAACAAACTGTGATATGTTAATGTCATTGATTGTTATTACAGCATAAAAATTGATAAAAGGATAGACTCATAGAAACTTGGCAATATTTATTTTTGTACTGATGAAGTGAAACAGGAACAACCAGGATCATAATTTATACAATGACTAATATTTTAAAGAAAATAACTGTGAAAACTGAGAGCTATTATGACAATTGTAGCAACCAATCATGGCTTCAGAATTCATAAGGATTCATGTTTCCCACCTGTTGTTGATGGAGTAAAGCTGTAGTGTGAAAAAAAACTGATTTTCAACTTCCATGTGACCAACAAGATGAAAGACTAGATAGTTTCTCCCTTCTTCACAACCTCTCAAGTATCTCCAAAACATAAATTATGTGTAAGAGGGTAAGTAATTACAGTTCTTTCCAAGGTGTATGACAGCAAGAACCTAAATATGGTAACAATTTAATGAATTAACATTGGAGAAAGCTAATCAGTAGCATCTAACATATTCACTCATCAAATCCTTCCCCTCTCCCTCTATCACATTCTTCTTCTGCAGGTGGGCTGTCCAATGTTACCCAAGGTCTAGCAACAAAATTCAACTCTATACTCTCTACTCCTACCAGTGCAATGGAAAACCAAAGGTAGGAGTTAGCCCAAGCCAGAATCACAGTGTGGCAGCACTTGGTGACACTGCAGACCTCAGCCTCAGAAGCGAGGAACAAAGCATCATGGGGCAGGACATACATGTTTATGTGCCTGTGTGACACTCCACCAAGCCTGAGGGAGAGAGCCAATCAGCAGGCTAAGGCCAGTTCTATTTTCCCACAATTCATTTGGGCAAAAGCTAAGCTTGATAATTTGCTGAGTATAGAAGATAGCATTGAGTTTCAGCTGCTAGAAAAATCTCTTTTAAAAGGGGAAATTAAGAAAGTGAGTTATAGGGGACTACAAGAAAAAAATAATGAAACACCAAAATTCTCAGGAGGAAGAAAACTCAATTAAAAAACTTCTGCATAAGCAGATAAAAAAAGATAATAACAGAATAAGATATAGTCTCTATATTACATAAAATTTTCCAGACATCTATGAATAAATGTTCCATGGAAAATGAAAATGAATTAATACCTGATGAGGCAGAAAGACCTATGGATGCCCGAAAAAGAATTGAGCCACAGTAGGGTATTACTATGTCATTTAAAAGAAAAATAAAGAACCAAAAAGAAGTTCTGTGAATACAGAATTTGTCACCTGCATAATAGAAATTATTGACACAATTGAAAAAGTCAAATCCACATCTGACAGGTTTTCATCAAAGAAACAAATAAAGAGTAACTGAATAGGATTGCAAAGTGGGAGTATTATATACTGGGACACCCTTCCATGCTCAAAAATTCTCCCTTTCTTTCCCTTGTTTAACCTCCTCTTGTTTCCACACATATTCTTTTGGAGTCCCTCTTCTTCCTGAGATACTATAGATGTTATTTTCTTCATTGTTAACCTTTGATTTGATTAAGATATATCATACTTTCCCCTCTATCTTCTTAGTTTTCTCTTCCCTTTTCTGCATCCTCCTTTTCTGTAACATAGTACCAAAAAAGCTGTCCACCTGTAGCTATGGCTATTGTGTGGTTTAGTCTGTGTTGCTTGAGGCTAGTTCTGTTACAGTTAACTCTTATTTTGGTTTCCCTGTGTAATTTTAGAAATGAATATTTTAATGGTCACTTGGCATCTTTTTATTGTTGTTAATTCTATAAATTTTTTTTCCTCTTTTTTTGCTTTTTCCCCTTTTTTTGAGGAGGAAGATTTTTTCATTTCACTATCTGAACATTTATTGTATACTTTTAAAGTCTTTATTTACTTAAACACCTTTTTTGACCTTTTGTCGTTTGAGGTATTTACAAAACAATTTGTTGAGGTCTGTTTTTTTTTTGCAGGAATGCTTTCAATAGCTCTTTCTTTTTTTCATTAACGGCTAGGATTAATTTTTCTGGCTATGTTATCTTGGATTGCATTTTCAGCTCATTTGCTCTTTGGAAAATATTATTAGATTTCCTCTTCTGATTTTTGCTGGGTACAGAATAGTCTTGTGTTATTTGAATTTCCTTTCCTTCATATTTGACAGTCTTTCTCCTGATTCCTTGGCAAAATTTGTCAAATTTAACCACTATGTGTCTTGGAGCTTGCAACACTTTTTCTTTTCCTATGTTTGGGGTAATATGTTAGGGGACCTATAGATTCTTTTCATTGGCACTTTATTTTCTTAAGTTCTGAGTTTTCTTTTATTATTTCTAATATTATGGTATTAAAGTTTTTTGACTTTTGTTCTTTTATAAGGCCTTAAATAATGGATATATTGTCTTCAAGATAAAATATTTACTTGTGTGACAACCACAATTTCTTTTAACATTATTGGTTTTTGTTTATCTCTTTCAGATTGTTCTTTAATTTGTATGTATTCATATTCTCAACCAGCTATTATCTAGCTTGTTTCTTTAATAAGATCTACCATCAAGTTTTTCATCAAATTTGTCATCAAATATCATCAAATTTGTCAATGATTTCTGCGTATTGACAATACATTATGTTTTCACAAGTCTTAGTTCTTTTTTTAAAACCATTCAAAAAAATTCCTCCTGTAGTCCCATGCTTTCTTCAGAATCCACAGGTTCCTTTTTCTTATCAGGAGTTGACTCATTTTCCTTTTCTTTTTTTCAATATTTAATTATAGATATTTGGACTCATTTAGCTGATCTGCAGACCATTTTCCCTTCTGTTTTTAATCTTCCCATTTGGTTTATCTTTATTCAAGATGTTTATGTTTTCTTCTTACCCAAATCTTTGTCAATTTCAGGTTTTTTTCTTCCCTTTTTTTTCCAATTTCTGATACTTTTTTTCTTTAAGATTTTTGGGACTCTGGCTCTCAAAAAATATCTCAGCCTCCCCTCATGGTGAGAAATTGTTCTTTAACCAGACTTAGCCTCTGCCCAAAATGACTTCTGAGGGATAGAATCGGTAGCATCTTGGATAGAGTGCCAGGTCTAGAGTCAGAAAAATCCGAGTTCAAATTTTAAGAAACTTAATAATTGTGTGTCCCTCCGGAAATCACTTAATTTCCATTTTCCTTCAGTTACCTCATCTGTAACACTGTAACAGCATCTCCCTCACAGATTTATTGTGAGAATCAAATGAGTTAATAATAGTAATTAAAAAGTGCTTAGCACAGGGATAGTAAACAATATATAAAAATTCGCTATTATTACCTTCTAATCTTTTTTCTCTCAGGCTTAGTTGAGATACTCAAATGTTGGTGTCCTATCACGTTTCTCTCTGTCTTTCAGTTTTCTGAATGAGTACTGTTATGGCACAGAGTACTGCCAAGGTGGAGTCTCAATAGAGATAGATTATTTCTTCTGGAATTCTGTGGTGCAAGGAGCAGGGAGAAGGAAGTGATTGAGTTCTGTTGCTATATTATGGGCCACTTTGTGGAGCCCTGCCACAGGACATTGGAAGAGAAATTCTTGAGAGAGTTATATGTTAGGGATTAGCCTTCTCCGTGAGTTCATCAGTTTTTACTTGTTAGACTTCTTGGTGTCTTAGACCATAGAGAAAGCTGAAATTGTTTTATGTCTTGAGTGTAAATCATATTTTGGTAGATTTTAGAGGTCATGAGGAAGGAAAAAAATAAGGATGTCTAATTTGCCATCTATAAGTCCGTAATTTCTATTTCTTATCTTTTTAATGAAATTGTTTGCTAATTTGCTATTTTTTTTGGCTCACAGTCCTCTTCATTCCTATTCTTGATAATTTCCCTTGTTGACTTTTTCCCCAAGATCAATTTCAGTTTTTTCTAATCCAAAAATCTTTTGGTGGTTTGGCATTGACACTTGATATTTAAATTATTTTAGGTTGTATTATCAACTCGTATTGAGCTAATGTACACATGAGAAATTAGTATCTCCAATTATTTTGATTTGTCCTTATGTAAATAGTGATTTGTAGTTATATTTACTTAATTTCCCTATGACCTGGTATGTTCTGAAGTTATTTTGGATGTATTTTCTTTCTCCTTTATCCTACTGAGTTTTATTGGCCTAACAGAGATAGGGAAACTCCATTTAAAATAACTATAGACAATATAATATCTATTAGTACAGGAGGCAATAGAGTTTTCACTAGTTACTTCCTAAAAGAAACACCGAAATTAAAACTATTATAAACAAATACAATGGTAGACAAATGTTATAGATAAATCCAAGTGTTCAGGTAAAAAAAAATATACTTTAAATAGTCAGAAATAATAAATCAAGTATTGTGGTGCAACAAGAATCACATGACTTAGCAACCCCTTCAAAACAGCAGAGTGCTCTTACCAAAGTTTTAGGACATAAAGTGAATTCAATTCATGATCATCTTTTATGTAATCTCATACATATAATTGTGGAGCCATGGTGTTCCCCCTTCCAGAAATGCATGAAAAAGGGGCCCTTTTCGTTCCTACTTCAGAGCATGTATAGATATTCTCTGTTTGTTTCCTGTTGGCTGAGAATAAAAAGTCTTTTAATTGGCTGCTGAGGCAGATCTGAACATGTATATAAAAAGGCTCAAACAGAAAATTCTTTTCTCTCCTGGTGAATTTCTAAGCAAGAATTCCCATAAGCCACAAAGGAGTGGGAAAGGTAATACTAGTGGAATAGAAAAAGATAATGGCCCATTGCCTGCATCTGACTGCCTTCTCTCCCCATCTTTCTGCCATGTGACTATGAAAATAGAATGCCATCTGTATTTCTTTCTTCATCTTTATTCTTTCCTAATTTTTAGGTTCATTGGCATTGGAAACCAAATAGATCATATTATGAGCTTTGAAAAGTTGAAAGAGCCATTAAGAGTAGCTAGCTACGCCCTCTGGTAGCCACAGAAACTGAGCCCAGTGGGAATACATCCTTAAAGAGTGACCAGTGTAGCCCATCTGTTAGTCTAGACACCAGATTAAAATTTTCAGACCTGAATTCAACTCTGGCTCCAGACTCTTACTTGCTGTGTGACCTTGGGCAAGTCACTTAACCTGACTGCCTCAGTTTCCTCAACCATAAGATAGGGATAGTATGAGCATGATAATGGAGATAACACATTCAGAATTGTTGTGAGAATCAAATAAGATAAAATGTCTGGCACATAATATGGACTTAGTAAATACCTGTTCCCCTTTCCCCCAAATGTTATTATTGATATTTATTTTTAATATTTTCATTTGTAAACAATCTTTGCTCCTTCCTTTTCCCAGAACTCAATTTCTCTTAATGGAAAATTTAAAAAGAAAGAAGGAAAAAAGCACATCTATGAAACTAAAAAACATAAATTGAGCCCAATAATCTATACACTGTGACACACCAGATGCCCTCCTTCTGTCCAGTGATTTTTTGTCACATGATCGGGACAAAAAGAACCTAAATCCTAAAGTAACTGGAAAAGGAATAGAAAGATTTTAACTATGAATACTCAGTGTATTTAGGGTTAGGATTACTTACTTACAGGTCAGGTTAATACAAATTATTATAGTAATTTGAATTCATATTGCACTTCAAAAATTGACAAAATACTAAACAAATTATCTTACTTGACATTCATGAATGACTTGTTCTATTTGTTTGGGCTCTGACATCCAACATGACATATGACATGATATATTTATGATACAGCTATAGCACCAGTTCTTTGTGTCCAGGACAAAAGGACCAAGAGTAGATGGAGAAAGAGTAAAGAACTTAGGTTCTTTAGATAGCAAGGTGTTTGGAGTCGTCAATAAAGATCTAATAGCAGCTTGTAGAGGATTTCAGTGAAACTCTGTTGCCCTCCATTTCCTCATCTTTAAAATGAGACAATTGGATGAGATCAATCACTCAATAAGCATTTAGCAATAATCTTCAGTGTGTCTGTCTTTCTAATTGTAACTCTATGATGTAATCAGATAGAAATAATTTTGCCAGAAAATATATGTACTTAAAATGACTTTAAATATAACTTAAGTTTGTCAGAAATCAGAAATAGCTTCTTAAAAAAAACAACAGCAAAGCAACAAGAACATAAGGTCCAGTTTGTACAGCTGCTAAAGTAGAAAATGACAAACAGAGCTTGGGAATTTGGATTGGCCTTCTGGCCACCTCCACAACTTGATTCTCGGCAGTGGTATCACTTTTATTTTTTCATAATTCTATGATGAGAGCAGTCACCTTTGTGCAGGGGATTTCAGGAGTTCATAGCCAAGATCAAGTGCTGCCCTGAGACTTTACACAGTGAGAGGAACTGATATGTGTAAAATGTAATTTCAACAAAGCTCTTCTCTCTTTAGGTAGTAGAATAACTAACGGGAGAAATACCATTACTATCCATCACTCAAGGCCAGCAAGTCTCAATTGCTCAATTTTCTGAAGGGTCTATGATAACATAAAACTGCTGTAGTGGATAGTCTAAAACTAACAAGGGTATTAGTTTCATTGATTTTCTGAAAATGGAAAGAAAAAAAACTTAGTTAAGTCCAGGAAAGAGATTTAATACAACTGTCTTTTAATAATATTAAATTTCCAGAAATCAATATTTTCTTCCTCTTATATTATAGCATAGTTTGTTACACACTAGTTGCTCTGTGGGAGAAAAGGATCGATAGGAAGCCTACCTGTCTACAGAGATGGTTTTGAAGACCTGCATTATAGACCCTAGATTCAGAATGATTAGAATACATTTTAAGCATACTAGCATAGAGCTGTTATTTGAAATGTTTTGAGTTATAGAAACCCCTGGATTATAAATTGTTGGGAAGAAGGGTTGGCTGCACCCCTCAAACACTTTCCTTTCATCAGAGTGTGAAGGAAGTGGAAAGGATTGTGTCATGGATTACTAGTGCTGATTAGTTCCACTGGGACTGTCTAATGAATTCTGAAGAAGTTATTTGGATGCCTCAGGAGGCTTCATTTGTTTTAAAATCAACTTGAGGTACCGAATTACATGACTTGGATTCAAGCATTTACTGGATAGTGATTAATCTGTGTCTTCTACAAAAGTTAGTGCCTTATGTTCAAAGGTAAAAGATTAAATTAAAGTATTTTAGACAAAATATATGCTAGATCAAAACTGCTTGCTATTCTTTCTGTTTAATGAATAACTCCAAAATAACACCACTGGATTTTTAAGAAATAGTGCCAGAGTAATTTTTATGAGTATTTGTGGAATAAATAAATCATTTTTACTCCCTCTCCCCAAAGGTGTTAACTCTGTCCAAATTATGGGAGAAGTAACAGTGGATTTTTAAGCTTAGTTTGTAGGAATGGCATTACTAATTCACCAACTTCTCCCTTAACCCCCACCAGAACTGGTTTAAAAAGAAAAATCCTTAACATGTGCAGGTGAAATATTCAATGGTTTATGAAATGACCCATGAACTGACTTTACTTAGAAACAGCTGAGTAAATAGTTTCTACCTATAAAAATACATGTTATGTTCTATACACGGAAAAACATTACATCTTGATGTTAACGTTCAGAGCACAACGGATAGAAAATTTTAATTTCTCCTTAAGCTCATTTAAGGATTTCATTATATTTCATCAATATGACCAAAAGCATAACACAGAAAAAAATTTGAAGCATTTTATTTTCCTACGAAGTTTATCAAACTACTTCTTTGCTTCAACAAGTGACTTGGGCCTAAATCAGATAAGAACAGTGTACAATTATCATGTAGACTACAGTATGTTTTAGTAATTACCAAGAGTGAGGTCCTATTCTTAAACCTAGAGTGTTCCAGTCCCTTGTCATTCAAGGCTAACTACGTAGTGATAATTCCGTGTATTAATGGGACATTATTTTTTCCCAGTGAGGACATGGTCGGGAGTAGGAAAGTAGAATGAGTACTGTAGTATAGGGACATTACTTGGTCAATAGAGGATATAGTTAGGAGTAGGAGAGTTTAGGGGGCATCATGGTATACTATAGTTGAAAGAGAACTGAGTCTTGAGTCGGACGATCTCGGTTTGCTATTCCTGCTTGCCATTTACTCTCTGCATAAATTTGGTAAGTCACTTAGCCTCTGTGGGCCTCAGTTTTCCTGTCTATATCATGACCTCTGATAACCCTTCCAACTCTAGATTTATGATCTCATGACTTTCAAAAATAACTAGAACTATTTTACTTAACCTTTTTATACTGTAGTTTTTCCACACTCAAAAAGCAAATTTTAATTTTAATTTGCTTTTAAATGTATTTTCCCTTCGGTGAAAGGTAGTTGGTGACATCCTAGAACAAAAATGAAGTATAAGGAAGAACTTATAATGACTATGTCCAGTATGACTGACCTGGTATGAAAGGTGATTTCTGGGTTGTAATAGCTTTTCAGAAACCTTGAGGGCTGGGCTCCAATTTTAACAGTTCTATTTTAGAATGAAGCAGAACATTTCATATAGACTGAGTATTTTGTTTTTAATCAGAGAGGGGGCAGCACTAGCTAGTAGAAGCAAGTCACATTTATTAATGGAACTATGTTTATATGGAAGAAAAAGTTGTGTTTTTCCACCAGCAGTTGCACAAATCATAAATCATAGAGTTAGAGCTTGAAGGAACATCAAAGGTCATCTAATACAACCCTTACTTTTTAAGGATCTTGGAGCCATAACCAGAGAGGCTAAATCATTCACCTGGGGTTGTAAAGGTAGTAAATATCAGAGTCAGAATTCAAAATCACTGTCATATGTACTATGCAATCCATTGTATGATAAAAAAATGATCAAGATATATTCTTTTTTATCAAATTTTCCCTTCATCTAGTTATCTTTTATTTAATATTAAGCATCAATTATTAATCAAACTTTGCAGTTCTTTTCTACTTTTAACTTGTTGCATCTGACATGAGAGGTACAATACAGAATTGGATTTGGAGCCAGTAGAGGACTGAGTTTGGGTCCTGGCTATTTTACTAGCCTGTGCTCCCCTGAACAAGTCAATTAACCACTTTGGGTTTCAATTTCATATATACATTGGAGGATGAATAAAAGATAACAGACCATATAAAGAAATGGTAAAATAACCCCCTTATTTATTGTAAGAGATGTCTGTGGCATTTGTTTAAATAATCTCAATACTGCTATCTTCAAAGACTTCTTCATTTTTAACATTTATTTATTAAAATTTTTTAGTTCAAAACACTTGCCTTTCAGCTCCTCCTCCAGCCATAGAGAAGTAAAGCAATGTAATACTCATTGTACATGGAAATCATACCAAACATTGCCATATCAGACACATTGCAAAAAAAAAAAAAAGAGCGGAAAAGCATGTTTCAGTCTGCACTCTGAGTTCATAATTTCTTTTTGTGGAAGTAGATAGCATTTTTCACTATAAGTCTTTTGAAATGGTCTTGGATCACTGTATTAATCAGAGTAGTTAAGTCTTTCACACTTGATCATTGTTACAATATGGCTGTTACACTATTGTACAATGTTCTCCCAGTTGAGCTAATTTCACTTGGCATCATTTCATATAAATAAAGATTTATTTAACAGTTATAAAATATTTGGTAACTTCCTCTTCTTTCCTACTCCTAAACAGGAAATATTTTCTTATTCTGATCAAAAGCCCTGACACCTATGTGGCATGCATCACCCCAGAAACACTTCCATTTGCATCGGCTGATTCTACATTTTCTACCACTCTATCTTCTGTGAAATATTTTACTTCTCCTACATTGCCACAAAATGATGATGATTGGCTGTGTACTTTAAGAGGCCCATAAAACCAAGTATGCACCTAGGAAGCTGAAGATATTGCCAACAAGTAGTCTTCCCTAATATGGTAATACATTTTTCTTTCTTTTCAGTTTGGCTCATCAGTCAGTCAACTAGTATTTATTAAGCATCTGCTGTGTCAGGTGCTGTTTGAAGTCCTGGAGATACAAAGAGAATCTTTGCTCTCAAGATGTTCATAGCCTAAGGGGAGAGAAAACATTCAAATAGTTATATATGATATAGGGAAATTGGAGATCTCAGGGAACTGGCACTAAGGAAACAGTAGAACTGGAAATGGTTTCTTCAAGCAGGTGAGACTTTATCTGAGATTAATCATGTTATTTCACTCCCAGACAGTGGATCCAGCAAGTAGGTAAGATTCTCTTGTGGTTTTCCAGTCTAGACTAAGAAATTCCCCAGTAATAAAAAATGAAGTCCTTTCTAGTTCTAAATCTTATGATCCTATATAGAAAGTGAAAGAATGTATGGTGTGGTTGAAGTTGTGATTATATCCTACTTACATATAGCTTAGCCAAAAGTGACAAAAACAGGTTAATTTTTTTGTATGGTATCACCACCATCATCACCACCACCATTATCACCATCACCATCATCATCATTATCATCATCGTCACCACCACCATCATCACCATCACCACCATCACCATCACCACCACCGTCATCACCACCATCACCATCATCATCACCACCATCATCACCACCATCATCACCACCACCGTCATCACCACCATCACCATCATCATCACCACCATCATCACCACCATCATCATCATCATCACCATCACCATCATCATCACCACCATCATTATCACCATCACCATCATCATCAGTATCATCATTACCACCATCATTATCACCATCACCATCATCATCAGTATCACCATCACCACCATCATTATCACCATCACCATCATCATCAGTATCACCATCACCACCACCATCACCACCATCATCACCACCATCACCATCACCATCATCATCAGTATCATCATCACCACCATCATCATCTTGATGTAACCCTGCATGATGGGACCTTTGGGTCTGCCCAGTTTATTTAATATGGAGCTTTCTATGTCCCTTATCACATGGGTAAAGGTCTTCTTCACTAGCTGCCTGTATTTTTTAAAAAACAGTGAAACCAAGCATTCACTTTCTTTCCATCATATTATCTGGTATTCTCTTTCAGAGGCTCCTATCTCTTGTACCCAGTATGGATGTCATGAACTGAACTGGTGAGAGAGGAGAGACTTGCCTTCCATAGCTTAATTTTGACCCTTGACTCCTGGGAGTGTTAGTTTTTGCTCTGTCCATCCTCAACTTCAAATTCCTGAAGTGATCCTCCGAACTCACAAGTTCTAGCCATAATGATGTTGGAGCTAGGATCATAGGCAGGATCATACATTCAGTCAGGTCAGAATGGAAGTCCTGAAAAGACAGGGTGTCAAGGCCCCTAGAAGGCTTTTGGGCTTGGGACTGGGATTGTGCTCTCTAGAACTGAGCTAAGGTATGAATCTAGCCCCCGCCTTTCTCCCCCAGAGACTGGGGTGTTCCAAGGGTGAAGGTGAATTATACCTGCCACGTGAATGGGGGAGTAGGTTCGTAGGCTTGTGATCATACTTTTGAAATAATTATTCCCTGTAAAAGCTCCACTTTTACCATAATAATAACGTTAACAACAATAATAATGTAGTAGAAAAATCACTTGAGAGTCAGAAGATCAACTTTCAAGTCTTGATTCCATTACTCGGCAAGTTATGTGATTGTGGCAAGTTGTTCAACTCATTTTACTTCATCTCCATAATGGGAGGGGTGGAGTGAACAACTTCCAATTTTCCTTCCAGCTCTAACAGTTACCCTAAGGAAGGATGGGACATGTGGAAAAATTCTAGTAACAGTATTGTGGATCATCTCCCATTTCCTTGGAAAATACTTAAATTTTTTAAAATATGGTTTATTTTCAGTTTTCATCATTCTCTTCCACAAGAGTTTGAATTCCAAATTTTCTCTCCATCTCTCCTCTCCCTCCCACCCCAGGACAATCTGTACCCATTTCCCTAATCTCCCTTCCCTTCTATTGCCCCCTCTTCTACCATTCCCCTCCTCTATTTTCCTGTAGGACAAGATAGACTTCTATACCCAATTGCCTGTACAACTTATTTCCCACTTGCATACAAAACAATTTTTAACATTCATTTTTAAAGCTCTGAGTTCCACATTCTTTTCCTTCCTATCTCCACACCTACCCTCATTGAGAAAGCAAGCAATTCAATATAGATCACACATGTGTAGCCATGCAAAACACTTCCATAACAGTTATGCTGAAAAAGACTAACCACATTTCCCTCTCTCCTGTCCTGCCCTCCATTTATTCCATTCTATCCCTTGTCCTGTCCCCCCAAAATAGTGTTTGCTTCTGAATACCCCTTCCCTCAATCTGCTGTCCCTGCTGTCATCCTCCCTCTTCTGTCCCCTTCCCCACTACCTTCCTGTAGGGTACGATAGATTTCCATGCCCATTTGAATGTGTGCTATTTCCTCCTTAAGAAAAATTCAATGAGAGTAAGGCTCACTTATTCCCTTTCACCCCCCTTGCTAAGCTCTTTCTTGCCTTTTGTATGTGAGATGATTTACTTACCTTCTACCTCTCCCCTTTTCTTTCTCCAAGTACATTTCTCTCAACACTTGATTTTATTTTTTTAGGTATTCTCCCTTTGTACTCAGCTCACCGCCCCTCTGTTTCTGTTTCTGTCTCTGTCTCTTTATACACATATATACACATGTATGTATGTATATGTATATGTATATACAGCAATATATGCATATACATGTATATGTATATACAGCAATATATGCATATACATGTATATGTACATAGAAAAATACACACATATATACACACATACCTACACATATATAATATACACATACATACATAATACGCACATACATGCACAATACAAATACACCCACATATACACATGTATATGTCAACATATACCTCCTTTTCCATTTGGCCAATTCTGCTTTTTATGGCATTCTTCTCCTCATTGACTTTTTGGACCTATTTTCCATTTGGGATAGTCTGCTTTTAAAGGTGTTATTTTTCTTCAGCATTTTTGAGGGGATGTCCTTTAGCAAGATGTTGACTCATTTTTCATGATCTTCTTGCATCACCCTCTCTTCCCAATTTTCCTCTACCTCTCTTGCTTGATTTTCAAAATCTTTTTTGAGCTCTTTCATGGCCTGAGTGAGACCTTTTCATATTTTTTCTTGGAGGCTTTGGATATAGGAATCATGACCTTGCTGTCTTCCCCCGATTGTATACTTTGATCTTCCTCATCATGAGAAAATACCTTTACATCAAGAAAGTAACCTTTTATAGTCTTATTTTTTTTACCCCTTTTGGGCATTTTCCCAGTCAATTCTTTCTCTTTTGAGCTCTGTTAAGTGGAGGGAGTTCTGCCCCACGTTTAAGGGGGTTTGTGCAGCTGTTTTCTCTAGGGATCTGTTAATTCTCAGTTCCTCCAAAGTGGCATGGTCAAAGAAAAGATACTTACTCCTCTCCTGGTCTGCACTCTGGTCTATGAGCAACCATAAGCACTCTTTCTTGCCCTGGAACTGTGAGTAGGATCCCCTCTTCACATTTGCCACTTGCTCTGCCATGCAGGTGCTACTCCTTGCCCCAAAGTTGCCACTCAGGACTGCAACCCAGATCAGCTGCTCAATTTCCTCACTGTCTGTAGGCTGAGAGCTCCAGAAGCAGCTGTGGCTGTAGCAGTGGCAGCTGCTGCCCTGGGGCTGGGGCTGGAGTTGGATTTGGACTCCATTCTTCTCTCATCCAGGTGAGAGAGCTTTCCCACTGACCTTTGAAGCTGTCTTTGGCATTTGTGAGTTGAGAAGTCTGGAAACCATTACAGTTGCCAGTGATTCAACACTCTGAGGTCCATTCCAGTCTTCTCTGTGCTGATGTGGCCCATGCTGGGCTGTGCTCTGCTCTGAGGTCAGTGCAATAGACCCTTCCTGTTGGCTTTCCAGATTTTCTTGGGCTGGAAATCTGTTTCACTCTGTCATTTTGTGACTTCTGCTATTCTAAAATTTGTTTATAGTCATTTTTAAAGATATTTTGAGGGGTTTGGGAGTAGCACTCAGGTCCCTGCTTCTACTCCACTATCTTGTGGAAAATATTTTTAAATGTTATAATCATTAGATTTATCAGAAATATTTGAGTGAACATTGTAATCAGAGCCAATTGGGAGCCTATTTTTATAGGCTAGTCTAGTGAAGCTCCCTTATAAATCAATGTATTCTCTTATATTTCTTCAATGGCAATATTATGTTCTTCATGTATCTGTCCCTGAATTATGTTTCACTGGGAAAGCTGTGGGGAAGAAGAAATGGATCAATGATTTTCTGTGAGCACTGTGGATATTTATATGTATTTTCCATTCCATTTCTTATGTTGTAAACAGCTACTAGTTGCTTGTAGGATCAGAACATGCATGCTTTCTGTTTGATGTGAATGATCCTCAGGATCAAGTGTTATTTCTCTCTCTCACCTTCTTCTGTCCCTTTTCTTCCCTGACCTATAAAAATGAAAGACTGAGATCTTTTTACTTGCTTCAGATCAGGAGTGGAGATGACAACTTCTCCCCTCAGAAAATCTATAATTTTAATACATTCTAGTGCTCTAGGAATGACACAGATTTATGCACTGGAATGAATTTGGAGAACATTATTATTCCTACAATGTGGCATGAACTGAATACAATACTTCAGAAGTAGTCTGACCAAAGTAGAGTTCAGTGTGACTATTATCTTCTTCTTTCTAGACCTAATTAACGTAACTTTGAAAAATTGTATTAGCTTATTTTGTGGCTTCTATATCAGATGTTGTCTCATATTGAAATTGCAGCCAATTAAAACTTGTAGATCCTTTTCAGAAAATTGCTGTCCATTTTGTATTCATGAAGTCTACTTCTTGAATTCACATGTAAAACATTACATTTAACTCTATCAGCTTTTTAAATTAGACACAGTCCTGTATTCTAACCTGTTTCTTTTGTATCCTGTCTTTATCCAATGCATTACTTATATTTCCCAGATTTGTACTGTCTTCATATTTGAGAAATATCATCTATTCTGTTAACCAGGTCATTATCCTGCCCTGTTATTGTTTCCCTATTTAAATAGTTGTCAATATGTTTATGCCCCTTGATTTCACTGTTATGATTTTTGTTTTAAAAATTATTTTCAAATGTGTCCAGGAAGGGATGACAGGGAGACAGGAATTTTCTTTTAATTGATTTAAATGAAAATATCAAAGTTTGCTGTTTTTTTCTCTGGTATGATCTCTGTCAGACTTGGAAGTCTGCTTTATCATTTTATGTACTTGATAATTTTGTACCCCACATTATTTGACTTTATACATACATGACAATGTATTAAAACATATTTTTATTGCAGTTTAAAAGTGTTTCATTTCTTGTTTTGAATAAATATACTTGGAAAAATCACATTAAACTTTTCATTTATGTTTTCTTCAGATCATCAATTTTTCAGGAGAAAAGTTATTACATCTTTCTTTGAGTTAATTAGTGATACAATTCATAATGAAAAGTTGTCCTCAATTACACTGTTTCCTGTAGAAATAATACATATGAAGTAAAAAATGAAAACGTGATGATAAAAAAAGTTAGCAAACATAGAGTCACCTAAGATCACCGTTAAAGACCTCTCTTTAAATTGCCTCTGTACCATTAATGACTGCTCTTTGGGTCTGAGCACTGTCCAGTCACTTAACCTCTCTATAATCAATTTCCTCATTTACAAAGTGAAGGGGAAATAGTCAAAATGATGGATTTTCAAGAAGGCATACAGCTGTGCTCTCTCCCCAGCTCCTCTACAAAGATCTAGAAAATGCAATAGATATTTGAAAAATCCAAGGGAAAAAAAACCCCACAGTGAATACTTTTTTCCTATCCCAAACTAGCATAAAAAGACATACAGAGATCCAATGAGGGATTTAGGTCATCTTCACTTGTGAGTGGTTGGTTGGCTGGTTGTTGTCCTTCGTTCTCCAAGTGGACCAAAATGACATCATCATGATAAAGTGAAGTTTCAGTTTGTCTGACTGTGGTCAATCAGACCAATACAAGATCGGAATGCTCTACCGCAGGTTGGACCCAGTCTGCATGAACATTTAGAGTGGCTACTTAAAATTTGTGCATCCTACATTTCCTTTGTGCTGTCTCAATTCTGCTTTGCTCTTAGAGCACAGCACCTTTTCTGATGTGGGCACGCCATGCTGCGCAGTCTTGTGTCAGTGTCTCCCATGTTGCATAGTCAAATCCAAAGTTCTTCAGAGAGACCTTGAGAGTGTCCTTGTATCCCTTCTTCTGACCACAATGTGATCACCTGCCCCACGTGAGTTCTCCCATAAAATAGTCTTTTTTTGGTGAGCCTATATTTTGCATTTGAGCAACATGAGCAGTCCATCAGAGTTATGCTCTCTGAAGCAGTTTGAATGGTTGGCAGTTCAGCTTGAGCAAGGTCTTCAATGTCTGGTACCTTATCCTGCTAGGTAAGACTCAGAATCTTCCTAAGACAGTTCTTACCTGTCTTTAATCATTGAATAGGTGTTGCTTCAGTCAAACTGAGACCTGTTAAAGACCTTAGCTTAAAAAGGCCAAGGTTCCCCACAGCATTCAGGAAGTGATCTAGTTTCCTGGCATGGTGCTGGTAGACTATGTAGTGCAGGGTGAAGTCACTGAGTTTTAGCAGTACAGTGTACAAGAAGCAAGTTCAGAAGAAAGTAGCTGTGAGGTTCTGAAGTCAGGAGAGGAGAAGGGTTTCAACTTCCTCCCCAGTCCAGTCTTACATGTGAAGTAGAATATCCAGGGCAGGTATTCAAAACCAAAGAGTAGCATGCAGTTAGGTGACTTTGAATGTGTAGAGCACAGGTTGAATATGAATGAATCCTGGAACTGCAACCAGACCTTAATTGTGTTCTCAGACCCAAACTGAGGTCAAGGATTTGCACAGTTCAGAGTAAAAAAGGAGCAATCAGACTTTATTCTGGATCATATTACTTTGAGAGCATGTATATCTTTCAGGTTCTCAATCTTAGCTGCCCCTGTGATCACAGAATAATAAAATGCTCAGTAACCTAATTAAGCAAGAACAGGACCACAAGAACACAAGCTCACTCCAAACATTTCCCACAGAAGCTCACAAATGCTTGTCCTAACATAAAGTCCAAAGTCAAGATGTAGAGTGGAAGAATGAATTACAGCTGCCAATAGCAACTATGACAACAATGATGACGACAACAATAAACAATCAGAACATAAAGAAGGATTATGGTGACAGGAGTGCTTAAGACACAAACTTGTAAGAAGAGACTGACTCCAAAGCATCTACAAGGAAAACCTAAACAAAACGAAGCAAAAATACACTTCAATATTTGGGCAATCTAGAAATTCTGGTAGAGATGAAGCAAGAGTTTAATAAAAAGAATAAAAAATGATTTTATAAATGGAATGAGAGTGCGATGGACAAAAATAGGAAAAGAAATGAGAAATATGGAAGATATTATTGGAAAGCTAACAACTTCTACCAAACTATACAAGAAATTGCCTTGAAATGAGAAAGGATCAAATAAAAATGACTGATTCCATGCCACAACATGAAATGTGAAAACAAAATCAAAAGACTGAAAAACAGAAAAAACACATAAGCTATCTCAACAAAAATCAATGACCTGGAAAACAGACCTAAGAGTGATAATTTAAGAATCACTGGACCATCTGAAAGCCTTGAATAGCAACAAAAAATGACAATCTTTTTTTTCAGAAATCATGAAAGAAAACTCTCCAGATTTCTTAGAACTAGAAAGGAAAGTGAAAATAGAATCAATCTCCTCTTCACCTCTTAAAAGAAACCCCCAAATAAAAAATTCCAGGGACATTATTAGTCCAAAGCCAAACTTTCTGGGTATAAAAAAATTACCTACAATATATATCCAGAAAGAAAGACCTTGAATACTGAGGAATCACAGTCATTATCATACAAGATTTAGCAAACATCACCATAAAGAAACAGAGATCTTGGGATGTTATTTCAGAAAGCAAAAGATATGTGCTTGCAACTAACAATAACTTAGCCAGTAAAATTGAAAAATTTACAGGGGGAAAATGTATCTTTGATGAAATAAAGGATTTGTAAACATAAACAATTTCTGATGAAAAAGATAGAGCTAGGTAGAAACTGAGAAATTAAGCACAAGAGTCAAAAGAAAAAAGCAAACAAAAAGATAAGTATGAATCAACATTTATAAGGGACTGTACAAGGATAAACTGTTTGAACTTTAATAAGAGGAGATAATACATGTGCTCCCTCAGTATTTTGTTATCATCAAGGATGATAGAGGAAGTCTAATAAAATAGAGGGCCTAGGAGTGGTTTTGTTATATTTTGACCTACTTTTAAAGTAGAAAAGAGAGAGAAGAAAAAAGAAATTCACCGAAATGAGAAGATCAGAAAAATCTATCTCATTTAATTGATGTGCCCAAGAAGAATACTACAAAAGGAAAAAGGTGAGGGGAGAAGGTAGCTTGTGCTGCCTTCACTCTCCTCTGAACTCATCAAAAGGAGGGGAGAAAGCCCAAAACACTGTCTGTTTGAAGGCCACAATCTAATGCTGACCTGGCCCATGTGATTAGAAAAACAGACCCAAGACTTACAACCAAGTGGAACCTCCCATTTAGCCCTTGGTTTCTTTCTAGTTCCACAAATTTCCCTGTGGAAGTCTCAGTGGGAAACAGAGCTAGAAGAGACCTTAGAAACCATCAATTTCAAATGCCTCATTTTATGCATGAGGAAACTGAGGCAGGGAAGTTAAATGGCTTTATTCAATTATAGCTCTAGAACTAGAAGGGAATTGAACTACACTTAATTCAACAGGGAAACAAGAGAGAAGGAGAAGAAATGAGAGATAGAAATAACAAGGAGAATAAATTAAGAATGGATAAGTACCAGGCAAAACAAGCTCTAAGCAGGGTATATTGGGAAGATTTTAAAGAGATTTTGCTAGATTTAAAAGGAATAAAATGATAAGAACATTTTTAGTTAGGCTATTGGTGAGGAAAGAGACAAGGTCATCAGTGCAGAAATGAATTGCACCAAATCCAGAGCTCTGTGACTGAACATATCTCTTCTCCCTCATCAGCCACTTCATTTTTAAGAAGAGAGGAAAGGAAACATAGAGGAGGTAAAGAATGAGAATAGGATGGTGGCAAACAAAAAATTAGCAACCATAATTGGGAATGTAAATGAGATGAACTCATTCCCCCCCAAAAAAAACCAAAGAATGATAGAAGGAATCCAAGAATATACTAGAAAACTAAAAAAAAATTAGTCATATAAAAAAGTTCTAGGCCACTAATAATTAGAGAAATGCAAATTAAAACAACTCTGGGGTACAACCTCACATCCATGAAATTGGCAAGGAAAGGAAAGTGATACATTTCATAGTGACTATGGGAAAATTGGTACATCAATTGGTTCTGTGAACTGATTTAACCATTCTGGAATTATTAAACTGTCACACTCTGACCCTGTGATATTACCACCAGAGCTATATTCCAATGAGATCAAAAATAAAGGAAAAGGATTCATTTGCACAAAAAATATTTATAATTTTTTTTGCAATAACAAAGAATGGGGAACTGGGTGGTTTCTATCAATTGGAAAATGGTTAAATAAATTATGGTATACGAATGTATTGAACTATTAATATATTACAGAAAGTGATGATGGGAGGATGTTTCAGAGAAACATGAAAAGGCATATGAAGTGGTGCCTGGTGAAAGGATCAGAACCAGGAGAAAAATGTGTATAGTAACAACATTATAAAGACAAACAACTTTGAAATATTTAGGAACTCTTATTAATGCAATGGTCAAGAAGGACTCCTGAGGACTCAGAATGAAATGTATTACCCATCTCCTGAAAGCTACTCTTTCTTTTTTTTATGTCATTCATTATCACTGTCCCAAAGATCCTGATTTCTAGTCCTCTTCCTTTTTGATCCTTTTTTTTAGATTAATACCATCATTTTTTTGGTCCTTAGCTTTCCCTATAAGCCCCATTTTACACTGATTGTTTGCTTTCTTGACATTACACTTTTAAAAGCAAACCATGCTTTTGGATTTATACTCCATCATGTGCCCTTGCTTCTATCTTCTGTATATAACTAAGTTATTTTATGAATTTTCTTTGTATTCATCTTGATCTCTTTTGGTAATTTTTCTTTCTCCTCTTCACCAAACTTGCTTTTTCTTTGTGGCTTAAGAATACTTTTTTTTCTTGAGAATTTCTCATTCTTTCTGGCCTGACTCCTTTCATAAAGTTTTGGGTATGGGATTCTATTTATCTTTTACCTAAAATTTTTGTAATTCATTCTTTGGTAATCTTCCATATTGTAACTGACTTTCCTTTCCTTCTCTTTCTCAAAAATTCTAATGTAACATATCGTTATAGATTGGTGTTTTCTGGTGGACTGAGAAATTCCCACTGCTTGTCTACAAATGAAACCACCAAAGACCATGAGACTGTGATTGATGAGATGGCCCTTTACCATTCATATAGGAGAGAGGAAAATTAGAATCTCATCAATGACAGAAGTGTTCAGATTCATAAGAGTAGAAATCAGGAGATCTGAAAGACCCTGATTACCCTTCAATGTGCTTGCATGCTTCTCTCAAAAGATCTAAAAATGC
>CM053771.1:350901346-350915595 GCA_028658325.1 Potorous gilbertii | reverse complement strand
CTCATCCATTGAAACAATGCCACTTCTACAATATTCCAGATAACTACTCATCCAGACTATGTTTGAGGACCATCAGAGAAAAAGAAGTCATTACCCAATTAAACAGCCCATCTCACTTTAAGATAGTCCTAATGGTTAAAAAGATTTTTTCTTACACAAAGTGAAATCTGGTTCTCTAGCCATTGATCCTAGCTTTGCCCTCCAGTGACAATCAGATCCTTTTTCCATATGACAGTCCTTCAAATACTTAAAGACAGCTACCATAGCCTTCCTAAGCCTTCTCTTATTCTGATTATATAGCCCCAATTCCTGCAAGTCATCCCCATATAGAATGATCTTGAGGTTCTCCACCAACCTTTCTACTGACATGCTCTAGCTTATTAGTGACCTTCCTAAAATGTGGTGCCCAGAACAAAACACAGTCCTCCAAACGTGACCTGATTAAGGCAGAATATAGCAGGAGTAGGGGACAGTGTCAGGCAGTGAAAAAAGTCCAGGAAGCAAATACCATGGGTTTGCATTCTGTTCTGAAGCTTATTAGTTGTGTGACCTTCAGCAGGTCACTTTAAGTTCCTCAGTCCTTAGTTTCCATTTTGGAAACTATAAAATGAAGAGATTTCAGCTAGATAGCTTCTGAATTCCCTTTGGTCTCTAAATATGTGGCTCTACAGTTAGCTCCTACACATCTTAGGGACTAGGGCCACTGTGCTCCCATGAGCTGGAAAATCCACGTAAAATATTTTGGCCTTCCCTTTGTACCAGAAAGAAGTCTTATTTTTTTCTTTTTTTTGTGGGGTATTTCTAGTACTTTACTGTAAAATTTGGGTTGTGTTTTTGGTCACAGGTTCTGCGTCATCTGTTGGTCTTCATGTGTTATCTGCAGCTTCCACAAAATTCCCCCCAAAATTCCTATTTAATTTCTTATGCTGACCTGCAATATATCAAAACCATGATGTGGAGAGTTGTCATGTGGAAGGGATAACGTATAGGTCTGAACTATAGCACTCATTGCTACTGATCTCTTAGAGTTATAATACAGTATATTAATACCTCGAGATTTTGCTCTCTTTACTAAAAAAATAAAAACTCCAACAACAATAAACAAAAAACCTAGAAATGTTTGCAAACCATGGCTATTTTAAGTAATCAAGTCTAAGGAATCTGGGGGTTTTTTTCCTCTTGCTCTTTCCCAACTGAACATCCTTTATAATAAGAATCTAGTTTAAACAGAATGCAGGACTCTTAAGGACAAAGCTAGGCTACAGAAGTTCACGGCTTTACTTCAATATTTCATTGTCCTGAACATTCCTACATCTAAGCATTGACTCTAGCAGAAAATAAGAATGTAACTGTAATTATCTGTACCTAGGAAATCAAAGCAAGTGTTTATAAGATTTATAATTATTTATAGACAAAATTAACAGTCCAACTTCCATTGCAATCACTCCTCATTTCAACTAAACAGCTTTCACAAAGCCATACCTGACCTGAACTAGTCAATTACCAGTGTGGAAAGAGCAGGAAATGAATGGTTCATGGTTTTAAGCATCAATAATTTAAATAAAAGTCATAAAGAGTCATCCCTCTTCCTGCAGTGTAAATGAAGGGAATTCTAAGTGTAGATAAAGGCATAATCATGGCCAGCAAATTAATTTTCAATGAAGATGAAGAGGGGGCCTGCCTTCTTTTACAGTTGTAGAATTTTCTACAATTCAGATCTAAATTCATCTCAACACACTGTCCCTGTAGTAAAGGGAAGCTGTGAAAGATGTTATTTAAGGAGTAACTGCTTCAGGTCTGAAGAATCATTCATAATAACTTATGAATCAGATCAAGAGCTCAGCAATTCAAGAACCTTGTAAAAAAAGAAAAACTTAATCTAAAAGAAACAGTGGAGAATTCTTTTGAAAGGCTGACCAGTTAAAAATGGCACTTCTGTGTACATAATCTGGAGAACCCACATTGCATTTTCACTCTTTGTCGCAGTTTTGGGGATTTTTTTACTATTGGATGGGGGAAAGCCTCAAATAAAACAAATAAGCAGTTTTCTGGTGTGTCATAGCAGCATTAACCTTAGCTAGACTCAATTTCCTCTTTCAAATACTCATTCCTCTTTTCTAGTCTTCCCTCTCTCCTAAAGATCTAGAATCCTTTTAATAGCATTTTTCCTCCTGCTCTGTCCTTGAGGACAGTGATCTGATAAAGGAACCACACTAAAGTGAAGCACGAAGCAGGGGAAGATGTGGAGACTTGAGAGTCAAGGGATTTAATTTGGAATGTGACACTTCCCAGACATGTGACCACTAAATTATCTCCACTACCGAATGGCAATCATATACTTGTACTGATTACTTCAGAGGGTTGCTTGACGAAGATGCATTATGAACCTTAAAGTGCTATTTCCATAAATATAGGAGCTATTTTTATTTTAAGAGCTGCTGTGGCTAGCACAGAAACCCTGGACTTGGGTTTAAAGCAGGGATGAAATTTACTAGTTGTGTGACCTGGAGCAAATCACTTCACTTTGCTCAGCCTCACTTTTTCATCTGTAAATGAGCCAAATAATACAGTTCCTATCTGACAAAATCATTGCGTGGGGAAAGAACCTTTCAAATCTTCAAGGACTATAGAATGTGGGTTAGTATTCCTTTCTTAAGGACTTATAATTTAAAAGAGGAGTCTGAAAAGAGAAACATTTAGCTGAAAGTAGGGAAAGGCTATAACAGTGAAATTTCAGACATTGTGACAGTGGAGAAAGAATTTTTAATCAAGGGTACCTTCCTAGCGTACCACAATAACATGGAAGCAACAGTCTATGAGGTGTGACCTCTTCTCTCAGGCCTCAAATCCTTAGCTAGGCCTTTATTGAAAAATTGAGATTAGCTTACTAGAAGCTAAGTGAGTTGAATTTCATCTGTCATACAGGCTTCATCCACTTCTGAGGAAGCAAAACCCTAAATAGCTAAAGCAGACTGGGATTTCTTCTTATTACTTACCTGCTGACATTTCCCTTTCTGAAACCTAAAATTAGGTCAGGCACTGTTTCCGTTATTTTTATCTTATTTTTTAGATTTTACTGAAATATCGCTTCAGCAATAGCGAAGACAAACCAAGTAGTAGATTTGCTAGATGAAAATAGCTCATTGATAGTTGCACCATGAGATGAAGACTCAAAGGAAACCATTGGAAGAAAGATTCATTTCTGTTATTTATCTCACAGGGACACTTGCTAACTCCTCACACTGCCGTCTAAGCTCCTTGCTGTCAGAGATATACAATTACACAAACCAGATAAGTTCCAATAATCTAATTATTAGAAGTTTAGGCTACAGCTAGCCACCTCCAGCTGGAGAAGAGATGAATTCAGTTTATAGATTGGAGGGTACTTTTTCCCTTCTTTTTCAAGTTTGCTTTGTTTTGTCAGAACACAGCTAATAAATAAATGCATTTTATATAGCTTCATGTTTGTAATGACTGTATTTCTTGCCTTCCCAATGGTGGGAGAAAGGGTGGAGGGAGAACCTGGAACTGAAAATTAAATTAAGTAAAATGGACAGAATAAAGACTTTAGGCTACCCAATTCAATTTCTAAGTACATGGTTTCCTTCCTTCCTCTATTCTTATGATCTCCCTTCCATCACATGACATCTATCTGGCAAGAAAACTAAACATGACCACAAATAGTACAACTGTCCACTAGGTATAAAATAACTTCACAGTGCAGATTACAGTTCGCTCTTTAAATAAACATGTTTAATAAAAGTAAATTTTTTTAAAAGATACGCTAGGCAACTAGGGAGTCTCTGAACCTAATCCTGCTTTTATATTGACCATTGGTTCAGACCAATCATTCACCTCAGCTGACTATTTCTTGTTAGTAGTCCTTCCATAGTAGGAAGTCATTAAGAAAAGACCTAATGTTAGCACTCTGCTAGTTCAGGTTGAATGTTCAGAAGAAATGAGGCTCTCAGAAATGACTGAACATTCACGTCCTAGTGGATTTCCCTTTACTGGAAGTTCTCTGCCAATAGCTATGCGAACCACAGCTTTCCTGAATGTGTCCTGAACCAAATTAAAAGGTGGCTCCTAACTGATTTTAATGTGTTGATGTATTAACAAAAAAAAGAAATATACAAATGTACAGTTTTTTAAGTCAAAAGGCTGTGCATCCTCATGTATAATTTAATGGACCTTGTTTTTGAGCTTGATCACTGTTGTAGTATATTCTTAGCCACAGAGGTTCTTTCAATTTTTGTTTTATATCTCCCATCACTTAACACAGTTTCTGGAGCACCAATAAACTTTTAATAGATAAAAAAAAAAGAAATGACTGAACAGTCAACAAAAGGTTTACTTTGCCCTAACACACCAAGGATTTTCAACAAGTATATAGCAGTCCTTAGCTTCTCAAGACATTCCTTTTCCACCTTGACTCCAGATGAAAACACATCTGGTCAACAGGTATGGTGACTTGCATAGTCTTCAGAAAGCAGACCTAAATACGTGTGAGTATGACTTTTTATTGCCTTAAGTGACTGGGTATCCACATTAAGGATGGCAAGAGTTAGTTAAATCCCAGGGAAAGCTAATTCCTATTGCAGAGAAAAGGGATAACCCTGATCATGTCAAAGGGGCCTCCTCAACAGTGATTGGTAAAGTTCTAAACTGGAAGTCTCTAATCTAGTTTTGAATGGTGTCTCAGGTTTCCATTCAGTTCAAGATGTTTCCTAAAGTTAAGTCACTCAGCACTTCTGAAGGGAAAGAAGAAAGGTGGAGAAAAGATAGCTATAAAATCAAACAAATAACCATAAAGTGTCATCCCCTTGAAAAAAAATCAATTCTGAGAATTACTCATTTAAGACTGAAAATCTAATAAAACCTCAACCTTCCTTACTATGAATCTTCCAAAAGTCCACTCAAAAGCTTCACTGTTTTTCTCTTGTTCCTACTGAAGGATGTCTTACTTCCTAAGAATAGTAACCGGTCCTGTGATATCATTGATATAGGAATTTCTTGGATATGGAAACTTGCTCAGAGACACATAGTGGGGACATGTCAAAGGCAGGATTTGAATCAAGATCTTCTTTGCTCTGAGATCAGCTCTCTATACACTGCACCCTGGGTGTTTTTCTTCTGTACTTTTGTCTACCCTGCACACATTTTGCTTTGATAGTTCAAGATGCCTAGAACACTTTCTGTTCTTGGACTGGGAATAAGAAGCTCATGAATTTAGAGCTGGAAGAGATCTTAGAAGCAAACTAGATCCAACACACATATTTTACAAATGAAGTTGAGACCCAGAGAGATAAAGTGACTTACCCAAAGTCACATAGGCAATCGGCAGCTATCAAAATTCAAAAGCAGATATACCTTGCCTCACTTAGAGTAGCCCAAAAAAATTCCTTTAAACACTTTGATTTAATTGCCTTCTCAGTAAGAGTTATCAAAACCTACTTCATGATGAAGTCCTTGAATGCCTCAGAAAAATAACTTGTATAAAAGTGGTATACGTCTCTATTTAATTAAATTGATGGGTAAATTCATGTATATCCACCACCTTGCAAAGTCCCTTGCAAGTAGTAGGAGCTTGCAAAATCTTTAATAAATTTGAAGAGCATTACATTTGTTTTTCATAATAATCATGCCAGATAGTGGTACAGGGCATCATTAACCCTTTTCTTGCAATAAGCAAATGCAAGCTTATAGAGGTGATGTGACTTTGTCAAGATCCCACAATTAATTAATAGTGGAGCCAGAACTTTAACCCAGATTTTCTGACTCTATGGTGAGCATTCCATCCACTACACCATGCTATCTTTCATTATCATAAACTTAGAATTTAAAAAAATGTATTATTAACAACCCCATGCTGTAAATCGCAACATATTATCCACGAAGACCTCACAAAAAAGCCAATTCTACATATAAATTCATTTTTACAAGAGAACTAATCAAATAAAAATTTGCATATGGGAATATTTCAGATGTTTTAGCCACAAAGTTACTTACTGAGAAACTTGGCATGTTATTTTCTCATTTATTTTGAATTATCTCAACATGTAGCCTAAAAATAATTTTTGTGTTATCTAAATTTCCAAGAAGAAAAAAATCTGTGGTGTGATGGTTCTGAACTCAGGATTTCAACCTTGCCACCCATATTTTGCACAGCTTACTTAATCTCTTAGGGTTTTCCTCATTTGCAAAATGAGAGGAAGAATAGGAGGACCCTTTAAGATCTCCTCTAGTTGCCTAATATTTCATGTTCCTGTTCTTTAAGGAAATGAGAAGTTGGGGATGAAGAATCCAACACAATATGGATATTTTCATTTTCAAATAACTGTTTAGGTTACCAGGCTCTTGTAGGAAGAGGACTTGCAATCATAACCATTGTCCAAGACTGCAGTCCTGTTTAGTTCCATAGCATCAGCACTCAAAGTACTTAGTTCAAAAGCAATTGCTGTATAACTGGCACTCTGATGGAGAGAACAGAAATAACTAGATTCATTTTGTGATTAAATGGCAATTAGCAGATAAGTACTCTGCCACAACATGGCACTTACCATCTCATTAAAGCATCAACACCCTTGCAAGCTAGCAACACCAACCTTCTGGGCATATGCACATAAAGCCAGAATGTTTTCTAGAATTCCAAAGAGGATTTATTAAAAATCTGGCTTTAAGTTCTGTCTACTTGCTGTCAAAATCTATTCCAAAATGGAAATTAATGGAAACACTACTCAAGAAAAAAGTATTGCTATATAAATTATAAGCGAGGGTAATGTTTCCCTTAAATATTCCAAGAGTATGTACAATAAATCTGGCAAATATTCATAAATTCTTATGTCATTAAGTAGCTTTGGTTTTTCTCACAAATATTCGGTTCCTCACAGATAACAAAAACCTTTTCCTCCGATTTCCTACGGTGTCCTGAGGATGAGATAGGATTTGCTTATCTTTGAAGCCAAGCAGTAAATAAAAACTGTCTACCTGAGTCAGGGTTGAATTTAGAGGATAATAGGAAAGAACATATAAAGAAACACTGACAACTACTCTAGGAAACACAGAACCCTGGGGGATCTAGGGAATTCAAAGAGGGCATCTCTTTTTCTGACTGTCCCAACTGGGCTCTGAACCCTGGTACTCCACACTCAAACCAAGAACAGAAGGTGGGGCTCAGTAGGGAGGCTGGAGTTGGTAAGGCTCTGTGGTGCCTTGCTTACTATTTATCTGGACTAAACGAAATATTCTTCCCAGTGAAAGAGAGGTCAGTAACAAGTGGTACCCTGAAACAAAGGATTCTGGGAGGGGACACATGACTGCTGGCACCATGGCTTGGGGTAGAAAGGATTATCCCTGTGCCAGTATGCATCACTGCCCTCATTTTCTAGAAATGTGTCAGGAGGCATCTGGATTTTTCTGGAAACTAAAGATAGAAGACAATATAGAATTCTTGGTTTTATGTCTACTCAAGTATGTATTTCACCTTGGTCAGGTTGATGGGTAAGGTCTGACTCCTGTCACTTTTGCATCTTAGTGGAGAGTTTTAGTCATGTGCACCCTTGCCTGAGACTAATTTTCACCTACGATTAACTCATGACTTCTGCCTTCAAGTACTGTAATAATGGGGGTGTAGGGTGTGTGCAGAGAAGATTGGTATCTCTGGTGTGAGAGCTTACTGAGCCCTTCTCAGGGCTGCTCTCCACCTTTAATGTCTACATGATTCACCCAACTCTCCCCTGAGACTCCAATAAGCTGTAGCAAGCTCAGTGGCCACAGCCCAGTAAAATATTTAGGCAGACAGGCTAAACCGAGTTAAGAGTAACCAAATGATCTTAAACCCTTCAGTGAGGTGGCGGGTGTCTACACCAAGCATGTGACGATTTCCCCTGACAGATGAGAACGATTTGTTCCAATAGCTATGAAGGCAGCTGAAGTAGGCACTGTGGAGTGCTTAGAGTTTAGTTAGGCACAGAAGATACCAAGGTCATCCACTGCATCCTGAACCTTCACTAGTTGTCTTAAATTTTGTCTTGTCACTAGACTCCCCATGACTCTGGAAGAGAGAGAGAAAGGCTAGCGACTTCTTGCAACTTTGCCTCCCTTAAATCTAATTTATGAGCAAGTGAAAAGACATCACCCAAACTGTTTTACTATTTTTACCCATCTCAAAATCCTGTAGAAACAGGCAAGTGAAGAAGCCACAGGCACAGATACACCGGGAGTTGTAGTTACAACTGCTCAAAGGCCATAATGTTATAAGGTCGATTTTTCACTCAACTGAAATAGCAACAAGATTTAACAGGCACAAGGGGGTCTAAGCAGCCTTTTTTAAAGAACTGTACTGCTCATCTCCTGGAAGGAGGAAGGGACTAGAAAAGGTGCCCGAAAAGTTGTTTGCTTTACCCAACTCTGGTCTGCTTACCTCAGCAAGCAGGGAACTCATCCTGAATTTGAAACACAAAAAAAGGTACAAAAACTTTTGTAAAGATGATTCCACTCACCCTCAGTATATGGAATGTGCACATGCTTATGAACAACACGAAATCCAGGAAGTCTTAAACATGAACACCTCTTATTGAAAGAGACCTCCACAAGTATCATATTCTAATATCAGCTCTGAGTGATAGAAGGATGGCAAATGAAGGCCAGTTTAGCAAAATCAGAGAGGGATATGTTTTTCTGGAGTGGCCATAGTTACGGGGAGCACTGTGAAGCTGGCATAGGTTTTGCCATCAAAATTAATCTAGTCAACAAACTTGTATATCTCCCAAAAGGAGTAAATGATGTGCTCATGACAATGTGACTGCCACTTGCAAGGAAGTGCCATGCCACCATCATCAAGGCATATGCACCTGCCATGACAAACCTGATGAGTTCAAAGAAAAAACCTAAGGTTTTGAGCTTTAGTTCCATTTACTGCACTAACTCATTGGATAATTTCAGAACAATCACTTCACCTTTCTGAGTCTCAGTTTTTTCAACTATCAGATGGATTTAGATTAGATAATCTATAAGATTTCTTACTATTCTAAAATTATGTATGCTTATAGTGAAATAAAAGTGTCAGGCCATTAAATCTCAGGATATGATCTGATACACAAAATGACACCTTTTTCTCATACATCTAGGCAAATAATTTAGATGACATTGTGTCTTTGGCTGTCTTTATCTAGGTTTTTTTAAGAAAGGAAATTTATTGATAAGGTACAATAAGAACAGATGGCAGAAAGAATAATTCCCTTAAATTCTAGGACACACAATTCCCCAGATATACACAGACACACACACACAAGGTCCATAGGGAGAATGGTCACAAATTTAAGGTCCAACAATGTAGAGAATACATGTAGCAAAAATTTTGCTCACAACTCCATGTGACTAGAAGATCTTTGTTCCCCAGAAGAGTCCTTGCGAATTCCTTATAGGCATAACATTTTGTTGGGCTTGGAGAGACAGTATCCTTAGAGAGCACTGCCGGAATATATCTTTCCTGTATGTGTCTAGATTGTTCTTGATGCATCTTTCAGCACAGGTTAAATGCAATGCTACTATTAATCCAGTGACTTTGATGACTTCGTCAATGAGAATAGGAGTGCAATGCTCTCAATATAGATATAACCATATGCCCCTTCAAGGTGCTCCTTGAGATTGAAAACTGCTGAAGCTTGATTCCTTCTCTGCTGGAGTTTGTCCTTCAAACAAACCTGGGATATAGGGGTCACTATCCCCACCTGACTGATGAGGAAACTGAAGCTAATTGAAGTATGTGTGTTTCATAGAACTTCATGCTGGAAAGAACTTTAGATGTCATCTATTCAAACCCTTTCATTTTGCAAATGAGGAAACTGAGGCAAAAACGTTAAGTAAATTATTTCGGCAGAAAGTAAGTAGCAAAGATGCTATGTGGACCTAAAATCTCTGATTCCAACACCATTGCTCCCACCATACATACATTAATGCATCTCCATGGACTTTTTAAGTATCATTTCTTGTCTTCTACAACTTGATTCATTGATAATGTTCTATTTCTTTTATCTAAGAAATAGCATAGTGTAGTGGAGCTAGAAGACCTAGAATCAGAATTCTTCTACTTGCTCACTCCAAGATTGTAACCAAGTCACTGAACTTCTCAGAACTTAGTTTTCTTCCATGTCTATAAAATGGAAATGTTCTGCATTTCTGCAAAATGAATTTGAACCATGATCTTGCTACTACAACCTTGGGAAAGTCAGAACCTTTATCTGGTCTCTCGTTTCTTCATTCAGAAAATGACAGAGGTGGATACTACATGATCTGTAAAGAATATAATGAGTTACTTTCAACAATTTTGTACCTGAATTAAATATCTAATTTGTTTTTATTATGGCATTAATTTTATTATGGTGTTACAGGAAAATTTAAATTTGTGCTCAGGAAAAACTAGAGCTGTCTAAATGGGTTGCCTAATTGAAGATCTTTAAGGAGAAGCCGAATAATATCTCATTGGAGATATTACAAAGGAGATTCCTTTTAGTCATGGGTTACACTTTTAATATCTACTTCATTGGGGATGGGTAGGATTGGGATATGAAACTGATTTATAAACTCTAAAGTGCTGTATGAATAAGTATTACTATTATAATTTTATCTACTCTTTGCAAAATACCAGAAATGGAAACACTACTTTCAGTGAAATAAAGGATCACAACAACCAAAGATTAATCTCTGACTGAGAATAAGGAAAACAACATGCCCTGCAAGCTTGTCTTCTTCTAAGAGAGTCCTGTTGGAAAACAAGATCTATACTACAATTGATTTTTTTTAAGTGGCAGAATTTACTGGTGAGATGGATGAGGTAGGGTTTCAAGTTGCTGACACCAAAAGAAAACCCCCCCAAAAAACAACCAAACACTGCTTCAGTATGTGATAAATAACAAAGTCCTAGCTAATGGGCTTGTTAAATAGGAGAAGCAATTTTATATCGGTGAGTTTGTGTTTCTCTGAAAAGTCAAGGAGAAGATCTCACACTTGGGAACTTTTGGAGCTAAAGTTCCCAAAGCTGAGCAAAGAAGCATAGCAGAGGTAGGAAGTCTGGGTATCCCCTGTGATCACTTCAGTGCTTTTAACATGGCAGGGCAAAAAACAACAAACAGAAAATTTAACAGTAATCAACAGAATTTCCAATTGATTTTAAACTTTTTTTGCCATTCAGAAGAAAACACTGTATTTTTTTCCACTTTAATACCAAATAATGAGAAAGCATCGAGGATATAAAATACATATGACCACTACTCAATCTTACCATTCAGCCAAGAAAGGACAATATAAGGGAAAAGCACACATTTCATAAAATGCAGAAAGGCAACTTTAAAAACAACCAAATAACAATTACAAGAGGATAGAAAGGAGATCAAAAACACTAGGAGAATCTGGGCAAATAAGGAATGATGGATCAAGTGAGAGGATGTTCATCAACTGCTTTGTAACCAACTATACAGCACTAAATAACTGTAACCAGGAGGAGAAAAACTCATCAATTAGAGCCCACCAGTGTCGTCTTATGGTCTCAAGATTGAATTTAAAAGTTTGAGGGTTGTACATTGGAAGTCATACGTTTATTTACATTTGTGACCATTTATTCTCTATTTGAGAAACCATTAAAGACTGGTATTTATAACCATTATTTTTCTCTATTACAGGCTGTTCTGTAAGAAACTCAACCTTTCCTTATCACCCTTCTTCTTTTTTTCTTTTCTTTTTTAACTCTTTTCATTGAATGAATTCTTTCCTACTTCCCCTCTTCCTCCCACTAGAAAAAGAGAAACAAAACCTCTGCAGCAAATATGCACAGCATAAAAAGTATTTTGTCCCACTAGTCCTTTCCAAAATTTGTATCTCATTCTGCTCATTTGGTTTATCATCTTTGTCAGGAGACGTTCCAAAATGTCAGGGCAGCCTACTAAACTATCAGTCTCCAGAATTATGGTTGATCATTAAATTGATCAGAGTTGTCTTTTGTAATTGACCATTTTTACAATGTGTTGTTATAGTACAGATTATCTGAAACACCTCAAAGTGAGGTTCAAGCAGTGCCCTCTCCATCTCTCCATTCTTCATTTATATAGAATGCTTCTTGTGCCTTCCTCATTATGTAGAACAAATTCTCCTCCTCCATTTTCCTTCTCTTCCGTAGTATATCCTCCCTCCCTTAATTTCTTCTTTTAGGATCATTAATTCATAATAAAAACTCACTCCCAAGAGCTCTATATTACTTGGGTCCCCTTACAACCCCAAGGTAAAATTATAATTCTCAAGATTTGCTTGTATAATCCCTCTCCATGAGAATACAAACACTTCATCCTTTAAAAGTCTGTTCTGTTTTCTCAGTTGTATTTACCTTTATATGTTCCTCCTTATTGGTTTTTTCATAAGGAATATCAATAATGGTCAATGGACAATAAACATTTATTAAGCACACATTATGTGCCAGCCAATGTGGTATGTTTGGTGGCTCAATGAAAGACGGATTTGATTGGGAGACATCTGAGGCAGACAGATTCACCATCAGGCTATAGCAAAATTCTAGCCATAAAGTGATGAGGGCCTACACCAGAATGATGGCAGGGTCAGAGGAGAAAAGGAGAGGCATATTATGAAAGATGTCTCAAAAGTAAAATCAACAGGCTTTGGCAACAGATTGGATACAGGTGGTGAGAGAGAGTGAGGAGCAGAGGATGACATGTAGGTTGTGAGCATGAGGACCTGGGATGATAGTACTTCCCTCTACAGTAATAGGAAAGGTAGGAACGGGGAATTTTTAGAGGGAAAGGCAATGAGTTTATTTTTAGATGTGTTGAGTTAAAAATATCTACTGGATGTAGTTTGAGATGTCTGAAAGGCAGTTGAAGATGTGAGATTGAGGTTAATAGAGAGGTCAGGAAAAGTTGGGTAAATTTGAGATTCTCCAGATTAAATCCATGGCAGCTGATGAGATCACCAAGTGAAGTAGTATAGTGTGAAAAGAGAAACGAGCCTAGGATGGACTCTTATGGGACACCTACATTTAAAATTCTTGATCCAGCAAAGAAGACAGTAAAAGAGTGGTCAGATAGGTAGGAGGAAAACTAGGAGAATGCGGTGTCCCAAAAACCTAGAGAAAAAAAGGATATCATGATCAACAGTGTCAAAGGACACAGAGAGGTCAACACCATTGAGTTCTGAGAAAAGGCCATTGGATCTCAATGAGGATCCGTCAAGGGAAACAGAAGAGAAGGAGCAAAACCAGGAGAGTGTAGTGTCATGAAAAGATTATCGAGGAGAAGAAGATGATCGAGAGTGTCAAATGCTGTAGAGAGCCTAAAGAGAATGAGGATTGAGAAAGGGCCACTGAATTTGAAAATTAGGAGGTCACTTCCATTAAAGGTACATTTGTTTTTCTTCCTTCATTATACACAGTTTTTTGGAGTAAATTATTCTTAGTTATAATCATATATATTTTGCCATTTGGAATACTTTATCTCATTCACTCTACTATTTTATACTGGTAGCTGCTAAATCTTGTGGGATCTTGACTATGATTATTCAATACTTAAATTCTTTCTTTTAGAAGTTTGTTAGGACTTTTTCTATTCTCTTTGATCTGGAAGCTCTAGTGTGTGGTTGTAACATCCTCAAAATTTTTCATTTTGTAGTTTCTTCTGAGGGATGATTATTTTTTCTTTTTCATCTTTAGGGATGTCTTAGGAGATAGACTAAGCACCCAGAGCTCTAATCTAAGCCAGCGTCCTGGTGACACCCAGAGCTGATCATAAATACAACCCAGGCCATCAGAGAGTTAATAATTTGGCACAAGAAAGGAGCAAAACTTTACCTGTTGGGGGAGGGAGGCGGGAGGGTTAGGTGAGTGGGAATTGAGCTTAGCATGAATGCCTTTCCTTATTGGGCAATGGAGATAGAATGGGAGTATGATTGGCTGGTGGTTTTCAGGAGGTGCTTGGAGCTATATATATATGTTGGGCTCACGGGGAGGGGCGCTCTCTTGGGATGTGATCGCCGAACATTAAAGACCGCTTCTGCTACCTCCGGCGTACTGTCTGGTTATTCCTCCCAGAGGACTGGGAGGCCGGTGGCGCCCCAAAGACTCATCATGACTGGGATTGGTGAGTAGGAGAGCAACCTAGCTTTAGGCGCGAGGACCCCGTTTGGGACAACTACACGGGGTACCCCTCGCATTTTGGCGCCCAACGTGGGGCCAACGCTAGGGTTGCTTG
>CM053771.1:350749947-350901246 GCA_028658325.1 Potorous gilbertii | reverse complement strand
TTATGGGAATAGCAGAGCTATACTGCTTCCTCTTTTCTAATCCTCCCCTTTCTTCCCAATACCCAAAGCCATAGTCAAATAAAATACTGATGTTTAAAAATAGGATCTTCAATCAGAAGAAATGGTGATGGAGACTACAGCTCATCAATTCTGGTCAGAGTAGGAGAAATTTTGTAGTGATAGCCAGATCCCACTGGTCTGCTTCTCAGGTCAGTGATAACATCGGTCCAGTCATCACAGTCAAAATGACCAGAAGACCAAGATTAGGGTCATTAGTTATATTCAGTGGTTTCAGAGTGTTCATCTCTAAACTGAAGCCTAGAAATCTATGCCAGACCAATTGCCTTCTAGTACTCCACAGAGATGGAAGTGGATGAAGAAGAAAGACAGAAGGGATATGATAAGGGGGCTGCAATAAATTGTAAGTTATTTATACAGTCTTACTTTTACTCCCAATTGTTTAATACTTGGGCATGATAGTACAGAGTTCAAATGCTGCCTTTGCTCTTACAACTTCTATGACCTTGGAAATTTTGCTTTCTCTGGGCCTCATTTTCTTATCTGTGAAATGAAAAGGTTGGACTTGGAGTATAGCGTCCTTGTCAGTTCTAAATCTACTATCTCATGAGACAAGAAGGGACTTCCACCCAGGATGGTTAGCTGAAATGTGCTTTTCCCCATTTGCACAACTTAGTCAAGACAACTAACTGTATTGCTAGACTTTTATATGCCGTAATGGTGAGATATTCTCAACCAAACAGTTGTCTTGTCAAGAATGTTGTGCTTAGAATCTGCCGACTGCACTGAGGCAATGTGTACGATGACAGGCCTTGAGAGGGGAGGCAAACCTTTAGCCCGCTGAGCCTTAATTTTCTTGTCTGTTCAATGGAGGTAATAATGTTCACGCTATCTGCCTCCTAGAGTTGTCGTGTGGAAAATATTTTGTTAGAAGCTCACATAAATGTGAGTTATTATTTCTATTGTATTAACCATTAATTATAAACACTGTTTTCCTCTTGTATTTTGAAACAACCATTTTAATGGCTCTTATTAGTAATGCACATTTTACCTATTTTCTGATTTTTTTTTGATGGGGCAGGAGAGGATAGGGAGGGAAAAAAAGAGAGTGCTTTACTCTTTCTACCTAAAAAAAAAAAAACCTGTTTAAATTTTACATTCATTTTCCCTTACATAGATAATTTGGGTATTGAGGTGAACCTCTAGGGCATTTGGATTGATTAGTCCAATAACAGGAATTGCTAATGTGGTTTCTATTGAATATGATAGATTCACTAGGTAAAATCATTTGCTAAATCATGAGTACTCTATTTTTATTATATTTATCTTTGTCCCTTGGATTTTAAGTCGACAATGCTGACAGCATCGTTTTGAGCACCCAAGCAACATCCAAAAAGAAATTAACACCCCCTCACACGTAGTCGCCTGTTTCACAGGAGCCTATTTGTCATTCAGAATGTTCCTCTCTTAGCCAGAAACAATAAGGAACTCCAATTCTGACTGCTTCATAACTGAACAGCCCACAGTGCAGCTCCCAAATGTAAGGATACTACAACATCAGAGGGAGCCAGAGACAAGTCTTGAGTGAAAAGCCTTAGCATGTAGCCTCGCTGTCTCCTTGACTTAGAAGGAGCAGGCTGTTATCAGTAAATAGAGGACTTTGCCCTTCCAATCCACACAGTGGATGTCTGTCTACACAGCAAGCGCAGGAACTGACATCTACTGGAAAATAAGCACTCCACCTGTCCAGGAACAGAACATTCGAGATGTTGATGACAAGGATATTATAATTTCAACAATTGAAGAATCATTTACTTAAGGGTTTTCCTTTATACTGCATGTAAAAGTCTAGCAATAGAGTGTCATAACAACAAAAATTGACATATATGTGATGATTTAAGGCCTGCAGAGTGCTTCCCATAACTCGGTGAAGAAAATAATTAGATAGCTAGATGGGTAGATAGAGAGGTAAAGAGATATAGAAATAGAATAGAATGAAGAAAGAGGAGGAGATCGAAAGAGAGAATGCAGAGAGAGAAAGAAGAGAGGGGAGGAAGAAGGAGAGAGAGAAGAGGGGAGAAAGTAGAGACAAAGAGAAGAGGAGAAACAAGGAGTGTTGAGAGGGAAGGGAAGGGAAAGGAAGGGAACGGAAGGGAAGGGAGAAAAGAGGAGAAGAAATAGGAAAAGAGAAGAGAGAAGGGAAAGAGAAATGGAGAGAGAAGGGGAAAGGGAGAGGCAGAGACAGAAAGACAGAGACATATCTTTAACAATGCTTCCAAGTCAATTCTCAATGTTCATTACAAATGACTTCTCTGCAACTTTTGACTCAGTTTTTCACCCTGGAGGCTGTCTCTTCCATTCTCTTTTTTGGTACTACTCTTTCTTCAGGTCTCCTACTTCAGTGGCTGAATTCATCGTTGTATTTTGCTAGATCACAATTCATATCTTACCTCATCCCTGTGAGTTTCCTTCAAGGTTCTTTACTGTTCCCTCTCCTTTTCCCTTTCTTTTCTCTCTCTTTAGGAAATTGCTTCAATTCAACAATTTCAATCATCTCTATGTAGATGAGGCTCTAATGTACATTCCTTACATATATGTCTCTCCTAGACTTCAGTCTCACATCAACAGCTTTCTTATAAACACTTCCACATTTATATTCAATCTGTCAACAAGCCCTCCACAATTTGGCTCTGACTTGCCTTTTGTGTCTTAATACATTTAATTTCCTTCTTGTATTTTACAGTTAGTCACATCTCCCTCCTACCTATTCCTCACATTTATTTTGTTTATACTTACACAAATACATATGTTATTTGCTTCCAATAGAAAATCACTTGCCAAGACTACCTGCAATATTAAAACCAGATGCCTGGATTGGAAGTTACTAATAAAATACCACATCTTACACTTGTGATAAAGTGAAATTGGTCAATCCTGACAAACATGCATCATAACCTTGTTATTGACTGAGATAGTATTGATTAAGCTGCCATCCTTATCAGAATCATCTCATCCCAAATGTTTTTCTAATGGACTTCTTGTGCTTGACTTGTGGTAGAGACTTCCAAATTCATATTGGACTGATCAGCCACAGCAAAACACAATATGACTGACAATGATAAGGGCCAATGAGGACCATGACTGACCCGAACATCATGATGTCATTGGTCCTTTTCTAAAATGAGAGATGAACAACTATTCCAGCAATTAGTATAGTAGGTAATTAATAAATAGTAGCAGGTAGGCAGTACTAAATAAATATTTGTTGACTGACTGGTCACCTCAACTCCTCATCTTTAGCATTCTTGATATTATTTTCACAAAATTACTGCTCTCATTCATTCTCTGTTACTTGGCCTCCCTTACATCTTCAGCATATTTCTTTTCAAAATCTAATTGGATGGGGTGGGTAGTAATTAAGGCTAATTGATTTTTATTGTTTTTGAAGGACAGAGAGGATGCTCTCTGTCCACCCACTCTCACAACATCTGAAAGTTATGTTTTTGAAAAGAATTTTTGCTTGTCTGTTTTAGAGAAAATAGACCTTCTTGGATACTCTTTACGGCCATGAAAACCTGGTAACAAAAGTTCTTGTTCATGGTTTGTGGAATGGTTGAACAAATCATGGTGCATGGATATAATAAGGTATTGCCATGCCGGAAGAAAGGATAAATATGAGAACTCAAAGAAACTTTGGAAAATACGTAGGAAATGATGTGCAGTGAAATAAGTAGAATCCAGAAAACTATACACACAATAACCACAATAACATACAGAAAAGCAAAATTAAACATTAGAATTAAGAGCATTGCTATTTCTAATCTTAACTCCAGAGATGTGATGATGAAGCATAGAAACATATTCATTTTTTCACAGCAGAGAAGCTATAGACTGCAGATGTGAAATGAGGCAAATGCCCTCAGACCTGAGTAAGATAGCAGTTCAATTTGCTAAAATGTGCTTTTTGCTGTTAGTATTTTAACTGAGAACTTGAGGTTGAAGTAGAATATTGGTAAATAACAATTACACTTTTTATGAAGTATCCAAAAAACATTAAAAAGGAACAAAAAGAAAATTACCTTAATGCCTGCTGATAAGAATATGGCATAATCCAAGGTCACCTAAAAAAGAAAAATAGAGACTTTATCTGTCAAAATGGTAAATGCCTATACTGTGAATCACATTTTTCATCAGACGTAAAATCTAATAAAAATTCTCTCAGTTACAAAATGGTGTCTAAGGGTCAGACAATTTTGCTTGTTTTCCCCAGGGAAGAACTAATTTTAAGTAAACTTATTAGAGGTTACTAGTTACATACGTTCATTGCTTCTTTGTCATCTTTTTTGATAGCATAAAACTTTTCTCTAGCAATAACAATTTCTAAAAGCTTGCAAGTTCTTATTGTAAAAGAAGCCGGATCCATCTTAATATTTTCCTGCCACAATCATCTAAGGCCAATTTCTTCTAAAGGAATTAAAAATGCAAATCTAATATCATAATTGTGTAATACGATAAGGATGGCAGCTTAATCAATACTATCTCTGTTAGTCAATAACAACGCTATGATGCATGTTTGTCATGACTGACCAATCTCATTTTATCACAAGCATAAGATATGACATTTTATTAGTAACTTTCAATCAATCAAATCTAATTTTTGCATTATAGAGATTCATATTGTCATCTTACAGCCTGGTAATATTAGGATGACTCTGGGAGCCAGACATCTCATATTCAGAACCTTGACTTTTCCAAGGATGCATGGAGTAGGGTTGAGGGGGAAAGCACTGGATTTGGAGTCAGAAGACCTGGATTTGAAGTTCACCTTGGCTTCTTCTGGGTGTGTGATGTTGAAAAAAGCTACATCTTTCTGGGGCTCAGCTTTGTCATCTGTAAAATGAAGGGATTGAGTTAGGTGAACTCAAATGTCCCAGCTAGCTTTAATGAATTAAGATCCAGAGAGCCAATTTACAATGACTTATATGGAACTCTTTATCTTCTATCTACAAGCAGTGAGGCTGAACAACAATGGCATCTCTACAGCCTATAGAGATATAAAGTTAAAAGAACTACAAATGAAATGTCTATCAGTGCAGCTGCATGGGCAGCTAGGTGGTGCAATGAATAGAATATCAGTGCAGGAATCAGGACCTGAGTTCAAATCTCACCTCAGACACTTGACATTTACTAGTTGTGTGATTTTGGGCAAGTCATTTAACTTGAATTGCCTCATCCTATGTCATCTCCAGTCATCCTGATGAATATCTGGTCACTGGATTCAGATAGCTCTGGAGAAGTGAGGCTTGTGACCTGCACAGCCCTCCCTCACTCAAAACAAGTCAAGTGCAAGTCATGTCACTATTTCTCTGATGGCATGGACTTCTTCGGTAACAAAGGATGAACACACACGCAGTGCAGCTGTGATGTGATACAAATCAAAAGAGCACTGAACAGGGACTCAGGAGATCTTGTTTCAAATCCTAGTCTCTATCTTTTACTATGTCTTTGACATAGTCCTCAGTTTCCTCAAATGTTAATAGGGATAATACCTGCACTATATACCTCACAGGGTTTTGTGAAGAAATTCAGTAAATGAATAAACATTTACTAGATGCCCCTTTTTAGTCCCTGTGCTGAGCACTTAGTGGACAAAGAAATTCAAAACATAGTGCTATGTAAACCTTAAAAAGCTATATAATCATAAACTACTTTATCTCTGCCTCTATTTTCTTATCCATAAAATTACTAAACATCTTACGTTAACATAGCACTTTACAATATACAGTGTACATTTCTTTCCATTATGGCATGTGACTCCCAGCAACCATGTAAGATTTACTGAGAAGGGATATTCTGTGTTGGAGACAAAAGAAGGATCCACAAAGGAATAGTAACATTATTCAGGTAGGTGGAAAGAGAATCATAAAATAGTGACTAGACTAAATTCATCAGTGCAAAATTTCCAAATAGAGAGATTTTGGACTGGAAAGGACAGAATAAAAATGATTACCACCAGCAGTGAATAGTCTACATTAAATCCTAAAACAACACTAAGTCAAAACAATGTATCAACTTACACATTTATAAGACACATATGTATATATAATAAAGAGAAATATATTTATGTTTATGAATGGTATAGCAACCAAGTAGTCAAAGAAAAGGTTAATGAAACTGCAAAAAGACTTTAATAGCAAGGCATTAATAGTAGGAGATTATAATATCCCTCATCAAGATCTGAAAATATGAAGAGAAAAATAAAAATAAAATTGCAGTCCTGGGAAAAATGGGGGAAAAAATCTGAATTTGATAGGCTTAAGGATCAGGTATGAATCTTGGAGATTACATTTATTTTTCAACCAAAGGATTTTTACAAAAAAAAATCCTGCTTGAGATAATAACCCAGAAATTATAAACCTACATAGATCTAGGGATGATATCCTAAGACATAAGGGATATAAATGTGAAATGACAAAAAGAAATTAAAATAACACTAAAGAAAATAATAGTAGTGATGTAGCATAAAAATGTTAAGGAATACGGCTAAAGCAAATTGTAGAGGTAAATACGTCTTTGGATTTGTATGGTAACAAATCTTAGGGAGGAAGTGGACTGGCAAATTGTGGATGCACTTTTTAAAAAACATAAACATGTTAATAATCCTCAAACTAGCACAAATAAGCATGTTAAAGTAAAATTAAAAGTAAAAGAAAAAATAAAAATTTTAAAACAATTTAATCTATAAGTATTTATTGTGTTAGGCACTATGGATACAAATACAAAGAATGAGGTGATACACTCTTTCTTTAATTCCTTTTTCTTGTTCAAGTTTTCTTGCACAAAATGACTACCATGGAAATGTTTTACACGGTTGTACATGTATAACCTATATCAGATTGCTTATTATCTCAGGGGAGGTTAGGGGAAGGAGAAAGGAAGGGATAGAATTTGAAACTCAAAAACTTCTTTTTATATGTTAAAATTGTTTTAACATATAATTGGGAAAAATAAAAATATTACTTTTAAAAATTTTAGACATTATACTTGAGAAGAGTCTTGAAGTAAGAGACAGAATCTATAAGGGGAAGATGAAAAAACAGGTCATTCCTGGGATTGTGGTGATCAGGACAAGGGTACGGAGAGAGGCAATAGAGTATCAAATGTGTTTTAAAAAAGAGGTCAGTTTGGATCACAGAGTGGATTAATGGATTGTGTAAGTGTAATTGTGTAAGTAGATCTGTGCCTAAGGAAAATCACTTTTTCCACAGTGTGAAGGGTGGCCTACTGTGTACAGTAACTTGAGACAGAGACCAATCAGGAGGTTGTTACAATAATTCGATGGCAGGTGACAAGAGTCTGAATTAAGGTGGTGTCTACATGAGGAGAGAGAAAAGATTGAATGTTTAAAATGTTGTGGAGTTCAATATGGCAAAAAAATGGTAATTGATTAGATATATGGGATGAAAAAGAATGAGGAATGGCATATAATGCTGAGGTTATAAACCTGGGAGACTAAAAGAATGGTGATGCCATTGACAGAAATAGGAAAATTTAGAAGCATGGGTTGATAATGGGAGGGAGGGAGATATTGAGCTCCATTCCTGAAATTATTAGGTTCTTATGTATCCAGACACCTACTAAAGTCCAATATGTGGCTAATAAAGGGAGGCTAGATATTTTTATCTATGATTCATCTGTACAAGACTGATAATTAAATCCATAGGAATTAATGAAGTCATTGAGAGAAGATAGATAGAGAATGATACAGATCAATGACAGAGCCTTCAGAAACATCCAAAAGATTGAGTGTGATTCAAAAGAAGAGTCAAAAAAGGAGACCAAGAAAGAATTTTTACGTAGGAAAAGAAGCATAGATAGTGTCATGAAAATCCAGAGAGGAGAGAGAGTATACAGGAAGAGAGGGTTGTCAGTAGTGCCAAATGAAACAGATAGATTGAGAAGAATGGGGACTAAAAAAAAATATTAGATTTTGGTAATTAAGAGATCATTGGTATATTTGAAAACAATATCATCAGTTGAATAAAGGAAGAGGAAAGAAGCCAAACTGCAAATGATTGAAGAGTAAGATCAGAAAATGTAGACAATGAATGTAGACAACTTTTTCTAGGAGTTTTGTTGAGAAATGGAGGAGAATTATAGGAATATTGCTTGTGGGGATAAAATTGTCTAAGGAAGTTTGTTGTTTGTTTTTTTAGAACAGAGCAACTTGCACATGGTGGAAGGCAATAAGAAAGTAACAGTAGGTAAGGAGAAGTTAAACAGTGGAGAAGGGGGAAGTTGTTTAGGATTTCAATTTGTTTGGAGAAGTCAGAAGAGACTGAGCTCAAGGACACATATAGAAGGACTAACCTTGGCAATGAAAAGTCCACCTAATTAGCAGCGACTGGGGGAAAGGAAAAGAGAGTGCAGAATGATGCCAAGGCATTTTGAGAAAAAGAAAATGTGACAACAGCCCATTGAATGGCCTAAATTTTCTCAGGGCAAAGTCAGGATGGTAGAAAAGAAGGCAGAAATCCAGATGGATTCTCCAAACTTTTCCCTCCAGACAACTTTAAAATAATGTATCAAATACATTTCTGGTGCAGTATAAATAACAAAAGGTCAAGTAAGACATTATTCCAGCCCAAAACAGTTTAGGAAGTTTGCAGGAGAGTTCTGTGACAATGCAGTAAGGGCCAACCTGGAGGATACCTGGTAATAACATGACCAGTGGATCTTGGAGGCAGGGGCAACTTTGGGAGCTTCACTCAGAGATGGCAAGGGGATTGGACAAGTGGTCAGAAAGAGATTTCAGGGGTCCCCCATGCTGACACTGGATATGAGATCAGGTGCTATCTGGCAACTTCTTTGCCCATACGCAGAACTGGGTTAAAGTTCATTGGTAGAAAAGAGTGCTTGTGATTGGTCACAAGGGAGAAGGGCCCTGGTAGCAGTTTCAGAGCAGAAAAGAAGACAATTGCTTGTGCCTGTAGGGGAACAGGGGACTAGTTTACAGTTTCAGGACTGAAAAGAGCACTAGTGTTTGTAGCTTCAAGGGAACAAAGGCCTTCCTTGAGTAAAGAGCAGAGCACAGACCAGGAGAACAGTGACCACATCACTCCCCAGATCACAGCATCTTGGAAATACTGAAAACTTACAGACTATTAAAATGAACTCTGAAAACAGCAATGTAAAAAAAAACCTGAAGCTTGGGACAGTGCCTCCTCACCCCCAGATAAGTAGTATCCAACTTTAATATAAAATTCAAAGTCAAGAAATAGACTGGGGAAAATGAGAAAACAAATTCAATACAGTCAAAATTAGAAGGAAAGCAGGAAACTGGGGGTGGGGGGACACAGAAATTTACATCAAGTTTCCTGATAAAAGCCCCATTTCTCAGATAAATAGGAAACTGGGTAAATTTATTTTTAAAAAAGAGGATCATTCCCCAAATAATAAATGGTCAAAGGATATAAAACAGCCAATTTTCAGAAGAAGAAATCAAGATATCTATAGTCACATAAAAATTCTCTAAATCACTGTTGATTTGAGAAATGTAAATTAAAACTCTGAGGAACCACCTTACATCTAACATACTGTCTAACAATACAGAAAAAAATATATAAATGTTGCAAGTGATGTAGAAAATGAAGACACTAATATACTGTTGGTGGAGTTGTGAACTGGCCTAACCATTCTGTAGAGCAATTTGGAACTATGATCAAAGGGCTTTAAAACTGTGCATACCTTTTGACCCAGCAATGCCACAAGTAGGTTTGTGTCCCAAAGAAATCGAAGAAAAAGGAAAGGAACCTATTATATAAAAATATTTATAGTAGTTCTTTTTGTGATGGAAAAGAATCAGAAATTGAGGAGATGCTCATCAACAGGTGAGCGACTGAAAAAACTGGGGTACATGTGATGTAATAGTATTGTATTATAAAAATGACAAAGGGGATAGGTTCAAGAAAATCTGAAAAGACATATATTAATTGATGCATAGTGAAGTGAGCAGAACCCAGAGGTCATTGTACACAAAAATGGCCATGTTGTAAAGATGACTATCTGTGAAAGACTTACTTACACTGATAAACATCCAAGACAATTTCAAAGAATTCATAATGAAAAATATTATCCACCTCCAGGAGAGAATTGATAAACTATGAGTGCAAATTGAAGTATAATTTTTTTTCACTTTCTTTATTCTTTTTTATTTTTACTTATAACATAGCTACTATGGAAATATATTGGATGCTATTTCTCATGTATAGCTGATATTATATTGCTTGCCTTCTCAGTGAGTGAGGGAGGTGCCAGAGAAGAGAGAATTTAGACCTCAAAATTTTAAAAAAATTAACCATTGTAAATTGAAAAAAGAAAAAGGGGAAAGGGGAGACATGGAAGGTATAAATCAGAAAAAAGAAGTATTAGAATAACTTTTGGGGGAGTGAGATAAGGAATCAGTTAGAGAGGAATGAAAGGATTGATGTTGTAGTAATAGCCCAGTTGAAGGTGCTATAAATAAAGACAGAGAAAAATATGGGAACTATGCTCCAATAACATCAATGGCTGTTAATTCTAAAAATATATTAATTAAAATACTATCAAAGAAAAAATATAAATATAGCCTAAAAAATTGTTCAATATGACCAAGTTGGATACATACCAGTAAATGATAAATAACTCAACATTGGGAAAACAATAATGTAATAAAACGTTAACGGTAAACTATGAACACATCAATAGATATAGAAATGACTTTCTATAAAATGTACTTATTTAAAACATTAAAAAGAATAAGAATTAAAATATATTCTGTTAAAATAACTAAAAAGTATCTATCTAAAACTAATCTAAATAAATCTAAAACTGAGAACTAATGTTATTTGTAATAGAGAAACAAAGCAAATTTTCATCCATAAGATGAGCAATGAAGCAAAGTATTACTTTTTTTCATATGTAAATAGTCAAAAATAATTAACAGAACTAGCATTTACTAATTGAGAAAACTCTCTTATTTTCAAATGTCATTATGATTTACTTAGAAAACCCTAGAGAACCAGTAAAAATATGACATAAGTAGTTTCAATGAAACAGCAAATCATATCTATAAAAATCATCCCCATTTTTAAATATTAATAATAAAAAAGAGAAATTCTGTGTAAAATAACACTAGATTTCATTTAATATCCTGAGTTACTACCACAGTCCCTTGAAACTTGCAAGCAACTAAAAAATACTTGTTGATCCAATGATTAATTGACTTAGTGGTTGATTCAGTGTTTAATCAAGACACACATGGGATTTGTGTAAATAGAACCAAAAAACAATTTTTATAGAATTCAAGGAAGATCTAAATAATTGAAACCATATTCCACATTCATAGCTTGGCTGTGTTATTCTGGTAAAGATGAAAATGTTATCAAAAGTATTAATTAAAATAAGTAAAGTATACCTTAATAGAATCAGACAAAATAATAAAATTTATGTGAAGGTAGAAAAACGTCAAGAATATTAAAGGAAAAAGTGGTAGGAGTAAAATTTAGTGGTAATAGACCACAGTAGTGATATTTGAAATAACTTAGAAAATAATAAGGATGACAGAAGACTGGTGACAAGAAATTATTGCAATTGTTAAAAAGAAGAAAGAAAACTTACACTACGAATTATAAACAAATAAACTAAACATAATTGTGCAGTATTAAGACACTGGTATATGAGTACTTAGAAAAGAAATTGTTGATAATTAAAAGTCAGCTTGTGTTCAGCAAAAGTGATCATAAGAGACTAACCTCGTTGCCTTCTTTGTTTCTCCAAGGGCTTAATAGTTTTCTCGATCAGAGCAATGTTTAGATTTCACCAAGGCATTTAACAAAATCTCTCATGCTAGGCATGTGAGAAAAGGAAGTCTAGGTGATAGATTAATTAGCTAGATTTGGAAATGGTGGAATGACTAAAGTAATTAATGAACCAATCCTAGTTTGAACAAAGTATACTAGTGGAGATCCCTAGGTCCTTGTGTTCAAAATTTTTATTAATGACTTTAATAATGCATGGATGCAATGTTTATCAAATTTACCAGTGACAGAAAACTTAGAGGGATAATCTATTCTGCTGGATAATGGAGTCAATTTCCAAAAGGTTTTGTTTTCAGGGAAAGCTAAGCTTTGTGGTTGTTGTTAGTTTTGTTGTGTTTTGTCCTTCATTCTTGAGGAAGAACATGACATCAAGATGATGCCATGACTTGCACTTGACTTTGATTTGAGGGAGGGAGGGCTGTGCTAGTTCACCAACCTCACTTTCTTCTCCTGAGCCATCTGAGTCCAGTGGCCTGATATTCATCCAGGGGACTGGAGATGGCCCAGAATGCAATGGGAGACCCTTGCCCTTTCAGGCTAAGGTCTTATAGCATTCTCACGTTGAGGGAGATACATCCATTCAATGAATAGGCTTCTTTAAGTAGTTGTTCAAGGGTTGGCCCCTTTAACAAAAAATACAAACAAAAAAAAATCAAACTGGGAGAAGAAAGACTCTCAGGTTCCTAGGTAAAAGAGAAACAGTTACTATTTAGTATTCACATTCACTCTGTGCTAATTGGGTGTGGATCTGGTGTCCAGTCTATGAGCTCCAGAGTGAATTAGGCTTAAGACTTGATTCTTTGAGCAAGAAATCCAGTCAGTAAACCCAAAGGAAAAAAGTCAGCTCTTGACCATGGAAGTGCACCTTCCCCAGGATAGAGCACTGGAGGAGAAGAGAGAAGAGAAGAGGGGAAAGAAGAGAAAGGTAGGGGAAGATAGGGGAGGGGAAGGGAAGAGACAGGAGGGGAGGGGAGGAGAGGAGCTACTATTCACTCAAAGGTTGTGTTTGTCCTTCGTTCTTGAAGAGGACCATGACATCAGTTTTAAAGTTGATGGAAAGCATGTATAATACCTTACTGAAAGATCATTTGAAAGAACTACAAATTTGTAGTTTGGAGAAAAAAAGACTTGGAACAGACTTTATAGATGCCTGCAAGTACTTCAAAGGTTGTCATGTGGAATTATAATTTGTCTTGTTCTACTTGACTCCAAGGATCATTTAATTGTACTAGGTGTTGGTGATATGAATATAAATAAGAAACAATCCCATTCTGCTGGAAAAAAATGAGGATGTCCCCTCAGAAAGGGATTTCATCAGTTTGATAGTTAACTCCAACAGGCTACATCACTACTTATCTACTGGACTATTTAGTTCTATATTTCCCATAAGTCCATTGCAGGGGCTATAATCAAATGTACTGAAGACATTGTTTGCTATAGACATTTTTAGGGTCTCTCTCACTTTGTGTCACCCCTTGCCCTACTGCTTCTTCATGATGTTTTCTATTCTTTTTTTCCTTTGGAGAAACTCCAAATAACGCAACATATAATACTGAAGTGGAAAAATAGATATTTAACAAAATTGAGAATGTATAAGAATTCTTGATTAAAATGTCAGAGTTGATTCGAAACGCTGAAATCCAAATAAAAGAGTCAAAAAAACTTAGAAACAAAAATGCATTTGAACAAAAAGCTTGGAAGGAGCTAAGTCATGATGAATCACATGAATTCTAGTACCAGCTAGGTGACGCTAGACCTGAGTTCAAATCTGACCCCAAACACTATCTTGCTATGTGACCCTGGGCAAGTCACGTAACTTTTATTTGCTTCAGTTTCTTTATCTGTAAAATAAAAATAATAATAGCATCTACCTTGCAGGGGTTTTGTGAGAGTCAAATAAAATAATTTTAGTGAAGCACTTGGTACAGCTCTTTGCACCCTGTAGGTTTATATAAATGTTTATTCCCTTTCCCATTCCCTCCTTTCTCCTAACAGCAAGAGAACAAACAAGTGTTCCTTCAGAATTCTAATGTCTTTAAGGATCACAAGGAGATAAAAGATAAGATGTAAACAGGACCTGATACATCATGGTTCCATTTTGATGGTATAGTGGACAAGGCCTCACTCAAACCTGGCTGTTATCTCAGGTTCAAAACTGAAATGAGACACTCAAAGTTCATCCAGGGATTAGCAGAAGGGTCACCTAGCTGTCACAGGGGAAGAACATTCACAGTAGGGAAAAGATATTCAATGAGGATAAAGCATTGGTTCACATGAAGACAACTTTCTGGATTGATCACTCTATAGGTCAGCCAGTCTTAAACTGTAGGAGTAGGTCCTGACTCATCATGTGCTGGATTTTCTATTCAGGTGACCAGGAAACTGCATCAACGTTCTTAACTTTAATCTACTAAGTCAATCAAATCTCAATGTTTTTAAAGGAAAAATTCCCCTTGGGTGTGTGGGATAAGGCCTTAGAAAACTCTAGCAGTCATTATATGGTGAAAGACTCTGGAAAATAATTTCCTTTTTTTTAATTTATTTAATTTTTAATGTATGGAGTAAAAAAAATATTTCCATAACAGTGCAATAAAAAAGATGATTGCGCATGAAACTGCACATCTACTATGCACAACTTACTATTCCTTTCAAATACACAACAAAATTATCATATAGATTTCTTTTTTTCATTTTTTTTGTTCCCTTCCCCCAACCTAGAGATGACTTCCATTGGATACAAATAGCGATATGTGTGTATTTGTTTGTATGTTTATGTATGTGTATATACATACATATATATAGACACACATATATACTCATATATGCGTATGTACACATATGTAGTAAATAATTTCCTAGTACACAGGACTCTTTTGTGGCAAAGTCTTAAAATTCTTCTAAATTCTTAAAATTCTGCCTTGCACCCAGAAATGACTTTAGCCCTTTTACTGGACTATTCAAGAGTCTTAAAGATATGAGAAGTCTGACATAAACATCACTGGAAAAGTAAAACTAAATCAGAAAGATACCAAAGATTGAACTAGATGACAACATATAACACAATAACTTCCTGAAGGAGTGACCATATAATGGAGAACAAAAATTGAAAATCCAAGACTTCACTTTCCCCCTGTTCTGGTCTATATTGTGGGTAATGTCATATACTGGCAATTCACAGTGGATCTCTTCCTGTAAGGAGATGATGATGAGCAAGAGCTTACACCAGCAACATGATGTCTATAGCAGAAATGATGGCGTTTCCTATACAGTCTCTAATACTCATCATGGATTAGCATCTTCTTTCATGTAGTTTATCCCAATGCCAAAACTAAATTTCTACCTTCAATCTGTATCCTTTGGCCTATGAGCTCATGAGGGTTGCATTGTCCACTGTGTTGGGCCTAATAGTGTCATTTTAGGCAAGGAACTGAGAGTTGTCACTTGTACTGCCCCCTGTCCCATATATTAGAGCAAAAGAAATACCACTGGTACTATCACTGAACTCCTATGCCCAAACAAGAACATTGCTATATATGATGGCCTAACTGGCACCCTCTCCCAGCCATAAAATGATGTCATCTTATGCTTCTTGGATTAATAAAGCTTGATTCCTACCTCTTTACATAGAAATGATAGAATAAAGATGAAGATTGAGGAAAAGAAGTTTTCACACATGACCAATGGATTGCTTTTCCTTGTTCTGATTTTTTGCTACCAGGAAAAGTTTGGGGTGAGAGTGAAAGAATGCTAGTGGATAGGAAGCAGTGAAAATGCTATCAGAAAGAAAAGAAAGAAAAGTTCATCAATAAACAGGATTTTTAAAATTTAATTCACAAAAGAAAACAGCAGATCAGAGGGAGATAACAGGATGACTTTGGAAGCAATGTGTTGAATTTATTAAGTAATATTTTAAAAACAAACAAGTTACATTATTGAAGTTTCATAGTTTTGCATATTATCATCTATCTCCTTTCTACTTTGTATATTAAATGTTCATGCTTATTTTTGCCGGGTCCAGAATAAAAACTAAAATTCTCAAAAAAAGTGGAGAATAAAGAGAAAATAAAAATGGAGTGAACCATGCAAATATGAAAAATAAAAATGTTTCATCCTATAAAACCCATTCGTCTTGAACAAAAATTTGGAAGAATAAATTGACCAACTTATAAACACAAAATACTAGACAGTTTTTAAGAAAGCTGACTTGGAAAAGTGTAGCTAAAAACAGGCAGGAAGCTAGATTTCTGCTTATTTTCTAACTGGAAGAACTGATAAATGAAACCACCCACTCCCCAAATAAGCAGAGCATTCGATATGCCACTAATCCACAACTTCAAATCAATAGGGTTTAATATTTCACTGGCAATCATACATTTGAAATCAATTCTGCCACAGCTACTATTGCCCTTCTAGAGAATAGATGCTTACAAGACAAAGCAATTGAAGGCAATAGTCAATGATGGAGTAAAATGAATATGCTTTGCAAAGCAGTTTTAGAAAAGAAAATACATGGTTGCTCAACAGAGTTTCCAGAACTTTTGCCATTATTTGTATTAAATAGTGGGTCCTAGAGTTTTCAAGAAAGTCATTTTGAATGCTCTTGTACTGAGAATGATAGGGGAGAAGCGAGATGGATAACCATTCAACATGCATACTGAACATCTGAAACACTGATGAATGCGTTCATTCTTTAATAACAATACAAATAAACAGCTCTGGGTTTAGAATGAGGAACACTGGCTTTGTTTACTTGCTCTGCCAATTCCAACCTTTATGGCCTTAGACAAGTTACCTTTTTGAGCCTCCAAGTCCTTGTATATAAAATGAAGTTGATTGGACAAATGATCCCTGGGATCCCTTGCAGTTCTCCATCCTGTGAAGTTGTTAATAATAAATAAAAATAATGCAAATTGTTAAATAAAGTGTGTTGTTCTCTCTACTTTTTGACACATGCTCACCCAGAGAAATTCCATCTCACTAAAGACAGAACTTGGCAGATGGTGAAGAAGACGTTGGTCATGGCTTGGGATGTTCTTGACAAAGATGTCACACGCAGGTATCATTCTGTAGGAGGATTATATGTCTTCCTTTTCTTTCTTCCAGAAGGGGAAAAGTAACATACATTTTCTCCCTGAGACCTCTAGAAGCAAATCTAAAGAAGAAGAAATAAATAGAACAGGTGTTTCTTCATATAATGAAACTTTGTAATGATGATTTTTTTTAGAGAAACAGGTCTATGATGTAGAGAGTCAGTGGTATCACACCTTACATTATAATAAAACTGAGGGAGTGATTCCAGAAATAAACTAGTAGAGTTATGTCGCTGATTAGGTGGTACATTAACTTGCATATAAGATGCATGTAATAAATGACCATAGTCTTAAAGACTAACTGGGCAAAACAAAGATATTCCTAAGCAGTTGGTCATAGCTGAGAATTTCCCAACATGAACAAACAGCTTGGATAGATAATGTTACCTAACCACAGGCAGGCAGCCTTTGATATGGTCGAAGAGTAAAACTATAACTATGTCAGTATGTATTGTTTTGGGACACTCCAAGATGTAAATGGAAATAACTCAACGAGATCAGCAATATTGAAGTTACATTGTGTTTGGCCATTCATTAGTCATAAGAATTCTTGCTTGAAAGACATGTTACCTTTTTGCTTGCTAGTAGATGCTAGCTACATCTCCAATCATTTCTGTGACTGGCTACTCTTTTTTGATGACTGAGATTTTTAGCCACATGTCCATTGTTGAAAAGGAGAGGGGAGGGGAAAGGAAGTCTTTCTGACCAGTTCCATGAGGGACAAGAGTTTTCTATCCTGATCTGGACTTTTTCTGTCATGTAACAAAAACAATTTATCTTGGAAACAATGGACTTCTCACATTGAAAGTATCCTCTGCTCTGTGGTCTCTTCATCTAATTAGCTAGTTCCTCCCAAAGGCTCCATTTTAAGGAGGGTGGCTAATCCAAACTTGTCTTCATTTCTCTCCAGGCTGTACTCTAGACTTTCCAAACTTTCTCTATTGTGCCTCTCTGCTAGGTACCTTAACGCTCTGATCATCAGCTCCCACCCTGATTTTCAGTTTCCTGTTATGTGTTATGATCATCTGTTAAAATATAAGCTCTTTGAGGTCAAGGATTGTCTTTCTGCTTACATTTGTTTTCCACTTAGCGTAGTGCCTGGCACATAGTTGGTGATTAATAAATGTTTAACTTGTTTGGTGACTTGATTTTCTGAATATTTCTCTTCTGGTAATTTTTTAACCTATTTTTCTCAGTTAACAAGCCTGCTACCCTGTCATCCTAGCCATACCTCTCTTTAACTATATAACTCTGTCTTATTGTCATAGCACAACATTCCCCATCATTTTTAGGCAACATAGAGGTCATCACTTTGGTAAGTCAACACCAATTTTATTAGGAAGCTCACCCTCATATTCTATTTAGTTCAGTAGTATTTGGTAGATCTTGGCATACGAATTCAGGGTTACCTATCTTAATACTTCATTGGGGTAGGACTTTAACGGAGGTACATTACTTTATCCAAATTGATTTGTACACCATTGTTGCTGTGTTTCTTTCCCTACCCTCAAGTAGTGTGTGAATGTCATATTGCATGACTCAAAGGAAGGAGAGAATGGATGTAACTATAGCATCTCCTTCCTTCATACTTCTCCAAGAAAAATTCTTGGTTTCTTGCTAGGAGAAAAAGCAGAAGGTTAATAAAAAGAGGTTGGTACCCACTCTCTTGGCTTTCCTCAGAGAGAAGGATACCAGGCTAAAATTATATCTTTCTACTTATTTAAATGTTATTAGTCTAAGAGACAGAGTTTTGAAGTTCAATCGAAAATCTTGATCTCTGTTCCATAATAGGGAAAGAAGAATGCAAAGTTTCACATCCAGTACTTGACTACTTTCCCAGAAAATACCAGTCCTACAATAAATATAGACAGGAAATATCAAAGGAATCCATTTATCCAAGTTGATAGCAAAACAGAAATCAGAGAAAGTATGCATAGGAAAATATGTACCAGACTATAGAGAGTGGAGGGGCTGTCTCATTGAGAACGAGGTAAGTAAGCAAAACCAAGAGAGAGAATCCCAGATCTTACCCAAGGAGAAAATCCCCAAAGTCTCTTGTGTAGTAATCTGGAAATGGGGACAAGATCAAAGTTCAACATGTTGGCTTCTTCCCTGTCTTGTTCTTATTTCCTCAGCCTGAAGTGGAGTTGGTATCATCTATGTTCTCTCTCAAAACTGGAAGCCAGAATAACCCAAAAAGGTCAAAGAACCCCAAATCATTGCAGAGTCCAAAAAGATCAGAGATCGTTCTTTTTTCCCTTCTCATCAATTCTGCTCTTGTCCTTATGAAGGCACTGGGCATTGAAATTTCTACCAATGAGAGAGACTCCCCTACCAATGAGCTTTGAAACTCGGGTTATAGGAAAATAATTTAACTTAGTGACAATGAATATTATAACCTTTTATGTCTTTAAAAACACTTCTAACACATGATATGTCCTCTGCTGCATTCATTTTTAATATAATTTAGTGTCCAGCTGGAGCTACAGTGTACTGGGTCTGAAGTCAGGAAGATCTGAGTTCATAAATTACCTCCAGTATTTACTAGGCAATTCAATGAGCTCTGTTTGCTTTGGTTTCCTCACCTATAAAATGGTGGTGAAAAATAACACCTATTTCATAGTGTTATTGTGAGAATCAAATGAGATACTTGTAAAAAGTACTTAGTACAGTAAATGGCATATAGAAGGTACTATGTGAATGCTTATTCCCTTCACCCTCCCCCACTAGTATTGCATTCACCAGAACTTTACATGATTTTTTAAATTTTTCATCAAGAGTTTAGTTCATTCTTCATGAAACCACACTTCACGACAATGAATATCATGTTTACCTTTAATAGTCAATTTTCCCAAGTCTAACTTTGATCATAGCCATGGTTTTCCAATGAGATTTAAATAAGGCAATTTACCAGACCACTGCAGCATGCTTATTTACAATCTCCATTTCTTGGATAAATTTCTGACTCTTTTGTGATATGTGTCATGGTGCAATGTGGTGTGGCAGTATTCCATCTCCTTTTAGGAATTCTTATAATTCATATTTCTGTTTTAAATAGTATTTTATTTTTTTCAATTACAAGTAGAGACAATTCTCAACATTCATTTTCATAAGATTTTGAATGCCAAAAATTTTCCACCTCCCAACCCTCTTTGCCTGCCTCCCCAGGATGGCAAGCAATCTGTCATAGGTTGCACAGGTACAATCATGTCAAACATATTTCCACATGAATCATGTTGTGAAAGAAGAAACAAAACAAAAGGAAAAAACAATTTAAAAAAACAAAGAAAATGAAAACGCTGTGCTCCAATCTTCATCCAGACTCCATCAGTTCTTTCTCTGGATGTAGATAACATTTGTCATCACGAGTCTTTTAGAATGGTCTTGTATTGCTGTATTGCTGAGAAGTCAGTCATAGTTCATCATCTCACAATGTTGCTGTTGCTTTGTACAATGTTCCCCTGGTTCTTCCTACTTCATTCAACATCAGTTCATGTTAATCTTTCCATATTAGAAAGAAAAAGAGATCTGCCTGTTTATCTCTCAGAAAAAGAGATTTGCCTGTTTATCTTCTCTAATAGCACAATATAGTGAAATTTTTATAATTCTTAAAATGATGAAAATACCCATATTTTACAGGATCACACTGACTTCTGAAGTTGGTTTTGGTATAACCTTAAATTAAAAAATGAACTTCATCAATAAAAATTCCATTTTTCCAATCTTTAGTACTCCAGTCTTTGAATTGCCTTTCCCTGACAATTTTTTTCTTCATAGCAGTGGTTTGCAGGTGTTTATTTTTTAATCACCTTCTTTCTTTTGAATTTTAAGAAGTCTACTCTGCACTTGAGAGGACATAACAAGAAGGCCTCTAGTTGTCATGTCTCTCTGAAGCTTTCTTTCTTTTTGAAGGACAATTAGACTGTTTTCCAGAAATAGTTTGTAAATTTTGGTATTTATTTTTGTTGTTATTGCTGTTGCTTTCAACCACATGTTTCCTTTGCACTTCAATTAAAAAAATTCTATTTCATTATGGGCTAAAATAATCCTTGAAATGCTTGTTTTCCCTATCCTATCAGTCATTGCAGTGTCTCTAATATTTATTGAAGTTTTCTTTTTAAAAGCTACAACATTTGTACATTTCCTTGGTGTAATGTTCCTTCTTAAAAACCACAAAATTAAAAACACAGAAAAAGAGAATAAAGAAACGTGAGTATGGCATGAAATACAGCACTCAACTGACAGAAAACTAACTAAACTTGGGGAAACCAACTTAATTCAGTTTCAACTGGTCAAGGTCAAGCATCCTGAGCCAGCCTGTTATCCACAAAAGCACACATGCATGACCATTGCTGTCACAAAATGAAACTATATCAAAATTATTACTTGTTCCAAGTAATTTGCAAAGTGTTTTAGGTATTCTACAATAATGAGATAGAGAGGTTTTTTTTTTCACCATGTAGATGTATTCTAGACCCATTCTAGCATAATCCACATAAAGAAATTAGTCAATTTAAAAAATATTTGCAATCAACCAATAGGTTCAATTCCAGGTAAGTTTTAGGATCTTTCACTTCATGTACCTATATTTATGACATCCGATTCTGACTTCAGAAAATGAAACTGCTGTCCAAGTGAAAGCTAGTGTCCGTAACTTTTTTCTTCCTTTATAGCTCATAGAAGTCAAATGGTATTAAGTAGGTAATTTCGTATTTGCTTCACTGGTAGGACTCTCTAAAAGGATGTCCACATTTCAGTTAGTTGTGAATGTCCCTTCATGATTTTCTGCCTTTAGTTCCTTATATCTCCTCTCCTTTACTGGTACAATCAATTTTTTAAACCAAATTGAAAAACTTTACATTTATCTCTCCTAAATCTCATCTTGTTTACTTGGGGACAAAATTTCACTCTGTGCAGAGAACAGGATTTAGAGCTGGAAAAATATTCATTTCTCATTTTGTAGTTGAAGAAACTAAAAATTGGAGACAATTTTGCCTAAACTTTTATTAATAATAAGCAACATGCTGGGTCTGGAACCCAGACTAAGGATAATTTTCTATCTTGATTATGGTATTCAATTCACTGACTTCCCATTTTATCTTTGTATCACTTGAAAACTATTGGAGAGTATCTCCTATGTCATCAGTTTACTTACTCATAAAAATATTGAAAGCAATTGAGACAAGCCTCATGACATCTGGCTAGGCACTTCCACACAGGTTGATATCAATTCCAAGTCTGTTTTCTAAATCAGATATTAATTGTCCTATGTATATTATCAATCTATGCTTATGTCTCTTGTCCAAAATTCCATTATGAAATTCTCCATCCAATGCCTTGCTGAAATCAAGATGTAATATGTCTCTCATATTCCTCTGATGTCTTAATAATTTTACTAAGAAAGAAAGAAAAAGGAAGTTACTTTGACATGACTTCTTTTAATGAAAACATTCAGTCTCTCTTTTTAAAAAAATCTATTTCAATAAACATTACTTTTTATAAATGACTGAAAAAGAATTTATTAAGCTTTTAATATATGCTAAGCTCTGCAAATAAAGACAGAAAGATAGCTCTGGCTTATATTCTAAATAGGGGTAGCAGATTTGAATGGAAAGGTCTAGAAATTCTTCGGTTGTATGAGATGTCTAACCTGCAGGGTGGGGAGTGTGAAAGAAAGTGACCCACATCATTGGAAAGAGAGGAGTGAACAGGAGGTAAGAATCGGAATTCTGGTAGGAGTGAGGCATTGAGACATGGCAGAAAGTGTGTATTTAATGGAGGTTACAATGGAAGTGAGATCCTGCTTGGCATCACTTCTACCTAAAGACCTCTAAAATCTGGATGGGTCATTTATTAAAATAAATTTCTATTGATATCTTTTGCTTTTTATATCACCTACATTTGCCATCATATCTCTCCTTCCCCCATTCCCTCACCTCCAAGTGCAATCTCTTTAAAAATAAAGTGAGGATGAAATAGAAATTTTAAAGTAACATTTTCTTAACAATTAAGAAAAACATTTTGCTCTCACTAAAATATATAAATAGTACTGGTGATAGAAAGAGCATTGAAGCTGAAAATGCCTTTTACAAAATCTCAGATTGATATTTTGCAAGAGAATACCATCAACAGCCATTTTTTCAGAATCTTTGAGGGAGGGAACATAGAAGTATAAATTTGGTGACAAATGCTTGACTCTGCAAAAGTCTGCATGATCTCTACATTAGGCAACCTGACTTTCTTCCCCTTAGTCATAGCTTTCTTCTTCTACTCAAATTTTTTTGCAAACCATCGATAATACTCTCCAATTCATTGCATCCATGGCCCATGGGTTTCTGGGAAAGTATCTCCTTTGTCTTTTTTTAGCTGAAATCTAGAAGATCCCACTGTGTTTATTGTTGATAAATTACTTTTTAAAAAGTAACCCTGTTCAATGAACTTCTTATCATAAACATCAGACAATAGATAAAACAGAGACATGCTTGGCTACCAAAGGTAAGCTATGGTGGAGAAGACCTAGCATAGGATCCATGTCGAAAAGAGATTTTCTATAGACGGTGAATTCTTCCAGATGCTCCCATTTGGGGTTGATATTATACTGACAACCATTAATAGAACATTACCAAACATCCTAGAAAAGATTTGCAACCACTCAAAATAAATATGTTGATCCACAAAAAAAAACCTAAACAAATAAAGAATGTATTTGGTCCATATTACAATATACATTTGGATGAACTATCCATTAACAATATTCTGCATAATAAATTAGGCTCAGTTATGCAGAAAAATAGCAGGCTGGTTTGACTTCTGGACATTCCAAAGCTCTTTCATTGACCTTAAGTTTTCCATAAATACAAAGACCTTTCTTTTAAATACCAACATTCTACTAGTGTTGTTATATGGCAGCAACATATGGAATATAACAGTCTTTAAAGAATTAAAAAACAATTATCATATAGCAAAGAAATATCTTTAGCTGCAGTGCTTTTGTATTGTGAATAGATAACTGGCCTTAGAGTCAAGAAAACTTGTGTTTCAAAGTCCAGCCTCTGAAACACACAGGCTGCATGACCTTGGGGAAATCACTTAATCGCTTAGTGTCCCAGAGTACACGCTAAGGGTAAGTGCAGAGAATTCCCTACACAATGAAATCATGAGAGTGAAAAATCCATCTCCATATTCAAACAAACAAACACCCTGAGATTAATTACAGACCACCATAATGCTACAGAATATTCTCCATTTGTTCCCAAATGGAGAAAATCTATATCTATCAATACAGTGCTACTCCTCACTTAAAATTTCAGCTTTATGCTGTGGGGGCCTGGGGACACTATTTTCAAGCAATAGGGAAAGAGTGGTACTTTATAATTCTATCATAAAAAAATGTGAGTCATAGATGCACTCTAAAGAACTGGAGGAACTTTCTTTAAGAGTTATTAAATGTGGAAAGAATCTCTTTGGAAATCACAGCTCTGATACAGGGTTTACAAAACTTTTAGGGCAGTTTTTAAGGCTTCAAGTATTGCAACACCTGCATATAAATGCCATTCTTGATGTCATTTCTGCATTTATCCTTTTGATACATAGATAAACATTTTTAGTTTTTGTTTAGCTAAAATGAGACAGAACCATCCCTAGAGTAAGTTAGGATAGAAGTGACATATTCTTTGAACCTAAGATTGAAACAAACCTTTGGGTCATTGGGAATCCTTTGTTGTTATGAAACAGAAGTCAAAGCACCTCATCTGAGTTAAAAATAAGATTATATGTACTCCAGGACTGCCTCTGTCATCAGATCAGTTCCTTTCAGTGGCTGTCCCCAAAGTCTGTGTCTTTAGAAACCTTGAGGCTGGCTGCAGATGAAAGGTTTGACAGGGGCACAGAAGTAGAAGAACACTTTGTGGTTCTGCACTTTAGCTACCATCAGTCTACCACGACCACAGCATTAACATTATTATACATTTATGGAAGCAGGCCTGACTGCCTAGGAGGAGAGTTGTTTTAAAATTTTAAAACAGGAGTGAGAAATAAATGCAATGCCAGTTCGGAATCCTGTAGGGAGAATTTTCTTTATGTTTTCTTTATGTAGCATAGTGCAGTGGAAAGTATTCTGATATAGATTCAGAGGACCTGGGCTTGAATCACAGCTCTGGTATTTATGATCTGTGAGACTCTTAATCAAGTCATCAAATTTCTCCAAGCCTCAGTTTACTCTTCTGTAAAATCAGTTTAAAAGATTGTGTTGAAAATTCCTTAGGGTACAGGGAAGCTTTGGTTGGCTATTGCTTAGTTCCAGGCCTTCTCTGTACTCTCAAGATAGCTACAGTAAGGTCACCCACCTTCTGTTGTCCATGTCTCCTTTATGAGTTGTCTTCCTCTATTCAAAGGTAAATTTCTTGAGGGTAGAAAATGTCTAGTATGCTTTGATTGTCTCCTCAACCTGCAATAATGCCTGGCACATAATAAACACTTAATAAATGTTTTATCTATATCTTCACTAGGTCCCTTCCAACTCTAAATCTGAAGATGGTAAAGAATTCATGTTTATACATGGAATTAGTTGTGGAATACTTTTAACACATTTGATTCTCTCAGCAACCTTGTAAGATAGGGTGGCTAGCAATGATGAAGAAGTAAAAATCAGACATTCATCAATTTGTCCAAAACCATACAGCTAATAGCTGGGACAGCTAAGTGGCATAAAGTTCTGGGCTTGCAGTCAGGAAGACTCAGCTTCCTGAGTGCAAATCTGGCCTGAGGCACTTACTACCTGTATAATTCTAGGCAAGTCATTTAGCCTGGCTTGCTTCAGTTCCTTTACCTGTAAAATGAGCTGGATAAGAAAAGGGAAAACAATTTCAGTATCTTTGCTAAGAAAACCTCAAATGGAGTAAACCACAATAACTGGAATGACTGAAATTCCAATTAGGTCTTCTGACTATGTCCAACAGTTCTTTCATTATTTTCTGCTCCATTTGTGTCTGCAGTAATTTTTTTTATCACATCAGAGTCACATAAAAGCTCCACGGTGGGATTATCTGAATCATCAGCAACAGTCTTAATTGCCAGTGGGAGCCATGGTAAACTGAGGCTTTGTTTGCCCTACAAAAAATATTTTCTGAACAAGAGGAGAGGAAAGGGGAAAAAGGAGAAGGGGCATGATTTGATAGAGGTGATTGGGAGTTTAAGTTTTAGGATGAAGCCATGAGAAATTTCTACATAATGAAAATTTAAAAGGCTGGTAGTTTGGTGCCATAAACTGGAAGCTGAGGAGAGCAGAGCAGAATCCCTGAGAGAGAGAGGGGGAGAGAGAGAGAGAGAGAGAGAGAGAGAGAGAGAGAGAGAGAGAGAGATCTTGTATGTTACTAAGAGTTTCCAAAGCAGGTCCATCAAAGGGGCATTGAGCGCTGACCTTGCAGCCACTTGCCTCCCAATCCTACAGTGAGAAGAGATGTAAGTCATACTCTGCAGGGGACAAGACTCCCTCCTTTTCAGTATGACTGTACCTATGATTAAAATGTCCTATTTGTCACAGCTGTTGTACCACCCTCCTTCAGTAAGACCAGTAGTTAAAGTAAATAGGTTTTGAAAAGAATCATCATGCCTTTGCATCCATTGCTATGACCTTGTCTCTCACAAGTGTTTTTGCTCTAGGAGAAAGAATTGTTCATTACAAGTCTACCTAAAGTCAAAGATTCTTGGTATGAGCACAAAAAGAAACTAGATCTTTGCTAAATGATGAAGCAAACAGTTAGTTTGGGCCACTCTCTTGTTTCATATTCTCATTTAACAAGGCCTTTCTTCCTTGACTTAACTTTTAAATTACTCCTGGCTGTTAACACATCTAATTTGTTACCATATTTATTTCTACATTTACTATACATACTGCTAAGAAGTGAGATTTAGCTTAAGACTGGAATAAGAAAATGAAATCCTAATTCTTAGCAATACTTAAAGTAGAGAAAGGAGTGAAGCTTGGTGGGAAGGATTTGGTGAGGATGATATCATGTTGTTCATCGGTCCAATTAGCAGAAATGGACACTAGATTCCTTATGAATATAAGAAATACTATCTGCAATTGACACCTCTACTTCATCTCTCTCCTAAAGCCTCTACAACCTCGCTTCAGATTTTATCATTCAACGAGTCTCCCCAGTTACCCATCTCTTAACTGCCAAATATGACCTTTTCTCAAACCCATCCTTCTTGACCTCTCTGCAGCCTTTGACATGATTAATTAGCCTTTTCATCTGTATATTCTCTCCTCTCTAGGTCTTCACAATAGTGCTCACTCCTGCTGCTTCTCCCACCTATTAGACTACTTTTGTCTCCTTTGCTCACTCTGTCTCTAGGTCACACTCCCCTAGCTGTAGGTGTCCCACAAGGTTCTGTCATGAGCCCTTTTCTCTATTCCTTCTATAGTATTCCACATCATGACCTCATCAATTCAATTATTATCTCTATCTTGACAATTTCAGGTTTATTTATCCAGTCCTAAGTTCTCTTGCATCATCAATTGCCCATTGGGCATCTTAAAGTGGATATGCAACAGACAGTCCAAATGCAACATGTCCAAAATGGAACTCATCATCTTCACCCCCAAACACTCCCCTCTCCAAAACTCCCCTATTTCTGTTGAGAGCACCCATTCTCAGTCATCTGTGTTCACATCCTTAGTGACATTTCCTACTCTTTCTTCTCACTCACATCCAGTCAATTCACAAGTCTTATCCTTCCTACTTTCACATCTCTCCTATATGTTGCTTCCTCTTCATGCACTCTGCCATCACCTTGATATAGACCTTTACCACCTACACACCTAAACTATTGTAATAACCTGATGGTTGTTTTCCTGCCTAAGTCTCTTCCTATTCCAATCCATTTTCAACTTAGCTATTAAACTGATTTTCCTATTATGTTACCCATCCCAAGCCTCCACATACTCACCAAATAAAAATAAGTGACTCTTTGATCTCTCCAGAATAAAAAATAAAATCATATTGTTGATTTTTAAAGTCCTTCAAAATCTGACCCCTTCTTCCCTTTCCAATCTTCCTATAATTGGCAGTGGAACTTGACTATTGAAACTGGCTCTGTTACTGTTCCTTGAACACAACACTCCATCTTCTGTCACAGTATCTTTTCACAGTCCATCTCCAATTATAGGGCTTTCTCTCTCCTTGTCTGTACCTCCTAGCATTCCTAGATTCCTTTAAGACTCAATTCAAATTAGATGTAAAATGAATTATTTGAACTACATGAAATTAAAAAAGTGTTTTCACAAATAAAGAAAATATAGGCAAGATGAGAAGGAAAACAGAAAATTGGAAGGGGCGGGAATTTATAGACAATTTATCAGATAATGGTCTCATATGTAAAATATATAAAGAATTTTGTCAAATCTATAAGAATACAAATCATTGTCAAATGATATGAACAGAGTTTTCCAATGAAGATATCAAAACAATTTATAGTCACATAAAAAGTTCTCTAAATCATTTTTGATTAGAAAAATGCAAATTAAAACAACTTTGAAATATTATTTTACACATACAAGATTGGCTAAAATGATAGATGTATGTTTATGCACCTATCTGTGTCTAATGGTAGCTCTCTCTAGGGTGGGGAAGGGAAGGAAAAAAGAAATGTACATGATTTTGTTGTATATTTGAAAGGAATAACAAGTTATGCCTAGTGGATTTGTGATTTCATATACAATCTTCTTTTTCATTGAATTATGCTATGGAAATGCTTGTCCTATAAATTAAAAAGAAAATTTTAAAGAGGAAAAAAGAACTACAAGACAATTTATACTCCACAATGTAATAAAATAGGAATCAATATGAGAAGCACAAACAAAATATCAATACAGGAATTAAGATTTAATAATTACATCCTGAACAAAATAAGGCTAATGAACAAACCATATATAACAATTACTAACTTTGTGAAAGATGATGAGTCAATATACTAACATTTCTGGAATGAAAATAAAGTAATTCTCAGAGTAAAAATTATATATCTACAAACAAACAAAATAGAGGTGAATATCTATTTTTAATTAGAATAACAATAAATAAGTAAATTTAAATTGAAAAGAGGAATTGTTGAAAATTAGAGGAGATAAAGTAGGGGGAAGAAACTATACAATTGATACTCAAAGCATGCTAACAAAATTTACAAATTTTTAGAGAAAGCTAGAGGCACAGGTTAGACCTGGAGTCAACGAAAACTTTAGCTCAAATCTGGCCTCAGATACTTACTAGTTGTGTGACCCTGAGCAAGTCTCACTTATCAGTCCTCTGAAATGTAAAATATGGTTAATCATAGCATCTACCTCACTGGATTGTTCTTAGGACTAAATAAGAGAGTATTTACAAAAAGTGTTTAGCACATAGTAGGTGCTATATAAATACTTATTCTTTCCCTTTCTCTTCTTCAGCCAACCAGATTTAAAAGGAGGAAAAGCAGAATTTTTTAAGAGATGAAATCATTCCAAAGAGAAATAAAAATAATTCTCAGAACATGCTAAATGCAATTATATGCCAATAAAATAAAGAATTTGAAAGTAATAGAGGTTTGTCTAGAGAAAATATCCAAATTAACAGAATACCAAATAGAGATCTTAAATAATCTGATTCTTTAAAAGAAAATTAAACTAGCTATAAAAGAGCTACCACATGAGAAAAACCCTGTCCATATAGATGCCTTCAAACCTTTTAAATAGCAATTAAATAGCTGTGTTATACAAATTATTCTCAGAGATCGAGAAGGCAAACACTCTGCCAAACTCCTTCTATGCAACACATGTAGTACTCATTGAATGAGTGGACTGGAAGCTCAAAATGAGAGTGCAACATGGCAGCCAAAAAAGCTAATGAAGTCTGCATTTACAGAGGGAGATAATGTTTAGATCATAGAAGATGATGATCTCACCATGTTCTGCCCTGGTCATGCCACATGTAGAGCATAATATTCAATTTGGAGTCATACATTGTAAGAAAAACATCGTCAAATTGGAAAATATTCAAAGATGAGTATGCCAAGAAAAGGATTATGCTAAATGAACCTAGAAATGTTTAATCTGGAGAAGAAAAAGGTTAGGGAAATCATGATAGATTTGTTTAATCTGAAAAGCTTTTACATAGAAGAGGGATCATGATCGTTCTCATGGAAACTAGAGGGGGGAAATGGGAGAAACCTGTAGAAGAGGCAAGGAAGTAGATTGGTGGATTGATGGAAGGAAACACATACAAACAATTAGAACTATCAAAAAAGGAATGGACTAGCTGTGGTGAATGAATGAACACTGAATCATTTTTTCAAAGAATAAATAGTTTTTAAAAAGGCCATGAACTGAAAGTAGAAAAGTTTCAGCTCCTTAGTAAAAAGCACAGGACAGGACAGGACTAGAACAGGACTGATTTTTCAACATACATACAATTGAAAGTTGTTTCTCAACATTCAATTAAAAAAAAATAGTTCCACTGAAGTAGTTTCGTTATTCAGAGAGGGAATTACCTATCTTTGCTCAAAATAATTTTAGAATTTCTCTTTTGGATTTGTTTGCATCCAGTTATGAGATGCATAAGAAATCAGACTCAGCACCTTAGAATTACAGTTCCTTTTGAACCAAAGAACATCTTAACATATATGCAACTTACTGTTACACTGACTGGCTAAATGTGTGTGTGTGTGTGTGTGTGTGTGTGTGTGTGTGTGTGTGTGTGTAACAACTGTCTCAGGAGGAAGTTGATCAGTCCAAATACCCACAATGGAAATGTTAACTGTAGTATAGATTTTTTTATTATGTTTGTATTGCCTGTTTAATTTTATTTGCCTTGAAGAAAAAAATTTAATAAAAAAAACCTAGTTATTAAAAAGTCCCACAAGTCAGCTGAGTTTTGAGGCTGGAAAAATACATGTGTTTGACTCCACACATTCCTTTCTTCCACTCTCACCCCACCCCCAGCAAAAGTTCAAAGCCGAAAGCTCCTCCATTTACAGCTGAGAGTAAATGTATATGACCTTCAGTTCCACAGAGGTTAACCTACTCTGATTAACTTTTCCATGTTATTCCATTAAATAAAAACAGTTTTGACACCCAGAGACTAAAACATCCTAGAGATAATACAATAACCTCATGCATTCATTCCAAATTGGATTGTCATAATTCATTTAGGTGACCATACATATTTGTTATGTGTAATATGAAACATCACAAAATGAAATCAATAGAAATGTTTCTTGTTAATGAAGATATACTAGGCTGTTATGTGTAGGTTGCCAACTCAATACCACAGAAATCTTATTTGTGTTATGAATTTCAAGGCATCATGAGAGTTACAAATGAAGATAACATTACTTAAAGAAGCAATGGTTTGTCATTTAGAAAATTATATGATACATTTTATATCCTTTCTTGGTCTTTTCAATAATACCCTAGTCCTAAAAGTAAGGTGAAAATGCAGGTGCAGTAATTACATTAAACTCTTTGCAAATGCACTTTTATCCAAACTTCCATTTTAAAATTGCTACAGTCAAAATTATATTAATATTGACAGGCCCGAATGAATATTCTTACCCAGAGCAGCATTTTGTACATTTCATTTTATATAAAAACTGAATTGCATTTACTTATACACATAATGTATATTTATATCTTGACTAATCTATAATGACATCGCAACCTCATTTTGATGCTATCTTCAACTTGATAGGTGAAACTGCCTCATAATAATGTTGATTTGATTACCCTTCCATCCCCCATCCCAAAAGAGGTCCAAAGAACATCTTCCTCATAATAACCCCCATTCTATCAAAAATCTAGGGGGGGGTTCCAGTAAATAGCAAACTGGATGGAAAAAGAGTTATAAAATACCCATGACATCCACCTATGCAAGTTAAGGGAGAAAACTATCAGATTCCTATCTACACATGTAAATACTTGAAAGGATCAGTGCTTCAGGATCAAGGAACCAAAAAGAAAAGGATCAGGGCTTGGGCATTACCAATCCAACTAAACCTTTTAGATGTTGGATTCTGCCAGATTCTGTTCATCTCCCACCTGAAGGTTATCCTCAAAACCTAGGTTAGGTTAGGAGTATTTCCTAGAGGAATCTCTCCCTTTAGAAATCCTCAGCCTCCCCAAACCAGGTAGAAACTAATTTCATGAAAGTAAAGTAGAACAGAGCAGAGTATATAATATAATGGACTAAGAACTGGGAAACCCAGTATTGACCAAAGTTTGGACCTGGATTCAAGGCCTTGTTTTGCCATTGATCAGCATTTATGACTCTAAAATTTCATCACTAATTTTATTTTCTTTGTTCTTTGAAATTCTAACAGTTCTTTGGGTAACTGCTGTGTGACTGGTATACAAATGAGAAAACCATCTTTCCCTTTCAAAGGTTCTGCTTTGTAATAAATTGAATGATGTTAGTTAAGTTTTGTAAAAAGAAGAAAGAAAAGATAAAAGGAGTTTATAAGCTGAAATTGCTGCTAGCCAATATATTTCAGTCAAATACCCAAGAACTCAGGAAGGATTTTTTCTTAAAGAGAAAAAGGAAAAGAAACAGAGGCAAAGTGACAGGAGATAGCAGAAATCACGGAAATTTAATTATGAATGAAGGCTTGTATGACCATAGTATTATCACTTAGTTTTTCTTACTATTGCTGTCATGTGGAAGAGGAAATATTTTGAGAGCAGAGAAATTTAAATGTAAAACTTTGGTGTTGATTGACCGGGAAGCAATTAGAAATTCTGCCTAAAGTAGGTAAAACTACAGGATGTCAGAAGTGAAGTAAACTTAGTGGCTTTTGGACAGAATAAGCCTGAAACTTCAATGTCATTCATACAGCCTGAAGGTTTTGCCTCCTTATTAGGAAAAATAGAAAACACAGCCTATGAAATCTGTGTGTGAGATTAAGATCTCAATAATTCAGTTCAACAAACATTTATTAAATACATTCTATGTATACAGAACTAAACTAAGTTAAGCAGAGAGTTCTGAGGTTCATAGAGAAGAGACTGTCCCTGCCTTCAGGAACTTTACAGTCAGCATGGGAATAAGACATCAATAAGTACTCTAATTCACAAGATTATGTCAGTTGCCCTTAAGTCACAGATCGCCCATTCTCCAAATTCGTTGTCAAGGAATCTTGGTGGGTCAGAAGTGTCTCTCTGCTAGTGGGCAAACAATACCTAGACTTTCCCATATTCCTTTGGCTTTTGACTTCAAGAACTTCTTTAGAGAAGCAGCAGCTTGATGGATACTGCTATAGATGAGGAGGAATGGAGAATGGAGAAGGTGGGGATAGAGGAGACCTGACATGCTGGATATCACAAGCCAAGGAGTTGAACATGGTACTGGACGTAGGAGCAAACAGGATTTGTAGTGTCACAATTCTATGATCAGTGATATTCTTGGAATCCAGTCTATAGCCCTCCTGGGATTTCTTTTCTTTCCCAGGAAAAGTTTTGTATCCTTTCCATCTTTGGCGCTTGGAATTGTTTCTTGTTTGCCAGTCAGTTGCCACTTCCCACTTTGCCCTCTGATTTTGTGGGGACTGTGGGAATGAGAACCACTTTTTTTTTATTCCTTCTCAGCTTCCAGACAAAGTAGTCAACATTTGGAAGCCAATATTTCCTTATTTGTGTGTATTTTATCTCTATGACATTTAAACTATTATTAAAGAAACTAGCTGGCCATGAGTATATGAATGTATGGAATGGAACTGAGAGAAAGAAAGGTATAGCTCAATGAAAAGAGATTTTTATCGTTGTTTTTCAGTGAATGTTGGGTGGTAGGTGAACCAGTTAAAGTTTATGCAATGTACTAACAATAGATTAAAGATTATTCACATTCTAAACATTCTGTTGCAATCTCATGTAATGGATTAAGCTGAGAAGTCCTAGAAGTGTGGGACATACAGTTATTTTTGCACAAAAGCATTTTTGCACTCTGCTGAGGTGGAGTAGAGATAGAGCACTTCCTCATATGTGCACTTTGCCATGGGAACTACTAGCCTTTCAAAGGTGACTGGGGTGAAAGGACTCCTGGTTCTATACTATATCATCATCCCCCGGAGACTTTTTCTCATGAGTGAAAAGGGAAAGAGAATGAATGTGACCCCTGTCCCAAAGTCCACTGGCATGAGACTGTCTCCTCATGAGTGGAGATAAATGTCCTGGCCCCTTGTGAGGGAAGGAGAAGAGTTGCTGAGAGATAAGAGAGATTCCATCTTTGCAAGTCCCCTCTAAGACTCTCCAAAGGTCAATCCTCTCTTTAGGGACTCTCCAAGCAAGAGATTTCTTCCTGTAGCCTCAAGTAGGCTTCTGTCTTTGAGAGAGAAGATGGAAGAAACCAACCTCACTTTAGGATACTGAACAAAAAGACTCTGGGAAGGAGCAACATGAGAGGAGCTGGCAGTCTCCATCATCCCCTATCCTCAGCTTGCCAATCTAGAGACTTCAGGCAGTTTCCCCTTGTATGAAAGCTAGGACTCTCCTTGGATGAACTGAGTTATCTTGTTCCCAATGGAAGAGCTCCTTCATTCCATTTTGCCTAGCATATATTTTCAAATGTATGCTTTCTCCGATTTCTTTTTTGCTACTGATTTGGCAGAATGGATTTCTTTGCTATTTATGGTGCGTGTTCATTGTGGAGCTGATATTAGGTGGAGAAGTGGATATAGATCTTGGGGCACTCTTTCCCCTCAAAATGAAAAAATGATCAAAAGTTAGATCCAGTCATATCTCCTAGACAAATAATATTTAAAAGAGCAGGTAGATATACTTCTAACATGATACTCCCTTTCTCTGACTAGAAGAGAGTGGTAGTCTTCCATACGGACCTCCCACTTCCCTTCCTGGAAGGAATGTAAGTCTGCCTCAGAGAAGCGTAGAGGGAGAGGAAGTTAGAGATGTCTATTCTGCCTCCTTTTGAGCCACACAAGTTGTTTTTCAACACAAGGAACTACACTAAACATGTGAGGTCCACTCACCCACCTTTCCTATTGCTACATACAGAGAGGGAGAGAGAGAGAGTGAGAGAGAGAGAGAGAGAAAGACAGAGAGAGAGAGAGACAGAGAGGGAGACAGAGAGAGAGAGACAGAGAGAGACAGAGACAGAGAGAGACAGAGACAGAGAGACAGAGACAGAGAGACAGAGACAGAGAGACAGAGAAAGAGTCAGTTGTACCAGGCACTGTGGTAAATGTTTTCTAAGTATTTTCATTTGAACCTCACAACAACCCTGAGAGGTAGATGCTGTATTATACCTATTTTATAGTTGAGGAAATTTTAAAGTATTTGGTACAATAAGCAGATCGGAAATGAAAATTGATCAGAGCAGTCAGAACTGAGAAAGAGAGAAAGGCAGACAGCTAGGTTCATGAGTGTTTGTGGGAAGGCCAGATAATGTGTATAGACTTCTTAGTTATTATGATGGATTTTTGTTACTATGATGGATTTGGCTTTTTGGCATTGGGATTTGGCTTTTTGGTGTCTTAATAAATGTTTTGGTTCTGTCTTCCATGTGGAAAATTTGTTGTATTTCGCGATTCAGGATTGTGCCAGGATATTCATGGCAGCAGTAAGTGCTGTGAAAATCGCGATAGCACGACATCATTAGATAGGAAAATGAAAAAAAAGTCTTCATAGTAAGCTTCTCTGATAAAGGTCTAATTTCTAAGATATATAGGGAACTGATTAAATTTTATAAAAATAAGTGTCATTCCTTAGTTGATAACTAGTCAAAGGATATAAGGTATCCTTATAAGGATATAGATACTTTGAAGAAGGAGAAATCCAAGTTGGCAATAGCCAGTTATGCCTCAAAATTGATTAACTATGAATACTCTTTGACCTATACATTCCATTACAAGGTCTATACACCAAAGAGATTAAAGAAAAAGGGAAAGGACCCATATGTGAAATTTTTTTTTAATAACAGCTCTTTTTGAAGTGTCACAGAATTAGAAACTGATGAGAAATCCTTCAAGTAGGGAGTGATTGAACAATCGTTTGTGAAGGTCATGGAATACTATTGGACTATAAGAAATGATGAAGTGGACACTTTCAGAGAAATCTGGGAACACTTGTATGAACTGATGTTGAATGAAATGAGGAGGAGAAGGAGAACAGTTTATAAGATAAGAACAGTGTTGTACAGACAGGCAATTTCAATAACTTAGGAACTGTGATCAACACAAATTACTAACCACAACTTCAGAATAATCACAATAAAGCATGCTATCCACCTCTTTTCAGAGAAGTGAAATAGAATGAAGACTGAGACTTTTATTTTGGATGTGGTTAATGGAGGAATTTTTTTTTTTACTAGTCGATACATGTTTGTCATAGGTATTCTGTTTTTCTTTGCTTCTCATTGTGGATGGAGAATATTGGTATGTATATGAGGTGAATAATCACTTACTGAAAAAAATAGCATTGAATTTTTTATAAAAGAAAAACTAATGTGCACAATGGTATGGCAGTGAAAGAGACTTATAAACAAGAGTTGCTGTTGCTGAAAAATTAATCATCCTGAAATCAATCGTTCAATAAGACTTTATTTTACCGTAAACATGGACTTTCTATTTTATTTGGACTTTGTACAGAATGACTATCCTCTATGACACTGACAATCCATAACTCCTTTTATGGAAAGTCTCCCTGTTCTATAAACTGCTTGATGTTGTTACTCAGAGAATCATTAAAAAAAGTTATTTGTTAGTAGTATCTATACCATACTCCTTTATGACTTTATACACTTGTTTGGGGAAACTCTCCATTTCCAAAGTTGTATAAGAATTGTATGTTTGAGAAGTTCTGGTCTGTTACAGAAAACCTTTTCCTAATGCCTGCTTGTTCTCATCTCATCTTCATCAGTGGAATTGGCACAACAATCTTCTCATAAAGATTTTATTGAGATGAAAAAGTGGGCTTGTGGATGGGTGGCTGATGAGTACTCTCATTTTGGGGTACTAATGTAGTCTGTGATCTTCTCCATTCTTTCCCCTATTTGAGATATCTTGAAAGCAGATCCCTTTAAAGTGCCTTTAAGATTGTGTTTCCTCCTGCACAGTTTTGTTCTTTGTATTGGTTCCAATAACTCTTCCCGATTTCATCTTCTTAAGTGCCATTTTCATTTCACTTAGCGTATCGGGAACCATAGTGGTGGATTCCAAATGTGGTGGTTCCATTATCATACACCTTTCCAATATAGAACTATAAAGAATACATGTGGAGAATACTAATGAAATAAACACCATTACAGGGATGATGCTTTTCTTTATTAACTCTGTCGTTTGTATCATGAACTCTTCAAGTTGTCCTTTCCTGAGTTATACTATTGGTTAGAGAAATTCTAGTGGTTCTTTGAAGCAGGAGTAGATTTAGAGGAGTTAGTCTTGGGATTACATTGTGAAAGTAAGTTATTTGTACTCAGTAGGTCTGAGTTCCTTTTTCATCATCATAAAGTAAGTTTCTTCTTCTCATATCTACTATATGTATTGGTACTGGAACTCATTTTAAGGGCTATTGGATGGATATTTCCATTATCAGAATAAGTATTTCTTGACTTTCTTCTGTTGTTCTAAATTAATGAATTTTACCTGGTGATTGTGATGTGGATATGGAAACTTCTCTTCCTTTCCTTTTTGTGGTATTATGAGTACTTTGTCATTTAAGTACCTTTTCTTATTAAGATAACATAAAAAAGTAATGTGACATGGGTGAAAAGGGGGAGAGACAGATACAGACACAACGAGAGAGAAGGACTACTGAGAATCTATATGCTTCTCTAAATTCATTTTAGAAAACGAACTTAATTAGTAAAAGAAAATAATTTCTAGAATTGTTAGCACTAGAAATTCTGTGTTTAGCTTCTTCGAGATTAGGGAAGCATAGCTTTTTTGGATCTCTTTGTCAATCTAATAAAGCTTACTTTTCCTGCCATTCTCAGGGTGATATTTTTAAGTACATAAAACCAAATATGTAGTATTACAAAGGAAACTGACTCTATTGAAATATCAATGTATTTTTTTCTCCTGTCCAAGTTCACAGATCTCCTGAAATCTATCCATAGAAACTCTTGGAATGTCAGGTTGAAAACCTCTGGTCCAGACCTTCTGTGTTGTACCAAATTGAAATATATTGTTGCTAAAACATTAAGCTTCTATTTTAAAGTATTTGTCAGTACCACTAAAAATTAACCCCTTATGTCAGGCACAGTTACAGACATTTTAAAAGTTTTTATTTGTATCCATTTAAATTTAGAGGTCTGAGGTATGCCTTCATCGCCTTCAAATCCACAAGTATATCTTTAAATTTTAAAATAAAGAAACAAACATACCCTTCCAGTAATCTTAAATGAACAATGTTTGTTATTTTTTCATAAAAATCAACTCTATACTCTACATGTCCCCAAACCATAAGATTTCTCAGGATAATTCCAAATTCTTGGGTTGTTTGCTTTTCTTTTCACAGAAGCAGAAATATTGATCTCTCTTTTCAAAGTCATACATTTTAATACAGTTCAACATACTGAGTTGCCATGGTTTTGATCTCTAGGGTCAAAACTCATATTCTTTTATAAAACCCTTGTCTATAATGCTAAATTTATTTTTAAAAAGAGATAGAACCAACTATAGACCTAGACAGTCTCCTACATCCAATCAGGACTTCCCCATTTTGCTAACACTGTTTTTTAATTGTGAGTCCTTCAATAGCTGGGATCTTTGGGTTTCAACAAACATAAGGCTACTGTGTTCATTTTCTCTGTATATTTTGTAACTAATCTGTTCCACTGACAATTTCTTAACCAGAATAAAATTATTTTGATGATTATTGCTTTTTAGTCTTGTTTGAGATCTGGTGCTGCTACTCTCTCTCCCTTTACTCTTTAACTTTTCATTGGAATACAGCTGGGAATATTTCTTCTAATAAAATTTTTGAACATTATGTCTAGGCTCTTTAGTTGACTGTGGCTTTCAGGAAATCTGATGTTTCTCTGATTTTCTCTTCTCAATTTATTCTCCAGGCTAGTTGTTTTTGCTATGAAAAAAACTTGCATTTTCTTGTATTTTTTCCAGTCTTTTGATGTTGTTTGTTAATTTTTCTTATTATTTTATGAAGTCATCAACTTCTAATTCATCTATTCTAATTTTCAGGGAGTTTGTTGCCTGGGCAAGATTTTATACCACTTGTGCCAATCTGTTAATTCTATTTTCATTTGTTTCTTCTTTAATTTCTCTTATAATTCTTCCCTCTAGCACTCTCATTTCACTCATGAAAATATTTTAAACTTTCATCTCCCCCAGAAATTCTAGGTGAACTTATGTCCAGCTGTGTCTTTGTTTTGAACTTTGCTTGTAGATGTTTGGGAGTCATTGTCTTCTCCTGGGTTTGTATCTTGAGCATCCTTGTCACTATAATAGTTCTTTACAATGTGATTGTTTGTTGTCATTCACTCATTCTTTCAGTCTATGTCCTGACTTTCAACTTTATTAGGGCTGAGATTTACAAATTTCTGCAAGGAATGAATGGACTGATCTGCAGTCTTCTTGAGTCCCTCTGATGATTCTTGGGGTATTGAGTATTGCATTTTTCCAGAATCTCAATAACCCCTCAGACTGTGAACCTGCAAGTTTTCAGTCCTCCTAAAGGAGTCTGAGCCATAGCAAATTTAGACTACTACCATCTTGGTCTGGGTTTTTCAATTTCCTGACCTGGGTTTGGATCTGAGCAAACAAACTACTTATCTTGGTAGGATTTCTAGGAGACTGCTGCTGGACTCAGGCACCATAAATCAACTGGAAAGCTTTGTAGGTTCAGAGTGACAGAACTGCAGATGTCCCTTTGGTCTGGAATTTCTGTCCTCATTATTCCACCTGAAGCTTCAGACTGGATAAGGTGCTGAAACTAAGACCCTGTTCTACTCCTACTCCACAGATGTTGCTTTCTTCTGAACATGACTCTAACTCAGTACATAGCCAGGGGACAGTAATGTCTCTTCATTCTGGATTACTATCCCTAGGCATGAATCCCCTCCATATTCCCACTCTGAAACTTTTCTTTGGAACTGGTTAGTGCCAGAAATGCTGATTGTCACTTTTTATTGCACCATACACAAGGCCAGGCCCTTCTTTGTGTGTCTGAGACAAAGGTGTGCTGGAGTCAGATCTTACTAGCTCTCAAATCCTATTGTTAAATTTTCAATGTGAGCATTTACACCTCAGAAATTTGCAAATGCCATGAACAGGGCTTGATTTATTGGTTTATTGACTATCTAAAGTTAAGAAAACATTGGGGAAAAATGTTAATAAAGCATATTAAACTTGGAAGTGTCTCATATTTTCAGAGAGTCATCATTAAACGCTTGAGCAGCACACCTCTGGTTTTGGACCTCTTCTTTCACTGGGGCATATCCACAGCCCTCTGAACGCTGCTGCTAGAATTCTCTGCACCTTTCCTGGCTAGACCCTGTCTGTAGGGTCCAAGAAACTCCCCATGATGACTTTGGTTGGAAAAATAACTCATGATTTTTTTCTCAGATTTCCTTATCAGACAGAATTGGTCCGGTCCATTTTATAGAAATTTTTGGAGAAATTGTATGAGTTCAGTTCAGCTCTACTTCTTTCTACTTCCCCCTACTTGAGCTTCTTGGTTGGTCTTCATGTCAGTTTCTAGATCTGAATTCTAGTCATTCTTTGTCATTTAATCCATTTCATGTAAGACAACACTTTCATTTTCTTAAAACTCATTCTGTATCTTTTATGTTTTCTTACGTCTCAAATATGCAACGTGTCTATTTAAATAAACAAAATTGCCAAGAAACAAATCTTTAAATATTGTTTTTCTTCAGAGGCCCAAATAATTCTAGATATTTCATGTTACCTCCTTTAGAAATGAGAGAATCAATGGTTAATTAAAAGAAAAATGATATAAAGAGAAACTTAAGATGATGGATGTAAAGAATTTTGAAAAGTTTAAATCATTAATTTTACAAAATGTAATCAAAGCGAATAATAAAGTCTTTTTCATGACCATTACTTACCTTTGTCATTCATATCTTTATCTTTTCCTTTCTATCTATATTCCTGGAAAACACTAAGGTAAGGTGAGATAAATCCTGAATAAATTTTAAGATAAAGTCTCCTCTTTTCTGTTTCAAGTTCCCCGAAAGCAATTGTAGTTCCAACAGCCAAGGTTCTCTTGCTGTCCCTCCTTACTGTGCCCCTATGAACTTCCCACCAGCCTCCACCCTTTCTATTTCTCTGCTACAGAAAGCGTAGGAAGCTGCCATTTAGGTACACAAACTGATTTGGCTTCCTTATTGGTGGCACCTAGTAATGCCATCACTCTCGAGGGCAATAAAACATTCAACATAATACAACATAATAGAGCTTCCTTGTTTCACAATCTCTTGCTCATACTGTGTTCTGATATGCCCTCAGAAGGGGGGAAGCCAACACACACTAAACCTACTCTGAGTTATCTAACACCATCTCAATTTACTGCTTCCAGTTTCCTCTCCCATATAATCTCACTCTGCCTACTTTGCACTCACCAGCAAATTACCAGTATAAGTTCCTTGCACTCCCTTGCACATTAAACTCTATTAACACTTCTGTTATCATACATAATCAATCAATCAACCTGTTTTCATGCATACTCAATCATTGATGGATCGTATGCTTGTCCATCATGTCCAGGAACTAGTTTATTACTCCCACCACATCATCACAGTCGGTCCTGTGTTTTGTAGCCTTAGAAACATAGCAATTCTCCATTTTTTCCAGCCTAAATCCTATGATTTCAATCATCTCCATATTACCCTCATTTTGTTTTAGGTTAAGTGAACAGTTGAGTGAATACAAATATAGATATGGCATTCCTGGATTTTAACAAGGAATTTTTCAAAGTCTTGGGCAACACTTTGAAAGACAAAGTGGAGAGCTATGTACTGAAAACTAGTACAGATGGATGGATTCAGCAAGTACTGATTATTGCATCAATGTCAACCTCAGAGTTCTCTAGTTGAATACTGAACATACCATTAATTATGGAAGACTACATGGACAAATTGAACTTTGATACCTCTAAGGAGAACATAGATGGTAGAGAAAAATTAGGAGGCATTCCTAGTGTGGGGGGAAAGGGTGTGCACAGCCAAGGAAATAACACCTGGCAATTTAATTTTGAAAAACATTAAATGGATAGGCATGACTGAAGTGGAAAGGTCTTCTTGGATATAATGAGTGATGAAATTAGAGTTATAGAGAGTAACCTAGCTGATGGAAGATGTTAGATATTGAACTGAGGAATTTAGAAGCTTAGACTATGAATCAGAATAAATTCATACATATATAATTGACCAAAAGGGTACTCAAAAGAACTTCCTGTAGCTCAAAGGTACTCAGCCTAAATTGTTTCATCTTTTTGGCTCATCTTTATATTATCTCCTGAAAAATTAAAGTATTCATTCATCTCTTGTATTTACTTTGTGCAAGTTGAAAGTCCAGGCTTATAAGGAGATCAGATCTCTGATTTCCAGAACAAATGCACAGAGGGTCCATTTCTAATGACAGAAAGAAACAATTTGTTTTAATCATAAAAGACACTTCTATTAAACTATGCTGTGTAACGGCACAGCTGGCTAATCACCAATGCAGTTTGAAATTACAAATGAAGTCCAGAGGACTGTCAATCTTCAGATAATGTCACTAACCCCAAAATAATTAACTCAGAGGAAAATAAATGAATTGTGACTTTAAAAAGTTTACATCTTGGTTCAAGAATCTTCTCTTTCATTGTCTTAATTATCCTCCCATGCAGAGATAAATTTATTTGGTGAGAATGCTGCCCTTTCTAACCAATGACAGTTTTCTTGCATGAGCTCTGTTTCTTGCCATTGCATTGATGGCATCCCCTCTCTTTTGAAGCTAGTAGTTGATAAATGATAGATAGATAGATAGATAGATAGATAGATAGATAGATGGATGGATGGATAGATAGACAAATAGACAGATAGAGACACAGACAGAAAGACAGACAGAAAGAGACACAGATAGACAGACAGACAGAGACACAGACAGAAAGACAGAGACAGACAGACAGAGAGAGGAGAGATAGATAGATAGATAGATAGATAGATAGATAGATAGATAGATAGATAGATAGATAGATCTCTAGGAGAAATAACATTGTCTTTGGGCCACTGATGCCTCTTTTTTGTTTTCTATCCAGATGCCACAGCCATAGGAACTGCACACAGGTTCTCTTTTATGTGGCTCTGGGGATACCTCTCTCTTTGCTGCTTCAAATGGACCTCTGCTTTCCTCTTTGGAAAGAAGTCATGTAACTGGTATGTATCTGGCTCGTATCAACCTCTTCTGGTAAGTCTTCTCATCTTATGAGAAGTACTCTAGCTCCTTTCCAATTTGCCATTCTATTGTCTATGTTGGTCTAGGATAGTTACACCTGATTTTGGTAGAGTTACAATTCAGTCTGAAGAAAAAAGATATTTTTCTTACCTTACAAACTCTTCATTAAATCACAAGAAAAGACAGGATGATAGAATCATGCAATATTACAGAGAGAAGAGACCATAACAATTATCTAGTTTAACTGTTTTATTTTATATTCATGAGGAAATTGAAGACCAGAGAGGTTAATGGGACTTTCTTACTGCCACATAGCTAGCAAATTGGTGGAGCCAGGACCTGAACCCAAAGCAGTACTTTAGCCACTAAAATGAAGTACCTTCCATTTTCAATGGTTTCCATAGCCATTGGAGTGCAAACTTAGAAGAGGTGGGGTGGTACAGATTTGTCACAGCAAAAATTCTCATCTGCCAGAGATGTTAGGAATGGAAAAGGAAGCTCTTCTTCCTTCCAAACTTCCTCCTTTTACCTATTCCAAGAGGGGGAAGGAGTGTAATGTTTTCAATTCTACAGAAAAGAAAAGTTTGGGAATAAATCAGATTATTTCTTAACTATTAAATGGATTAAGTAAATTATGCAGGAAAAAATATTAAACACTTTCTGTTAAGTCCAAAATACTACTTTCATCCTATTTCCTTTTATGCATGTGTTAGAGGTTACATAGCACAGTAGAAAGAGCACTGAAATGAGAGTTGAGAAAGTCAGGTTCAAAGCTGGCATCTGCCACTAATTTTCTGTTTGATCCTAAGTCCCATAAACTTTCTCATCCTCAATTTCCTCGTCTCTAAGAGAAGAAGCCAAAAAGATTTCTAAGGTCCTTTCGAAACAGAATTGAGTTAACCTAAGTCACATTCTTTGAGGTTTCTAAAATTAAACATATTTAAATTGTGTATATATATATATATATACAGATATTTATGTATAAAATATGTGTGTATATCCATAAAGGGAATTAATTTAAATTCACTAGCCAAGCTAAAAGTTTGCTTGTATATAATTTGAGTTTCCTTTTTAACGTATCTTTTGAAGGCAAACTACATAACAAGTAACAGAAATAATTTCCCAATCTAGTGAATATGAATTTTTTTTTGTCTTAACAGTCTTACTACATCTCTTCTGTCCAAAAGACAGATTAAACAGTAAAAAGTTTTATGGCTGTTAGGTCATAAATACAACACTGCTCATTCATTTATATCAGTACTTAGTGATTCATATCAGGTGATCACTAACTGTAGAAATATGAAGTTAAAATGCATCTACATTGACCACTTTAGCTCGAGTCCAACCCTCATTCTAGCACCCCAGCTACATCCTCTGTAGTATATGATCATGATGGAATACGACATGCTCTAAGAAATGATGAGCTCATTGATTTTAGAAAACACAGATAGACCTGCATGCAATAATGAAGAATGAAATTAGCGGAACCAAGAAAATATTATATACAGTAACAGCAATATTATTTTAAGAACAATTTGGAGTGTCTAAGTTATTTTACCTATTGTAAATGCCCAAATTAACTGCAAAGAACATATGAAGGAAGATGCTAACTGCATCCAGAGAAAGAACTGATAAATATATGTATATGTATATAAATAAATGTATAGAATGATTATATATATGTATTTATATATGTGTGTGTATAGATACACATATATACACACATTATACACACATATTTGTTTCTAATGTGTACCATCTCTGGGGAGGGGGTAAGGAAATAAAAGAAAAAAAGAAATGTACATGATACATTAATTATATATTTAAAAAGAATAGCAAGTTGTACATAATGTATTTGCAGTTTCATGGGCAATTATCTTTCTATTATTCTATTACGTTAGAGAAATGTTTTTATTTCATAAATTAAAAATAAAATAAATATTTTTTAAAAAAGAAGAAGAGGCAGCTAGGTGACACAGGAGATATAGCTCTGGGCCTGGACTTAATAAGGCTTGAATTCAAATCTGATCTCAGACTCGTAGCTGTGTGACTCTAGGCAAATGACTTGACCTCTAATTGCTCACTTTCCACTTCTGTAAAATGGGGATAACTTGATTTTTCCCTCAATACCTACTGCCTAAGGTTATCCTAGAGATCAAATGAGATAATAGTCATAAAGTACTTAACATAGATAGGTCCAGGTACGTAGTAAGTGCTGTATAAATGTTAGCTGTTATTATAATTAAGAAGGTCACCCACTGACAGATTTATATTTGACTCAGTCCTATGTAGAGGCGGAGTTACCAGGATCACTCAAATACACAGTTCTTTTTTCTTACTGGCCAAACATTTTAGTTTAGATTGCTGAATGAATGACTATTAAATAGTTGGGACAATTCAAATCATTTGAATTCAGAATTTATTTTAATAATAGTCTTACTGTTTATTCTTGGTCTAAGAATCTGGAAGGAAAAAAATGTTAAGCTGAGACCCCTTAATAAGGACAGGAGTCATCAGTTAAGTATGCAAATAATTAGAGTTGGACTAGAAAGATTAACATTAGACATATTCTTCCAATTTACTGATCCTTAGTGGCTTTGTCTGGTTCACATTAGATGGGACATTTTTTTATAAGCAATGACAAGCATCCTTCTCTAACTGACCAGCATCGTGCTGGGACAACTGCTATTTTGCAGTTTCCTGTTAAACTCTACCAAAAACAATTTTGAAATGGAAATAAGCATAAAATAAACATGACAATACAATTCTACTCAGGGAATTTCAAGGGAAACAAACACAATTAAATGCTGAGGTGTTTAAAATAATTCATAGCTAAAAGGGAGTAGTTCTCTGATATGAAGCAGTCTCATTAATGACTGCATTTTGATCAGTCCAAGTCTTAGCTTGTTGCGATGTTTTAAAAAGTTAAGAAATGACATCTTAAAATGCTAGGTGTCTTTTACAACATTGTTCTATTTTAGCCACTGTCACTGGGGGGAAAACACTAAAAATAGTGACAAATATAACATCAATAAACATAAAAATAATTGATTTCCCAGAGATGAAAAATTTTAAATTAGTGACCATCTCCCCCCAGAGCATTGGTTGATTAATTTAATGTTCATTGTAGTCTTTCAAAGACGTCCTGATACTGCTGATCTGCTCAGCAAGACTTTGCTATGGTTTTGTGGTTAGAATCCAGAGGATAAAATTATATTGCACAGCCTTGCACTTTGCAGTTTTAAAGAGAAATCTTGTAGTTTAAAGATATCATAGGACACTCCCTCCTCGGAAAATAATTAAAATCAAGTCACGCATCATGATTAACTTTACAAAGGTTTTCATTTAGGAGTACTTCATTTAAGATGCATATCTTTAAAAAGCAAAATCTAGTGCTTCAAAGAAATTATTCTTGATTGGTAACTATCTCCCAGAGTGTTCCATTACTTCCAAATTAATTCAAGAAAACTTAGTACTAAACAAAGAAGCACTATGAAATAAACAATTCAATATGATGTTCCATAATATTAATTCATTTAAAAAAAACAAAGTATGACTTCCAACTTAAAGAACTTATTGAACCAAAACACTATTAAACTTGTATTTGAGTGATACCAAATACAAAACATATTAGCAGTTCCTTCATCTCATGGAATCTTTTTTTTTCAAAGATAGAAAATGTTTTTTGGACTCAAAAAGGAAAATATTCTTAATGTATGTCAAAGAAAGATAAAGATTAAAGTCTTTGAACATGAATTTAGGGGTTCAATTGAATCAATGGATGAAGAAGACACTTTAAAATAATACTGTCTTCCAGGCTAACTGCACCAAGCAGACAGATATCAAAGAGAAAGCTGTAGCTGAATATGTTGAGATTTACTGACATCCTCAAATCAAGGCTCCACAGGAAGAACATATTTAAAGCAGTTTAAACTTAACTAATATTCTGTATGCTTTGGAGACTGTAAAATGAACTAGAACCAGTTTGGAAAGTATCCTCATAAAAACCCAAGAAATATTTTTAGCCATTCATGAAACACACCTTAAGGCAGTTATAGACAGATAAGCACTTCCACTTGAAAAAGTATGATGAATACATATCCTCAAAGTAAGTCGGGTCCGAGGACTTAGCACAAGATAAACAGGTCAGAAAAACTTACAGAATTATATTTGTAACAAACAAATATCATTTTTACTGTTCAGTGTAAAGTACACATCATTGGATTTATCTAATGTAACTGAAAGTAGTTTATGTCTTTAATAGATTCCGTGAAATAGCTATGCTCCTACACTGAAATCATAAGAACCCTCCAATGAACTCAGACAAATGTAAAAATTTTGCAAACAAAGAAACATTAATGATTGAGTCAGTGATTTGTTTAAGGAACTGCAGGGGTTTATGATGATAATTCTAGATCAGTTCATTGTAACCAAAAATTACAAAAGAGTTAATCCATACCTAATAAAAGAAGTCTACCCTATAAGTACAACTGTACATTGTAAGTTTCCTGCAACCAGCTTCTCTAGAAATATTTCACCCATATAGTTTTCTTGCTTCCTCTCTATAACTACAGTTACTGCTCCACCAAACTCCCAAATGACCAACTAAGGCAACTAAGTAAGAGTCCTTTGAAAGATTAGACAAGTTAAGAATGCTTCAAATTTACTGTATCTCAACAAGGTTATCAATTAATAAAAATACACAGGTAGTAGAAATGAAAGTATAAATTTCAAATTGATTCATTCAGCGAAAGCAAAACACAAGCAAAAAAAATCTATTCCTTCATAAATGGAAACAAGCAGAAAAAATGACATAGGAGGGTAATTAAAAGTACAGGATTTAAATCCTGGTTCTTTTATTTACCCCCAGGTGACTTTGAGCAAGTCATTTAACCTCTCCTAGATTAGCTTTAAAACAAGGGAATTGGATTAGACCTCTGAAGTCAATTCTAGCTTCTAGCTTTACATCTTAATAATATCATTTCAGTACTTAGATTCACATTCAGCCAACAAATAAATGAAGTTAGGGAGTAAAGGTTAAAAAATACAAGATTTGTCTTAAGAATCCCAGCTATTGGGGCAAGTACTCACTATTTAGCAAAAACTGCTGGGAAAAGAGTAAGTAGTCTGGAAGAATTGAGGCATAGAGAAACATCTCACTTCATATATTAAGATAAACTCTAAATGGGTACATGATTCACACACACACTTACACACACACACACACACACACAAAGATGATATCACAAACAAATTAAAGGATCATAAAAAAACACCTATCAGATAAGGGAAAAATTTGTAACTAAACAAAAGATAGAAAGGATCATGAGAGGTAAAATGGATAGTTTTGATTAAATAAAAATAACGTTTTCTAAAAAAAAATATCAATGCAGCCAAAATAAGAAGGAAAACAAGAAACTGGAGGAAATTTTTGTAATAAGTCTTTCTTATAAAGGTCTCATTTCTCAAATATAGAGAGAACTGAACCAAATTTATCCAAAATTTATCAAAATTAGGAGCCATTCCCCCGATTGATAAACAGTCAAAAGATATGAACAGAAACTTTTCAAAGGACACATTCAAAGTAATTAATAGTCATATAAAAATGCTCTATACAATGAATAATTAGAGAAATACAGAATAAAACCACTTCACACCCAACAGACTGACTAAATGATGTAAAAGGAAAATGACAAATGTTGGAGGGGATGTGGAGAAATAAGTACCTTTATGCACTGTTGGTGGAATTGTGAACTAGTACAAATGTTTTGGAGCATAACTTGAAACTCTCTAAGATTCAGTAATTCTGAGCAATATAATGACACTCCACCACTCCAAAGGACTCTTGATGTAAAATGCTATCCATCTCGAGAAAGAGAGTTGATGGATTCAGTGTGCAGATTTAAACATATTTTTCTTGACTTTTGGGGAAAACGTGTCTACAGTAGAACTATATTTTGTATGATTTCACATGTATAAAATGGGTATCACGTGTCTTTCCTTCTCAATGGGTGGGATGGACTGGAAAGAAGAAAAGAATTCAGGATTTAAAAATAAAAATAATTTTTTTTAATTTTAAATGAAATAATTTTACTTATTCATCCTCATATTTCTTATAGTGTCCTATGACACTTTTCTAGTCAAGTCAGGATCAAGAACCCAATTAAATACCTTGAATTAAATAAATGAAGGAAGAGTTCCTACAATCAGAAGATTCTACTTTATCTCCTTTCCAGCCACTGATTTTAGCTGCTGGCATTTTGTAGTCACTTCTCTCTTTCTGCACTTGAGTGAGGCACCAGATTTAAGGTTCTATCTCATTTTTAAGCTTTTAATAGAGGCAAGAAAATCACTTTGCTTTCTTTAGCTTTTTTTTTTGGCTTTCAAAAACTTCTCTGGGAACTTCAAAGAATCTTTAAAAAGGGGATAAGAGAATTAAGAAATTTTTATGGATAGATTCATTGCTTGTTCTGGTGAGTCATTTTCTCTAGGTACAGAGCTCATTTATAACCTGTCTTTTAACTGAGTTAATATTTTCAGCCATCGGCAGATGCCTTCTAGTTTCCAGAAGCTGGGGCCATCTAATCATGACTTGTCTTTGGAGAAAATAGGATTACTTGCCTTTAATTCCTATTCTCAGAAAGTAGCCACTGTAATAGATCATCACTCACTGACCTTGGCCCCTCTTCCAAGTTGGAAATATGTTCTTATATTTTGCTTCTTGGCTTTACTGTTGCATGGACCACAAGTGAAAGAGGCATTTACACAATTGAAGCTCAATCAAAATCACTGTTTAGGAGTGTGGACAGCCAGCCAGCAGTTTAATGAAGTCAGGTTACTGGAAGTGAATAAAACTTTCCCCACCTTGAAATACAGCACACAAGATGAAACAAGACTCAATAAACAGTTCAACTTCACCTGAAAGTGTGAAGACAAAAGAGACCCTTTCCAGCCTCTTCTTGATTTCCCTCTTGCCCTAAGCTCCTACACTAATCTCACTTCTAAAAATTTGTTTAGGTTGCTTGAATCAAGTGTATATCTTTTCTACTTTGGAAGCTCACTCCTCAAAAATACTATGGAAACCTTGATGATTTGAATGGTGTGTATACTACTGCTCTTAAATGCTTTTCTTTCTACATGGCTTCCCATAAAATGAAATGATGTTCAGTTCAATTTAATGAGCAGTAGCTTAATGAACCTGCTATATGCCAAGCACTATAGTAGTGCTGGGAAATACCCCCCAAAAAAAGCTATACCTTTTCTCATGGAGATCATCTTTTTGGAGCAAACAGCATGTATGAGATAAACAAGTGCAATACTTTTAAAGGGGCAAAAATTGGAGATTGAAGAAGAATTTTATCCATATGAGATTGCTCTGTCCTTTGATGATATTGGCAATATATCTCAAACTCACCATTGTAGAGATGTACCTGGGTGACTTGGAGGTTAAACTGAAGCGAGGATAGTAAAATAGAGAAGCCCTCAGCTGAGCTCTCCCAAATTCCCCTCCACACAACTCTAAAAGCCCAAGACAATTTAGTAGGTCAGCAGGAAAGGTCTGTCTCACAGGAATGGGGGCAGGGGTGTACAATGAGAGAGGCCTGAAGCACATCACACACCACACAGCACAGGTCTTGCCATGGTCCCAGCAGCAGGCCTTTGGAGGCAACTGCATTGGTAACAGCAGTAACTTTGGGAACTCTTAGAACACAGATGGTGAGATAGGGTTGGAGGAGGGAGGGAAGAATAACTGGTTGGAAGGAGATTGCAGAGGACCCTTGGCTGGCTCTGAGTTCAAGAACCTATTGCATTCCCCATAAGCAGTCCCAGGAGCAATAACATTTTTGGCAGCAGGAAAGCATGGGCCTTGGTGATAGTTCCAGAGCAGAGAGGAATGCTTATAGTCACTCACAGAGGAGTAGGGACCTGTTCTCAATTCCAAGACAGAGAGGAACACTAGCAACTGCTGATTCTAGAAATGAGAGAAACCAGTTACAGTTCCAGGGCCAGTAGTAGTGCTAGTGCTGTTGGCTACAGGGGAACAAGGTCCCTTCCTGGGTAAAGACCAGAGTGTAGACCAGAAAAGCAGTAATCACAGTTTTAATCAGACCATGTCATCTTAGATGCACCAAAAACCTAAAAGCCAGTTCTGAAAACAGCAGCAAACAAGGCCTGAAGCTTAGAAAAGTGCCTCCTCCAATCCAGAAAAAAAGTCCAACTTTAACATACGGTTAAAAGACAAAAAAAAAAAAATGAGAAAACTACCAAAAAAAAAAAAAAAAGAGGACCTGATGATAGGTGATAGGGAAGATCAAGACACAAACTCAATAGAAGACAATGAAATCAAAAGAGTTGCCTACAAAGCCTCAAAGAAAAATGTGAATTGGTCATTGATACAAAAATAATTCCTGCAAAGGTTCAAAAAGGATTTTTTCACTGCAGTAAGAGAGATAGAGGAAAAAACTGGGAAATGAAATGATAACAATTCAAGAAAATTATTAAAAGAGAATCAGCAGTTTAGTAAAAGAGGCACAAAAAATACTGAGGAAACTCGTGCTTCAATAAGCAAAATTATCCAAATGGTAAAAGAGGCACAAAAATCTACTGAAAAGAACCCCTTAAAAAGCAATATTTGCTACATGGAAAAAGACGTATAAAAATTTAACAAAAAAAGAACTCCTTAAGAGGCAGAACTGTTCAAATGGAAAGAGGTACAAAGTTCACTGAAGAAAATCATTCCTTAAAAATTAGAATTGGGATAATGAATTCATGAGATAGCAAAGAAATAATCAAATAAAATGAAAAGAATGAAAAAGGAAGAAAAATTTGAAATATCTCAATAGAAAAATAAGTGATCTGGAAAAGACATAAAGTGTAGTTAATTTAAGAATTATTGCACTTCCCGAAAGCTATAATGAAAAAAAGAGCCTACACATCATCTTTCAAGAAATCATGAAGGAAAAATGCCTTGATATCCTAGAACCAGAGGATAAAATAGAAATTGAAAGAATCCAGCAATCACCTCTTGAAACAGATCTCAAATTGAAAACTCCTAGGAATATTATAGCCAAATTCCAGAGCTCCCTAGTCAAGGAGAAAAAATTGCAAGCAGACACGCAATTCATAGGATGACAGTCAGGATCACAAAACATTTATCATTTTCCACATTAAAGAATCATAGAAACTGGAATATTATATTTCAGAAGGCAAAGAAACTATCCAGCAAAACTGCGTATAATCCTTCAGGGGGAATAAAAGGCCAGAGCTGAATAAAAAATTTGACTGTCAAATACAAGGCTGTGGGAGGGGAGCAGAGCCAAGATGGCAGAGTACAAAGACAAAAGTACTCTAACTCTTCCTCCACAGCCCATAAAATACCTGTAAAAAATGACTCTAAACAAATTCTAGAGCAGTAAAAGCCACAAAATGACAGAGTGAAAGAGATTTCCAGCCCAAGGTAGCCTGGAAGGCCAACAGAAAAGGTCTACTTCATGGGGTACAGAACCAAGTGAAGCACAGCTTGGCATGGGCCACACAGTATGGTGTGGCAGAGACAGGACCAAGAACAGACCTCAGGAGGTAGATTCCCCAGCAGCAGCAACAGTTCTCAGATCCCTCAACCCACAATCTCCAAAGATAGCTTCATAGTTCAATGAGAAAGCTTTTTCAACTGGATGACAAAGGAGCAGGGTCCCCCTTTAACCCCACCCCCAAGCAGCTGTGGCAGTGGAAGAGAAGGCAGCACCAGCAGCAGTGGTGGCAGCAGTAGCATCCATTTTTGGACCCCTCCCTCTGGGGGACCCTGGGGAAATTGAGCCGCTGAGCTGAGTCTCAGCCCTGAGTGGAGCTGGTGGAGGCTCTAGAAAAGGAATTCTACTTGCAAATCCTGGGTAGAAAAACTTTGGTGTCTCCCCAACCAGTGTGCAGGCCAGGAAAGGAGTAAACTCCTCTCCCTTGACTGTGCCACGTTGGAGGAACTGAGAAATTACAGGTCCCCAGAGTATAACTCCCTCTTGACAAAGGACTCAAAAATCAAGGAACTAGCTGGAGAAATGACCAAAAAGGAAAAAAAATAAGACTATTAAGGTTACTTTTCTGGTAAACAGGTATTTCCTTCCATCCTTTAGGATAAGGAAGAACAATGCTTACCATCAGAGGCTTGCAAAATAAATATGCAATGGTCTCAGGTGATGGAAGTGAGAGAGGTGGAGGAAAAATTGGGAAGAGAAATGAGAGTGATGCAAGAAAACCATGAAAAGTGAGTCAATAGCTTGACAAAGAAGACCCAAAAAACTGCTGAAGAAAATAATACCTTTAAAAATAGGCCAACTCAATTAGCAAAAGAGATCCAAAAATCCAATGAGGAGAAGAATGCTTTAAAAAGCAGAATTAACCAACTGGAAAAGGAGGTTCAAAAGCTCACTGAAGATAACAGTTCTTTAAAAATTAGAATGGAACAGATAGAAGCTAATGACTTTATGAGAAACCAAGAAATTACAAAACAAAACCAAAAGAATGAAAAAAAAGATAATGTGAAATATCTCATTTAAAATAACTGACCTGGAAAAAAGACCCAGGAAAGACAATTTAAAAATTATAGGACTACCTGAAAGTCATGACCAAAAAAAGAGCCTAGACATCATCCTTCATGAAATTATCAAGGAAAACTGCCCTGATATTCTAGAACAAGAGAGCAAAATAAATATTGAAAGAATCCACCAATCACCTCCTGAAAGAGATCTGAAAAGAGAAACTCCTAGAAATATTGTAGCCAAATTTCAGAGTTCCCAGGTCAATGAGAAAATATTGCATGGAGCTAGAAAGAAACAATTTGAGTATTGTGGAAATACAATCAGGATGACACAGGATCTGGCAGCTTCTACATTAAGGAATCAAAGGGCTTGGAATAGGATATTTCAGAAGTCAGCAGAAGTAGAATAAAAACCAAGAGTTACCTACTAAGCAAAACTGAGTCTAATACTTCAGAGGAAAAAATGATCATTCAATGATATAGAGGACTTTCAAGCATTCTTGATGATAAGACTAGAACTGAAGAGAAAATTGGACTTTCAAACACAAGAATCAAGAGAAACATGAAAAGATAAACCGGAAAGAGAAATCATAAAGGACTTTCTAAAGTTGAACTTTTACATTCCTATATGGAAAGATAATATTTGTAACTTTTTGAGATTTTTCTCAGTATTTGGGTTGTAGGAGGGATTATATGTACACACATACACACACACACAGACACACACAGATACATATATATATATATATATATATATATATATATACACAGACAGAGAGTCCAGGGTGAGTTGAATAAGAAGGGAGGATAACTTTAAAGAAAATACAATTAAGGGGTGAGAGAGAAATATATTAGGAGGAGAAAGGGAGAAATGGAATGGGGCAAATTATTTCTCATAAAAGAGGCAAAGAAAGGTTTTTCAATGGAGGGGCAAAGGGCGAAGGTGAGAGGGAAAAAGTGAAGCTTACTCTCTTTACATTTGGCTTAAGAAGGAATAACATGCTCACTCAATTTGGTTTGAAAATCTATCTTATACTACAGGAAAGTAAGGAAGAAGGGAACAAGTGAGATGGGAGAATGATAGAAGGGAGGGCAAATGGGAGGAGGGAGTAATTAGAAGAAAACACTTTTGGGGAGGGACAAAGTCAAAAGAGAAAATAGAATAAATGGGGGGCAGGATAGGATGGAGGGAAATATAGTTAGTCTTACACAACATGAATTTTATGGAAGTCTTTAGCAAAACTATGCATATATAGCCCATATTGAATTGCTTGACTTTTCATTGGGGATGGATGGGGAGGGGGAAAGGGAGAAAAGTTGAAACTCAAAGTTTTAGGAATGAATATTGAGAATTGCTTTTGCATACAACTGAAAAATAAGAAACACAGGTAATGGGGTATAAAAATCAATCTTGCCCCACAAGAAAAAAGAGAAGATGAGAATAAGGGAAGGGAGGGGTGTGATAGAAGGGAGGGCATATTGAGGGAAGAGGTATCAGAATGCAAGGCATTATGGAGTGGTGGCAGGAGAGAGATGGATAGAAAATTTAGAACTCAAAATTTTGTGTAAATGAATGCCGAAAACTAAAAAAAAATAAACATTAAAAAAATTCAAGGCTCTAGAGAAGCAAAAAAGACACACATGAAAGGGAAATCACAAAAGAATCAATAAGGTTAAAATGTTTACTTTCCTATATGGGAAGATGACCATTATAACTCCTAAGAACTTTATCATTATTAGGGCAGTTAAGAGGACACAGGTATGAGTTGACTATGATAGGATGATACCCAAAAACTTGAAGGGTGAGAAAGGGGCACACTTGGAGAAGGGAGAAGGAAAAGGGAAAATGGGAAAAATGATCTCACATAAAAGAGACATGGAAAGAACTTTTACAATGGAGACGAAGATAGGGAAGCAGGGTGGGCAGGCAATACCATACTCTCATTGAAACTGGCTCAAAGAGAAAATAATATACACATTCAATTAGGTAGAGAAATCTTGCACTATAGGGAAGTAGAAAGGATCCACTGAGGCTAGAGAGGTTGATAGAAGGGAAGGCACAGAGGTAGTGGTCAGAGGTTAAACCACTTGTCCAGTATCACACAGCTAGTCTATGTCAAAGCCAAGTTTTAAATTCAAATCTTTTTTGAGTCCTAGTCCAACTTTCTATCTACTATAACATATATCCTCTTAATTCACAATGAATAGAAAGAATAATAAAAAGAAATTTTGCATATCTAAGTGAAGAAATATTTTTTTTGTGATATACTGTCCTACCTATAAAAAACAGTACTTGTAAAATGTTTAGCACAGTACTTTGTGCATAGGTAGAGCTATATAAAATGCTTCCTCCTTCCCCACCTAATATCTTTGTTGCTAAATTCAAAGTGTAGTGAAAAATCCTATGGATTGGGAAGGTAACTTGGATTCTGATCTTGGTTCTGTTATCTGTTACCTATGTCATCAAAGGATAAAGCCCTTCCTTTCAACAGGCCTTAATTTATTCATTTGTAAAATGAAAAAGTTAGATCAGATGACTTCAAAGCTCATGGCCATTCCTCCCACTCAATTATCTACCCACTACCATTCCTTTCCTCCCTGGGTAGATGGGCAGCCAAACATAGCTAAAAGTTTAAGGCCCAAAAGTCAAGGAGAGTATTGAGGCTTATGAGTTTTTGAGAGAGAAAAAAGGAGATTTCAGCAATTTCAATTTACTTGAGATACAGTAGAGTAGGACTTCTGAGACAGCATGTTCCAGTTTCACTTTATCATTTGCACTCTAACTATTGCACTGAGGTCTTTCTGTCTTTGATAATAAAATCTCTTAGATGACTTTCTTGAGCTCAGCCACAGTTGCAGGATAAAGGGTATGTGATATATTTGCTGGTACCAGATTCTGTCATCAGTCCAACCTGCATAAATCTACCCATTTACTGGTTTGAATACTAGCATCTGGAAAAGGGAAGCATATTTACTCAAATCCCAAACAATATTTAGGGTCAAAGAGAAGCTATCTATGGAGAGGATTTTCTCCACCCTCTCCCTTACTCTTCCCCATTCCCTCTTTCATCTTGTTTTTATTCTCATTTCCTTCCTTCTAATTCATGTCCAAAAGTAGTAATATCCATATTCTTGGGCTCTTCTGCTCTCACTCCATTTCCAGATTTTGAGTCAGAATGGCAAGAGAAATGTTATTGAAGGAGCCATATTTCTTCCAAATCACAAAAATATCTGAGTGCAGAAATTTGGAAGACAGATATGAAATTTATTATATCTCTCTCTTCTAAAGTCATGTTGATACATTTCAATACATCCGTGATTCATGATTTGATTGGTGTGAGTATTCCTTCTACCAATGCAGATCATAAAGCCCTATATGTAGGCAGCCAGTCTTCATGAGTTCTGTAGCAGCAAGTACCCTGATACTTCCAAGATGGCCTGATAGCACTCGTTCTTAAATCTGTTTTTCTAAAAGGAAAATAACTTTTGAGGAGTCCACAATCTTCTCTAATTACATATACCAGAAGAGAAATAAAGACCAACAACAGATAAGGTTTCTAACTGTCTGACCATAAGCAATACACACATCACAGATCAACAGACAGATCCAACTGTCTGACCATCACATACATACATAGTTACCAGAGAGAGAAGTACTGGGTTTTCAAAGCTCAAGGGCTCCTTAACAGCTACCCAGGGTCTCATCTGGCACAGCACCCTTCTTCCAAAGAGCAAGGTCCAAAGGAAAAACCTCACCTCAGAGTATATATACACTTTCCAGAGTCGGGGTCATCACGGCCCTCATGACTCACTGCCTCATTAGAAATTAACAAAGGGATGGGCCTTTCTACAAAAAAAGCCTCCCCCTAATCAAGCTTCCTTTAATGGGCTCCATTAAACTTATTTGAAACAGCACAAAGGAAATGCAGGATGAGCAAATTTGGCGTAACACTCCAAATATTCACATGAACTATCTGTCCCCAATATGTGCCCATTCTGAGTTTGTATGGGTCTGATCAGCCACAGTCTTGACACACTGAAGCTTCCCTTCACCATGGGGATGTCATTTTGGTCCTCTTGCAGAAGGAAGCACAATAACCTACAACCACAATGGGAAGATCTTTAATTCTCATTAACATAAATCTCATTAACATTACAGTTACTCTACCTGAAAAAAATTACCCGATTACCAAACATAATGATGAACCTTTCTGAATTTAGCTAGGCTGGTCCTTAGACTACAAGTATATGATCTGTCACTAGGATGATATCTGAAATATTTCCACTTTGGTAGAACCAGACAGAGCTTTTACTCTGCTGGCTAAGCCTTCAAGAATCTGGAGTCAAACTACAGAACACAGAGATTAATTTTATGAATACAACAATTTATAGAAATAAAGACAAATAGCTGGAAAGGTACTTGATTGCTTATGGTTAGACTACGTTAACGTAATAAAAATGATAATATTACATAAATTAATTTACAGGTTCAATGTCATATTACTCAAACAACAAAAGGGTTATTTTATAAAATTAAACAAAATAACAAAAGGTCAAGGAAATACTGGGGAGGGGGAGGGGAAAGAAAGGGGCCCTACCACATCTCAGGCAAGCAGAGCTACAAAGCAGTTACTGTCAAAACTATTTGCTACTGATTAAAAAATAGAAAATTTGGTCAACAGAACAGATTAGGTAAATAAGACCTAAAAGAACATATGTATTAACAAATATTTAACAACAACTGACTGGGGGACTGGGAGGAATATACGCAACACACTTTTAAATTTCATTCCCATTATTAACATGTTATCTATCATTTTCTTAAGTCTAGAAAATTACCTTAAGAGTAGGGATTTTTTTTATATCCTCACTACTCAATAAATGTTTGTTGATTGACTGATAGTAAATAGTAGACCTAGGACTTGCCCAGATGTTTTTACTACAAAATCAGTGTTCTTTCAATTAACCAAATATTTTGATTAAATCACTTTTTAAAATAGAACGATTTATGCTTCAGTGCCTGAAATGAATGTCTTTAAGTATGTTTCTCAACTAGTTTTGATATATTTTATGATAGAAAACATTTTTCATATCTTACTGAATATACCAAAATGCCAAAATTCATTAATAGAACAGTTGTTTTCCTTTTAAAAGTTGCTCTAAAATCTCTAATATATTATTGTTAGAGTAATTTATTTTAAGTTGTCTTTAAAATACTGATTTTAACATAGTTTGTTCCTCCAACTCTGTACCAAGAAATCCATTTTCTTTCTATATTAAAGTGTTAAGGGTGGAAGGACATAAAAGCAGAAGGAATGGAAGAAGAGGGCCCCTATATATAGGTTACATGTTAGTTAAACACATTCTCTGGAATATGCAAAGTACTATAAAAATCACACAATGAAAGACACTAGATATGGTAGAAATGTTCCACTTTTGGGTGTTTTTAAGCTATTATTTTCAGTTTTCAAATTATCAATTTTTTACACCTGAAAACTAAATCCATATGTAGATACAGACAGATAGTTGAAACAAAGCAAAACCAAGCATCATAAAGTAAAGAGTATATTTAAATCTATCTTTTTGTTTCCTTGATGTCTTCTGAACTTTAGCATGTATTTTGCATGGTTTTGATGTCAGTATTATTGGCTGCATTTCAATAGTTGTCACAAATATGTTATTTTAGATTTTTATAGTATACCATCAAATGCCTTCATGGCTTCCTACATTTCTTATAATTTTTCATATTTGCAATTTCTTGTGACATAAAAATAATTCACAACATATGTAAACAAATTTTATTCATGTATTAACCTCAACAACGATTACTAGACACACATGGTTTGTTTCCTGTTTAAAGAAGTGACTCTAGGCATATTTTTTTTTAGTGATAGGTTTTTGTTTCCGATATAAATTACCATCTTGGGATCAAAAATTAGAACATTTTTGTAGCTCTTCTTCTTTGGAAAGGTAAAATGATGTGGTGATGAAAGTGCTGAATCTGAATTTAGGAATTTACAAAGACCTAGGCTCACAGCCATGTAACAACAAGCAAGTCATTTAATTCTCTTAGCTTAAGTTTCCTTATCGGAGAAAAGGGATAATACAATAATCCCGTAGACTTGTGAGATTGAAATGAAATAATGTGTAAGGATTTTAACAAACTCATGGAGTACTATATAAATGTCATTTATTTTTGCTTTTGATGGAGATTAAATGAAATCACATGCCTTTTTTTCACCAGATTTTGATACCATTCCAGTACCAAATGTTATCAATTTGTACTGTCTTTGACAGTTTGATAAGAGTGAAATGGCATCTCAGATAAGTCAGACAGAAGAAAAAGTGTATGTATATGTATATCTACCTGCACACACATATATGTGGGGAAAAAAGAACAGGAGGGAAGGGAAGGGAAGGGAAGGGAGAGAGAACCAGAAACAAAGGAACAAACTTGCCTCTCTTGCTTTTCACCCTCTCACCCTTGTCCCTTCCCTATCATGAAGAATAGATGTATGGGTCCTATTATCCTGAAAGAATTCTCTTGGGCAGGCTCCAAGTTAAAGAAAGCCTCTACAGGTTCTTCTCCACATGCAAGACAGAGCATAGGCAGCAGGCCATACTCCCCTAAATAAGCTGAGCTTCCCTACTTCCCATAGGAGGCAAAGGGCATTGGCCAGGTTAAAGATCTGGTTTAAATACAATTTTATGGAATGAAGAGAAAGGGGCAAGAGAATAGGAGGAGCAAATGTGGCTCTGAAATGACTAGCATATCAGGTAGTCCAGAGGTGCCTTTATCATATAAATAAGCAAAGAGAATAAGAAAGGGGAGGGAGAAAGTTGTTCTGGAATTGGGGGTGCTTTGTGAAAGCACACAGGGAAGTTCACTGTGGGGGGCTCCAATACATCATCTTTTTTTTAATCACTTTTCTGGCTGGTCACACCCTGCATTTTATCTCATATCTCACATCCTGCATCCTGCTTTCTCCATCTGCCTCAAGTATTCTACTCTGCCTTTTCACCTAGACTATACAATAACCAGTTCAGAATGAACTTATCACCAGCACCACTGGGACATCTTCCCCTTTTTTCTTCCCCCTTTCACCCTTCCCATTATGGAGACAGTCAGAACTCATTAAGGCTCTTTAAGAGTTCACATTGCTTGAATGACTGGGAGTAACCACTCTCTTCCTTCCAGTGAGATGAAAGAATCCTAAGCTTTATGATGTGCTTGACCATTGCCTCCCTTTCTTGCTCTTACCATCTGCCCTGTCTCTGAACCCTGCAGACTCCTGTCAAAATCGTCCGACTTAATGATATAGCCTAAGAATTCATGAACTTCACCATCTGGTCTGCCAATGGATCTTTAGGACTTTGGGACCTTTTCATCTACCCTACAACTGAACTTTTTTTTTCATGGCTTGTCTCCTACACTTAGAAAGCAAGCTCCTTAGGAATAAGAACTGTCTTAATTTTTCTATTTGTATTCTTAATCTTGGCACATAATGAGTTCTATTCCATTCATTCAATTGGAGAATGAATGTGGTACATGATTAATGAAATAACATACCCTAAAAGTGATGGATATTAAGAATTTGGAGAAATATGGGGTAATTTCTACTAGCTAATGTAACAAAGAGTTAAATGGGCAAAACAAGGAGAACTATTTACTCAGTGGCAAGAGTAATGTAAAGTTTGGAAAACTTCAGAAGATTGATGATGAATGAAGTGTGTCTCCATCTCTTGACAAGTAGTTGATTTTGAATGATAGGAGTAGAATAAGATGTTCATTTTCAGATACAGCCAAAGTGTTCATATGTTTTCCTTGGTTATATTTATTTGTAATAAGAAAGGGCTTTTACAAAGGGGCTGGGAGAGTTACTAATGATAGATAGTTTAAAAATGGGGAATAAAGCAACATTAAAATATTTTTAAATGTACAAATCAAAAATGTAAGTTTCAAGGAGAACACAAATAGTTTTCACTATTTGCTAAACTTATTATTCACTTTAAACTATACATAATCAGTATATTGCCAACAAAAGCTATCAGAAAGAGGTAGAAATTCCACTGAAAATAACTATGGCATGTAGAAAATACTGGAGTATTCAGCTACCAAAAGATACTCAGGATAACATATTAATACAACTTCAAAACACCCTTTGCAGAAATACAGACAAATAACTTGCAGAAATATCTATTGCTTATGGTTTATTCTTCTAACAGAAAAACAATTGCATGCTACCTAAATTAAGTTACAGATTCTGTGTCATACCAATCAGACCTCTAAAAAAGTTACTTTATGGAACTAAACAACATAACGAAATTCACCTGGAATATCAAAAGCTTAAGAATCTGAAGGGAGAGGGAGAAATAGAAATGAAAAGAATGAAAACTATACTACAAAATAGTAATCATTAAAACTGTTTGTACTATTTTAAATAGGAATATGCAATAATAGAGAAGATAAAACAAGACAGACCCCGAAATAATTGAATATAGCAACTTAATGTTTGATAAATCCAAGGACATCAGCTGCAGGAGTAAGGACTACCTACTTGACTGCTGGAAAACTAGAAAGCAATGTGGCAGAAATATAGTTTGGACCAGCACTTTGTACCATATACTACAATAATGCCCAAATGGATAGATGACTTAAATAAAAGAAATCATGTGATCAAAATGATAAGAAATAGAGATAAATTATACAAGTATAGATAAGTGGAAGAGTTCTTAAACAAGTGATATAGAAGAACACAAGAAATAAAATGGACAGTTTTGATTATAGAAAATTGGAAAAGCTTTTTCACAAACAAAATTAATACAATTATAAATAGAAGAAAAACAATTGGGGAAAAATTTTCATAGCAAAATTCTTTAATAGAATCTTCCTGCCAAGATGACTGCTTTAACAAAAGGCAAGTAAGTCACCTAGGTCCTTCACACTTACTCAAGCAAAATGCTTGAGTACCGGACCAAGTGATGATAAAGAAATTTGATGAGAATCTACAGCAAGTGACATCTTCCACTCTAGAATTGTACAAAAGATCAGGCTGAAGGCCAAGGGCAATTGAAAATGGGTAAAGAAAGGACCAAAGCAACCAGAGATGGCTAGGGACAAAGGTTACAATATTCTCCTCCAAAAGGTAGCAAGTAAAGCTGGCTCCCCTAAAAAAGTCTCATGGTGGTCAGAAAACAATAGTGTGGTCAGAAAACCCTAGGGTGGGGATGTTGCAGTTAATAGCATAGTCCTGGCAGAACTCATATGTGGACAGTAGATTCCCAAGGATTCTGAGGTCTCCAACACACTGTCCTGAATGCAAAGGGCCCTGAAGATGCAGCACTCCAAACCTCAAAGATGGGTCAGAAAACAGAAACACTGATGCTTTTTTGTTGCAGCTATGAAACAGTCCAACCATTCTGGAAAGTAAATTAGAATTACTACTAAAAAAGTTTAGAAGAATAGCTTATCACAAGCCTCTATCACATATCCATCCTTGACCACACCATTTCATGTATATCTCTTCTTCCTCCAGATCCCATAGAATTTATTATCTGTTTGAGAAAATATGAGGATGACACAGAATCAAAAGTAACATAGATATAGTATCCTTAAAGGAACTCCAGGAAAATGGAGGTCAAGGACAATCAGATTCATTTGTCTTCAGACCCCCAGTGCCACTGTTAGAACTTATCCTAGCTCCTGGTGATTGTCTACTGATCATTTTGTAGATACAAGATGTCTTGATATGGGGGCAATGAATAATAACTCTGAGTGAAAGTTAATCTGTGACCGCACCTACAAGTACATGATTTAAAGTCTGAAAATTCAGGCATTGAGTTATCAGAAATACATGCTAGGGACATATTTAATTACATCTTTGTTTATTGTTTTGCTATGAAGTGCCTTTCCGAAACTTCCAATGAGCTATATGACTGTGAATGTAGAGGAATGGACCCCTGACCTCTGAGAACTTCAATCTGTCTCAAGGCTATGAGTACAGATCCAGTAAATTTACAGTCACTCAGATTACCCCACTTTACATCTCTTTCTCAATCTATTACAACGTATAAAATCCCAAAGTGTAGATCTAGAAGTAGAGGTAAGAGATATCATCTGGCTTCTTCCCACCACAGTAACTGTTCTAGAACCCATTAAAAGTAAGGAAAACTGGAGAAACATCACACATCAGCACAAACATCAGCAATTCCTGCTAAATGATAGGGGGCAGTTAAGTGGCAGAGTAGATACAGCACTTTGCCTGGGGACAAGAAGGCATGAATTAAATTGGTCTCAGGCACTACTAGCTGTGTGACCCTAGGCAAGTCACTTAACCTTGTTTGTCTTTGTTTACTCATCTGTAAAATGAACTTGAAAAGGAAATGGCAAAGCACTTCAAGAAAACCAAGATGGGGTCACAGAGTAGAACACAACTGAAACGACTGAACAACAGGGAAAATGAATATGACAGATTGTCACTTCCTCCTTTCCAATTACCCCTGATGACTCAGAGGAGAATTAAATCACTGCTTAGCATAGAGTCTGACCCACAGTAGGCATTCAACAAATGCTTTTTCAAATTAGACTGAATTGGAGATCATCTAGTAGCCTTGGATTTTAAGAGTAAAGAAACTTAGTTCTTTAGTAAATTAGTAAATAGATCCACAACTCAAACTCAGATGTTGTTGCTCCAAGTCTAATGTTATATCACATGGGCACATGTAGTCACACAGAGGGGTTGATCAGGAAACTAATGACCAAAAAAATACTCTGATAAGATGAGAGGTGCCAGACTTAGAGCAATCTACTGGTACATGAAAGAATTAGGAAACATGGTTGATGACTACAAAATATAATGGACTGAGAATTTAAGAACCAGAGGACGACTTGGTGATTCAGTCTCAAAAGTTTCCTCTCTACAAGAAAAAATGTTTTCAAGGATAATGTGAATCTTCTTAAGGTCTCACAGCTTTTACAGACTGAAATGGAAGAGAGACTTTAGGAGAAATTTCTCTCATTCCCATTCCCATAAAAAATTGGTGATTTACAATTTTGTGCTCAATTCATAATGACATTCAGAAAGCAAACCCAGGTGAGAGTCTGGTTCTTAATGAAAGGATCTATCAGGGTCCTGGCCATAGATTTCAGCTTAGTCAGAAGATGGAGGTTCTCAAGTCAACAGCCAACCAGCAGTATATCAATGTGTTCTACAGAACTTCTTGGTCTTTGATCATCATGGGGTCAAATATTCGAAGGAATTCAAACAATCAAAGGAATAAAATGAATAAATAAAGACGTCTACTATATAACAGTATTGTGCTAGGCTCAATTGAGTAAATACGTTGAGTATGCAAAAGTAAGACAGTGCTTATCCTCAAGAAGTTTACATGTTAATGAGGGGAGACTACATATATTAGGGTGCAGCGGTCAGGTAAGAATACGATCATAAGAGCACACAGCATATACACAGTGTGTGCCCAGGGAGTTTTATCTTTAATGGTAAAGTAAAAGACTGTTCAATACTCAGTCATTACTTTTACTCATCCAACCAAGGGCAGAGAATATGCATTTACTAAGCACCTACTATGTGCCAAACTGCATTAAGTGCTTTACCAATATAATCTCATTTGATCCTAAAGAAACTAAAGCTTAACTAAAATTTACTTTTAAAAATTAAAAAGCAATTTTTTCATTTTTAGTTTAAAGTTTTTAAAGTTTTAGTTTAGTTTTAGTATAGTTTTAGTTTTTAGTTTAAAATACAAAATATGAACATTAAAATATGAAGGTTAAAAGTGAGATAAAAATGATATTCTCTTTTCCTTTACATTAAAGTATGTTTGGCCATAGTTGGCATATCCTAAATACTTGCTTATGAACATAACACAATCTGACATCCTATGATAATTGCAAAGGAATGAAGTGAAAAAAAAAGAATGTCAGTCATTTCTGTCCTTGCTGTCCATGAATCTCTAAAGTATCTTGTATGATACAGAAACATTTAAGAAAGAATCTCTGTTTTATCCAATGATCTTTGGATGATTCTACCTTGCTGCTCATTATTTGATATAGTCTCAGGGAGATAAGGTCAGATCTGGGCTTTCCATTTTCTGTCTTCTGAGGAATTACATTTGTCTCAGAACTAAATGTTTACTAATAACCTTTCCTACACACAAATAAAAGTTCGAGAGAACTGTGGGAGAACAAATCAGGAGAATAGGACCACACCAGTTTCATCGGTACATTTAATTAGCAAGTTACTTCTCTCTGCTTTCTTATATTCAGAAGTGAGGGAGCATTGCTACTCAACAGTAGAGTACATCACTGTGAACACACTCAGAAAGTTCATGATGTAAGGAGGTGAGGCCAGTGCTCCTCATGCTCAGTACCCAGGGACCAGGAGGAGATGGAGCTAATAAGTTCAAGTAACCGCCTGCTTTTGGCATCTGCTGATGCTAATTTTCTTTGGCTTGGTTTGACTACCTGTCTGAAAGAGTACTGCAATGCAGGAAGGAAATTTTTCAAGAGATTAAACTATTATTGTTTCCTGTGTGGCTGTCTTTGCTAGTGTATGAAAAAAAAAGCTTTAAGGGCACTTGAAAAGAGATTTGTCTGAATAGAAAGTTGTTGTGATTCATCCCCCCTCCAGTCAGGATTTGGCCAATTTCCTCAGGAAAGTGGTTGATTAGGGCCCATGGATTTATCCATGGCCTAAATATAAAATGTCATAAAGGTGATTAATGGTGAACTCACCATTAGAGGAAGTTAAGCATTTATAAAAGCTATTTTTAAGGACTTGGAAAGGAGAAAAAAATAGTTTGTCTTTTTGCCAAAATGCTTCAATTGCTAAATACCTCTTTGTAGCCAGTGGTATTTCATGCTACAGGCTGTTAAAGACTGTTGTATTTTCTAGTTTTACTAGTTTGTTTGGGGAAAAAATTGATTCAATGTGTTTCAGTGTTAATATAAGTGTATATCATGACATGAAAATAAAATTTATTTCCACCAAGACTAGCATTTGCCCCTACTTTTCTTTTTTTAATCTTTCTTCAGAGCAGGGTAAAATGGCCTTTCTGTGTAAACCTTTACCAGACAATTAGAAATTTATTGAGTCCGTCCCAGGTCCACTTGAAGAATCCAAGAAAAATAATCTCACAGTCTCAAAGCAGGAAGAAATTGAGACCCTTCAGAAATATTCCTTGGTGGGATCTCAGGATAGTTCATTTATTATGTTGGTGATGATAGTGGTTTATTACACCCATTTTCAAATTTGCTTTTTCTACCCTATTCACAAAGAGACAAATACATTATCCAAATGAGTATATTATGATGTATAATTATATTTTTGTTACAGAGAAACAACAAATGAGTACTGGTAGTTAATGATAGGGGTATTGAAACAGTCATTTTTTGACCTGATAGAGGTCAATAGAGATTTGCTATCTTCCTGGGGCATTTATCCAAGGTGTAAAAGAGGATTTCGCAAGACTTGTCAAACTATTTGACTACAAACCACCTTTGGTGATTCATATGCATTCAAGCAATACTGCCAGAACGATCTAGAAAGCATTGCTAAAAATTATGAAATCTTGTCCAAGAAACTAAAAATCTTAGGGGCATAGAAGGTATTTCCAGAACTGGTACTGATAAAGGTAAAGACTTCAGAAGAGATTCTGTGAAAAAATCTTGGAAAATGATGAAAATAAATGTTTCATTTTTTAAGGGAAAAGAAGAGATCCTGTAAAAGAAGGCAAGTTAGATTGATATCAAATCCTAGCAAATTTTTAGAAGGTAATGTTCAAGCTGTGGTTAAAGAGTCTAGAAAAAGAAGGAATTATCACTCAAAGTCAATTTGGCTTTAACAGAAACAAGTCATGCCAGACTAACTTCATTTTTGACAAAGTTAACACACTGGTAGACTGGAGGAATACTGTAGAAATAGGTTACTGTGATGTTAACAAAGCATCTGACAAACTTTCATATTATTCTTATGGAAAATAGGAAGAGACATTGCCTAGATGATGGAAAACTATGTAGGCAGATTTGGCACTATGTTGTTTAATACTTTGATCGAGGGTATATTTGTCAAATTTAAAGATGACACAAAAAGATAAGTCATACTCGGACAACAGGATCCAAAAATGTTTTAATAAACTAGAATACTGAGCTGACTCAAGTGAGACAAAACTTAATACTGACAAATTAGAAATCTTGTGTTTGGGTTCAACTTTACAAGGACAAGATGGAGGAAGGCATAGCTTAACAATGTTTCATATGAAAATGATTAACAGCCATAGTGGGCCACAAGCTCAATATAAGTTAATATCAATATCCCAGTTAAGATATCTAATGCTATTTCCACTATGGTACATGAAAGTGAGGGAATACCATTGTGTTGTAAAAAATGAATAATATGATTTACAAGAGACATGGACAGATTTCTATGAATTGATGAAGAGTGTAATATCCATACTATAAAAAAACTATTTTGAGGACTTTTATAAACTGATGGAGAATGAAATGAGCTGAAACAGAACAATTTACACAGTAACGATAATGCTGCAAAAACAAACAACTTTGAAAGCTATAAGAATCTATGATCAATACAATGACCGTTCATGATTCCAAATATCCAATAATGAAACATGGTATAGTGTTGATCAAAGACATGATGGATTTAGAGACAGAATGATATGACAAACACATGTGTGTGTAATGTGTATGGGCAACTAGGTGCAACAGTGGAAATGGAAGCAGTCAGATTTTATATTCTTGGACTCAAAGATCACTGCACATTATGACTGTAGCCATCAAATTTTTAAATGCTTGTTCCTTGGAAGGGAAACTATGGTGAATCTGGATAGCATACTAAAAAGTGGAAACATTGCCTTTCTGACAAAGATTCATATCATCAAAGTTATATTTTTTTCCCAGTAGCAATGTACGGTTGTGAGTGTTAGACTAAATGAAAGCTGGGTGCCACAGAATCAATGCTTTCCAATTGTCATGCTAAAGAAGACTTTTGAGAGTCCTTTGGACAGCAAGGAGATCAAATTAGTCTATACGTAAATTAATTCATGCTATGCACTAGATAGTCAAATACTGAAATTTGCATACTTTGACTACATAATGAGAAAATTTTACTCCTCAGGAAAGACCCTGATGTTTGAAAGATTGAAGACAAAAGGAGAAGAGGATGGTAGAGCATAAGATGCATAGATAGTGTCATGGAAACAATGAACGTGAACTTTGACAGACTTTGGGAGATAGTAGAGGATGAAAGAGGTTGGCATGCTGTGGTCTACAGGGTCATGAAAAATTGGACATGACTCAACAATTGAACAATAAGAACCACATATTATATAATGTATGTATATAATGTATATGGCCATAAAAGGAATTTGTTTTGCTTGACAATGAATGTTTGTTATTTTTTGTTACAAGTTTTTTTTTCCTTTTCTTAATAGAGTAGGTAATTGGGAGAGAGAGAAAATAGAATTGTTTTCTTAAATAGAAAGGTAGAGAAAAGATATGGAATAGTGCACATACTTTCAAATGAAGTTATTGTATCATTAGTTTTACTTAACTATTTTACTTTGTGACAAGAGACTACCTACAAATTGAAGTAATTTGTAAATGTATGGGATGTAAAAAAAGAAAACATCAACAAAACTTTTTTAAATACCTGAGGCACATTAAAAGAAGTTTGCCTAAGGCCTGGGAGAAAATAATTTTGCTCTATTATGCCCTGGTATAACCATATCTGCAGTGGTATATTCAACTCTGGGTGTCACATTTTAGGAAGAAAATGGATAACTGCATAGTATCCAAAGAGGGTGGTGCTGAAAGGATGGTGAAGAAGTGCCTTGAGATCATGTCACAGGAGGGCCATTTGGAGACACTAAAAATGTTGATCCTGGGGAAGAGAAGGTTTAAGGAACATGATAGCTGTCCTAAAGTTTTTGAAGTGTTGCTGCATGGATTAAAGAATAAACTTGTTCTGCTAGTCCCCAAGAATCAAATTAGTATCAGTGGGTGAGAGCTGAAAAAAATAGACTTGATTTAAGAAACTCTTTAGAGGAGATCAATGACCTGCCTGAGGAGATAATGGATTTTTCCTAACTTAAAGTCTTCAGGAAACTATAGAACGAGCACTAGTTAAGAATGTTATATACAGGGGTTTTTTTTAGTTGAGAATGTTGCATAGAGGGAGTTTTTTTAGTTGAGAATGTTGTATAGAGGGAGTTTTTTTAGTTGAGAATGTTGTATAGAGAGTTTTTTTTAAGTTAAGAATGTTGTATAGAGGGCTTTTTTTTTTAGTTGAGTATATTGTATAGAGGGTTTTTTTCATGCATGGGGTGGAAGAGATGACCTCGGAAGCCTATTCCACATCTGAGATTCTGTGATGCTGAGTCAGCTATTATCTAGCTTTTGTAGGAAGCAATAAAACAAATGGAGGTCTCCCTAAAGGAAGCGTGGCCCTGTTGACTAGGTACCTGCCAGGTACCCTTGAAGTAATGGAAATGTGTTTTCAAGAAGACTTTAAATTGGACCACCATTATGATTTGCCAATGCAACTAATTATATGAGGTTCCCAATATGATTCTAAATGCTCCTTTCTAAATTGGCACTAATAGGGAAAATCTTCTGTGACAGAGATTAAGATTTTCTCTCAGGGTCTCAGAAAGGAAGGGGCGGAATAGGGGAGAGAACTGAGCCCTAAATTTGGATTCAGAGGAGCTGTTTTAAATGTTGCTTCTACTATTTACTACATATCTAACTTTGTATAAGTAATTTGGTATCTCCAGACCTTAGTTCTCCCATGTGTAAAATGAAAGTTTGGGATTAGATCGTTTAACATGTTCCTTCCAACTCAAAATCTTGTAATCCCAAAATTATTTATTCTTTGCTACTCCTTACAAAGCCTAGTAGCCATTTACTATGATTTTAATTTAGAGACATGAATTTGTAGACCATTCATAGGTCCCATTGACTATATTTGTACATCAATCTTCTTGATGCAAAATAAAAAATGTCATTAGTCTCCCAAAGGTTTCTAAATTCACATGTATTTGACATTTTATGGTGGGTAAAAAAATACATCTGAGTGACTGGCAACATTTTTTCATTTTCTTTAGGACATTTTCACATCATGTAGGTATCTTTCAAAGGGAAAGATATCAGGTTAAAACCTTTTAATAAGATGAGAGTAACCTCAAACTAGTGGTTAGAGAGCCAATCTTGCCATCAAGAAGACCTGGATTCAAATCCTTCCACTGATACATGATATATGTGGAGCCTTGTGTAATTCATGTATGTCTCAATACCTCTTAAAACTCTAAATTGATCTTCCTAAGTGGAATAAGTTTCTACACTGGAAATTCCCTATGTGGTTGAAATCAGAGTTACGAACGCTACCTTTCTTCAACCCCCAACAACAATCCACAACTTAACCTGAGAAAAATACTATATCCAATAGAGGAGACACAGGGTGTATATAGGCCAAAAAAATGGTTAGGGTATTACATAGATTCTCAGGCACTTGTATGTCTAGCACAGCAAGCACCTTCCATTACCTCCTGAATCACAGAAGGGTGCAATGACAATCTAAGTTAAGAATACTGAATCAAGCACTCTAATAAATATGCAATGATCTCTAAAACTGAAGAGTTCATTGTATTATATATGTTTTCTCTCCAAACTCCAGGAAATGCAGCATTGCATAATAACCTCCTAAAATTACTTGAAATTGCAAGTCTTCTCCAATGCCATAATATTCTCAAATAAGAGCAATAGCTGGTTCTTAACAAGTGTAATTATAGCAGCCAGTCTGATACAAATAAATTCGTAGTAAATAAGTCCTAATGCAACTCTTTGACAAACATTCCTCATCCCATCCCCAGTTTAATTTCCAAATTCAACACTCCTTAGCAAGTACAATCCCAAGTCAGGAGTACTAAATCACATTCTAAGTTCTTTCATTCACACACACTGTCCTCTGAGTTTCTACTTTCCCATTTTATATTAGATTAGCCCTGCTGAGTTAAGAATGGAGAAGACTCATTTCATTTCTTATGTTGAGTGAACTTTCTCCATTTTTTTTTGGATAAAAGTCCCACTACTTTCAGATCACAAGATGTTTAAGCAATAACTTTTAGTTTGCTTACCACTTTACAATTAAATACATATAAATATATATATATATATATATATATATATATATATACATACACACACATATACTCTCATTACAACCCTCCAATAAGGAAGATACATTTTAATATAAAAAATGTTTTATTTTAATAAAAAATAGATGTTTTGTTATATAAATATAATTTATATAGATGATAAATAGATATTTTAATACAAAAGCCTATGCTTCTTTTACAGATGGAACAACTGAGGCAGTGACTATAAAATTACTTCCTCAAAGTCATTCAGGCACTTACTGACAGAGGTCGGGCTATAACTCATACACTTCTAATCTGAGGTACCATGTGTAACCAAAAACATAAATATTTGTCATCTTCTTTTCTAGTGAAATATTTCCACTGGAAATAATTCTCCAAGTAACCAAAAATCTATTCCAATGACATAACTCTCTCAAACAGAGATGACATTAAGTTCTTAACCACAATTATTCAAACACCCCATCCTATGTAATGTTTCTAAACCTTGTACGAGTAGTGCTCTGCTATTGTGCAGCTTACAAATTCTGGGAGACAGATAACTCTCAAATGGCTGTAAACTAGTGGAGATGTTTTCAGTAAGTTACTTTTCTGCTGTACCTCTTTAAAAAGGCATATACCTTTTACAAAAATGTTTTGATTTTGAATTTTGAGCATCATTTTATTTGTTATATTTAAGATAAAAAATGTTTCCTGAATATTGGTGCTTAGATTATTGATGACCTCAGCTTAAATTATATTTATAATTGTATGATGATGTGCAAATAATTTACAATGCTTCAGGTAATTTTCTACCCCTGTGGAAAAACCTTCCTCTTGGGAACTCCCTCTGACAGATTAAGTAAATAAAGCTTAGGAACTACCTAAGGCACTTAGAAGTTAAATGTCATGCCCAGAGCCAGAAGACAAGTAAAAATCAGAGATGAGGTTTGAAAACAATTCATTCCACATTTGTTTTATTTGCACAAAAAAACTTTTTAATTTAATATAATTAAAATTTTCCATTTTACACTTTACACTGCTATCTCTTGTTTTTTTCATAAATTGTTCACACATCCATAAGGTTAATAGGAATATGCTCCAATTTCTTCAAATTTTCTTGTAATAAATTTCTTTACATCCAGGTTGACCTTATCTTGGTAAATGATATATGATACTGGCCTATCCTCAATTTCTGCCAGACTATTTTCCAGCTTTCCCAATAATTTTTGCCAATTCTTATCCCAAAAATTTAAGTCTTCATATTTGTCAGACATAAGGTTACTATAGTAATTTGGTGCTGTAAATTGTCTACTCTGTACCACTGATCTGCCTTTCTATTTCCTAGCCAGTACCAGATAGATTTGATAATTACTGCCTTATAATATAATTTAAAATCTGGTACTGCTAAACCTCCTTCCTTTACATTTTTATTAGTTTCTTTAATATTCTTGACCTTTTGCTCTACCAAGTGAATTTTATCATTTTTTCTCAGTAAAAAAAATTGGGTAATTTAATTGGAATGCCATTTAATATATCAATTAGCTTAGGTAAAATTGTCATTTTTATTATCTTGGCCCTGCCTATCCATGAACAATTAATTTATTTCCAATTATTTAAATCTTATTCTATTTGTATAGTTTATTTTTATAATTTTATTCATATAGTTCATAGGTTTGTTTTGGCAGGTATGCTCCCTGGTTTTTTATACTATCTGAAGTGCTTGTTTTATTTCTTAAATTCAGAATACAATAAGGAAAATTTTTAAAAAGAAAACAGTTCATTCTAACCCCAAGCATAGCAACGTTGGTTTGTCTCTTCTAGAAAATAGTAGTAGTATTTTTATATTATTATGTCATATATTATTATATTATATTATTGATGAGTTTTAATGTTTATGAAGTACTTTGCATACATTTGAGCTTCAAAAAGAAACCATTTTAAAATTAAGGAAACTGAGTCTCTGAGATGTTAGCTCATTCATGGTTACTGAAGTAGTAAATGTCAGAAGATTCAAATTCAAGTCTTTACTGACAGTCAGTAATTCTCTCACTATACCATACTGGTTCTCTCAGAGCTAAGCTGACCTTTTAAAATCCCATCTTCAACAGTACTTGACCTAGAAATAATTAAAATTACTATGTGTAATAAAATGAACTATGTATTGTTGATGTTTGGATACATCTGGAATGTCCTCACTCTATGTCTTGGGGAGACTAGCACTTCACCTTTATGGGGAGAAGGAAGGAAATCATGTCTTACAGTCCCTCCCTCTCTCTCTCTTTTCTTTTACAGGGGTATTACATTTAGGACTATATCTGTTACATATCATGTATTTGAAGTCCAGGGATAGATCTTTTTAGGAATTCAGGATAAAAGTCACATTACCTAGTTGCTTTGGTGAAAAGAAATTCAGGCCCAGGCCTGAAGGGTAATACTTAGTTTAATTTCAGCTGATTTAGCTTCTCCTTTCACTACATGCTTATTATACAAAAGGCAATCACGTATAAAAACCAAACATATTTATCAAAGAAATAAATAAAACAGTAATTACAGAAGTCATGCATATTAATTTAAGAGAGAATGTACAGGAATTAGAGCACTCTCTGACCCAGGAATAAACTGAAATCTCAGTTCAATCAGAGAGAGAACCACCTCACTTGATGAATCCACTCTTGGCAATCTCTGGGGGTGCAATTGCTAAAACATCATAGGGTATGTTGGGATAATGACCTTCCTTCATGTGCTTGCCATCTGGGGTCTCCCTTCTTACATTCTAAGATCTAGCTTTCCTTCCTCCATCTGTCTCTTTCTCTGCTTCTCTCTCTAACAAGCATCCCAGCCAAGAGAAATTCATGTCTCTCCATATATTTTCAGTATCTCAGAACCAACAAACCTGCCCAGGGATGAAACTATATACATACCCCAAAATGTCATTAACAAATTTTGGAAAACAGAAAAAATTGTGTCAATATCTTATAGCACATCCAAATAGAGTCACCCTAATAAGGCAGACCAAAAATAATGAAATACCAGCATAGTGATAGTGGGACTAAAAAGAAGATATTGATGTGAAAGATATTGCAGAGGTAAAATCAACAGGATTGAAATGAATATGACAGTGAAGAAGGGTCAGCTTATGCATACACATGATATTGTATTAAATATTTCATTTTCTTGTTGTCATTCAGCCATTTTGTCTGACTCTCTGTGACCCCATTTGGGATTTTCCTAGCAAAGAATACTGGGAATGGTTTGCCATTTCCTTCCCTAGCACATTTTACAGATACGGAAACTGAGATAAACAGTAACTTGCTGAGGGTCATATAACTACTAAATGTCTGCAGTTAGATTTGAACTCAGGAAAATAAGTCTTCATGGCTGCTGACCTGGCACTCTCTCCATTATGCCACCTATCTGCCTTAGGACTGAGGATATTGATATGAAATAAACCACAGATCCCAAAGTAATTTACAATTTAACAATTAGGTATTGATTCATTGCACGCACGCACGCACACACACACACACACACACACACACACACACACACACACACTTCACAATGTATATAGTTAGGACAATAAATACATTTAGCCTCCTCTCCATTCCCAAAGCTCAGATTTAGAATATCCTAGTGTATCTTCCCTTAGGCTTCTAGTCTATACTTCTTATATTTGGGAAAATAAGTTATGTAGCCTTCTACTTGATGCTTTATGCAGTTGCTTCATATCACTTTCTTGGAAGTTCATGAGCTTTTCAGCAGCCATCCTCAGTACCAATGTGAATTGGAATATTTGCAATTCAACTCTTGGTTCCCTTGGCAAGTTTATAGAGCAACTTGTGTGAAAAGTAGACTTAATTCTGGAAAATGAGATATATGAAACAGAATCAATGCAAGTGGAGTACTGTGCCCTAAAGATCAGGATAAATTGCACATCACAGGCAGCCTTGACAGGGCAAAGAAGACACAAAATGGTAAAGAGACAGGTCTACCTATCTGCTTTGAGAATGCATCCGGTGGAGCTGATTTCATTCCCACTAGCTGCCTACCTGAATTACTGCCCAAATGACATGCCCTGCAGCAAGCAGTATGAGGCATCACCACAATATAAAACCAAGTTTAATCAGTCCAATTCACCTTGCCCAGGGAACATTCTGCTATAGAGGAAAAGATGACTTGGATAAATACAATGATTTTTGTTTTGTCTTTCTTCCAAGTAACTAATACAGTGAATTTTCCATAGTAGGAACTTATAAAATATTGGATAAATGGGATGATTATTCCAAACATCAAAAATATTATTCACGAAGACAAAATGTAGATGTGGATGACTAGTGAGTTCTCAGTCACTGAATATGTTTCCTCAGAGACTGGATGATCACTAGTCAGGGATGGATGGTATGAAAGGGATTCATGTTTTGAATAGTAATGGACTAGCTGACCTGAAAGTACCTTCCCACTCTCATATTCTCTTATTCTAAATCTTTTACTGTTATTTAAAAACTTAAGAGACTGAGAGTTGAGGAGCAAATTAAAAGGAAATGGGAAGATAAATATTTGTTGAATGAATGATTTAATTAATTATAAATAACACAAGAGGCAAAAAAAAATAACAATGAGAAAGGAAATTTCTTTAGCACAAATGTTTAAATAAATACCAGGTTACTTTGATTTGAAGTAGCTCTATTTTCTGTGGGTTCCACGGTCTTTCAGCAAAAAAGAAAAATTAACGCTTCTGATTCAGGCTTCATAATTGAATTCCTATGTGAAATATGGGAGGGGGGAAGAGGGAAGACTATAGAGGCTCCATTTAGACCTTGTTAGCAACATTTAATCAGGAAGGAAGGTGAACAAACTATTTTTATATTGAGAAAAGATTGCCTTACAAGTACATGGAAAATGTTCTTTTTGTGCAATGTGGATAATAGTCCCAGCAGGAGAAAGAGTCATACTCAGTTGTTGAAAATCAACATGGCATGACTGGGAAAGATGGAGCATGGTCTAACATGATTGCAGAGCCCTTTACAGTGACAATACTTGCTGTTATTGAGCAAAAATGAAAAATAGAATTATCTAATACACTTTCCTGTAAGAAAAATGTTGTCAACTCCTCCGTAGGTAAATGTAGCAAGCATGCCCACTTAAAAGACATAGTAGTAGAAATACTAGCATCCATTCAAAATCTGATGAGGTATGATAGACTTCTCTAATAGATCTGTACTGAGGTACTCAAGGGAAAATGAAAAGTAATGGGGGTAGACTTTTGTTCAACACAGTGAAAAACTTCCTAAAAGCAGAGGCATTCAAATATAGAACAAACTGATCATGTATGGAATAGGTACTATGTCATTTAGGGGTCTCCAAGTAGAGATTGGATAATTTCCTATTGGATGGGGATAGTGAGGATGCAAGATTCAACACTATTCAGATAAGCATTGAAGTCAAAGAAATCTGAAATCTATTCTCAGATGCTATGGTGCAGTGATTCTGAAATTCAACTCAGTTCAACATTTATTAGGCAACTCTTATACAAAGAATTAGGCAAGACACTATAATAAAAAGAATGAAGCAGTCCTCCACCTGAAAGCAGGAGGTTTTTTAAATTGAAGAGGGAGAAGGCACTAACAAATAGGAAATTGGGCAAAGCTTCATCGAGGTTGTGGCATTTGAGAAAGTCATCGAAGGAAGGTAGGGATTTTAAGAGTAAAGAAACAGAGATGAAGAGGAAGACATGACAGCATCTGTATGGTGGCTCAGGGATGGAAAAGAAGAAACTAAGTCTGAGGAAAACCTAGTTTGGTTGAACATTGAATGAGTAAATGGGAGTAACGTCTAATGTTTCAAAAGGTTGGTTGTTGTGTCCTTCATCTTCAAAGAGGATCAAAATGACATCACCATGAAAAAGTGACATTTATGTGTGTCTGACTGAGGCTGATCAGACCATTATGAGCTTGGAATGTTCTATCACAGGTTGGGCATAGATAGTCTGTGTGAATATTTGGGGTGGATACTCCAAATTTGCACATACTATGTATACTTTGTGCAGTCTCAATTCTGCTTTGCTTATAGAGCACAGTACCCTTTCTGATGTGGGCATGTCATGCTGAGTGGTCCTGTGCCAATGTCTCCCATATTGCACAGTCAAGTCCAAAGTTCTTGAGAGAGACCTTGAAAGTGTCCTTTTGTCATTTCTTCTGATCACCATGTGATTTCCTGCTCCATAGGGGTTCTCTCTTTGGCAAGTGTAAATTTTGCATTTGAACAACATGGCCAGCCCATCGGAATTGTGCTCTCTGAAGCATAGTTTGAATGCTTGGCAGTTCAGCTTGAGCAAGGACTTCAGTGTCTGGTACCTTAACCTCCTGGTTCAAATGGAAGTGATTCACTTTCCTGGCATGGTGCTGGTAGACTGTTCATGTTTCAGAGGCACACAATGACGAGGTCAACACAATGACGAGGTCAACACAATGACTCTGTAGACCTTAGTCTAATACCTCTTCTCTCCCAAACTTTTCTTTGGAGCCTCCCAAACACTGAGCTAGCTCTGGCAGTGAGTCCATCAACTTCATTGGCAATATGTATATCCCTGAAAAGTACACTACCAAGGTAAGTGAACTTAGCCTTGGCATTCAAAACTTCTTTATTTGTTGTAACCAATAGTTCCACATATGGATGGTGTGGTGGTGGCAGATGGAGTACCTGTGTTTTCTTGGTGTTAATTATTAGGCCAAAATGAGCACAGGCAGTAGAGAATTGATCATACCTTGTTGCATTTCAGCTTTAGAGGCTGCATTGAGTGCACAATTATCTGCAAACAGAAAATCATGCAGCAACTCTCTCTCCACTTTGGTCTTGGCTTGGAGGCTTTTCAAATTGAAGAATTTACCGTCAGTAAGGTAGTTGACCTTGATACTGTGTTCATCCTCATTGAAAACATTTGAAAACATGGCTGAAAATATCATGCTAAAAAGCATGGGAGCAAGCACACAGCCCTGTTTCATTCAATTAGTGACTGGGAAGGCACAAGATCATTGTCCACTCTCTAAAACCCGGACAAACCTGCAATCATGAAATTGACGTACAATGCTGTTGAACTTCTCTGGGCAGCCAGATTTTGACATAATTTTCCACAAGCCCTCATGACTAACAGTGTCAAAGGCCTTGGTCAGATCTACAAACTTTGTATATAGACCTGTGTTCTGTTCCTGGCATTTCTCCTGGAGTTGTTGGCAGCAAACACCATATTGACTGTTCCTCGGCCCTCTCTGAAGTCACACTGCCTCTCAAGTATATGACCATCTTCCAAGTGAAGAATCAGTCTATTAAGGAGAACTCTAGTAAAAATTTTGCCAGTAATGCCTAAGACAGAGACCTCCCCTGTGATTATGGCAAGAAAATCTATTCCCTTTATAGAGATGGACAATGGAGGCATCCTGGAACTGCTGGGGGATAACTTCTTCTTGCCATATAATCTGGAAAATTTCAGTCAGCTTTTGTATGAGCAATGGTCCCCCTACCTTGTAAATCTCAGCTGGAATAGAATCAGCACCAGGTGCTTTGCCACATAACAGGAATCTAATGGCCCTCAAAACCTCTTCTTCAGTTGGAAGTTCAACTAAGGAGGGACTGACTTCAACCTGACGTAAATGGTCAGTGGCCTCAGCATTGATTGATGATGGTCTGTTGAGAACCCTATGGAAGTGTTCAGTCCATCTCTCTAGGATCATGTCCTTATCGCTAGTCAATGTGGCACCCTCAGCACTGAGTGGCTATGATGCACCATAGGTTTTTGGTCCATAAATTGCTTTCAGGGAATCATAAACCTTTTCTAGCCCCTTCCTCACACCAGGAGGTGAGCAACATGATCCTTAAAAGGCTGCTCAGACAACCAAGAGGTTGCTGAGTCCCACTGCTACTTCCAGTGAGAAACAACCCCATGGCCTGGGCTGCCTGTGTGCAAGGCTGTGACTACAGCTCCCAGTGTATCCGTACCTGCTGCTTCATCACTGGCCTGTCGCCACAGGACTTTGAGGCATAATAGTGAAATGGTATGGGTGATGCCTTTTGATTTGTGCCTAAATTGGATTTAAGTGAGCCAGAGTTGCACAAAGTCGTCAGCCTCACTCTCTCCTCCAGAGCCATCATAGTCCAGTGGCAGGACAGAGTCAAGAGGTTTGGCGATGACTCAGGCTGCAGTGGATGACCTTGGTATCTTCAGTGTCTAAGCAAACTCTAAAGGCTCCACATCACCTACTTCAGCTGCCTTCATGGTCATTGTAACAAATTGTTCTCATCTGCCCATTCCACCAGAGGATGTCTTCACATGCTTAGGGTAGACACCCTCCTAACTCAATAATGGGTTTGAAACCCCTTGGTTACCCTCAACCTGGTTTGGCCCATCTGCTGAAACAGTTTACCAGGGTGTGGCTACGGCCCATGCTGCAACTTCTTGGAGCCACAGGTGAGAGTTGGGTGGAACAGTGAACACCAAAGGTGCAAAAGCCCCAAAAAGCACTCGGCAACCATCACACCAAAGTACTGGTCCTCCCTGAACACATCCTACACATCCTTAACCAGAAGGTTAAGGGCTTTGAATGCCAAGAAGAGGAATTTGTGTTTAAGGTTAGAGGCAATGGGGAGAACTAAAGATTTTTGAGGGGAGTGACACAATTCTATCTATGCCTCAGATATACTATATTGGCAAATGTGTAGAGGGTTGATTAATTATATCAGGATAGAAACTGGTACCAAGGAGACCAACCAAGAACTTGCTGGCAAGAAGTGGAAGTAGTACAATCTAAGGTGATGGATAGATGTTAAAGCTCATGCAAAACAGCAGTAGGTGGTTCAGAGTATAGAACACCTGGCCTGGAGTGAACAAGAGTCAAGTTCAAATCTGCCCTCAGACACTTACTATGTGATTCTGGGCAAGTCACAACCTAATTATCTCAGTTTCCTCATCTGTAAAATAGAGTTCATTCCAGGTATGGTCTCTGATAGGGATAAATGGGGCCTCCAGGTGAGAGGACTTTCTTCCAAAAAGTTTTGCATCATTTTAGTTATGCAGGGCAAATAGTTAAAGCCAGGAAGTTGTGTCCAGATTTTCCTAAATCTAGTCCAGCAATACCTTGTCAGGCAGTTGATCACTACCCCTACCCCCATCTTAACCCCTGCCTGCATCAATCAGGGTGGTTTCCAGGCAAAAGTCATTTTCCAGTTACTGCATCCACACTAAAGCCTCTATCCAATGGTACCTTTGGCAGCACTTACACAGAAGGAGAAGGGGAAGAAGTTGTTTTTATTCTGACAGAGTAATATCTTACAAGAACATGGAAAAGTATTCTTTTTGTCAATTATATGCAATCGTCATCCAGCAACACAAAGACTCATCATTAGTCATTTAAAGTCAACATGGTATGACTGGGAAGGATGGAGGATCCTAGAGATGGAATATGTGCTAACTTGACTTCAGTGCTTTTGACAAGGACAGGATTTGTTGATGATGAGCAAAAGTACAAAAATATTACCTAATACACAGGAACTTAATGGGACATTTTCCCCAGGTCCTGTGACGGAATTTATCCCCAAAGGTCTCTAATTCACCAGCATTTGGATGCTAGAGACCTACATCGGACTATCATAGCATTGAAGAGGTCTCAATAGGGACATGCAGGAACCAGCTTGAACCAGTTCACAAGAGTTAATTGTTAAAATCTCAGCATGAACACTTACAACTCAGAAATCAGCAAATGTTAAAAATCAGAGTTTAATTTATTGTTTTGTTAGTTGTCTAGACTTAAGAAAGTAATGGAGAAAATGTTAACAATGCAGATTAAACTAAAAGTATATAATGTATTTTCAGAGCTGTTAAACATTTACCAACATACCAGAAGACTATTGTGCCAGCACTTGGCATCTAGACCAAATTTTATAGGTAGGATTCTAATCTGGCACATCGGAACAACTGGAAACTGACTACGTAAGTTTGTTGTTTTACTGAGGTAAAATATGGTTTTTAAGTAGTAGTATAAGGATACAAAGTGAGCACAGCTTCTCATGTCCTATCACCATGCCAAGATATGATAAAATCTCTCCAAATGTGCTAACACAGAGATCAAGATTCTCTCAGAGTCAGATTCAATAAACATTTATTAAGCACCTACTATGTACCAGGCACTATAGGAAGCTCTAGGGAAAAAAAGTTAAAGCTCCCCAAGGAGCTCACAATCTAGGGGTCAACACTTAAAAAGAAGCTAAAAGGCTAGAGCCTAGGATAGGGAAGGGAGAGAAGCAATTACCAGACTGGGGCATGATAAACTCATGTTGCCAGGAAATGATCTGAGGTGTGAGTTTTTGAGTTGATTTCATCTTACAGAATGACAAATTTCTGGAAAAGATGGAGTCTAAAAAAGGAGTTAAGTGGGAAATTATAAGAATTCCTTGAATGCTTTCCTTAAATGGTGAGGGATCAGATTTTAGAAGATTACCAGAAACAGATAAAGCAGCTTTAATGTAGTTTTCACTCTACGAGGTGATTGTTCACCAAGAGAATACACCCGCAACCAAGGTCATTCACTGAAGGAGGTGGGAGAAGGGCATGCGGGGAGTGTGTTTCATTATTAACATGAGCCTTTAACAAAGCTTCATGGAGACTGTGGCATTCAAGAAAGGCCTTGGCATGATACTTCTACAGGGCACAAGAAAGAGAGTAGAAACAAGAATGACTCTAAGATGATGGATGAAGGTAACTGAAAAAGACAGTACTTCCATCACTAGCAATAAGGAAGCTGGGTTTGGAGGAAACAATAATAAATGACCTCTATGACCAAGTTGACTATACATTGAATAGGAGCTTGAGATGCCAGTGGAACATTGGGATCAAGAGGCCCAGCAGGTGGCTAACAATGCAGAACTGGACTTCAGGAAAGTAATTAGAGCTGTATGGATAGATTTGATATTCATCTGTATAGAAATGATAAAGAACCCCTGGGATAAGTGAGATTACCTAGAAAGTGTCTGACTAAAAGTGGAGAAGCCCTACACAGAAGCTTAGAGGGTGAAAAGAGGGAGATACTCACACTTGAGGGGCAAGAGATAGATGGTGTTCTTGTAAAGGAAATTGAAAAGGAATAGTAAGAGAAGCAAAATGAAGAAAAATCATCATAAATGCTAAAGGAGGAAAAAATGTATAAGAAATGGCAAGGTCCAGTGAAATGTTGGGGGTACTTTGTCATTTTATTTTTGTTTTTATTTTTAAGAATAGGATAAAATTGGACATTTTAAGCATCAGGGAAGAAGCCAGTGAATGAAATGAGATTGAAGATGAAGGTTCCAGATAATTTGGCAGTGAAAGTCCATAGAGAAGGCCAGCTCTCCCATAAACTCTGGGGTGGGGAAGGGAGGACCTTCAGCCCTATCAGGGTATCAGTTCCTCTTTTCTACAGTAGAGAGAGTGCTGAGCCTAGAATCAAGAAGATCTGAGTTCAAATGTAGCCTCAGACACCTAGACATGTGATACTAGACAAGTCATTTGTCATCTAGCTGCCTCAGTTCCTTCAACTGTAAAATGCAGTAATAATAGCACCTACCTCTCAAGATGGTTATGAGGATTGAAATAACATTAGTAGAGCAATTACTACTGTACCTAGCCTATAGTAGGTGATTAATAAATGTTTCCTTCCTTCCTCTTTTCAGACTCATGACAGCTACATATATTATCAAGCAAAACAAAAATAAAAATTCACACTGTTCATAGAAATAAACAAGAAAATTATATCCTACTTAAAGGAATTTGTCAAAGAAAAATATGAATATTTTACACTTGTCTTTAGGCATATCTGGCAGACATAATTTCATTAAATTTAACATTCTGAGAGAGAGAGAAAGAGAGAGCACCAAACTGGCATGGTCCACCCCACCCCATGTCCTAGAACATTTGTCTATCCCCACAAAATTTGAGATGACATTTCTAGAAATCTTCAATAAGGCAAAGGTTATGTTAAAATACAGTTGGAGGCTAACATTCTACAATAATAATCACTTAATCTTGTACTAAATCTACTTGAATTACTAGATTCTTTCCTTGAACACAAATTAAATATATATATGATGAACTGAATACCATCTAAGTACTTAAAGGAAAGGTTAACTGAAATGCAAAGAGACCTACATATTAAGGCATTACTTATATGTGACTTTACTGTTCTCCTTAAAATACTCAGGATAAACAAGAAGGAATTATGGATTCAAGCAGAATTTAGGAAAAATAGATTTGATAGACTTAAAGTCATTATTAAATCACTATATAAAGGTGTATAGTGGATATTAAAGTGTACATATGTGTGCATATTTTCAGTATCATATAATATCTTTACAAAAATTGTTAATGTCTTTAGACATGAAGTTATAAATAATTAATCAATAAGCATTCATTAAGTGCCTGTTATGTGCTGGAAATTGTCAATATTGGAGGGAAAGGAAGGAAGGAAGAAAGGAAGGAAGGAAGGAAGGAAGGAAGGAAGGAAGGAAGGGAGGGAGGGAGGGAGGGAGGGACAATCCCCATCTTCAAGAGCTTACATTCTGTCAAATAAGCATAGAAAAGGATGAAACATTTTTGAAGACCATAGAACAACAAAAATGTTCATTAATGAAGGACATATGAAAATGTGGAACTTAATAGAGACGAAGTAATTTTACATGAAATCATGAATAGGTCAAAGCATTAAGCATAGAAATAATAATTATATTTTGAAAAAGAATGATAATACATCAGCACTTATGGGTTGTAAATAAAGCTTTTCTTACAGGACAACTACTATCTATGAACACAGTAAATTATTATTCATGGATTGGTTACATCAACAAAAGAGAAAAATAGGTAGCAAGTAAATTGAGAGTGAAAATGAAAAGTACATCTATGCCTTTATCCAAGTCACTGATCAAATTGTGAAACGCATAGGACCAAGGAGAGCACTGGGTTACTCCACTGGACACATCTTTCCATGATAGCATGAATACCTAATGAATGCTCTCTGGGTCCTGTCATTCAACAGGTTTCAAAAAATAACCATTGATAAGTATGGTAAGAATAACAGCTAGCTTTAAACTTCGCAAAGCACTTTACATATAATATCTCATTGTATCCTCATGACAACCCTGCGAGGGTTGGGTGGTGTTGTCATTCCCATTTTGTGCATGAGAAAGCTGACACTGAGAGAGGTCAACTTACTCAGAGTCACATAACTAATAAGTGTCTGAGGTAGGATTTAAACTCAGAACTCTAGGTCCAGCACTCTATCTCCTACATCACCTAGGCATACAAATGTAACTCAATTGTACTATTGAGTAGCTCACAATTCTATATCATGTTCACAAAGATAATGTTGTTGAGTCATTTCAGTCATGCCTGGCTCTTTTTCAGCCCATTTGTGGTTTTCTTGGCAAAGAGACTAGAGTGGTATGCCATTTCCTTCTCCAGCTCATTTTATAGATGAGGAAACTGAGGCAAACAGGGTTAAGTGACTTGCCTAAGGTCAAACAGTTAGCATCTGAAGCCAGATTTGAAATCAGAAAGATGATTTTTTCTGACTCTAGGCACTCTATCCACTTTTCTACCTACCTGCCCCCATCAGGATAAAACATAAGGCATCACAGAATGTTTGGTTAAAATTCAGATATATTTACAGTTTCCCTTAATTTACTAGTCTAGTAACTATCAAAAAAAAAGCTTAGTGTAATATTATCTGTCCTTCATAATAACACAATCATCATTTTCTCTCCTAGATATTCACAAACTATCCATTTAATACTTTCTAGGATTTTACCACAAATCAAGGTCAAGCATACCAAGCCCTAGTTTTTGGATTCCAGCTACTTTATTACTTTCTTTTTTTTCAAGTATTTATTCTTCTCCAATCCTGTAGCATTGTTCTTGGTTTTTACAATCTTTCAAAGATATCTAACAGTAATTTGGCAATTATACCTGCTAGTTCATACCATGGATCATAAGATCATTTATTTTGGAACGTCAGAGGCGTCTAGCCCAGCCCCCCTCATTTTACAGAGGAAGATTACAGGGTCGAAATGACTTGCCCAAAATCAGACAGATAGGATCAGAAATAGTACTTTAACATGTCATGTGGCTCCAGGGTCAATGTGCATTCCAACACACCATATTACTATACTTAAGGAGTTTCTTATTATCTGTTTACTTAGCTTGGATTTTAAATTCCACTGGACCTTCCTGCTCTGTCCTTTTCCACTACAAACATTATTTTCATGGACAGAAAACATAAACAAAATAAGACATGAGCAGTTATGGTAGAGATTTTTGAAGAAAAGTTGTCTTATGGCTTTTCAGTCTATATAAAGCAGGCAACACCCTATGCATATGCTCACCCCTGGAGAATGTGTTTTATTTAAGAAGCATGGTCTATGTAGATGTGTAGCCACAATATTGCTCTCAGATAGTCGGAGCCTGTCATTCTTCCTCCCCACAAACACTTCCTTAACCGGGCTACTCCTCCCTTTGGGGTATAACTTATGGTCTAAACACTCTCTCATCTCCTCCCTTAATGGATGAAGTTTTCTTTTTAAACCAAGCTGGAGGGAGTGGCAAATGCCCACCACATTAGCAACCCTACCAGTCTGACTGACCAGCCATGGCTACTGGCCCATTTCACTACAGAATGCTGATTAAATGTATTATTTCCTGGGAAGCTGTAAAAATAAATCAACACCTTTCTTTTTAATTTCAAACCCCTAGCCAGAAATCTTGCCCTGGACAAATTGTAGCAATTCAACTCAATTTCCACTCTCTTCCCTCACTTTTCTCTGTCTCTTTCCCCTCCTTTCTCCTCTTTTCCACCTCTCCTCCTCCTTCCTTTTTGTTTCCTCTCTGTCTCTCTCTGTATCTGTGTCTATGTATCTCTTTCTGTCTCTCTGTCTCTGTCTCTATCTGTCTTTGTCTGTCTGTCTCTCTCTCTCTCCTCCTTTCCCTCTATCTCTTTCCTCCTTTCCCTCCATCCATCTCTCCCCCTCATGGCTATTTTCAATTGTCCATCTCAATACCACACTCAAACAATAGCTCACAGTTTAGCAATGTGATTAGTTAACAACTTTATACATTTTATGGCATAATAAAACAAAGTAAACATTTAAAACACATGAATAAGCTTCCTAGGCCTCCAGAGATACATTAGATTCAAAAATGATCATTTATTTTCTTGGGAAAGAAAAGTAACAGGAAGTGGGAAGGAGGAAAGAGTTAAGAATCACCATTCCCTGACTGTAGTCTGAATGAATTTCAGCAATGATACTCCTCAAACTACTTCAAGGAGAGGAGAGAGCATCCTCCATGTGACAGTAGCAACTTTCATCTCTATACTACTTTTGCATCTTCCTCTGTTCTCCTTTTGTTCCACTTCCAAAGAATAGAAAGAATGAATGAATGAGTCAAAATCAGCCCCTTCCACCAGACTCAAATTCAAGACAAATTTCTCTGGGAGTGAGGAGCATGAAAGATGAGGAGGAGGAAATGGAGATTTCTGCCCAAATCAGTGGGGATCCTTCTCTAGTACTTTGTTCTTCTTGGCAACAGTTGCTGTAAACGTAGCCAAGACAAAGCTGTACATGCATGACTCACAAGTCAATTTTGCAGATGTTAAGTGTGTAAATGACATCTATCAACATGTACTTGACTGAAGCACTGAAGGATTTACCATCAAATATGACATCATTAGCTATCCCAAGAAGTGAAATCATTTGGCCAACCCCAAAAAAAGGAAAATTATTTAAAGTAGTTCTGTGATCTGGACCTTCTCATCAGCCGCTTGAGTTTCTTTCTTTAATCCTGCTTGTCTCCATCCATCACTCATTTACAACCATTTCTATAAATCAGCACTGATCATTAACGTTCTCCTTAGAGAAGACTACTTAAGTGATTCTTCTTTAAAAAGGTATTCTATCTATTGTTAAGATGGAAGTAATCTTAATGGGGGGAGGAGAAGTGGGGGAGAAGTTGCCTATCTCTACAGCTGTATTTACATTTATTAACTGAAGTAGAGGATTGAGAAATAAGCTTCAGAATTTTGATATCTGGAAACATGTAAAATATATATGTGTATGTATTTATTTATACATGTGTATAAATATATGTGTGTATATGCCTACATGCATATAAACACACACATACGTACACATGTGTATTATTGAACAGCAGCTATTTGGAACCTAAATTATCCAGATAAAGATCAAGAGTCTTTTTACAGTTTCCTAAATTTATACCTTTTTTTCTTATTCTTTCATTTAGATGTAACTAATGTTTTGAATTTGTCCATGTCTCACAACTCAAGTTAATTCCTCAGAAATGTTTAGAAAATGTCTGTTATTTCTTATAAAGTTAAACTGGAAGAGTAGAAAGAGGTATATTCTGGGCCAGGCTTGATTGACTTGCTCTTCCCTGAGGATATGACTTTAATATATCCCCATCATGTCTGGAACTCACAAATGGAGACAGAATCTACTTTTCCTCCTGATGTTGCTTAGCTGTGCTGTAACATAGATGCTTCCCTCATTCCCTCATCAGAGATCCACATCCTTACCTGTGCCAGTATTAATCACACCTAACAAGGATTTGATGATTGATGAATTTTCTTGTATATAAAGAGGATTAAAAATTAAAGGACAGTGAGCAATGGAAGTTGAAGGGATGAAGAGTTCAATGGATAGGAAGAAACTGGCAATTTGTGTTGATATCCTTTGACCCAGTTACCAGGTCTATACCACCAAAGAAATCAAAGAAAGAGGAAAATGATACATAGATACAAAAATATTTGTAGCACGTTTTTTTTTGTGGCAATCAAAACCTGGAAACTAAAGGGCTAGAGGAGTGTCTTATTGAGTAATAGCTAGACAAATTGTATTATGTGAATGTAATGGAATATTACTGAGCCATAAGCAATGATGAAATGAACTGTCAGAAGAAACTAGGAAGATCTGTATGAACTTATGCAGAGCAAAGTGAATAGGAAAATAATTTATATGATAATTAAAAAATTATAGAGAAAAAACTTTACAAGAATTTACAACTATAATCAATGCATTGATAAACCATGAGTTCTAAAGAATGTAGATGAAAAAAAAAGAATGTAGATGAAATATGTCACTCACCTCCTGTCATAGAGATGATAAATTTAAAATATAGAGACATACATTTTCTGACATGGCCATTCATTAGTTGAATCATAAAGATATATTTTAAGAACTTTCCTTTTTTTTTTCCTTTTTTTCTCAGTGTGAAAGTAAGGTAGTGGGAGAGACAGATGAACTTTTTTAAAAATAAGAAAAGTTCATCATGAATCTGAAGAGATATAAAGGGGACCAACCCAAGATGTTGGAGTAGAAGCAGAGACCTACTACAGCTCTGCCCCCCAAACCCTCAAAAAAGCTGTAAAATATGACACTAAACAAATTCTAGGGCAGCAGAAGTCACAAATTGACAAACTGAAGCAAATTTACAGCCCAAGACAATCTGGAAAATTAACAAGAAGGGTCTATTGCACCAGACTGGGAGGAAAGCGCAATGTGGCATGGGCCATGCCAGCATGGAAAGAATGAGAGTAGGCCTTAGGGGACTGAATCGCTGGAGGCTGCTGTGAATTCCTGACTTCTCAACCCACAAATGCTAAAGACAGCTTCAAAGGTCAGGAGTGTGGTTGGACCCCGCCTTGGCTCAGAGGCTACTTCTGGAGTCCTCCACTTACAAAAGCTCAAAATTCATTCAATTGGGAAAATGAGTAAATAGGGGAAAAGAAACAGACTATAGATTCTTACATCATTGGTGACGAGGAAGATCAAAACATACAGCCAGAAGAAAATAACAGAGCCAAAGCTCCTGCATCTAAAGTCTCTGAGAAAAATGTGAATTAGTCTCAAGCCATGGAAGAGCTCAAAAAGGGTTTTGAAAACCAAATCAAAAAGTAGAGGAAAAATTGGGAAGAAAAATGAGAGTGATACAAGAAAATCATGAAAAACAAATCAACAGCTTCCAAAAGAAACCCAAAAATAAATGCTGAAGAAAATAACACCTTTAAAATTAGACTAACCCAAATGGCAAAAGAGGTCCAAAAAGTCAATGTGGAGAAGAATGTCTTAAAGCAGAAAGAGTCAAATGGAAAAAGAGGTCCAAAGCTCACTGAAGAAAATAATTCTTTAAAAATTAGAATGGAGCAAATGGAAGCTAATGATTTTATAAGAAATCAAGAAATTTCAAAACAAAACCAAAATAATGAAAAAGTAGAAGACAATGTGAAAAATCTCATTGGGAAAATAACTGACCTGGAAAATAGATCTAGGAGAGAGCATTTAAAAATTATTGGACTACCCAAAACCATGATCAAAAAAAGAATCTAGACATCGTCTTTCAAGAAATTATCAAGAAAAACTGCCCTGCTAGTCTAGAACCAGAGGGCAAAATAAATATTGAAAGAATTTACCAATCACTCCTGAAAGAGATCCAAAAAGAGAAACTAATAGGAATATTGCAGTCAATTCCAGAGTTCTCAGTTCAAGGAGAAAATATTACAAACAGCCATAAAGAAACAATTCAAGTATTGTGGAAATACAATCAGGATAACACTTTGGTAGAAGAATAGGTCAAAGAAAAAAATTGAATAAAAGGAGGGTGGGACAAGATAGAGGGAAATACAGTTAGTCTTTCACAACATCACTGTTATGGAAGTGTTTTTCATGACCACACATTTATAACCTTTATTGAATTTCTTGCCTTCTCAATGAGGTTGGATGAGGAAGGGGGAAGGGAAAGAGTATGCAGCTCAAAGCTTTAAAAATGAATATTAGAGGTTGTTTTTACATGCAACTACAAAATAAAATACATAAGCAATGGGGTATAGAAATCTATCTTACCCTACAGGAAAATAGAAGGGAAGGGAGGAGAAAGGGAAAAGCAGGAGATTCAGAGGGGAGTGGGAGTGGTGACAGAAGGGAGGGCAGATTGAGAGGAAAGGGCAATCAGAATCCATGCTGTCCTGGACTGGGGTGGGGAAAAATGGAGAAAAAATTTGAAGTTCAAAATTTGGTGGAAATGAATGTTGTAAATTGAAAATAAATAAATTTATATTTTTTTAAAAAGAGATATAAGATCCCCTTCTGTTTCCTCTTGCATGTTTCCATGAAATGTAGTCATAGGAATTCAAATTCTTTTATAAAGAAGTTTTCTTGGTAAATCAGCAGATTATTGACACTTTTATTTTTAACCTAGCTTCCCCAAAGTAGTCGATGCATACTTTCATTTTGTCTGTTTTTGTTGTGGCTTTTTTAAGATCCACTTTCTTTCCACTCCCCCCGCCCCCATCTCATACATGTCCTCAAGGAAGGACACATATAACCAGTGAGGTTTAGTTATTTATTTGCTAATTCTTAACTTTAATATCATCCATGAGCAATTGTCTCTCTATCTGAAACAGAAATATTGCCATTAACCCCCTATTTGAGGATGATTGGATAGCTGACTTATGATTGGTAATCAGAAGAAATTAATGAAGTTGAAAAAGTTAGAAATAAATAAGCGCAAATTAAAAGTAAATAAAAGGAAGTATTATTTTATGCATTCAATAGAAAAATCCTAGAACTACACCTAAGAGGTGATACATGTTGCAAATTGATCCAAAGATTAACATAATGGGTCATTGATGGAAGCTAAGAAGTTTCTCAATAGATCCCAGTATTCTGAAGTTGATTTCCAGGGAAACTGTTCTGTCCTTCAACAATATGCCATTTTGGAACTACTATCTGAGATCAAAAGTTGAGCAAAATAGAATCTAAGTCTGATGCAGAATGTAAAATCTAAAGAATTGAGCTTAGTTGTTTGGTGACATGCTCTTTTTCAAGACAAGAAATTTTCAATAGTCAAAAAATTGGTAGGCTTTCCCTAGTTAGATGTCTTCTTGTTACTTGTGATAAAGAAGGAATTCTCTTTCAGGTTCTGGTTCAGACTACAGGTCTCTGATGTACCTCATAATTCTGAGAGTCTGTAGTTCTTTAGGGAAATAAAACAAGGGCCTAATCAATTCAAGGAAAGTGGCCATAAAGTGATAGAATCTGCTGAGGTAAAAACAAACCCAAGGAATTCTTAGAACTCATATGTCTACCCCCAAGATCATCCAATTGTCTAGCCCAGGTTCAACTAGCTTTTGACATGAATGTCATTCTGAGAAAATGAGTGAATAATTCCATATTGTTGCTACTGCTATTGTCCAACTATTTTTCAGTCTTGTCTGACTCTGAGATTTCATTTGGGGTTTTCCTGCAAAAGATACTGAAGCATTTTGCCATTTCCTTCTCCAGCTCAACTTACAGATGATGAAACTGAGTTAAATAGGGGTAAATGATATGCAGAGGGTCACACAATTAGAAAGTATTTAAGTCCAGATTTGAACTCACAAAGATGAGTCTTCCTGACTCAAGGTCCAGTGCTCTATCCACTGTGCCACTCAGCTGCCCAGTTCTGTATTAATATATTGCAAATGACTGCCTATATTTAACTCTCCCAAAATGAAGGATCATTAATTGACATATCATGGCTAATGAGACAACTGGGTAAACTGTTTAGTTATTGCTCACAAAATATTCAAAGTAGCTAAAATGTAAAATTTATTCACTTCTTAAAGGTTGCTTTATTAGTATATCTCTAGGACCAGCTCTGTTCAATAAAATATAATTCTGAAATTAGAGAAAATGGGTAAGATTAGCATTAGAAGATATGATTTATGCCTATCACGATAACTGTGCCTTAGGAAATGTGTATGGCTTCCAATTTTTATGTGAGTGACATAAAGGATAGTTTAGTCTTATGCCCATATGTTAACAAACTAGTCTTTTTTAAAAAACAAATGCTTCTAAAACTAATATTAACTTGTTCTTACAGAAATACTTCAAATTAGCTTTGTTAAATGAATGAGCCCCTTGATAATTAACAAAATAATAGCCTTTTCCCCTGGCAGTATCTTTGGTTTTAAGAACATGATAGATAATTCTCAAATATGAAAAACAGATTTTCAGAAACAAGCTTATTTTATTAAGCCTTGTTATTAAGTTTTATCTGACATTTGCAAGTCATTTTTGCTAGTAAGCATTCTACACTAATTCTCTGAGTTCACATAGAGTTTAAAAATATGCATTTCCCTGCAATGGAGAGTACAATGTATTTTTGGAAGAAGTTAAATATATGAAGAATTAGCAGTTATCTAATTCCAAGAGAGAAACAAATTCCCTTAATGTCTCCACTGCCAACTGTCATATGTCCATTTTGCAATGTCAGGTTTCTTTTTACTAACCATGAGCTAATTCTTCCATGCACTCATGGACAGCAACATCAAACCCAATGTGGGAAATGCTAGTTAATTGCCTTATTAAGCATTTATTATTGGCCACTTTGGAAGTTGAGAAGAAAGTGCTGAATCAATTAAAATGTAACCAAATAATTTGTATCCTGAAAATCATTTCAATTGCATTGAGGGAAGGATGGTTAGGAGTAAGTTAGCATCTCGCTGTTCCCAGGGAATGTGAGTTATTGAGTCCAGATGAAATACTTACTAAAATACATACTAAAGAAAGTAGTGAAGAAAATAACACTAAAAAAAGATGAAGAATAGTCTTACCTCTGACACACATCATAGTAATGGAAATACTAATCATAACAGCATTTATGTAGAGCTTTAATGCTTACAAAGTACTTTACAGATACTATTTCATTTTTATCCTTTAAACAATCTTGGGAGGGAGGTGTCCTTACTGTCTCCATTTTATAAATAAAGGAACTAAGATTTAGAGAGGTTAAGTGACTTATCTAGAGTCACACAATTAAGACACATGTGAGGTAGAGTATGAACTCAGACCTTCCTGACTCCAGGTGTAGTACTCTATCCAATGTACTACCTAGCTGCCTGTAGAAGTCTCTCAATGTCCCAGGTAATTCTCCAAAAAAGTATAAATTTCAGAACAGGTACCAATATGAACTGGCCCAGGGAGTTTTCTCATCAATCCTTGTTTATACTAAAGAAGTTGTAAGTCTGGTCCTGTCTCATTTCTCTTACCCACACTCCTAAAAGTATTCACCATCACCATCAAGGTGTCTACTTCAGATGTTGGACTAGCAATAATTATAACTGGTATTTAATTAGTTAAATTGATATAGTCAATGCTACCTTAAATATTTTCCAAGAGATCTCCTATGCCTATGATGAAATGAACCAAAATGCATTTATTAAATGCTTACTGTATGGTGAGAACTGTGCTAAGTGCTGATATGAATTAAAAAAGGCAAAGAAAGCCCCTGCCCTCAAGAAGTTGACATTCAAAGAGTTAGACACCTCACAAAATGGAACAGTAGCTAGGAAATTACTAGGTCCTAAAATTTGGTGCCGTGACAGCAGATCGATATGTGTGATTCAGAAATAAGAGTAGATTGAATCATGACAAGAGAATTGAAGAGGAGGTGGAAAGGACAGGCAAAAAGACAACTGAAGAAGCTATGGAAATGTGCTTGGACTGAGATTAAAGGGTAAAGTTAAGCATGTCTGGGGGTTTCTTGAAAAAGTATAATAAGATAGTCAGCTACCAATCCTATTGGGAAAGCAGGACCCCAGGACAGAAATTCTAGAGATACTTTTAACATAACAACAAAAATAAATTTGTTCAATAACTTCTTGTTTATAAATATCAAGCCAAGCATGAAATATTGCCATTGACAAACTAAAATTCACTTAGAAAAGTTGGCTGGAGACTGAGCCATTAGTTGAAATAAATCTATTTATTTAACCAGCAGAGGAAGCTTAGGGAGAATATGATAGCTGTTTTCAAGTACTTGAAGGGTTTCTATTGGGCAGAGGGGTTAGGCTTTTCTTCTTGGTCCAAGTGGTAGAATAAAGAATAACTGATGAAAGTAACAGGGAGGCGAATTTTATTTTGACATGAGGAAAATCTCTCTAATAATTTAGAGCTGTCCAGAAGTATAATGGTCCTTCTTAAGAGATACTGGTCTCTTCTTCAATAATATATTGTCGTCCAGTGGATCTTTGATAAGTATTTGTTGGGGAGGTTGCCAGTGGGATTCCTATTCGTATATAAACCATACTGGATTAAAAAGTCTTATGATTTTGTGATTGTGATGTAGAACAAAAGCTGAATGTTTGAGTTTTTACATGTCTCTGATACATACATACGGCTATGTGACACGTGAGCAAGTCATTTAACTTCAAAGCCCAGGCCGTTTCCTAAGACTCAAAGTTACAGAGCAGAACGTGAATTCCTTGTGACAAGATTACCTCCTCAGAAATCACATTAACTCATTCAAGTTACTGGAGCTACATTATTAGCTTCAATGAACTAACAGAAGATGGCTGCCTAATGTCCATATTTCCAAAAGCATTAATTAAGATATGCCAGGCAAGGTGTTAAGTGCTAGGGATACAAAAGCAAAAAACCCAGACAGGCTTTTCCCTCAAAGAGTTTATATTCTAAGAGGTATTCAGCACATATCTTAGAATGATGTTCAAGGAAGGGAGTTTGGGTCTAGGTAGGCACAATTTTGTGAGTGAAATCATAGGATAGTAGATTGTCATTGTCTTTTCAGTAGCAGAAGTAGAAATAATTTCATTATAGTTCCCAGAGCAAGAGCTAGAAAGGGACAGAAGTGGGATACACCGGTGCCTCAGTGGGACAGATGGTAAAATGTCTATACTGGGCAGTCCCATGGTGTCCTTCTGGATGGCAAGATGAGAAAAAATGGATAATTTGGGACTGGCTATTCTAGTGGTCTATTTATAGAGATGGAAATCATTTCACCTTTTATTTCATCTGGATGTCTTTAATATTATCTATTTTAATAAACAGTCGCCAGCTTCAGACTGGAGCAGTCTCTAGTTTTCTGACAACAGACATTTCTGTCCTTCATCATTCAGTCAGAGGTCTTAATAGATGACCTCAATGATTAATGCTAACTACCTTGGTGTTTTAAGGCTTTCATGAAACTCTGCTCAGGAGAACTCCATTAGTAGGTAGTATAAGTATGATGTCCATTGTTACAGATGAGGAAAATCAGTCACAAAGAGGTGAATCTAGAAATTGTATGCTCAATGACTCAAAATCTGAGTTTGAGGGATTAGGTGTGAAGGAAGGAAAAGACAGAGGAGGCTGATAAACATAGGCAAATTGTTCTACCAAAGATCCCTAAATGGAAGAGACTGGAAAACTTGATTCAGGAAAGGAATGATGGCATGAAGTGAAACTTCCCTGTTTCCAATTTGGAGCACACAGAGATATTCTACAACTGCTAACTATGTGACAAAGAGACATACTATTGATATTCTACATAGGTGAACTAGGGTGAATTCAAAAGATACCAGCAAAGCTAAACCTAATCCTGATTTATGGTTGGCTGTGTATATAGCAGCAGGCACCCTGACACATCCAGGATGGCCTGCTAGCACAGGTTCTTAGATTTGCTTTTCCAAAAGACAAGTTAACTTTTGAGGGGTCAGCCATCTTCTTTAATCACATTTATCAACAGAGAAAATACAAGCAGAGAAATAAAAGCCAACAGACAGGGCTTCTAATTGTCTGACCATAAGCAATAAATACATCACAGATCAACAGACAGATCCAACTGTCTGACCATTACATACATAGTTACCAGGGAGAGAACCACCAACATCTGGTTTTTCAAAGCTGGGGGGGGGGGGGCTCCTTAATGGCTACTCAGAGTCTCATCTGACCAGATCACATGAACCTTCTTCCAATGAATGAGCCCTGAAGGGAAATCTTGTCTCAGAGTATATATTCACTTTTCAGAGCCAGAGGGAACCACAGCTCTCATGATCCAGTGTCTCATTAGAAATTTACAAAAGGTATGAGCATTCCTACAAAACAAGCCTCCCCTGATCAAATTTCCCTTAATGGGTTCCAGGTGAGGTCTCTATTAATGGGGGAGGGGGAGATCTTTAACTCTAATTAGCATTACAGTGTTCAATTGATGAGGCAAGAGCTAACCCCTTAGTGGACTTGAGAGACTTCATGGGAAGAGAGGCTTTAGAACTTTATTTCCTCAGGACCCATGAGGTCATGGCCCTTGTGTTATTTCTGTCTTTGTTGTGTTTATTCTTTCCCTTTTGTGGGTGAAAGAGTATTAGAGACAGATACAACTTAGTGGACTCCAAAATTCAGAATGGTGAGCCACCAGAGGTCCAGGATCCAGATTCCATGCTAGGTTTAGGTAAAGTCAACCTAGCAAGGAAGCACCAAGGAGGACTTTCAGAACCCAGCCTAGCAATGAGGACTGGAAAAACGACCTGAAGGACCCAGTCCGGTGGCAAGTATTATGTTGATTCATTTGGAAGTAAGCTTGATGGGACTAAGGCTAGGTAGAAATGGCTTTAAGTTTGAGCACACCCTCTGCAGGGACTCCCACATTTTGAAGAGAAGGAGGAGAAATGTTTGTACTATTGATTTTATTATATCTTCTCAAGAAACATATTTTTGTAAAATTGGTGTTAATTGGTTAATTGAAATTAGGATGCTAATCACTAGAATTGAATAATTTGTGATTGTTCAGGTGTTCAGTCATGTCTGACTTTTCCTGACCCCCATGGACCACATACTATGCCAAGCCATCCTGTCTTCTGCTATTTCTCAAAGTCTGTTCAAGTTCATGTTCTTTATTTCCACAATACTATCTATCCATCTTATCCTCTACCATCCTCTTCTCCTTTTGCCTTCAACCTTTCCTAACAGCAGGATCTTTTCCAATGATTCCTATCTTCTCATTATGTGGCCAAAGTATTTGATGTAATTGATGTCAGATGAGGAAATGAAATTGCGATACTAACTGGGGTTAACAACGGAGGTAATATTGCAGAAAGTAGGCTCCAATAGATGGCATTTAAGAAATATACACAACTATCCCTTAGCAGTATCCAAGAACCTTGAAAGAAAATGTAGCTGGGAGGAGAGGGTGGGAGGGGGTAAAAGCAAAAAAAAAAAAGGCTTTATGTAGAAGGTGATGGTTGAGCTAAACCTTGAAGGAACTAGAGGTTCTAAGGCATAGGTGAGAAGTGAGTCCATTCAGAAATAGAGTACAGCCAGAGCCAAAGCAAAGATGAGAGATTGAGAGTCATGTATAAGAAACAGTATAAAGACTTATTTAGCTGGACCATAATGAACATAAAGGTAATGTGCAGTTAGGTATCTCATTTTTCTTGAGAATTTTTTACTTTTTTCATCCATATGAATTTTATTATTTTTCTAGCCATATGAAGTAATTTTATTATTTGATTATATTGTTATATTGACTCATCCTACGCATGAGAAATTAATATTTTTCCTTATTCTTGAAAAGAGATGTTTGAAGTTATATTTATCTAGGTCTGTGTATCTTGGAAGGTAGACTCCCAAATACTTTATATATTCTGTTGTAATTTTCAATGAAACTCTCTCTTACCTCTGAATTTTATTGATATGATAACAAAATGCTGACGGTTTATATGGATTTATTTTATATTGAGAAAGTTTGCCTAAGTTATTGTATCAATTCATTTTTATTTCAGTCTTTAGAGTTCTTTAAACACACCATCATATCATCTGCAAAAGGGACAATTTTGTTTCTTCTTTAACTGTGATTATTCCTTCAATTTCTTATCTTTGTCTTACTATTATAATCAGAATTTCTAGCATCATGGCAAATAGAAGTGGTGATATGAACATCCTTGTTCCATTCCAAATGTATTCTTGTGGTTTCTGGTGTTTTCCCGCAGACATGGACGTTATATTTTGTTTTTTTAAAGAATTCCTATCTGTTCATACAATTATAATAATTTTCTCTTTTTATTGAAATGGTTAATTATTTATAATTTTCCTTATAATAAAGCAAACCCTTATTCCTGATATAAATCTAATCTGGCCATAATGTATTATCTTTGTGATATCTTCTTTTAGCCTCTTCACTAATATTTTAGTTAAATTTTTACATTTGTTTTAAGTATGCTACTTTTTAGTTTTTCTCTTTTGATTCTCTCTGATTAATGTATCAAGACAATGTCTGTGCGTGTCATAGAGGATTTTATAATGTTTCCTTCTTTTGCTATTTTTGATGACAATTTATGTAATATCAGAATTAGCTGTTCATTGAATGTTTGATAAAATTTACCTGAGAATCCATCGAGCCATTGGAGTTTCTCATTTATTTCATTTAAGTTGTTGGTTTTGTTGATATGTGGTTATAAAAATGACTTCTAAAAATAGTCTTTATTTTGTCTTCTTTTCTTGTGAGTTTTCTCTTTATGTTGGATATTAGTAACTTGTTTTTCCTCTTCCTTTTTAAAAAAAAATCAAATTAGTAATTTGTTTTTTAAAAAACAGCTCATACTTATTAACTAATTCAACTTTTTCGGTTCTATTAAGTTCTCCTTTAACGTTCCTTATTTCTACTCTAAAGTTTGACTGGGGTTTTAATTTGCTGGTTTCCTAGTATTTTGGTTGCATTCTTAATTCACTGTTCTTTCTGTCTGTTGAGTATTTAGAGATATACATTTTTCCCATAGTTTTGGCTTCATCCCAATAAATTTGAAATGAAGTATCATTGTTATCATTATCTTTAACGAAGTTATCTGTTGTTTCCATGATTTATTCTTTGACCTGTAAATTTTTGAGGATTACGTTATATAGTCTCTAGTTAATTTTTTAATACTTTTTGCAGTGGTTTTTTTATTTAATATAATTTTGTTGCACTATAATTAGAAAAATATGTGCATAATATTTCTGCTTTTCTCCACTTGTTCTTGAGATTTTTTAAGATATGACTCAGTTTTTGTAAAGGTGCTCCTTTTTATATGTACTCCTTTTTATTTTCATTCAATACTCACCAGAGGGCTGTCATATATAATTTCCCTAAAATTTGTTCAGATCTTTAACTTCTTTCTTGTTTATTTTTGGTTGAATTTATCATGGTCTGAGGACAAATTGAAGCTGCCCCCACTATTATATTTTTAATTTCTATTTCTCTTTGTAGTTCATTTAGTTTTCCTTTGCTTGTTCAGAAGTGCTAAAAATCAATTCATTGTATGTGAGTTGTTTTTTTTTTTTAGCAAAACACAATTTCCTATTTATCTTTTTTCATTAAGTCTATTTTTATTATTTCCTTGTATGAACTCATAATTGCTACTCTTCCTTATTTGCATTCAGCTGAGGGACGATATTTTTATATCAAAATATATTAGTCTACCCTTTATGCTTTGGTTCACATATTTTACCAGTCACCATGTTTTTGCAGTGGCTGTCAACCATTCTTAAAGTGCACTCCTTCCTTACCTTATCCTCAAAGAATCTCTATTTTTCATTAAGATGCAGTTCTAGCACCACCTTATTCATGAAGCTTTCCTTGAATCCCTTAACTGTTAGGACCCTACTTCTTATTCTATCTTGTACTTGCTTACTTTGCATAAATATGTATTCTATTTATATTCATTCTGCATATACACATATACTTGTGTGTAAAATATACACACATCCTTATCTTCTCCTCTTTTTTTGAATATAAGCTCCTTGAGAGTAGGAATTGGTTCATTCATTGTATTTCCCCATCAACTAACAGCATCTGACCCATAGTAGGTAGAAATTTAAGAAATATTTTTATATGGAAAAATAAGAGCCTTGGAGATTCATCCTATTTCTGTTTTTGGAAGAGACTACCCTATATGAGAGGCAACAAGTGGCAGCAAGGTAGATCATCAGTTTCTCACTCTTTTCCCACCTGTCTCCAAGAGGTTGTAGTACCAATGTAATATTCACAGCACTTACAGCAGCCATGAACATCCCAGCACAATTCTGAATCACGGTATATGACAGACTCTGCACATGGAAGACAGAACCAAAACATCCACTCAGATGCCAGAAAGGCAAATCCATCATAGCAACAAAAATCTATATACAATAACAATGCAGAGGGTAACACCATCCTCCAGTCTTCCCCCTGCTAGGCTTCCCACAAACCAGCTCCCTTAAACAAAATCACAAACAGGCTTCCCTTAAACAAAATGCCCTTCTTTCACTTACAGTCAGCTGAGGGCTTGCCTGCCTCCTTCAGTTTTGACTGCTCTCTCACTAATTTCCTCTCAGCTCTGCTCTAGCTCCGCCTTTTCCTGCTCCACCCTTCTTGTTGCACCTTCCTGACAACCTCCTCCCACCACAGGCTTCATGTGACTCAGATTTATGTGACTCGGGTTTCCATGTGACCCAGGCAGACCATGTGGGTCTATTAATGAGTATGAAAGGTCTCTCCATTTAAATTACCATTACAGAGGTGGACAGCAGGCATGGCATCAGGAACAAATGTATCAAGTAGAGCAGCAGCCCAACTCCACAGGTCAGGTCAAGACTTAGGTGACTGGTAGCAGCAAGAGACAATAACAAAATCAGGAACCAAGGAGGCTGACTCAGTCTTCATGCAAATGAGTTAGTCTTTGTGATTTCTGTTAGTACCAGCCTGCCATGATCCTTGGAGGCTTGTTAGAAAATTACATCATAATTGTAGGTAGTAGCATACCATTTAAATGGAATAGACCTGCTGTCATAGATACTCTTATAAAAGAAAAATTTCAATGTTCTAATAGTTCAAATATCTCATGAAACCAAATCTGAGGGGGAAAACGTGAAGAGGTGGTCAAAGAATTAAATGTGCTTACAAAACTCTGCCACTGAAGAAAATATCCTAGATAATGAGTAATTACTAAATGCATCTAAAAATGTTACAGAGGAAGAGATTAAAGATTCACTGGACAGAATGATTTCCAAAAGAGAAGGAAAAGTATTATGGTTGCCTTACTACTTAGGGATTGTTTAAAGGAGGAAGTATAGGACTAGACAATCTTTCAGAAAGAGATTGTATTTGTAAGCTACCTCCAAATAAGTGTTTAAATGTGGCTAATGCATCATGACTACCTGTATATTCTAGATAATGTTAGACATAATAAACTAAAGAGACTCACTCGCATCTCTCATTCTGTCCTAGAATTTCATTAACCTGACATATTTAAATAATTAGAATGATGATCTGCATACCCAGTACTCTCTAATATTGAGCTCCACACCCTATTCCCAGTCCTTGGGGTTTCTTTATAGCAGATCAGGAGCTACTAATTAACATAATGTGATAAAAGCAAGATATAGCTAGTGCGTGCATGCATTTGGAAAAAAAATATAAATGCTAGTTTAATACATTTAGATAGATACATGAGAAAGATATTAAACTTCACTATATGCATTGACACTTAGGCCTTATGCCACCTGGTCATAAGGATTAATTCCCTATCTGTAGCAGATGGCCCGTGTCCCTACACCACTCGGTGATGTGGTTGGAAGAAAGAGACACAGGAGGTGGGAAAAGATAGACCAGTTCCATTTACTGATTCGAGGGTTAGGGTTTATATAGACAAGTACTGCAAGTCTACGTGATGTTCTGCTAGTCTCATGTCCCAGTGATAAAATCAGTCAGGGTGATTAAATCAGTCTAAAAGACTGTGAGCCTAGGGGCATCTATTTTACATATCCCTTATTTTCTGTAATTCTCTGGTCTCACAGAGACAACAACATCTGGGGGGCATGGAGAGCCATTCTGGATGATAATGAGCACAGTCTCCAAGAACTGTTTCCCCAAAGATCTTTCCTGATCTTGTCAACCGCACTCCACCTTGGCCCTCAAACAGCTATCTGCACATTAAATACAATATTAAAAATATTCTGAGGAAAAGGTAGAAGTCTCACGACTCAGAGGAGTTGAAAGTGATGCCTTTGCTCATTTGTTTAATTTCAGTATATTTTGACATGTGTCAGTTTATATGCACCTTGTTAAGCGAATCTAGGGATTATATCCTTTAGTTTTAACTAAACTAACTCACAAAATGGACAGCTGCTTTAAAAGATTTCTGCAATGAAACTCTGACTTAAAGTTAATATAATGTGAGTCCAAGCAAATAAAAAAAAAAAGAGTTGACACTTTTGAGTTCTAGTTCTTGGTCATATTATGGAGTGGAAAAATCAATGGCAAGCTAAAAAGATTTGTCAAGAAGAAAGCTATAATATTATAGTTATACTATTATTAATGATAAACCTCACCCTAAGTATACCTTGTGCCTTAACATATTAGGTAACAAATATTGGAAATCATCAAGACTAGCAATACGTATTTAAAGTAACTTAGGTCCACCATTTTCTAACCTGTTTACCAAGTGAAGAGTTTCAGTGAATTTTGAACTCATTTGTTAAAAATATTAAAATAGAACAGTTCCAATTAATTTTCTAAAATGAATGCTTGACATCAGGAAAGATGGATATTAACCTGTCAAATTGCAATTAAAATAATTCATGGACAAAATGGAAAAATGTGTAACATAATTGAGTAAGTTCAACTAATGATGCATTTCTCCCATTAATATCTATGCATCTTTTATATTTATGAGCTACTTTTAACTATTTCATCTATTAGAATCAAGTATAAAAATAAGTTACATTTAAAACTGGACTTTTGAATCATTTTTCATAGTTTTAAATCAAGATTTTCAAAAAGAAGCATGGTTGTTTATTTGTGAAAGTACTTCACTCTTTTAAAAAAAGTTTTATAGCATCAATGAAGAAAATAAAAATCTAATTAAAGAATATTTTATTTCATCATTTTATTCTTTACAATTTCTATTTTATGTTTTAATATGTAATATGCTACTAGTAGTATATGTTTATAATTTATAAATATACATATATATTTTAGGTGCATGCTCAAAGTTTTTCTACTGATAGAAGTATGCAATCAAAAAAAGTACTACTCTTGGTCATCCTGCCTGAAAACATGGGTTTTGTCTTTAATTTGTCAGTTCTTTAGAATAATATTCAAGAAAGATGCTTGAGATTTCTTTGATCAACAATCAATTGTCTACAAAATAATGAGGTCATTTTAGGAATGCACAGAATTATCAGAACTAAAGGACTGAGTTCACTGTGGGATGACAAAATATATCCCTTACCAGTCACTGAATAGGAAGAGTCACTGACTCAATGAAATAGTAAGCTTTCACTGAACTTCTTTCTCTTTCTTCTTGACTGCAGATCATGTTAGAACTATTCAAGCCTATCTAGTGATTGCTGAACCACATTGACTTTTCCTCCCATTGGGCACCTGGGAGAAAAGAGAACATCACCTGAGCTTGGGCTTTTGGCTACCTCTTCTAATCTGCCTTTCTTTGCCTGATTGTAGGTGACTGAACATCAATTTCAAAGGAGATGTGTCCAGGCTTAGACATGACCTTGTGAATTTGAGAGAACCAAAGATTCTGAGTCCTCAATCAGTGATGACTGTATTTTGGGAGGAGTGTCTGAGAATGACTACCAGTCCATATTTCTTAAAGAAGATGACCAATGCAAAGAAACTTAAAGCCTGGGTCTTCCATGCCAGGAAATCAGATTGTTATATATAAGCATAACCAAGTTGCCCAAGTGGTGGGTGTAGTAATAGTTTGGGTAGATGGCAACAGGGAAGCAAAGCTAAAGTAGGAAAAACAAGAAAATAAAATAGAACAGGGGATAAACACAGAGACAGGCAAGGCAAGGTTGTTCATTGGCTGCAACCTCAAGTAGGTATGATTTTTCATCAAGTATGTTTGATTCTTGTGTCCTTTGATGATTCTCAGTAAAGGTATTAATAAGCACAATTGTGTTCTGAAATTGTAAATTTCAAGTTGAATTTTTAGCACATGTATGGTTAAGGCTATTTCAGAGTTTATGAGTCTTTTTATGTTTTAAACATTTCATTTGGGGTATAAGAAAAAAATAGCTGCCCTATATTTGGTATCTAATTTGTACATAGAGCATCTTTTCTAGTTAATAGAAGATACTCTATTTATCCATCTTAGAGAAAAATTAAGAAAAGAATCTTATCTAACCTGAAAGGAATTTCCCCCAGAACTCCTGAGCAATAGTGAAAAGGCAAAAAGTACAGGAAGTCTATAAATCTCTCTCTCTCTCTCTCTCTCTCTCTCTTTCTCTCTCTCTCTCTCTCTCTCTCTCTTCCTGTCACACACATGCACGCACGCACGCACGCACGCAAACACCCCAGGGAGCATTTTCTCCACTCCCACATCCAATTTATATGTAATTTATACATTTCATCTTCAATAGGGAAGAAAATTCCAGGAAAAATAGACAATGCTTACAAGTTACAGAGGGAAAAATGTAGTTTTTTTAAAAAAGACTATTTTTAGGTTTCTAGAAGAACACATAATAATTGACAACTAAATAAAATTAAAAGCTTGTCAAAAAAGGGAAAAGGAGAAAGAAACAAGTCTCTCACAGAATCTTTAGTACTGAAACCTAGCCAGAGTTAGCTGAACCAGAGCCTCAAGAGGACAGAGCCTTGCTTTCTATTCTGGAATTACACCTAGACCCCTAGCAGATATGGGAACTCTGACATGCCGTTGCTTAAATGTGGTTATATAAAACAATATATAAACAATTTTGACTTGGATGCAAATGTACATAAGGAAAAGCAGGTTTAAAAAAAAAACATTCATTTTTAGTGATTAAAAAACCCAGGGCAGAAAAATTTCTTCCATAAGTTTCTAAGTTCCCATTTATCATAGTTTTGCCACAGGAAGTCAGTATAATTTTATTTTTCCTGACTTCTATTAAAAAGATCAATACCCATGATTCCAAAGAGTCTCGGCTCTTGAAAAGATGGAGCTGGCCTGTAATCACACATGAAAGTATTGGTTGTCATTAGCAGAAAGATTGATCTGAAAAGACAGCAGACCTGGAGTGAAAGTACTTACAATTTTCCGTTGGGCTATTGCTGAACGACACTGCCCAGCAACCTTTCCCCTCACTGATAATTAAATACGGAGAACAGATTGCCATATTAGAAGGAAGAATTGGCTTAGGGACATTAAATTGATACCCACTCTAGCAAAGCAATACCAAATTTCTGAATAATCATTTTGTTTGGTAAATAAAACATGATGAGGCCTGACAGGACAAAGTCATTTTCCAATATGCATTTAACTCGAAGTTGCAAAGATATTCACAAAGTCACCTGCGGCATGAGGTGACAGCCTGTGGCCCGAATATTGTGCATTTTTGCACAGACAATAAGAAAGAGAATTTCCACCGACTTGAGAAACTGAAGCATTGCAATCTGTTCTATGAGCTTGGCTTTCAGTTTTCTGCCATGAATTATCCCTAGGAATACAACTTGATTTATCTATTTTTTGGATGTTATTTATGCCCACAATTGATATTTTTTTTACTATCCTTACCGAGCAGAAACACTATACTAAGAAAGGAGAGTGGCTTTAAGGAAAGTTTTTCTGGTTCCATAGATGAGTAAGTTAAATTTAGGGGTTTAAAAATGTGATCCAATTCTGTATTAATGTCAGGGACAAAGGTTTTCATATTCTTGTACTGGTTCCGTGGAAGTATTGATTTGCCTGAATAAACTGACAACTGTAACTCCAAAAGGGGATATATCGGGAAAGAAAGAAATGGCATCAGTCAAAGTAAGGACACACTAGCCTAGCACCAGAAGAAATTAATATTTCACTTGTAAACTGAGCCATGTAGAGTCTTCTACTAATCCATCTTTTGCACAATTTCCAGAACAAGTTCCTAATGCATGCATCTTCCATCTCATGCTCTTACTCAGAAATCCTCTGTGGCTCCCAGTACCTATATCACAAAATACAAATTCCTTAATGTGGTGTTTAAGATTCTTTACAGTCTGACTCCAACCTACTTGTTCAACCATATTTTATGCTACCTGAGTTCAAATCTTAACGAAATGACCCTGCCCTCTCTGACACTAAATTTTCTCATTTGAAAAAGGAAGAAAAGAGGAAGAGCCAAGATGGAGGGGGAAAGGCAGAGACTTGCTTGAGCTCTCCCAAATTCCCCTCCAAAAACTTTAAATAGTGCCTCAAAATGAATGTTGAAGCAGCAGAAACCAAAAAAGGACATGGTGCAACAATTTTCCAGTCCAAGGCTATTTAGAAGAACTGAAGGAAAGGTCTATCTCACTTGGGTGGAAAAGGAGAGCACAGACTTACTCAGACAGTATCCAAGCATGCCAACTGGAGGACCCTGGCCCCGGTAAAGGAAACAGCTGAAGCCCCAAGCCTCACAGGCAGACAGCAAAGTCAACCAGCTGTGAGATCTCAAGTCACCAGCATAGTAGGCCCTGCAGCCCTGGATAGCAGGCACATAAAAGCCCAGTGGTCCCAAGGCAGCAGGTGAAATACCAGGCCCAGAGGCTCTGGCCCCAGGGCCTTTACAAGGATCTTGGGACAGTCCCCCGGTCCCCCTGGAGCAAGGCTGAACTTTAAAAGTCATGAAATAGGCTGGAAATGAGAAAGAAAACAATCTTGCTCATAGAAAGTTACTATGGTGACAGAGAAGATCAAAACACAAATTTAGAAGAGGACCACACAAGATAAGTGCAAGGACTCGAGTGATATATAAATTGGTCTCTGGCCCCCAAAAAACTTGTGGAAATAGTCAAAAAGGATTTTAAAAATCAAATAAGACAAGTGGAAGAAAAACTGAGGAAATGGGAGTCATATGAGAGAATAATGAACAAAGATTCAATAGCTTGGTAAAATAAATTGAAATTTTACTTTAAATTCCAAAACAAATTGAAAAATAATTGCAAAAAAATCACTGAAGAATTGGCCAAATGGAAAAGGAGGCTTCAAATAATTCCTTAAAAATTAGAATTGGGAAGTAGAGCCTAATGAATCCACTAGTCATCAAGAATCAAGCAAACAAACACAAAAAAATAAAAAAAAAAATGTGAAATACTTCACTGGAAAAAACTTATCTGGAAAAGACACAAAAGAGAGATAATTTAAGAATTGTTTGACTACCTGAAAGCCATGAGCATAAAAAGAACCTCAATATCATCTTTCAAGAAATTATCAAAGAAAAGTGCCCTTATATCCTAGAACCAGAGGGTAAAATAGTAATTTAAAGAACCCACCAATCACTTCCTGAAAGAGATCCCAAAATGGAAATTCCCAGGAATATTATAGCCAAATTTTAAAACTCTCAGGTCAAGGATAAAATACTCCAAGTAACCAGAAAGAAATAATTCAAATATCAAGAAGCCATAGTCAGGATTACATAGGATTCAACAGCCTCGACACTGAAGGATTGGTGGATTTGGAATACCATATTCCAGAAAGTAAAGGAATTTGGATTACAACCAAGAATCACCTACCCAGCAAAACTGAGCATAATCTTTCAAGGAGCAAATGGATACTCAATGAAATAGAGAATTTTCAAGCATTCATGATGAAGAGACCAGAACTAAACAGAAAACAATATTCAAATTCAACTCAAGAGAAGCATTTAAAGATAAACAGAAAAGATTCAATAAGGTTAAACTATTTGTATCCCTACATGTGAAGATGATACTTGTAACTCTGAAGAATTGTGTCACAACTGAGGAAATTAGAAGGGAGTATACAGTACACGTATAAGTAGTGTTTGAAGGAATGATATAAAAATAAATGATATAAAATAAATGATATAAAAATAAAATGATAAATGATAAAAAATTAAAAGAAGAGGGAAGAAAGAGGTAGAATGGGATAAATTCTCTCATATAAACAGGCACAACAAACCTATTACAGTAGAGGGAAAGAAAGGAGAAGTTTGAACATTACTTGAGCCTTATTCTTATCAGATTTGACTCAAAGAGGAAACATACACACTCATTTGGGTATAGACATCTATTTTACCCTATATGGAAATAGGAGATAAAAGCAACAAGAAAAGAAGGGAAGGTGGTGATAGAAAGGAGGGCTGATTGGGGAGGCAGAAACAAAACACTGGTGAGGAGGAAGGGTGAGAGGGTTAGTAATCATAGCTATGAATGCAAATCATATGAACTCACCCATAAAACAGAAGCAGATAGCAAAGTGAATTAAAAAACAAAATTCCACAGTATGCTGTTTATAAGAAACAGATTTAAATCAAAAAGACACACACAGAGTAAAGGTAAAAGAATCTATTATGCTTCAGCTAAAGTCAAAAAAAAGCAGAGGCAGCAATCATGATCTCAGACAAAGCAAAAGCAAAAATAGATCTAATTAAATGAGATAAGGAAGGAAATGATATTTTGATAGAAGATACCACAGGCAATGAAGTAATATGAATGAAGTAACACTAATTAGATATATATGCACCGTCCAATTTCTAAAGGAGAAATTAAATGAGTTACAGGAAGAAATAGTAAAACTATACTAATGGGGGACCTCACTTTTCCTCTCTCAGAACCAGGTGAATCTAACCACAAAATAAACAGAAAAGATCCACATCCAGAGAAAGAACTATGGAGTTGGAATGCAAAGTAAAGCAGACTATTTTCTTTTTTATTTTATTTATTTTGTTTTGTTTCTTATGGGTTCTCCCATTTCTTATAATTCTTCTATTCAACATGACTAATGGGAAAATGTGTTTAATAAGAAAATACGTGTAGAGCCCATATCAAATTTCATGCTGTCTTGGTGAGGAAGGAGGTAGGGAGGGGGAGAAAATTTAAACTTATGAAAGAGAATGCTGAAAACTAAAAATAAATAAATTGAAAACTAAAAAAATAACAAAAAAGAAGTTAGAGGGGTGAATAGAATTTTAGAAAATTTAGATACAGTAAACCTCTGGAGAAAAGTGAACGGAGATAAAAAAAGGAATATATCTTTTTTCAGTGGTAGATGGCACTTACAGAAAAATTGACCATGTATTGGGGCATACACAGCAAAATGCAGAAAGGCAAAAATATTAAATGTATCTCTTTCAGATCATGATGCAATAAAAATTATATTTAATAAAGGGCCATAGAAAGATCGATTAAAAATTAATTGGAAACTAAATTATCCAATCATAAAGAGTGATTGGGCCAAAGAACAAATCATAGAAACCACCAATAATTTTATTAAAGAGAATGACAATATAGAAAAATTTATGGGATGCAGCCAAAGCAGTACTTAGGGGAAATTTTATATCTCTGAACACATCAATAAAATAGAAAAAAAGAGCAGATCAGTTAACTGGGCATGCAAGTAAAAAAACTAGAGAGAAAACAAATAAAAAATTCACTATTCATAGGAAATGCAAATTCCAAATTGGAACACTGTTACTGGAGTTTTGAACTGATTCAACCATTCTGGAGAGCAATTTGGAACTGTGTCCAAAGGGCAGGCACTTTGATCTAATAATAACCCTACTAGTTCTGTATCCCAAAGAGATTTGTTTTTTTAAAGTGGAGCGGACCTATTTTTTTCTTTTTGTATTGGCAAAGAATTGGAAATTGAGGTGATGCCCATGGGTTGAGGAATAGCTGAACAAATTGTAGTATATAGTTGTAATAGAACATTACTGTGCTATAAGAAGTGATGAACAGGTGGATTTCAGAAATACTTTGAAAGACTTATATGAACTGATGCAAAGTGAAGTGAGCAGAAACTAGAAATCATTGTAGATAGCAAGAGCAGTACTGTACAAAGATGAACTGTTAATGACTCAGCTACTTTCAGCAACACAATGATTGAAAGTGATTACAAAGGACTCATGATGAAAAGTGCTATCCACCTCCAGAGGAAAGAAAACAATGATGGAGTCTGAAGGCAGACTGAAGTATATACTATTTTGTACTTTCTGTATTTTTTAGGGGTTTTTTGTCTGTTTTCTTTCACAACATGACTAATATGGTAATATGTTTTACATGATTGAACATGCATAATCTATATCAAATTGCTTACCATCTCAGGGATATGAGAGTATAGGAAGAGGAGAAAATTTAAAACTCAAACTTTTTTAAAAGAATGTGAAAAAAATTGTCTTTATATGTAATTATGGGAAATGTAATATTTTAAAAAAAGGAAAAAAATGAGTACTCTAAGAATATTTCAAGGAGCAAATAGCATATGTTAAAAAATTTTTTGCAAAAGTAAAGCCCTATCACTTATTATTCACATGCTCTGTGTTTCAACCAAAGTGGATTATTGACTAGTCTACAATTTGAACCTGTACTTATCTGCTTCCATTGTTTCATTTCTGCTCTCCCTATGCTGGGAAAGCACTGCTTCCTCAACTTTAAAGTTACCGAAATTCTTCTCCCTCAACACACACTTCAGATGTCACCTAAACCTGTCTTCTGATGTCTCCGCTGTTTCATCTTTTAACTGTCAGTAACCTATCTAGAAATATTAGAATCTATGCATCAACAACAAAATGACTATTCAGTTCATTTCAGGGGACTCCCCAGCTACCTTCCTACCATACCATTTTTCTATACTCCATCCTCTGCCTCCACCTGAACAATCCAACTCTTACCTGAGGAATGTGGGCTTCTGGTTGGTGAGACTTCATCATATCTAAACTCATCCAGACCTACATCACTGCTCCCCAGCCACCTTCGTGCCATGCCATTACTCTGTTACATTTCCCACTTTCCTCTCTGCTCTCACTCTCTAGTTCTGGGACATTTATCAAGTCAGTATAACAGTTCCTAGAAATGATGAGTGTCCATCTGTTGCATTAGTACTCCTCACTATTCCTTTGACTTTTCTGATCAAAACACTCCTTTCTGATAACAACTTCTCTATAAATGTGTTGTTTTCCCCTGTTGGAATATAAGTTTTTTGAAGGCAGAAACTCGCTTTTTGCACTTGTATTCCCCAGCACTTAGCACAGGCTTGGCACAAAACCTGTCCATTAGTAACATCGTTGGCTCTGGACCTATTCTTCTAGGGCCAGGATTTTTACATCTCTTCTTCAGGTTTCTTAGGTATCATAAAGGGTTTGTGGATATCTATTCTGCCATCAACTTGATCCCCAGCCAGTTGTGTCTCCATAGCTAGAGGGCTAGTGACTAGCACCTAATTCCATTTAACCACTTGACACTGATTACCTTTTACAAAAGGATATTAACTTCATATATACAGCTAGAATAAACATAAAGACAGTTTCCCCAAAACTTCAGGGGTATAATATCCTCTATACAAACTCAATCTCTGAGAGCTAAGTTCACAACTTAGTTCAATTGTTATGTAGCATTTGTTCCATAAGTTCATATCCAAAGCTGAAAAGGCTGCCCATTTCTGCTAGACTTGAGTCCTGGGCCTTTGTTCCTCTGAGTATTGAGGCTAGGCTGGCTACAGCACCCACCCTGAATTCCTGAACTCCTAGATGCCCTTAGCTCATGCTCCTGTTCCAGATTTGCACTCCACTCCCTGCGTCTAGAAAGAAAAATGGAGAGGGGCAGAAGCCAGAGATTGGTTTCTCAAGATGCCAATGGTTGGGAACAGTGAGGGGGAAAGAGAGGGTTGGAGAGGGTAAGGAATAGAAAGACAGTTATGGAGGTCTCACTGCCCTTCCCTCTATAGCATATTTCTCTCAACAGAAGCTTCCAAAAAAAGAGTCACTACACTCCCTCCAACACAAATAGTTCTGGCTAAGATAGAGCTTTGCCCCAACCGTGCAGTAGGCCAACCAGAAATGGTTGCAGAATGTCCACACATTGTCCAGTCCTCATCATTCTCCTAGAAGCAACCACCCATTATCTCCTATGTGGATAATGCATTCTTAACAAGTTGACGGGAATTGCCTATATACCAAATCCTCATTATATACTCATTCCATTATAAACAAGAAGATGATTGGATCAAGGGATAATAAATCTTGAGCTGGAAGGAATGTCAGAAGCTATCGGTCCAACCGCTTTCATTTTACGGATGAGAAAACTGAGACAAAGGAAGGTTAAGGGATTTGTACAAGGTTAAATTAGATATTGTTCTCCAGTCATTTCAGTTGTCTCCAACTCTCTATGACCCCATTTAGGGTTTTCTTGGCAAAGATATTAAAGTAGTTTGCCATTTTCTTCTCCAACTCATTTTAATAAATGAAGATACTCAGGCAAACAGAGTCAAGTGACCCAATGTCACACAGCTAGTAAGTGTCTAAGGCTACATTTGAACTCAGGTCTTCCTTATTCTGCACCTTACACTCTTTTCATTGTATTATCTAGCTGGGCTGTTAAACTAGTAGTAAGCATCAGAAGATGGTTTTGTATGTAGGACTTCTCAATCCAGGATTTTTTCCACTGTATCACAGTGTTTTTTGGTAAAGTAGAAAGAACACTGAATCTGGAGTTAGGAAATAAGGGTTTGACTTTTAGGCTGCATAATCCTGTGCCAAATCACAACCACTTTGAGATTGTTTTCTCATCCATAAAATGATGATGCTATTTAAGCTACCTACCTCATGGGCTTACTGTGGGGATGTTATTTTGTAAACCTTAAAGTGCTACATAATTGTGTTCTCGCTATTCTGCAATGATCTAAAGGGGTGTCTTAGAAAAAGACATTAATATTCATTCTCTGCAAGGATAACATTAGCAGTTAAAGTGAACATTCCATTTGTCCTAAGAACTATTTATAATGGACTTTTGATACAGCTCAGAGTTATAGCAAGCATACATTAGCAGATTTCTTTTATTTTCTTTGGTTTAGGTAGAGTACTATGTGAACTTGGAAATGCTTTCTTTATTCAAAATTCGCTGAAAAACATATTTTCCTGGCATTTCCACAAGTTATTTTCATACACAAAGTTATTTTCTTCTCGTATCTAAATTAAATAATGCATAAATATTAGTTTTTATGGAAATATCAGAATTTCTTGGAATTTCCTTGGGGGAGAAATACTATTGAAAAGTATTTTCCTCTAATTCTAGTGGTTGGGGATCAAACTAACCAACTCATATTTTAGTTTTTAAAAGCATAGCAAATTCAACTATTGAAATTATTTTTCTATAACTAAGAAAACACTTCAGTCTTGATAATGGGGCATAGGAATTTCAGTTACCAAGAAATAAATGTAGTTTCTTACTTAATAATTTGTACTTTTTGTATAGCCCTGTGTGGATATTTAAAGAATTGTGTGTGGTGCCTGTGTGTATACTCACACATATATGTGAGTACTTTCCAGTCATATTACAATGGTTTCATCTCCCCTAATCCAAAATTCCTATCCAGAGAAACCAAAAGAGTACCTTGAATCAATACTGGCTTAAACACGAAACACTTTGGCCTATCTAGAGATTTTGTAGATTTGTGTTATCGAAAAGGGTCTGTTGAGCATGAGAAAAGAACTGTTTGATGTGCATTCGTCCTTCATTGCCAAAGAAGACCATACCATCAGAAAATTAATGATATGACTTGCACTTGACTTTGTTTTGAGTGAGGGAGGGCTGTGCATGTCACCAGCCTTACTTCTCCTCCAGAGCCATCTGAGTCCAGTGACCAAATATTCATCAGGATGACTGGAGATGACCCAGTATGAGGCAATTGCCCAAGGTCACACAGCTAGTGAGTGTCAAGTGTCTGAGGTGAGATTTGAACTCAGGTCCTCCTGACTCCTGCACTGGTGCTCTATCCACTGCCCACCTACCTGGCCCTACTATTTGATGTATAATGAGGAAAGATACCAAAGTCAATTGAAAGAAATAGAAACCATTTGAACACATTTATAAGAAAGTGGACCACTCAATTAGTTAACCTCAGTTAATTTTCAAATCTCTCCAAAGTCCTGACTAGGGCATCATTGCTCCCTGCTTTCCCAAAGACATATATCATCATTAAATCTACATTGCCTTTATGGACCAACTTACCTATCATAACAAGCTGAAGTGGAGTTTTGAATAGCAAAAGCTCTTATATCTCCAAATCTTAAAGTTAGGGAACATCAAAGCTAAATTCCACCACTCTATTTTCAGAGAGAAACAGGGAAAGTAAGAAGCTGATTAACAACTAAGTTTATCTGTATGGTACCAAAGTATCTGGGTATAACTGCTGGGGGAAGAAAAAAATTATTGTGAGGTCTCTTGGGTGAAAAAACATTGAACTTGTAACTAAAATACCTGAATAGAATTTACTCATCATAAATTTGAGACCTCTTTGTTTTTGTTTTCTCAACTATGTAGCCAGAAGGTGGTAGGGGTCATAGGAAGAGGGATTCATGCCATGGATCATGTGCTGAATTATCCTGACAGTGTTTGAACATATTATGGTCCAGGGACGAAGAATTTATTCTTTAAGATGAAAAAGTAATGCCTTTATTGACTGGAAGAGACATTGACTCAATGGAACTTAAAATGGGAGTGTCTTTCTCTATTTCCCCACTTGCCAAGAGGGATTTCTTCATACCTCTCCCTGGACCAGTGGGGTAGTGACATGATAACTTTCCCTTAACCCAAAATCATGGCAGTTATAAACACAGAGCCACTAGCTCACATGTCCTACCTAGGGAAGCCTAAGTCTTGGTTTAAGGTTCCTCTTTTGTGCTGCTTTCCGAGTGAATAGATAGTTATCTTGAGATGACAGTTTCATCTGTGTAAGCAACAGGTCCTTAATATTACCTAACTGGCAGCAGGAGGAAGGAATTTCTCTAGCTACATATTTCTAGGAAAAAGTGACCACAGATAAGATGAGGAGTTCTAGACTTGCCAGAAGACATGAACTTGGAGAAAGTTGTACAGTGCAAAACTGAGGTGAAATGTAAAATGTTAACTTATTAGTCCTGCAAACTGCTTCATGTTCTTATGTTTAACTCTCTCTCTCTCCCAAAAGAGTGCATAGCAATTGTTACATCATTATTGCTGCTATTTAAGCATTTTGCCAGCATGTACTTTGTGAATCCCTTATGTTAAGTATATCATTTGTGTGGAAGAAAGAAGTAGAATCCAATACCTCATTTGCATTGTACTTTTTCTGCTTCCCCATTTGGGGGAGACTCTAAAAATGAGCCAAAGCTGAATTTCTGTAATTTTCTTAAGAGATCTAGAGGGAATCATGAAGATCCTAACCCCTCACTTTAAAGGCCAGACTCCTCCAAGAATGAATTCAGTTCATGCATGCTAGAGCTAGAAGGGGTCCTTCAATATAGAAGAAGAGGGCAAGAGCCCCAGCCATCCTGGTCCTTCAATATAGAAGAAGAGGGCAAGAGCCCCAGCCATCCTGGGTCCAGCATTCAGTGGCTCTTATTGTGAAATGTATAAAATATGGGAGTCTGATTATGTGATATCTACAGCTCCTTTTGGCTCTAATACCTATAATTCTATAGGGAAAAATAGATCTTTCTATAAATTAATTTCACATCTTTAGATGGTGGCACCATATCCAAAAACCATCTTGCCTTCATCATAGTTCTGACCAAAGGGTGTTTCCTTTGTCATTTTCTATCTATTTTCTCTTTGAGTAGGACTGTTCTCCATCATTTTTGCTTCCTCTCTAGGTCAAGAGGCATGTTCTCCATGATTTCTTAAGTTCATAGAACTTTTCTCTATGACTTTTTTCTTTCTATATAAATCAAGAGACATTTTCCCCATCATTTCCTAGAGCTTCCATCCAATCATCTCCTCTTTTATAGATGATATTTTTCTCTATGGTTTTATTTCCTCTCTAGACCAAGTATGGAACAGTGACTTGGAATTCTGACACCTTACAAATTTAGATGGGCACAGAGGAATTACAAGGACAATTAATCAATTAAGATTTGCAAAACATATGCTATTTGTTAGTTATTGTGCTAAGTACTAAAGACATAAACACACACACACAAAAAAAAGAAACCTCCCCTGTCCTCAGTATGCTGTGAAAGAGATCTTCTATCGAATGTCTACATGTTGTTCTCTGACCAAAAATGTGCCTCTGTAAATGAAGTATTTTTTCTCTAGATTCTTCAGGAGTCAGCAAACTATATCCTGGGAACTAAATCTGTCTACTAGTTGGGTTAGCATGGCCAATGAAACTTCTGAAACACAAAAATACAAATTTTCATCCCTTTGGTATCATTAAAAACCTCATTAAATGATAGGACTTGTGTTTTCCCCAAAATATGCTGGTATCACATTTGCTTTGGGAAAAAAAAATCTTTAAGTATAGAGGATAGTCATTGGCCCTGCCCAGAGAATGATTTATTTCAATTAATTAAATTGGTAACTACTTTCAAAAACTAGAGAAATGGGCACCACGGAAATTCATTGATATCACGAACACTTATAATAGAGAGTAGAGTTTTCCTCCTTCCCCTTATCTCCTTAATTTCCAATATTGTCTTGTTGAAAGAGATGACATCTCACAATTCAATCATCAATATTTATTAGGTAATTGATAAAAAATAAAATAACAAATAAGTATTTATGCCAGACACTGTGCTAATTTCTGGGGCTACAAACAAAATGAAAGAAATAATACTTGTTCCCAGTACCCTGAGAGTCTAACCTAATCTGCAAGCTCAAAGAGAAGACAGAAAAAGAGGGTGTTTCAGTGGGGAAAGGGCAACCCCAGAAGAGAGTAAAGCCCCTCAAGATCTCTTAGGGACCATAAGGCATGGAGATGATGGGCCCAGAGGTTCACCATGAGGAAGAAGCATGTTCCCCAGATGTTGGCACAAGGTAAAAGTCCCAGTCATCCGAACTTAATTACAACTTTGATGATAAGAGTTCAACCACATGGAGAGCTTTAAAATTTACAAAGGGGATGCATTCAGTTCAAAAGGCATTTAATAAGGAATTACTGATCTATATCTTGCCACTGGATCCAGATGGCTCCAGAGGAAAAAGTAAGGATGATGACTTTGCACAGCCCTCCTTCACTTAAATCCAATTCACTTGCACATCATGGCATCACCTCCTCAATGTCATGGTCCTCTTTGAGAATAAGGACAAACAATTGCAAATATGTGGCAGGCACATTTCTAGATGCCGAGAAAAAAAGACAAATACTAAGCAGGCCCCACCTTAAAGGAGCATTCTATGGAAAGGGAAAAGGAGAATGGTAGAGAGGGAGGAATAGAGAACAACATTTATATTGAAAATGGAATAAAACTATATGTAAAAAGAGTTTGAAGGATAGAGGACTAGTCTAATATGAAAAGCTGTTTATTAACAATAGAACAAGGATGTCATAAAATGCAATGGAATGGGAAAATACAGCAGTATAAAAATAATAAAGGGATGGGCTAGCATAGTTGGGTATGAGTGAGCAAGACGTGGTGGACAGAGGAGGTAGCTTCAGCCCAGGCATTCCACAATTCAGCATTGTAGGAATTCTGACTCAGGCCATCAGACTGTAAATTGTCAGGTCTTCCACAATAGAATGTGCAATGTTGATCTGATTTTAATTCCCTGAGCAAAAGATGACATCAGAAGGATGAGAGGGCATAGGGTAACTTGAGGTGGTGGAGCAAATGCTTAGTCCTTGGTCCTGCCTGATGGTGAAGGCAGTGATTGGTAGAAATCCTGGAACCTGGCCTCCAATCATCAGAGATACTCTAAATTTTCCAATTCAAAACATACCCTCAAAGCTGTTTGAATAAGTTTTCATATACAGGAATCTTTTCCAAAGAAACCAACCAACTCTGTCAGTAAATAATATTAACATGAATACATCTTCATAGCCTGCAAAAAGAAAACCTTCATTACATTTTCTCCTTTATCTGAAAGTAACGGTGATTGCCAACTGGGTGGCTTTTATACCATCCCTAAAGCAGCATTAGAGCAGTATACCCCTGTAAATAAAAAAGCAGATTTGATACTCACCCTTCCAGACATCCTGACATCACTCCCTACTGGGGCTATATAGCAGAGCAAGTATGGGTTGGAGCACTCTCTCCACAAAAAAAATCAACTTGTGAATAGAGAGAGAACCCACGGGGGCTGTGTCAGCCCATGTTTAAGTTCACTGTGCCCCTCTGCACTGGAGTTGAGTAGAGAGAAAGACTCACCATGTTACGAAGGAATAAATCCTCATGAATTAATTTTTTTTTTGGCTGGTAATGTCCCACAAGAAAATTTTCCATTTCCCTCTGCTCTTCAGTTCTTGTGGTTTTAACAGAAGTGTGTGTGTGTGTGTGTGTGTGTGTGTGTATGCACGCGTGCATGTGCATGAATGTCATTTTTTTGTATTAGCTCTATATTATTGATGTCATTGGTTTGTTGCTATCAGACTACTTGTCAAAAATTTAAAGCTGAGGGCATGCCCTACTAAAAGGAGATTTTGCTTTTATACTCCTGTTTCAGATTCCACTTCTGTAATATAGATAGCCTTGCAGAGGATGATGAATCTTAATGATTACGGGGCATATTCAAGTTAGTGAGGTCTTATGAAAATAAGACCAGTTTGGAACTCAGATGCTGAATGACCAAGATTTTCAAGTCACAAGAAATAGGAAATTAAGGGATTTATCTAAGGGAAATAAACAAAGTCCAAGCCAATAAACCTTCTGGTACTTCCCCTCATGCTTCAGCAGTATTTAGAAAACTGTCCACTGGCGATTCTTGAGCAGGGCCCCTTTGGCTCGGGCAGGATCCCACCATTGATACAGATCCAATCTTCCTGATGTTCCATCACCCGGTAAAATGCAAGCCATCAAAAAGATCCTCTTAACTACTGATAATCCGGAGAGGAAAGTAATCGTCTCTTATGAGGGAAAATTGTCACTATTAAATTAGTCCCAACAGAGGAGAACATTACAAGAGGAAAAGGTCCAAGAATATAGGAAGAAGCAATGTGATAGAAAAGAAAATTCCCTGGATTTTCTAGTCAGAAAAATTAGATTCTAAACTAGTGCCTTCCTGGTTATCTCATCCTGGGCAAGCACTTTAACCTTTCTGAACCTGATCTCCCTCCTGAAAGATAAGGATGTTACCATTCAATTTCACAGGATTCTTGTGAGGCAAATGCTTTGTAAACCTCAAAGTACTTTGTCAATGTGAGCTATCATTATTAATTATATAACTATTAATTCTTTATAGCTTCATTCAAATTCAATATACACAATAGAGAGTTGGACTGAGCCATTTGCCTATTAAACTAACCTCTTTCATCTAGGTGAACAGCCTCTTGTGCAAGGATCATTCAAGCAATACCGAGATATTTGGTGACCTGTGATTTCACAGGCGTGGACCCACTGCAAAACTGTAGATGACAGCTCATGTCTTCATAGGTTTCTAAGAATATCTTGGTTAAACAATTCATGGGTACATTGATTCAGAGCTGGGCAAGTCCACAGGTCCTCTGTTCCAACATATTCATTAATCAGATGATGAGCCTTCCTAAATTTAGCCTTTCAACAAAAGACCCACTGCCCATCCCTATGATTCTACTAAGACTCTTTCCATCTTTGGATGACCAGCTGAAGTTTGACTCCACTGACATAGCCTTTAAGAATGTAGGTTCGCTTTCACCCATCAAAGTTTACACAGTTAGTTAATTGCAAAGCAGAACCCTGACCTCATAGCTTCTGAGTCACCAACTGGTCCTGTGTGAAAACAAGACCTCACTAGCTTGATCTGCTTATTCACAACTTGGAAAAGAAAGGGATGAGAGGCGAAAGTGACGAGAAAGACAGAGAGAAACAAATGGATAGAGAACATTCTTTGCCTAAATCCAAAATCCTGTAAGCAAGTGTGCTATATCAGAGTCTGAAGATCAAGGTTCAAATTTTAGTATATTCTGAGGTAGAAGGACAAAAACCTGAATGACTTATAAGGTTTAGAGTTGAAACAGACCTTAGATGTCCTTTTGTCCATCTTTTTGATTTTATAGGTTAGGAAAATGAGACTCAAAAGAGTCAGATTACTTGCCCAAGGTCAGATATGTTGTAAGGCACAGAGTCTTCACATAATCCTCAGACTTCAAATCTAATGCTCTTTCCCACTAGACTACGTTGCCTTTCTTAAAATATTTTCTAAATTATTTCTTTACCCAAACTTAATGAAATATCCTAAGCAGGATTTCTATTTCATAGTATTAATTCTATCATATTTACTAAAATTTACTAAACACCTTCCACCCTTGTGTTTCTTCCTTTATTTGTACTTTCTACATGTCAGTGAATCTATTACATTAATAATATGTGTACTTCCCCCATTAACACAAAACAAAACTCCTCCATACACCTTCTTAGCTTGGGTAATTCCTGTCCATGTTCTTTCATAGATCGTTAGCAATAGAAATAACCCAATATGCTGGAAATCTTCTTACAGATTGTATTATATTTCATGATTATAGGCTGTCCATCTTCCAGAACCACATTTAGGAATTTTTGCACCCAGAGCAAAAGACAGAAAAAGTGTGCTCAGTTGTAGGGAGAGAAGAAATATGTGTGGAGGCAAATATCTTCAGACACTAGTTTGAAGTGGGGTGGAGGGGTGGGGCAGGGTTAGGACAGGATGAGGTCACCTTTGTCAAGTATCTTGACAGATTTCTAGTTTAACTAGTTAATTTCACTAAATATTATTTAGGCAATTGGTGACTTGTTCAGGTATCCCAAAATGGCAAGAATTGAGGAAGGTATGACCTTTCTCCAACTACAGTACTATCTCTTTCACTTTCGCCACTCCATTCACCATGCAGATGTCTCTAGGTACCATTTCACCTTTGTAGCAATGGGATAGAGGAAGCCAGACCCAGCCAAGAAGTAGAAAAGGGGCTGAGACCTCTTACTCAGGTGTGAAGGTAGTGATAGTCAAAACTTATTGAAGTGATGCCAGTTAGATGCCCCTCTTATCCTTCTCCCTGCAGATACCACATGCTCAGGTGGTCACACCCCTATACTGTATGAATGGGAGGGGATGGAAGAAGGACGTCATCATCATTCAGCAAGTAGGTCTTCACTCTCTACTCCTTACCTGTGGTTTCTTTCAGGATACCTGGTCAGGACCCTTGCAAGACAGACAAGGGTGTGCACTCAGAATAGCAGCATCTTCTCTTCTAATTAGATGCCCTCTCCCACCTTCTTTGAAGTTTGATGATGATGAGTTGACTTTTGCCTTTTCTCCTTTTTGGAGTGTATGGATTGTATCTAATTAGACTGTATCACTGGTTTTTCAATAACTTTGAGAATTTTTCTTGCACAATTTCCTGCAATAAAGATGTCAGATTTCTTTCTTCTTGAACACCAGTAATTCTTGTATCACCCCTCCTTGCTCTGTTCCACAGAGTTATCAATCTCATTACTTTTCTTTCAAATTTTTGAGTCATTATGTTTTCTAGGTTTTCTTTTTGTCTGTTATTGTTCCTTTTTCCACTCTTTCTTTAAACAAAATAAAGCTAATATTCATTTTTTCCAGTGATGTTTTTACACTTCCTCTGACACTTTCAAACTCTAGTTTTGATTTTCACAGAATCAAAGAATTTTTAGAGATGAAAGAGACCTTAAAGATCATTTAGTCCAACTGCTTCATAATTCAGGTGAGGAAACCTGAAGCCCAATGAGTGACTTATCCAAAGTCACACAGATATGAAATTGCGGAGCTAGATCCACACTCAGGTTCCAGTGGTCTTCTTACTACTTCTCTTCTCTCTGAATACCCTGCACACTACCATTTCATAAACTAGTAGAACTGTGGAGTAGGAAGGGATTTATCTCATAGGGCATTTTTTGCTGTTTGTTATTGAATTCTTTAAGTCATGTCTGACTCTTCCTAAGCCTATTTGGGGAGTGGTTTGCATTTCCTTCTCCACCTCATTTTACAAAGGAGCACCTGAGGAAAACAGGGTTAAGTGATTTGCCCAGAGTCACACAGCTAGTAAGTTTCAGAGATCAGATCTGAACTCACAAAAATAAGTCTTTCTGACTCCAGACCCAGCAGTCAATCCACTGTGCCACCTCGCTGCCCCGTAACATATCTAACTGAATCAAATCATTGTTTGGATGAATATGCCTTGTGCATCATACAAATATGGACTTGCAATAAGGAATGTATCCTTGGTTGATATCTAAGATTTGTAAATGCTCACACACCTGGTTTAAAGAATTAGTTGAATATCTATTATTGAAGATCCTCAAGCAGAGGCCAGACTACCACGTGTTCGAAATGTTAAAGGGAGTGTGTGTTAAGGTGTGACTTAGAACTGAAGGCCTATGAGGTGTTTTCCAGAATTGAGATGATTTGGGTCTAGCATTTCACTTTATACCTAACTTTTCAAAGTGTCTGCTTTGAGAAATGAGGGATGCCTGTAATATTTTCATTAAAATTGTTTTTACTTCATTCATAGAGAACTTTCAAATGTCCTATAGATTGTCCGTGTCCCTTGTTTGCTGAATGCTAATGCTTGAGCCAGAGGGTCAGCAAATAGGGAAAGAAGGTCTATTTTGCAACTTGTTTTCATTTCTGGTACGTGGTAGTGGCAAGGATTGAATTAATGACAAGGAGGAGGTAATGAGATTATTTGTGGATTCAATTTTTAAAATGCTCTCAAGGATAATAGAGAGCTAAGGAGGTAGACATGTATGTGTCCGTGAAACACAGCTCAAGTCTGATAAAGCTCCCAAGGTTCTGTGTCAAGTGACTTTGAGACATGAAAACCAGGCAAATTTTTACAGTATTGAATATGATATAATAGCATGGATTTTAAGGATGTCAGCCCTTTTTGGTGTGATTTAATACAGCCTACTTAAAAGAGAAAATAGGAAATCTATGTGAATGGTTTCCAGCTGTCATCTCCAATTTGCTATGACAGCCCATGATACAGGAAGCTGTCTGTGTTATTGAGCAGTTTTGACTGTCTCAAAAAAAGAGCTGATTTGAATTTGTTCTCTCTCTCTCTCTATCTATTTATCTATCTCTCTCTTTCTCTCTGTCTCTCTCCCTCTCTCCCTGCCATTTTCCAGTTCCTCTAACTCCAATGAAAAAGGGAAATCTACCCAAGATGATTCTGATTTTTTTCTTTTTAAAGTTTTTTATTGTGAATTTTAAATTGTCAGTAAACATGAAAATTTCAATAAACAAAGAAAAGCATAAAAGAAGATTTTATATGGAAATGTGAGCTGTTGCATACAGTATGTTTATGTATAAAATTGTATATTAAATTTAACATAATCCTAACAAAATTGCCCTCCCTGTCTGTGATCCTCTTTGAACATTTTTGCTCTCTTCTGTGTATTTTTTTAAAAGTTTCACTGAAGTTCTTTCCTTTATTACCCACTACTACCCCAATCCCAATACATCAATCAAACAGAAACCTTCCTTTGTAATCAATGAGTATAGGCAATCAAGACAAATAACACATTGGCTAAAAAAAAGCTGCTAGGAAAACTAGGAAGCAGTCTTATACCAATTAGCTTTAGCACACCATCTTAAACCATATACAACAATAAGTCACAAATGAATATATAACCTAAATATGAGTATTGTATTTTGTCAAGACCCTTTCCTGCACTTATTAATATAATAATGTGATTTTTATTGTTTTGCTACTAAGATGATTTATTATGTTTATAATTTTTCTCATGGTAAAAAACCCTGAAATCATATTATAACCCCAATCTAGTTATACGTACCCATCTTGTAAATATATTCTCATTGCCTTCTTTGATAATATTTCATTTACTACTTTAACATTAATATTCATTAAATAAAGTGACCTATGGTCTTCTTTTCCTCCCTCATTTCTCCCTGGGTTAGATATCAAAACATAGCAGTTTTATAGAAGTAGTTTGGTAAAATGCCATCTTTCTCTATTTTAAAAAAATGTAATTTTCATTTATAAATGTAACAGTTCCTGAAAGTTTGGGTTTTTTTAACTTCTCTTTTGGGTATTTATCAATTTCTTTTTTCCAGGGTTGTGTTATTTAAATTCTCTCATTCTTGTTCTGTGAACAAGGGTTTGAGGTTTTTTTTAAATTAATTTTAATGAAATTGTTGGGATTTGGGCCTATAATTGGGCATAACAGTTTCTAACAATTTCTTTTATTTCATTATCAGTTATGAATTCTCTTTTTTTATTTTGGATTTTGGATTTTTCACTTTAAAAAAAATGGTTTGCCTATTTACAAAAAAAACCTGATTCCCAGATATCTTACTCAACTCAGTACTTTTTTTGCTTAACTCTTCTTCAATTTTTTTTTTTCTGTTTTTTTTGAGGGGAAGAATAGATTATTTCTACTTTTCTAGGTTTTTTTTTTAGTTGTATATCTAGTCAATGATCTATTCTTTCTCTTTTTCATCATTGAAAGCTTTTAGACATAAGTTTACCCTAAGATCTCAAAAGTTTTTGCATGTTGTCTCAGTACTGTCATTATTTTTGAAAAAAAATATTTACCTATGATTTGTTCTTTAACCCATATATTGTGTTAAATTGTATTGCTTAGCCTTCATTTAAGTTTTAACCTTTTCTTCTAATTACCTGTATAGGTTGCAATATTCATTATGTGGTGGTTAGTATAGAATATGCCTACTCTTTCTTTGTCATTTTGCAATTATTCATGAGTTGTTTTATAACTTAAGCCAAAGTTAATGGTTTTAAATATACCATCATGTCAATCTAAGAAACATGAACATTCCTCTCTATTCCAGTCACATAATCATGAGAAGCCTATCATATCTAACATTTATAAAATTTCACTGATATCTTTAAATTTTTTCCTAATTATATTTTTGTTATACAGCATCTGACACATAGTAATTACTAATAAATGCTTGTTGACTGATGAATGACTGATTGGTTCAATTCAACTAATTCTAAATAATACACATTGAAGTGTCCAGTAAATATTGGTTTCCTGTATATTTCTTCTTAGATGTAATGTTATTCCATAAATACACACTACATATAATATATGTATATATGTGTGTGTGTATGTATCTGCACATATATATGGATATGGGTCTATAAATATGTACATATGTATACATATATATACACACACACAACATTGGTATTATTTCTTTATGTACAGTGCTTTTGATCATAATGTAGTTTGCCTAAAACCTCTTTTAACCACATCTATTTTTATTGATGCCATGTTGAAAATCATGATTGCCACCCCCAATTTCCTCATTTTCTGAACTTAATTGAAACAAAATAGATTATGCTCCAGCATTACATTTTACCTCAGTCTGAATCTTTAGTTTTAATTTTATCTCATTAAATTGTGAATTCTAATCTATTCTACTATGCTCCTCTATTTTATGAGCGAATTCCTCCTCATTAATATGATTGTTAATTGTGATTTTCCCTCTGTTATATCTTAAAACAATTATTTTCTCTCTTTAACCCCTTCCCCTCTTCACAAAGACAAAAGGTACTAAAGTAAAGGGAATGATCTAATCATCACTAGTAATCTATGTCTGATCCTGTCCTGTGCCCCTCTTCTCTTTGCCCCACCCAGACTCAAATAAATACTTTTCACAATTTCTAGCCTTTTAATTGCCATTTTATGATCATCCCTCCCTCGTTGAAAGGTTTTTTACTATGATCTCCCTGTTTCTAATTTCCCTCTTTGAACACTTCTATCTCTTTGTCCATGCCCTTTTTTCTGTTGAATATATGTTTTTATAAGCCAAACTTTTTCTATATGTTTATATGTGAGCATTTAACTCTCCTTTGTCTAATTCCAATAAAAGAGAGGTTCATGAGATGCCAAAGGTCATCCACTGCATTCTGGGTCATCACCATTCAACCTGACTGTCTTGCCACTGGAAGAGAGGGTAAGACTGATGACTTTGTGCAACTCTGCCTCAATTGAATCCAGTTTGAACATAAATCAACACCTCACCCTATGGTGTCAATTGGTTCTCTTTGAAAATAAACAAAGAACAAGAACTTCCCCACTCCGAATTCCACTTTTTTTCTGAATTCTTCTAGGGCACCTAGAATGTGAGAAATTAAATTGCTCCCTCTTATTTCTCATTTATTTTCTCCAGTATTTCTGCTGGTATCCCTTTTCTTTCTTCTTTTACAGGCAAAAAAACAAAGCAAAACTATACTTTATGACCCTTAAAGATGGTGGGATTCTGAATGTCACCTGTCCCTTTTCCCCTATTGGAATGCAAACACTTGATCATCCCTTGTTATCTTCACATTTGCCTGTTTAGGTTATCTTGTTTCCTTCTATGTGCATTTCAAAGACTCTCCTCAGCTATGGTCTTTCATTACGAATACTCAAAAGTCATCTATTCTATGAAGGTTTCACTTCCCCCCACATTTTTGTGCTTAGGGTTATAAGTTGCCTTGGTTGTGAAGCTTCATATTTTGCCTTTTGTTATGTCACATTACAAGATTTCCTCTCCTTATAGTAATTGCATGATAGTCTTATGTGATACTGACAGTGACTTGTCATTTAAACTCTTCATGGCTTTTTTTATTGCTCAGTTGTTTTCAGTCTTTCCAACTCTTCATGACCTTGTGATTTTCTTAGCAAACATGGTGGAGTTGTCATTTCCTTCTCCAGCTCATTTTATAGATGAGGAAACTGAAGCAAAAAGAGTTAAGTGACTTGCTCAGACTCACACAGATTGTATCTAAGACCAAATTTGAACTCAGAAAGATGAGTCTTTTTCACTCCAGACCTAGCATTCTACCTTCTGTGCCACTTAGCTAACTCAACATATCTACTTGCAGTTACTTTACTTGACCTGGAAGCTCTGATTTTGGATTATGACATTCCTGGAGGTTTTTAATCCAGAGTTTCTTTCAGGGGATTGCCAATGGAGTCTTCCTTTTTTCCATTTTGCCCTTTGGTTCTGATAAATCTAGAAATTTTTCTTTCATTATTAAATGAAACATCATATCTAAATTTTGTTTTAATTTGGTCATGTTTTTCAGAACTTCTGATGATTCTTTGATTTATACCTCTTAACCAGATTTCCAGGTCAGTTGTTTTTTGTTAGGAAATACCTTCCCTCTTCTCATGGGGCAGCTATATGGTGCAGTGAATGGAGCACTGGGTTTAAAATCAGGAAGACTCATCTTCATGACCTCAGATACTTGCTAACTCTGTGACCCTGGGCGAGTCACTTAAACCTATTTGACTCAATTTTCTCATTTATAAAATGAGCTGGAGAAGGAAATGGCAAACCACATCAGTATCTTGGCCAAGAAAGCACTCAAATGGAGTCACAAAGAGTCAGATGTGACTGAAACAACAAACATGGAATCATTGAGTTTTCTTTGCTGTATTCTATATTTCAGGATGTCCATTATTTTGAGTAAGCTTTTCACTTTTTATATATTAACATGTTTACTGTAATTATGATTTTTCCCTCAAGAAACTTAATTTCATTTTTGGATTCTTGCTTAATGTCTTTCATCTGCTTTTGTAGTCCTTATGGCCTAATAGTTCTCTTTTTTTTTGCCCCTAAGTCTCTATTTGTACTTACAAAGTTAATTTATTTTTCTTGGCTTACCTCTGGAGTTTCTTTTAACCCATAGAATTCCTCTATTATTTTAAAATGATTCAATTCTGTTTTTACCTCCCAGTAGGGATGCTGCTACTATCATATTATAATGCTCAGTATGATGTAAGGATGAATTTAACTACCTCCTCAACAAAGGCTCAGTTCCAAAGAGCTTTGATTCTGAAGGTAGAGAACCTGAATTCAAACTCTGTCATAAATATGTACCACCTGTGTGACCTTGGGTAAATCATTTAATTTCCCTGGGACTAAGCTTCTTCAACTGTAAAATGTGGGGTTGGGCTACATGTCCTCTAAGGCTGTTTATGGTTCTATATCTAGGATACTTTTTGCTGAAGTTCTTAACATTGTGTGTGTGTGTGTGTGTGTCTGTGTGTGTGTGTGAGACATACCTCTTTGAAAATCATGCAAATTCTATGGAGCCTTTCTCGCAATATTATTTTTAAAGATTGAAGGTAATCCTAATTTCAGCTATAGGTTAGTGAAAAAAAGATGTATTTTTTTTGCAATCCAAAGACACAGACCTCCTGAATTTTATCTGTGTAATCCTTGGGCATCCATTGACTTCAGGTTGAGAATTCTTAATCTAGTAAATGAATTTTTACAAAGAATTTTCTCCAATATTATAAAAAAGTCAATAGAATAAATAAGATTCACTTTATAGTAATATAATGGGATTATACAATAACTTATATAGTAATATATAGATTACATAGCAACATAATAGGATTTTTACTTTATAGTAAATTCTGCTAGATTATGTGTATTCCCTGAAAGGATGAATAACTTTTTAGGGTGTCTATTTCTTCATCTTTAAAATGAGAAGAGAGAGCTAAATAATCTTTAATGTTCTTTCTATCTCTAGTGCTCTATAATTATTTCATTCTATGTATAGAACTATTCAATTCAACATTATAACTGGTTTCATTAAAACACAATTTTAGATGAAATTATACTCCGGAGATTATTGTCTCCATAAATACAATCATCCCTGAGCAGCCAAGGCTCAAATACTCAAATGTATTTGTGATCTCATCAATGTGGATGTTTCCTCCAACACAACAGAGAGAAACCTATCCAAACAGAACCTCGGGTTCCATGTGGTGCTCTTCTCCACCCAACCTATACATCCTGGAATGAAGAGAGGGGTCTTGGACAACCAAGCAATTTTTCTTCTCCATTTTTCATTTGTCCACTTTGCTTCCCAGGCTTCTCCCATGCACCCTATCCTCTCCTTTTGTGGAAGTCTTTCAGTCCAAAGTCATGAGAACTTGGGACTCTTAAAGAATTCTTGCCTATCCATAGGAGTTTTCTGCCTACAAGCTTTCTGTGGTAACAACTCTAGGGAAGGGGTGGTCTACAATCTGAGATGAGGAGTTACAAAACTAAAGAAATTTTCCAATTTTCATTGGCTTCAGGGTATATCCATTAGTTTAGCTAAATACCAATGAGTGAGAATTTAGGGACAGGCTCACCTAGGACTCCAAGTTCAGTGCTATGAAGTAAGTTACCCAGGGACAGAAAGTTATGTGGCAAAGCACAAGGGGTTCTAGACCCATGGACTTCAATAACCATATGGCATAAGTAGAAGAGGTGATATCCCCATCTAGAATGAAGATTTAATAATTATAATGATATTTGCATAATATTTTAAGGCTTGCAAATTGCTTTAAAATATTCTCTCATTGATTCCTCACCATAATCCTGGGAGTTAAGTATGAGTACCATCCTCTTCTACAGATGAGGACAATGAAGCAATCAGTGGGTAAGTGATTTGCCCAAGGTAGTGTCTAAACACAGCTAGTAAGTGTCTAGATTGGATTTGTACTCAAGTCTACACCATGGACTTGGGTATACCCACTCTACTGCCAATAAATTCCTCTATATAGTTGAATTTTTCATTAACACTCCTGCTTCTCATCCACTAAAATGAAAGGTTCTGTCAAGTTGAAGCATTTCAAAGAAGATTGATCCAAATGGAGAGGATAACCCCAAGTCAGAAGGATTGAAGTTGTCCCAACTTTGCTGTTTGTGTGACCATGAGTAAATCACTTAATCCATGAAGTGTGTGTTCGTCCTTCGTTGTCAAAGAAGACCATCAGAGAAATGATGACATGATACACTTGACTTTGTTTTGAGTGAGAGAGGACTGTGCAGGTCACCAGCCTCACTTCTCCTCCAGAGTCATCTGAATCCAGTGACCACATCAGGATGACTGGAAAAGACCCAGGATAAGGGAAATTGGGTTAAGTGACTTGCACAAGGTCACACAGATAGTGAGTGTCAAGGGTCTGAGGTGAGATGTCAATTCAGGTTCTCCTGACTCCTGCACTGGTGCCCTATCCACTGCACCATGTAGCTGCCCCAGTCCATAAAGTATTCCAATAGGGATGAACTGGACTTAACTGACAAATAAAGATTACTGGATTTTTGAAGAGAGAATGCTGTCTACAACCTAAGCTTCTGAAAACATTATTGAAGGCAGAATAGATTTTGGAGGACTGAGATTCCACAACTGGACCTTTCAAATTTAAGACAAAAGAGCTAGAAATGAGGTTTCTGTTAAACCCAAAACTGAGCAAGAGGAAAGCTAAACAGATGTAAGATTCCATTTACTCAGAGATCTCATTTCTGGAGCAATGGCTGAACAAACCAAGGTATATGAATATAATGGAACATTATTTTGCCAAAAGAAATCAGAAATGTAGGAAATTCAGAGCAACATGGGAAGACATATGAATGAATTCAGCATAAATTAATCAGAACCAAGAAAATAACATGCAAATCAAAGACCACTTAAAATGAAGTCAGATGCCTTTATAATTGTCTTGGATTCAGAAAATAAATGAGAAAATGCACTTCCTTCCTTTTGATGTCAAGGTGGAGGACCCTGGTTTCTGAATGTTGCATAAGCTATGTGAAATAGTTGCTTTGTCAGTGGGACATGCCTATTTTTCTTTGTAAAATGGGAATTTCACTTTCAGAGAGTGGAGAGAAATGACTGACATAAAACCAAAAGTCATCAGTAAAATAAAACAAAAAGACCTGTATCCAAATGAATTAGGACTGAAAGTAACTTAAGGGGTTTGGAAAAAATGAGCATTTGGGTAACAATATGCCTCTTAGCTTTGTAATGTTACCATAGAGGGATACCATTGTAAACGCATTCAAAGGCACAGGAAGAAAGTGGAGCATATCTTCCTGGCCATACCTGCCCTCTCTCCTTCACTACTCACAGAAGTAAACTTGATCCCAATGACAAGCAGCCCACGCATAAGTGAGGTTCACACCACCCTGGAGACATACCAGATCTCTTCTCTTTCTCTACCTCCCTGCTTATCATCCTCCCCAAGTCATGAGTCCTACAGCACCATAAGGCTAATAGGGCAACTGTCCAAATGTGGTACTATGTGAGAATGGCTCTGGATTGTCCTCATTCTACCTTTCAAGTTTATTTTCTTAATCTCAAATAGTTGAATTTCAACCTATCTAATATCTTTTGGGTACTGCCTTACACTGATTCTATGTAAACAACTGGTTTTTAGTAAGAAATACAACAGAATCTGACCAAAGTACTGCACAATCAATACTTTGGTTCTGGCAGTGAATAACTATCTCACAGTCAATACTAGAATCTGGTCCAAGACACAGTATCATGTCTCCATTTTAAAGTATAAGAAATACATCCCCAGGCAATATAGCTAAACCTCCTACAATTTCTAACAAATTTGGAAACAGAAACTTCTTTCTGGCTCCAAATCACCCCACTAGTCAATACCTTTTCTGTTATATGTAAGAGAAATGTCCCCCATTTCTGGGGTTGTATTTTGTGTATATTGATCTCAATTTTCCTGATATGGTTAATATAGAATCAATATCTCATTGATGAAGGCATTCCTAAGCCCCAGAGACCAGCATCAGTCTTTGTGATATGTTTTGGTTCTGAGTAGTCATGAACTATACTACTTATGCTAGCCTGGAGGTGAATGATTTTCTTGATCATAAAAGTCACAATTTTCTGAATATTTTCAACTGTGTATGTGTGTTTCTCTGTGTGTGGTACATACGTATATATATATATATACATACATATGTGTGTGTATTTGTGTATATATATTCATATCTGTGTGTATATATGTATAGATGTGTGTGTGTTTGTGTATGCATGTATGTATGTATGTGATCAGCTACAATTACCTATGGCCTAATCACTTTATGAGTTTAATGTTCCTCTACATTCCAAAGATGTCAAGTTCAATTAAAGCACTGATAGTCTTTCATATATACTAAATCTGCCAGTTTCCCATTGAGATGACCAACAGAATAGGGTTGTGCTGCAAATCAATCTCCCCATCTCCAAGGTTCTCCTTCTATTTTTACCCACCACTGGAATTAGCCTGCATGACTCTCTCCAATGAAGGAGCCCTATGGTATTTTTATCCCTTGTGCCACAGGCTATAACCTTCTGGTACGATGAACAAAAATCTGCAAATCTCTTTAAGTGAGACACTTCCAAATCTATGTACGTGAAAAAGTACACCACCATCCCCCTTGATGTCAGAGCCATAAATCAGTAAGACAGGGCAACCTAGTTGGGTTCATTGCAGTTCTCTGGGAACTGTTCTGCATCGTGCCTTACACATCCTTCACAGTGATGATAAAGAGGTAATTCCTGAGAGGATGTGTAGTCAACACGTTCTCACAGGGTAAAGCTTCTACAGCCTGTGTTACTACTCCATTGTCCCATTGGGTCATATATTTGTGGAAGAGCCATATGGAGCAGGGCTTTTAATTTTTTTCCACTTGCAATCCCTAAATCAGAGACCCTATATGGGGTCATGTCCCACAGTTTAATTAGAGAGTATGGTCTTAAAAGATGGAAATTTCATAAATGGTTAAAAATCTTGTTGCCTAGACAATGCCATAGCTATTTGAACCATCTCCAGGAAATGAATATATATATACATATTCTGAATACATACATAGGTGGGACAGCTAGGTGGTGCAGTGGATAGAGCACCAGTGCAGGAGTCAGGAGGACCTGAGTTCAAATCTCACCTCAGACACTTGACACTCACTAGCTGTGTGACCTTGGGCAAGTCATTTATCCCCAATTGCCTCATCCTGGGTCATCTCCAGTCATTTTGATGAATATCTGGTCACTGGATTCAGATGGCTCTGGAGGAGAAGTGAGGCTGGTGACCTGAACAGCCCTCCCTCACTCAAAGCAAAGTCAAGTGCCCCTCATGTCATCATTTCTCTGATGGCATGGTGCAACGAAGCACAAACACACATACATAGGCATAGGAGCTCTGGGGAGTTGTAGTACTTTATAGAACACCAGTGCTAATACCAACCTAACATTATAGCTGTCATCTAGGGAAATGACTCCTATGGAGAAGGGCCTGGACATTCCCACCCACTTCAAACCAACTTCCCCACCAATCAGGCAAGTCAGCCTCGGTGAAACATAAAGACATCATGTGCCAAGCAAGTCAAATCATGACTACTATCTTGATCAGCAGGTCTGTCAAACACTGAGGGATATACTCCAGGCCTAATAGCCTTGGAAAGTGCAGTGTCCCACAAACCACATGACCTGTTTCCAGCCAAGCCCCCTTACAGCTAAGATTGAGTGGAGAAATTATTACAGAGAAGAGGTCCACCATCCTCATTCCCACTAGCAACACTTGCTGTTCAGCTGCCCCCATCAAGCAGATAGGCAGAGGAGCCCCAAAAGTGGCAGCAGCCCCAGCCCCACCTTCACCACTGGTACTGCTTCCAGCCCAGGACTCCTCATAGTCATCATATATGGAAACTGCTTCTGGAGAACAGGGGCCAGTCATCCTCACCAACTGCTGTCCAACTTCTACAGGCATAGCAAGCTATCCAGTCTAGATGAATAAAAAAAGCACCCTAAGGCAGAGACAGAAACTGTTATGTGCCAGTAGAATCAAATCACCACTACGACCACTACCTTAGCCACCATGTTTCCTCAGACCTCAATGAATATATCTCAGGACCCTGAACCTAAGAACCTTGGGAACAGTAATGCTTTTAGTTCAAGACCCATAGCAACATCCTGGAAAGCAACCCTTGGAGAGATACATCTTAACAACTGCTCCTGCAGGTGCTACAGTCACAGTTACTGAAGATCCAGGAAAATAAAGTTTTTGCCTCCAAAATCCTTGTCACTGTCAAATGGTTCAACATTAGAAACTGGTACATGCATACATGCATGTGAGTATATAAAGATATATGCATCTGTATAGATCATTGTGTTTACACACATCTATTTGGATATACATACATAAATAAATTTTGCATAATCAGAGTGTAACATGAGATATATGCATATGTGTATAAGTACATAGATATATATGCAGACATATCTATTTATGTATTATATATACACACATCTTTTATGTCTCTATCTGAAGGTTAAGTAGTATGTTTCACCATAAGTCCTTCAATCATGGTTGATCATTCCATTGGTTAGAGCCTAACTCTTTCAAAGTTGTATGTCTTTATAATATTGTCATCAATGTATAAATATTATCCTGGTCCCTTCACTCTATACCAACTCATACAAGTCTTTACAAGTTTCTGTTGAAAAAAATCCCCTTCATCATTTTTATGGCAAAATAATATTTTGCACCAGCACCTGTATTATAATTTGCTCAACCATTTCCCAGTGGTTGAAACTCAGATTCCCATTTTTTGTCATTGCAAAAAGAGATATAAATATTTTTGTATATCCTCCAATAGAAAGTCCTTCTCACAGTCAGGAACTAGGCTGTAAGATATTGGAAATCTATATCTGAGAACTGTGAATTCAGTTTGCCTTTCCTTTTATGAAACATTGTTATCCTATATTTAGCAACTGTCTATAATCGGGCATTACTGGCCTAATTGTCCTTGATACTTTTTCATTTCCTCTTATATATACTGCCTGGAAATTGTGCAAATCACACTTAGTTGATGTGCATTAACCTGGTGCCTCACCTTGCCATGGCTTATAACCAATGTTGATAAAGCTTTCCTTACTGACTTACATTCTAAATTGTAAACTGTGGTTCCATTTTACAATAATAGCTAACTGGTAACTTGGCTAAAGATTGACTAGATGAGGACAGGTTGCGAATTCCACACCTCTTCAAGGCATTGGATTTCCCTATTTGTTGGGTTTTGTTTTTTTTTTTGTTAACAGGTCAGTAAGAATTTTTATTCCTGTTTTGGTTTGTTTATTTTTTTCTTGAGTCAGCTAGTTCCCATTACTTTGAAGCCTATTTTACTTTAAATCCAGCTAACTCCAGAGAAGGATTATTTTTTTTTGTTATTATTATTTGGTGCCAGCAGATGTTTTGAAGTTGCATCCGCTGAGTGAACCAGTTTAACTACTTTAACTGAACTGTTTTTGGGAAGGTCTGCCTGAATTATCTCCTTTTTGACTGTCATGGAAGGTTTGTCTGAATTATTCGTATTGTCCGTCCCAAAAAGTATGTGATTCTTTAAGATCTGGAAAACCTTTGCCTGTCTTCAGTGAGACTGTACCATTCTCTGATCCTTGCCCTCCTATTTCTTTCGGTTTGATTTTTAGATTTCCATTAGACTCTCATTAACTTTGAGCCCCAAAGGGCTTCAGTAAAGGAATGAGTGGACACCCTAAATAAATCTCTCCTTGTCTTTTCTTTTGTACAGGACAGGTCTTTTAAAGTAAATTCCAGACAACTGCAGTATCTGTATGATTAATATTCCTAATATTTTAAGTGTCTGTGAAGGAATTGGTATGGCAGCACTATAAATAAAAATTAGGAAGTTCTCTTTGACTGACAGACAGACTTCCAGAGGAAAACAAGAACAAAGCACACATAGATTTTGACTCTTGAATGTCATCATGTTTTCTGTTATCTGTTAAAAGTATGTGGAAAACAGCAAAAGATTATCTGTATTTTATTACTCATGACAGTGGTCAATTCTCCCCTTCCATTTTGATCTGACCAGACAGAGAGAAAGGGAAAAAAATAATAGAAAAAAGCAGACAGAGAAAGTCCCTCTCTTGTTCCTAAGATTTATTGCTTTGGAAATAAAAATAAAAATTTGAAAATAAAATAAAAAATAAAAAACACATTTTTTTAAGTAGACTTACAATATAATGGGCACAAAATTTGAACACTTTATATAGTGAATTTTAGAAGGGAGATTTTATTGACTGTTAAACTTGGAAGTAAAGAGAGTTAAATATTTTTATCCATTCTTATAAACACTTTTCTGACACTCTTGACTATCACAGAAGTAGAAATTGCTGAATAGAGAAGTTCCTCAAACCATGTGCTGAATATACTTAACTTCAAGGTGGTGAAAGAAACATACTCATTTATTTTTCTGTTGCTCCAAAAAGGAAAAGACATTTTTAATGACCAGAGTAAACTATGGAATATTTTGAACAATGATTTATATATTTATATTTAAGATAAAATTTGTGAACATAATGTGACCAAGCTAAGAAGCATAGTGGATAGAATGTTAACCTTGGATATAGAAACTCAAATTTTAATTGAATGACTTTAGACAAATCACTCTTTGCCTCAGTTTCATCATCCATAAAATGAGAATATATTATGGCACCTACCTCACAGGTTTGTAAGGATCAGATGGGATATTTACATTTTGCAAATATTAAAACTCTTTATGACTGTGTTTTTATATTTGAAAAGGTATACCTCTGCCTTGTAGATGCATCTGTAAGAATGCAAGCTCTTTATGTAACCTTAGACAAAATCTTTAATTTGATTATTTGAAATTCTTAAGTTGTAATTCCAAATTGAAAGGTAAAGAGCCTTGCGAAAATCATTTCTAAATTCTAACCCCAAAATGAGAAAATGAATTAATTTGGAACATATCACCTCCTCTAAAAACAAATTTCTGAATATTTAAATTGCACTGAGAGTTCATCCAGATCTGTTAGACAATGGAAGAGGAGTATGAGTAAGCCAGAAACACTTTTCAGACTATGATTCTGTCTACAGGAATATTTGTGAAAGGTTTATGGGTTTTTCTTTTTTGTTTATTGCTTATTTTTCCCCATGAAGGCATAACTTCATAGATTTTATGTATCATAAATTTTTGTTATATTTACTTTTAAATTTGTTAATGTAAATTAAATTAAAATTTTAAATTTTAAAATATATTTATTATATTTATAAGTACATATTTATCATATATTATACAACATTTTATATATAATAAGATTCATTATAAATAGAAATAAAATTTTGTTTTTTTAACATTTCAGATTAATAATATTATAAAAGACTATATGGATTTTGCAATTTTATCCAACCACATATTTGATCTAAGTTCCATTCCTCACCTAAAAAGATGGGAGGATGGTCATCCATACTATAGCTATGAATAAGTTACAACTGTTATGACTATAGAGAAATTAAAAATTAATTTCCTACAAATCTTATAACCACTATCTCACGGTAATAAATTTTTTCAATTACTTTAAGAAATTGATGTTGCTTATTAAAAAAAATTTCATTTTCAGACTTAGAATCTCTACTTCAATCCCAGTAAGGATTGTTAGACAATCAAGAAAACTCCTTTCAAGAAAAACAGATTTTTCCATTCCTTATATATGCCTTTACAAAAAAGAGAAAGAGAGAGCCAACAAGATTATCAATTCATTGGGAGAAAAAAATCTGATGCTATATGCAATTTCCCAAACATCTGGACTCACCACTTGCAAAGGAGTGAGTGTATCTTTTCATATATTTCTTTAAGACCAAGCATATTTGTTTGTAATTTTGCAACATTCACATTTGGTTTATGGTGATTGTTCCTTATCTTTTTGTAGTCAATGTATATATCATTTTCCTTCCTTCACTTCATCAATTCATATAAATTTTTCCACTTGTACACTCTGGAGATCTTTATACCAATCTCCACTCTCACTGGCAAGTTTGGCCCGAAGAGAAAAACTAGCTAGTTTCATCACTATCAGGTTCTATGAGTCAATGAGGTATGTTTCGAAAGTATTTCTTGAGCCCCCATTGCAGTATATTTCCCCAACATTACTGTGAGTGATTAAATCCCCCAGTATCATTTAATCCATTCACATCCACTGAAAAATAAACCAGGAAAGTGGTGAGGATACATTACCATCATACCCAGATGATCTTCAACCTCCAGGGGAAGGGAAAAAGTGGCATTCCATCATACCAGTCTTCTATCACTGATACGTGATTCCATCCTGGTCTCCTGCCTTGGCAGAAGAAGAATATCACCATTCCTTCTGCTCCAAATTCTAGCTGTCTTGACTAAACTCTGAAATGACTCCCAACAGAAGTTACAGTACTATTGACTGAAAATCTATCTCAATTTTTCACTTAATGATTAACAGTCTCCCCTCAGATTATAACCTCCCCATACAGGTGAGTCTGAAACCATGCAGGTCATCATCCAAACATTATTATTCCTCACTGCTCCCCACTGCCTAATTCCTTCTTCTCATTCCCCTCATCTCACTCACCCCTCAAAAACTACTCACCCCTTTCATTGTGACCACTTCAACAAATTTAATTTCATCTTATTTTCCTTTCTTACATCTTCCATCTTCTGTCTCTCACTAAGAGATGACTCTTTATGATGACATAGCCTTCTTGACTTCCTTTTCCATCACTGGTTGCAGTTCCATTTGTGCCTCATTCTCCTCACTGGTCAAGGCAGGGAAGTTGAAATACTCTTCGCAACCTGTTGTTACGTCCAGATTTCTCTCCCTAGTACTATCACTGAGTAACCACTCCTTTGAGATTCACACGGTTCACATTTATCACCCAAACAAAATCAAGGAAGTTGTCAACAGACTTCCAGAACACTCATTTCCTTCCTCATTGAATTCAATACCTAGCTCACAATCTTTTTCTCCTCCCCAAGTTCTCTTCTCATACTAGAAGACTTCAGTGTACATACACACATATGTAAGAATGTATATACATGTGTTTATGTATATATATGTGTATATTTGTATATATACACAGATTGATACTCCCTGAAACACTCTAACCCCATACTTCATCATTAACTTAGTCATTTCCTATGACTTATTCCTCGAACCCACTTCAACCACACACAAAGATAGTTTTATCCTTGATCTTTCCACCACTCATAACCACACTATCTCCATGTTCAGAAATTCCTTTATCTGATCACAATCTATTGCATTTGCATCTTTCACTCTGCCTTCCTGTACTTAAACCCTCTTCTTCCTCCACACTGTAACCTTCAATACCTAAACTCTTCATTTCTTTCTTAGGTTATCAACCCTGAACTAGCCACACACTTTCTTCCTTTTCCCATTTTAACCCCTTGGTGAACCAGTTCAACTATATACTATCTTCTCTTTCGTCCCTTGCCCCCTAATCATACATACTGTGACCAGCCTAGCTTCAACCTTGGATCATCTTCCTCTATCCTCTCTGCACATGCTGCTGAATGAAGGAGGGAAAATCACAAAATCAGGCTGATTAGTTTCACTATAAACTTATGTTACATAACCTTAGCTGGGTCTTCATTGATGCAAGGCAATCCTTTTATACAACTTTATTTAATCCATTATTCATTCAACATAGCAGTGCTACTAAATCTTTATTTCCCTCCTCAAACCCCCCATGGCTTCCATTTTTCCACTTTCTCAACTGAGAATCTTGCCTATTTTACTCAAAGAACTGAACCCATTCACTGAGAGCTCCCTCCTTATCTCACATCACCCATAAGCATTCTCCCACTGTCTCCTTCTTCATCTCTGTCACGTGGGAAGCAATGATTTTTCATCTAGTCAAGGAAAATCTTGACATGCACAAGTAATATTATCCCACTCTATGTTTTCTAGTAGATTGTTCCCTCCATTGTCTTCTCCCTCTTGCTTATCTTCAATCTCTCCCTGTCAACTAACTGCTTCCCTATAACCTACAAAAATGTCTTCCCTCCCCCATTCTCAAAAAAAATCTCAATTTCTTGATATCCGTTAGCTGTGTTTCAAATCTCTCCAGCCTTTTCTGGCTAAACTCCTTGAGAAGATCATTTACAGTAGATGCCTCTACTTCCTTTCTTCTTAGTTTCTTCTTAACCTTTTACAGTCTGGCTTCCAACTTCATCATTCAACTAAAAGGAGTACTCTCTCCGAAGTTATTGTTGATTTCTTTATTGCCAATTCTAATGGTCTTTTCTCAGTTCTCATCCTTCTTGAACTCTCTGTAGTGACCCTCTCATCTCTGATACCCTTTTCTCTCTAGTATTTTGTGGTTCTCCTCTGAGGAATATTCCAACACTGAAACTTGGTAGGACAAGATCATCAATATAATAGGAGGCAAGAGATTCAAGAGAAAAGTAGAGAGTTGAACTGGTTCACCATGGAGGAAAGTGTAACTACTACAAGGATGATGGTCTAGGAAAGAATTGAGGAGACAAAGGATTAGCAGTGATATGGATGAAGAACCTGTTTGGAATTGCAAGGCAAAGGGAGAGGTGGAAAGACAATAGACTGAGATGACAAATTTTCAGTTAGTGAACATGCAAGGATATTTGCAAGATCAAGGATATGATCACCTTTGTGTGTAACTGAGGTGGAATGGAGGAGTAAATGGGTAAACTGGAGAACAGGGAGGTAAGAGTTTTTGAAGGAATATGCTGAAGTCCTCTAGTGTAAGGGCAGCAGTTGAGGGGAATAAATACTATTATTCAAGCACAGAATTCTTCAAAGAAAGAAGGGAAGTGTCCTGGAGGACAGTAGAAAACAGGCACCAGAATTTTAATTGAGTTATTGATAAAGATTGCATGAACTTCAAAAAAAAGAGGTTATTGAGTTTTGGTGGTAGAGGGAGAAAATAAACCTGGCAATGAGAAACAAGGAGTATTCTAACTCCTCACCTTGACTAACTGGGGGCAAGGGGACAGAATGGAGAAGAGGAGGAATTGAGTGAAAGTACAAAAGGGTGAGAGCCACAAGATAGAAGAAATAGGAAAGAGAGATTTAAGATGAAAGCAAGTTTGCTGTTTTTGGAGACAGCTTTCCAGAGAACACAGTATGTGGTTGAAACATAAAAAAAGGTGCAAAAATATCTGCAAAGATGATTCCACTCACTATCAGCACATGGAACATGCACACATTTATAGACAACAGGAAATCCAATAGACCTGAAAGATGAAACTGCTCTTGTTGTAAGGGAACTCAACAGGTATCACATCCAAATAGCAGCCCTGAATGAAACAAGGTTGGCAAATGAAGGCCAGTTTACTGAAGCTGGAGTTGGATACACATTTTTCTGGAGTGGGTGCAGTAATTCTAAACCCTCAGCTGTCATCATTCAAACCCTATTCTCTGAACCCAACTGCCTAATCTCTTATTTTCATTTCCCTAAACTCAACCTTCCCTTTCCCCTCATCATGTCCCACTCTAAAACCATCCACCCTTTCTACTTTTCGTATATTAACTTTTCTATGTAAAATCCCACAATGCAATTATTTTATTTATTTCTAGGTTACTATTATTTACCACTGACACTTGTTTGGAATGTTATCAAAGTGACGATGTCATATAAAGAAAATCAAAAGTTTAGGAAGATAAGGAAGAAAATGAATGGGAGTTTTTAGAACGTCTTTGTATAAATTTTAATGGGCAGGAGATGGATTTTCATACTTTTTAATGTATTATTTTGCAACTATAAACTCACTGATATTTAATCATAAGGATAATTACAACCTACTGTAATTGTAAGCATTGAAATTTAATGTTTCGGCTGGAAAGTTTGGGGACTGTCAATTTGACCCATTTATTCCATGCTCTTTCAGGGTAAAGAGTCATCCTCCCTTCAGGAGTAGTCTCTGACTCGCTTTCTCTCTGTCCTCTTTCATAGCTCTGATAACAGAGGGAATTTGACCCTTCATAGGATGTGTTCCTGGAAGGGATGATGGAGATCAGTTTAGCAGATCCCAATGAGGAGAGATCCCTTCACCTGCATGGCCACCAGCTTCATTAGGCTCTTCTTGACTTTCACTGCACAGTCCCAGAAAGCTGAGATCTCTATCTATAGTTGCTGACTGTGCTGGAGGACAGTTCACTTTCAGTCTCCTTATGTTCGTAGTTCAATCTCCAAAGAACATCCAACATCCACAGAATGCTGGACTTGGGGTTTCTTTATGCTTCTGAATGGCCTCCTCTAGGATCTACTGGACCCAATTCTCTGTCTCACAAAGAGGACTCTCTACCCATAATTAGAGGGGGCTTTTGGACTAAGAGTCATTCAGTGTTCTAACATTTTACCACCCCACCCTCCACTTCCCCAAACTAAATCACAATGTGAACCATGAGACCACATCATCTCTTCCCAATTATTGAATATGCTGAAAGTTAAGGCACACTATGCAGATTTGATGCTTAGGCAAACTCAAGCATTTGCAAGTCATGAAATAGTTAACAAAAGGAAATTTTGCCCTAACACAGCAAAGACGTATAACAAAAATTTAGTGAAATTTAGCTTTTCTGGATATGGCCTCCCTCATTGGGTCATCAGATAATGATTGACATGGTCTTGAAAAGTTGGAGGAGCCATAATTCCACAGATGAGGGGCTTCTCATGCCCTTAAATGCAGGAGGTTGCATCAAGTAAGTCAAGGATCAATCAAATCTCAGAGACAGCATCTTTGCATTTTAAGGAAAACTATTTTCCATTGAAAGGAAGCAGGAAACTGAACCTATCACAAGAGACCTAATGGAATTTTGCTGCTATTACAGTACCGAGGTTTGGGGTGCTTGGGAACTCAAAATATAGACACCCTGGATCTTGCTCAAATGAATTCAACTCAAACCTTCTTTCAGCCAAATAAAAATAAAATTTATTAAAGATATTGGGTTGACTCTTGAGAAGTCTCACAACTTATATTGACAAGTGGGCCAGGTAGAATCTGAGCTAGATTGAATCTGAGTACCTTCATGGAGGCAAGATGGACTTTATATGCAGAAAGACTATGGGAGGGATCTAGTGGCCAAGTAGTGTGGGGTGATGGGAGGAGGGGTTTAGGGAAAGTCTTGAGGAAGAGGCTAAGGAGGATCTTGATGGGGATGGGGTAACCAGAGGTCAGAACTAAGAGAATGGGATTTTGATAAGATCAAGGGTGGGAAGCAACAGGTGCAATCTGGAGGTGACAGCAACAGAGGGCTAGGCTAGGCTAGGTTAAGGGTAACAGAGATTTGGGCATAGCAATAATGAAAGCCTTATGGCCTCGGGTGAACCCCAGATCAAATGGAAGTTTCAAGGAGAGTTTAAGAGGTTCCCAGAGCCTATACCCCACCACTATCATACTCTTCCTACACACACACACACACACACACACACACACACACACATACACACACAGAGACACACACAATCCCTCTGATGCATGAATGCCTTATGACTATCTCTAGTCTTCATATGGATATTGCCATTGTACTGGAAGGTCCTCCAGCTCTTAACTTTTGAATTTTCCCAGTTTTTTAGGGTCCCATAGCACTGCCATCTGACCTACTCCTGCAACTTTTAGGATTTCTGTGTCTTTCTAACTACCTTGCTGATAAATTCTCGTGTGTGTGTGTGTGTGTGTGTGTGTGTGTGTGTGTGTGTGTATGTATGTGTGTGTATGTGTTCCCTTCACCAATTAGAGAATGAGCTTCTTGAGAGCTGAGACTGTCTCATTAGACTGTTCCCATTAGAACCTAAGGAAAAAACCTAGTGTGAGTGTCAAATTGTTTGATATACCCATAACAAGGTATATAGGCTAATAACTGGTTCAAAAATGTTGAGTCAATTTAGAGCTAAAATTCTCTGATATAACTCATACCTGTATTAATTATAAAACTTTAATACTTTAGTTCTTTCACCCTTAGATCTAGCCAAAAAGATTTTTTTTCTAGTACGTATTATACTATACTGGAAAATATAAGGAGGTGGGAAAAGTGTAGAGAAAGGTTCTATATTTTCCTTCTTTGACATGAGAAACTCCATCTTTAACTAGTCACCGTTTCAGTGTAAATTGAGCAAGACATGTTCACTTCCTTGTATTTGGATTGATCTTCAGTCCAGTTTGCTTGCTAGACTAAAGATTATCATCATAAGCATACAAGTTGAGAAAAGCCCAAACCACTCTGAAAATACAAAACCAGTGTTGTCACAGTGATGATCTAGAACAGGTATGGGGAACTTGTCTCCTCAAGGACTAAATCCAAGTTTTACAGAACAAAGTCTTTTATTAAGGAGATTTGTTCTGTGAAGTTTGGATTCAGTCAAAGGACCACACCTGAGGACCTACTTGTGACCTCGAGGCCACAGGTTCCCCACTCCTAACCTATGATGCAAGATATTGCAAAATTGTATCCTATAACTGCATGAAATATTGTCACCTTGTACTTTTCTTCTACATACACTGGCTGAAAATTATTTGTGGAGAGTCCTTTGAATTATAGAGATTTTTAGTGTGAGTCAGTCTATGTCTGACTTGCTGTGACTTACAAAACTTTTCTCATTGACTTGTATCCTATACTTAAAGTTATGGGTCCTTCTTACCATAACAATAACCAATAAAATACTATCACTAAAAGAGTATTTATATTGACAGTGGTTAGCAGCACTATTGGTAGGCAAAGCCACCTAACACTGACTAACTGCTGAAATCACAGAGAGTATACAACTACGACTAATTAATACAGCTGTTACCCTACCCCTCTTATACCAACCACTGCACACAACAAAGCCTTGAAGAGTCAATGAGATGTAGGGGGCCTGCATTAGTAGTGATTCATATCAGCCATCTTTGAGAGTTGCTGACAGTTTCTTTGGGAAAAGAGTGAGTGCAAACAATACAAACAGATGCTTACGGTGGCTGGACTTTTGGGAACCCTTACCATGCATTATCTGATAATCTGCTTTGCCTCTCAACCCACCATGTCATTATCTGTGTTCTACTGGGTAAGTGATCCATGTCTGATTGTTCCCCCTTCAAGATGAACTTCCTCATATAGCTTATTTGTTGGAGTCTTTTTTAGAAGCTACTTACTAGGTAACAGGTACTGTGAAAGGGATAGGAAAAAAATACAACAGCTCTGCTTGATTTTAAGCAGTTTTAAGCTCATTTTATAATTTTAATGAGCTTAAAACTGCACTAAGTCCCTTAATATGCTCTGTATTTTAATGATAGGGATGTGGCCTGGCATAGTGGATAGAGACATAGTCTCTGAGAAGGAACATCTGGACTCAACTTCCTCCTTTGACACATACTGACTGAATGACCCTGTATAAATCAGCTAGTCATATAATCTCTCATAAGCAACTCTCTAACCCTATAAATTGCAGAGATGTCAATTTGCCTTAGTAGAGAGATTTTCTCATCTCGGAGTTCCCTATATCAATAAAATCACAGGTCTAGTCTCAAAGGTACAAATTATAAATTAACCTAATCTCTGAGCCTGTAACTCAGAAGGAGACAGTTGACCTGACTAACTTTCCTGACGTTTTTTTTCCTGAGTCACATAGTGATCCTTGTTGCTGAATCACTGAAGAAATTAATAAAGAGAACTCTCTGATCCTGACCCTGGTCTGTTTGTACTTGGAGAAAAGGCACTACCTTGAAACTTTTGCTTGATATCTCTTCAGAAGAGAAATTTATCAGCAAGGTAATATTTCCCAACAGCTACTCCAAGAAACCACAGTCTTCAGAAAAGCCACATAACAGAGAAGAGAATAATACTATGAGCAGTTCATGTAATTACTCATGGTAGGTGACTATATTAAAAAGTAAATATAAGTCACTGAGGGCATTACAGTGCTGGCATGAAATGAAGAAGGTCCTCTATGTTGTGGATAAGTTTTGCTACCTGGCTCTAATTTTGGCTAGGTTGAAAATAAGTCCAACTTGGATAAATATAAATCATTTATTGTTTGAAGTATGGCTTTCAATATGGAAAGAAAAAAAGACAGACAGAAGAAGGAAGGAAGGAAGGAAAGAAAAAATGAAGGAAGGAAGGAAAAGATGGAGGGAGAGACAAAAGAGAAATAAAAACAGGATAAAAGAACAGAGAAATGAACAAAGAGGGAGGAAGAAAGAAAAAGGAAGAGAGGGAGTAAAAAAGAAAGAACAAAAAAAGAGAGAAATGGAAAAGAAAGATCATAATCTCTAAATCTCACAGCATCCTGAAATCTCAGAGCCAGAAGAGAACTCAGAGGCTAACTCAACCAATATCTGATCAAAAATTAGCCCCACAACATATAAAATAGTCAACCAATGTTTGCTGAAAGACTTTCCATAAAAGGGAAACCTGCCACCTCCCAAGAGAACCCCTTCCACTTTAAGATCCCTACTTGTTAGTAAGAACGTCCTTACATCAAGACTAAATTTGCCCCCTACAACTTCCCCTCATTCATTGCTTCCATTTCTGCTCTCTAGAACCAAAACAGAATTAAGTCTCTGCAGGTGCTTGAAGAAAGCTGTTATATATTGTATTTTAATTTGGTTTTCATATAACAGCAGGGAAAGGGTGGATCAGGGGGTTGTGTCTAGATATTTGAACTATTTTGATCCTTTTACATCACATATTTGGGGGTTTCAAATAAAGTAAGTTTAACAAATTATCGATATAAAGATGGATGGAAAACTGGAGGTCATCAGACCCAGCTCCCTCACTTGACACATGAGCAAGCTGAAGCCCAGAGAAGATAAGTGACTTGTTTAAAGTTTCACAGATACTTACAAAGCTAGGATTCAAACCCAAACCTCTGACTTCAAATCCAGTGCCTTTTATATTGAATATTGAATACATTATATATTACAAATATAAATATTTGTTTGTATATAATATTTATAATATAATATATAACATATATCATATATTTATATTATTCACTAATTTGAAATCATTTAAACTGAGATGATAATTTATGTAAGATGAATGGATATTAGAGAGAGCTAAAGAAGTTAATTGATGAATCAATCAACAAGCATTTATTAAGTACCTACTATGTGCCAGGCACTGTGCATACAAAGACAGAAATGAAACAGTCCCTGACCTCAGGGAGCTCACATTCTATTAGGGGATGCAACATGTGCCATTAAAAGTATTTACAAGGTATAGACAAAGTAATGAGCAGGTGTGGAGGGAAGACACTGACAGCTGGTGGTATCAGGACAAAGGCGGTTTGCTTACAAAGCAAGCCTAGATATAAAACAATTCAAGTATGAGTACATGAAGTTAGATTATGCATTTGATAGCTTAAGGAAAGTTTTGTACAGTTTTCCTGTTCTCTCAAGCCCTTACTTGGTAGAGAAGGAGCAACATTCCAAGGATGGAACATTTTTCCAAATGAATTGCATATTATTCCCTTTAGGCTCTCTACTTTCCAGACAAACTGACCTACTTTGCCACTCACTGTTTCCCCAACTAAGGACTCCATTTCCTTCTTCCTTGTTTTTGTACAGGGTATCCTCCATACTTGGAATGAATTCCTTCCTCATCACTTCCTCTTTGAATCCCTACCTTCTGGCAAAATGCAGCTCATAGGCCCTCTTCTATTGGAAGTGTTAGGTATTAAAGTTCTAGAACGACAGTCAGAAAGATCTCTGCCTTCTCTATTTACGAGCTTTGTGATCCTAGGCCCAAGTCAATGAACCTTGTCTGCTCAGCTTTCTCAACTGTAAAATGGGAATTGTAACATCTCCCTCCCAGGGTTGTTATGAGAATCAAATGAGATAAAGTTTGTCAAGCAGCTAGTGCCTGATTAATGCCTATTTCCTTTCCTCTCCCTCCTCAGATTAGTTTATATATGCTTATCTCTTTACATGTTGCATCTCATATGGTCCAAGAGAATGTTAGCACCATGAGAACATGGCACACTCTTCATTCTGTCTTCATACCCCAGTACCTCAAATGAAGGCATCCAATAAATGGTTGCTCTATTGCTTTGGCTACTGAGGGTTTAGATGACAAGAAGAAAGCCAGGGAGAAAGGAGAAAGAAATAATGAGAAATTACAGCTACTGCAAAAAAGAGAAATTTTGATGCCGGGGGAGAAGGGCTGATTTCCAAATGTAATGGAAACCTTAAGATTTATAATTATACATGAGTGGTAAGAGGGAACCTGTGGCAGCTTCTGCAAGGATCCAGATTTTGACAGGCCAGAGAGACATTCCAGGGAGAGCCTGGTTTGAGAGGCTGCCTGTATGAATAATCAGGAAAAAAAGTTTAATATCCTGTGAGGCCTCTGGAAAACTGGCTTGGGTTATAAGTGTATTGTCCCTACAAATGGGGCAGTTCAGGGCAATTTAATGCAGTAAGGAACAAAGTATTCCCGCATTAAGAAAAGAGTTCACCATGAAAGTGTTTTGCGTGACTACACTTGTATAACCTGTATCAAACTGTTTGACTTCTCACTGGAGACGGGTGGGGAGGAAGGAAGGAAGGGAGAGAATATCAACTCAAAACTTCAAAAATGAATGTTAAAAATTGTTTTTACATGCAACTGGGAAATAAGAAATACAGGCAATGGTGTATAGAATCTATCTTGCCCAACAGGAAAATAGAAGGGGAAAGAGTAAGAGAAAAGGATAGGAAATGAGAGAAGGGAGGGTAGATTGGAGGAAGGGGTAATCAGAAAGCAGGCCATCTTGCAGTGGTAGGGGAGAGATGGGGAGAAAAATTGGAATTAAAAATCTTGTAGAAGTGAATGTTGAAAACTAAAAACAAATTAATTTATTTAAATTTTTAAAAAGTTTAAAAAAATTAAAAAGAAATTGGTAAAGGATGAAAGCTATTGTCTCTGACATAGACAAACATTTTGATGCCTGCCAAAGAGTAGGAAAAGAACTCTGGTTTAATAAAAAAAATATTAAAATATGTGTACAGAGATCAGCCAAAATGACTAGATAATCCAGGCCAAAAAAAAAATACTACAAGCAGCCAGAAAGAAAGAATTCAAGGACCAAGGAGCCACAGCCAGGATCACACAAGATTTAGCAGCCAGTACAATAAAGGAGTGGAATCCTTAGAAGATAATATAGCTTTACAAACAAGAGTAACTTAAACAGCAAAAGTAATTATAATTCTGCAGGAGAAAAAAATGGATGTTTAATGAAATAGAAAACTTCCAAGTATTACAGCTGTGTAAAAACTTTGAAACATAAACACAGAAGTTAAAAGAAATATAAAAAAGTAAATATAAGTGAACAATCAGAAAGTAAACTGTTTATATTCTAATGGCAAGGTGGATAATATAAGAGTTCCATAAAAACCTTAATGTTATCAGGTGTTTTAGAGGAAGCAAATAACGAAAGGGGCTTGGAAGTCATATTGTTATGCTTTGATAATAAAAGAAGTGAAAAAGAAAGGGGAAAGGATACATTAGGGAAAAAAGGGAGAAATAATTAACTTAATGAGGGATAATCAAGTATAAAAGTCCATACAAATTTGGAAGGTGTAGGGGAGAATAAGTGTCACTTGAACTTTCCTTTCCTCTGAGTTAGTCAAGGAAGAGTAGTAAACACACAATTAAAAATTATTAGAGTATAAATAACTTAATCCAAAAGATTGAATTAGTCAAATAGAGGAAGGAGGAATGGAATAAACATTTATATAGTGCCTACCATGTGCCAGGCTATGAAATAAATGTGTTACAAATGTTATCTCACTTGATCCTCACAACCCTTCAAGATAGGTACTACTATCACCATTTTTCAATTGAAGAAATTGATGAAAACAGAAGTTATTAGTTGCCCAGGGTCACATAGTCATTAAGTATCTGAGTCCTAGTTTACGAAGAGATACAATATATTTAATAATTAATATATAATATAATAATGCATAAATATACTATATTATTACATATGACAATATATAAATACAGATTGAATAATAAATGTGAATAGTATATGATAATATGATAAATTACTATAACAAATTAAATAATGCATACAAAATTTCATTAAAGATAATGAAAACAATAAGACAATGTTAAAAAATTGGGGGGGGGGGGAGCCAAGATGGCAGAGTAGAAAGACTCACCTATGCTAGGTCCGAACCCACAGCCCAAGGATTTCCTCTAAAAAGAATTCCCAACAAATTCTGGAACAGTGGAAGCTGCGCAGCAACACAGAGAAGGAGATTTATGTTCCAGAGAGCCCTGAAAAACTGATCCCAAAGGTCCATCACGCCCCAGAAGGGAGCACAGCCCTGCCACGCCCTGGCCGCGCAGCACTGAGAGGAGCGAGCAGATGAAAGCAGGCTTCAGGGACAGAATCTCCAGTAGCCACGAAGGTCCCTCCACCCACTGACTCACAGGTCAGTGAGAGAGATGGGCTGAGGGGGAGTGGGGTGTCTCCGGGACTCAGACCCCCTTGGGAGGCAGCGGCAGAAGCAGAGGCAGAGGCAGAGGCAGAGGCAGTGGTGGCCAGAGGCTCCCAGAGCAGGCAGGAGCTTGGCAGCAGCTCCATTACAAAAGGTCTCTGCATAAACCCCCTGAGGGAACTGAGCCTGGGAGGCAGCCCTGCCCCCACCTCAGTTCCCTCAGGGGACCCACCTGAGAACCTGATTTAATCTTACCCTGAATAGCAGCCAGGCCTGCTGCCAAAAGCCCTGAGGCTGGCGAGCAGCATTTGAATCTCAGACCCCAAGCACTAGCTGGGCAGATCTACGCTGGGGTGGAGAGGATTCTCAGAAGTCAAGTAACTGGCTGGGAAAATGCCCAGAAAAGGGAAAAAACTAAGACCATAGAAGGTTATTTTCTTGAAAAAATGATTCCAACCTTCATCTCTGAAGATGAAGAAGAAGAAAACTGCTTACCATCAGGTAAAAACATAGGAGTCAAGGCTTCTGTATCCCATACATCTGAAATAGGTATCCAATGGGCTCAGG